>CM062078.1:17467489-18141425 GCA_031163375.1 Conogethes punctiferalis
TCAGTTGCCACCGCCATGCGGCCCAACCATAACCGTTTCTTGCCATTCCCTTAGTCTTCTTCTGTGACACATACGGATGAGATTAGGTGGTCCTATCCGAATCCGGGCATCACACGGACAAACCAATTTACCAAATAGCAAAACAATGTACTACGTGCAGAGTACACGATCCAACAAATAGGTACAACATCACCACAGCGGAATAAACTCTATGCATACAAACTCTCCGGTTATATCAGAAAATAGAATACAGACAATTTCACCGCTTCATGAATATCTGCATTGCGTAATACAAGAAAACTGTTTCCTTTAAGAAACTGGTTGTTCATGTTTATTTTCACGTCGTGGTAGAAAGTGAGAAAAGGAAAACGTTATGGAGAAAGTTAGCCGCGTTTGCCACCTTACTTACTGACTTACTTCGCTGCTCAGCAATCTGCAGTGGATCTTGGCCTTCGACACAACAAGACACCGTTCGATATGTCATCATCATCATCAGCCTATTACAGTTCACTGCTGGACATAGGCCTCTCCAGTTGTTCGTCACTTAGGACAAACGTCTTGAGGATATACCCATAATCGCCACCCTGTGCAGGCGGGTTGGCGATCGCAGGGCGTAGTTCCTCGCTCCGGTGACGCTGCTGCCCGTCATAGGTCTGTGGTATTTAGCTACGCCTTCAATTGTGATGGTTATACCGCCACCAGTCAGTTGCCAGACCCTCGTTGTTATACAGTAGGATGCACCAAGGGCAGCTGAGGCTGGCTTGGAGCGAAAAGATGATCTATTCACATCCCATACGGACAACAATATACTGTGCAACTATGAAAAAAAAGTAAACAACACAAACATCCATGCACAAACATTGACGTGCCAACGTAAAAAAAAACTATTTAACATACTAAATCACCCGTTGTAAACGTATACAAAACACAAAACAATGACTCGTCGGACGGCCGAACGGATTCAATAAGGGCAGCGCATTTTTACACATTGTTCCGACGATTTATAGAATTTAATTCATTGGATAGTTGGCGAACGGGGAAAGTAATGGCGTAGAGGCGTGTTACAACTTAGAATAGGAAACGTTTTGTACACGAAACGCGTAAATTTACCCTTTTCAACATGTTGTGTTTTCAGTTAATGCACTCTGAACGGCCAGCGGGGCTTTCAGCCATTTGGAAGGTAATCTGAGGACGGACATGATGAAAATTTAAATAAATCACCACTATAATACATTAGCTTCGATTCAAAATAAATAACTTTAGCACTTATGTTATGGGTCTCAGAAAAATCCAACTTTGGGCAAACACTTGAGGTTTTACCTATAATCGCCACGCTGGGAAGGCGGGTTGGGCGATCACAGGGCGTAGCTCCTCGATCGGGTAACGCTGCTGCCCGTCATCAGCATGTAGTAGGATTTAGCTATGCCTTCAATCGTGATGGATATACCAGTCGGCTGCCAGAGCCTCGTTTGTTATTTAGCAGGATACACCACGGGCAGATTAGGATGGCTTGAAGCGAAAACATGATAGGTCGGTCGCTCCCATTACATCCCATTAATTTACTCTGTGAGCTGAGTATGGAACCCTAAAAATTTGTATTCCGGTTATGACTATAGAACACACTAGTATGCTTCTCTGCTCGACTTTTTCTAAGTATCACTATTTAACAGACGGTAAATAAAATTATAGTGAGAAGATACATTATAATGAGTACTAGAAGAATATTAAAAAAACCGGCCAAGTGCGAGTCGGGCTCGCGCACGTAGGGTTCCGTAACACTGATTGAATGAAAAAATTAGGTAATTTGATCTATGACGTTTAAAAAAAAACTACTGTCTAGATTTCATTCAAACCAAATTTCTTTAGTAGTTTTCATAGTAATACACGTCATATATTTTTTTCAGTTTTATCATGCCCATATTTTAGAAGTTACGGGGGGGGGGGGGGGACACAGATGCTGGCGTACAGGTAGACGCGGCGTATTTCGACTTCAGAAAAGCGTTTGATACCGTCGACAATGACATCCTACTGAAGAAACTAGCTGAAGTGGGCTGCACTCCACATCTTTTGCAGTTCTTCGCTAGTTACATGAAAAATCGACAGCAGTACGTCGCATATGATGGGTATGAGTCCGAGCCGTATTTCACCTGGTCTGGTGTGAGCCAGGGAAGCAACTTGGGGCCTCTTGAGTTTATCTTAATGATAAACGATCTGCCAGAGGTCGTTAGACATGGGTTATGTTTATTGTTTGCGGATGATCTCAAGTTGCTATTAGAGATTAGGGATCAGTCGGATTGCGAGCGCCTACAGGAGGATATAGACCGAGTGGTAAAGTGGAGTCAAGATAACAAACTCCACTTTAATGTCTCCAAATGCTCGACGATGACGTTTACCCGTGGGCGAAACCCTGTGTCCTATGAGTACAAAGTAGATACGACTCCATTGCAACCGGTGTCTCAGGTCCGAGATTTAGGGGTGTATGTCACGCCAGACCTAAATTTTCGTGACCACATCGTAAAAATATGCAAAAGAGCGTTCAAAAACTTGGGCTTTGTACTTAGACAGTCGAAAGGGTTTACGAACATCGCAACACTCAGAGTTCTATATGATGCCCTGGTGCGAAGCCACTTGGAACACGGTGCAGCCATTTGGGCGCCCCATGAGGCGAAGTACAGTATCATGTTAGAACCTATACAGAACAAGTTCACAAGATACTTGTATTTTAAACTTTATGGGGTATACCCATTCTACCCGCTGATGTACCCTACTTTGTTCGTATTGGGCATGGTAGGGTATAACCAGCTCAGGGTCCGTAGAGACTTCGCGCTCGTCAAATATGTGGTGGAGGTGCTGCGTGGGATACAGCACAACCCAGAGCTGCTGCGCCACCTGCAGCTGAGCGTGCCGGACCGGTACGTGTGGAGGCGGCGGCGCCCGCGCCTGCTGGCCGTGCCTGTAGCCAGGACCAACTTACTGGCGAAAACGCCTCTTATTCGCACGTTTCACATAATGAACACGATTCATGAGGAGTTGGACATATTTTCATGTGCTTTTAGTGAATTTGCCAGGAGTGCACTAAGGATAATTTCTTATAAATTAAGTTAGGTTAAAAATATATAATCAAAATAAAATTTATAACGTATAATAGTAATAGTAGATAGATTAAGTTATATATGTAGTAGTGTAAGTTTAAGGATGGCTATGCTATCGCATTGGGTTATATCTGTAATGGTAGCATAAGGTTTTTAAATAAATAAATAAATAAATAAACATTTTACCACTTTGGAAGAGTCTCTCGCGCAAACTATTCAGTTTAGAAAAAAATTATGTTAAAAACCTGAACATCATTTTCAAATACCTATCCATAGATAACCCACACGTATAGGTTCGATGAAAAAAAAATTTTTCAGTTTCAGTTCTATGTATGGGGAACCCCAAAAATTTTAGACTTTTTTCTGATTTTATTTTAAAATCATAATGCGGTTAACAGAATACATCTACACACCAAATTTCAATACTGTAGCTCTTATAGTTTCGGAATAAACTGGCTGTGAATACGGACGGACAGACAGACAGACAGACAGACATGACGAATCTATAAGGGTCCCGTATTTGCCATTTTGGCTACGGAACCCTAAAAAATGGAATGATGTTAATTTCTCTCCGATTTTCCTTTTACAGCAACGTACTTATTCAAAACTTTAAAGTGCATTTTCAGGGTTATAAATCCAATCCAAACCAAATATTCACCGATTTTGAAAATATATGTAGGTATGTGTCATCACCTCGACGCTGACTGTACATTGTGCAATAAAGTATGAAAATGAATACATTTTATACCTCAGTAGTGGTAAAGATTTTTATCATAACTAATCCTGTTTGTGTAAGATTTTGTTGCCATGATATAAGTCAACCATTAGGCTTAGCAGAAACAAATGTGTACACCGCCCTGCTCCTATTACATGAGATGATATTTATGCTTCATAATACTCAGTAAGGTAATTGTCACCGTACATTATGGTATGTTACGACTGCCTTTCCACAATCATGTGTTTATAGGATGTCATTTAAATAACTTACTTGGATTGTCGCAGTGGTCCGAAATTGGACTTAGCCTCCAATACTTACGCTACAATGAATAGGAGCAGAGCAGTGAAGGGAAGTGTGGTGAAAACGGGAGAAATTTTTATCTCTATGTTTGAACGCGCATTACGCAATAACTACTGCATGGAATTGAGTGCGGTTTTCCCCAATGTATTGCTAAAAGTCAAACTTAAAATTAAGGCACCATTTTATGGAAGTCCGTTATTTTTGAAACCCGATATCCTCGCGTGGGACGCACAGCTAGTAACTAATATGTATGACGGAGGGACGTCATTAAAATATGTGGTGTAGTTTTCATCTTCATAGTAGAAGTACTAATCAAATATCACTTTGCAACTAAAATGGAACCCATTAAGCGTAATGCAAAAAGAGTTCGAACGCTCGAAAGCTCGAGCGAAAGTAACCGTCGGCGTACACGCGCAGTAACTTCATCTTCAACTGACATCTGTCACTTTGACGTTCGTCCACAAATGTCAAACCATAGACAACATTAAAATAATCAAACGTCACCGGTGCTAGAACCTACGCACTGCGATCGCCAACCCCTGCCCAGCGTGGCGATTATGGGTGTTTGCCTAAAGTGACGAACAACTGGAGAGGCATATGTCCAGCAGTGGACTGCTAAGGATGATGATGATGTCCGATAGTGCCGCAGGTACATTTATTATGTCGATTAGTTTGGTTCAGTGGTAGCAATCGCTGCTTCTGATACACTGGTCTTGGGTACGAACTACGAACCCCGCACAGTACAAACATTTGTGTGCTTGAACATGCCTGTGGTCTGCGTGTTGGCTAAGGACTCGTATAAATTTATTAATTTACGAAAATAGATATCTTAGCATCTTTATCAGTTATTTAGTACCCATAGTGCAAACTGCGGCTTAGTTTGAGACTAGATGGCGCTGTTGGTTGATTATTAAAAATATTTTATAAAAGTATGTTTTCGTTTGCAGAAAAAACACTGCAGAAACTTGACTCTCCATTTCTGCAATCAAGCGTAATTCACTTCGAAACGCAAACGGAAAAAACAGAAAGAATACCTTTTTTAATGCAACAACCTCTTCTACATTAATTCGAGCACACTTTAAATCTGCATCCAACAATAAAAAAAACGCGTTGCTCTTTTCTGAATGATCGCGAATGCTTTCAATGGAGATTTTAGTTGCGAAAAAACATTTTTGGAATCTGAAACAATTCGTTGGTACGGCTCAAGTGGATCGTCGCTTAAAAAACCGGACAAGAGCGAGTTGAACGCTTGTGGAGGGAGTTTTTCAATTGATTGAATTGTTTTATGTAGATTTTCCGAACCTCCGAACAAGCAATATACTATATGTAGGTATATTGTATACGTTGGATTTTTAGTAGTAGGAGGGGTACCAACTAATTTCGTCTTCATCACTATATCACTTTTCGTGTCTGTTTGTCCCGATATAAGTGTAGATCTTTAGAAATACGCAACAGATTTTGATAAGGATTTTTTTTAAATAGATAGAGTGATTCAAGAGGGAGGTTTAATGTATAATACCATATCATGAATAAAATGAAAACTGTTTATTTTCCAATAATGAGGCAGATGAACAGACGCACCAGGGATACTATAGATAGATTTTTTTTGCATAATAAAAGTCATTATAGACCTATTTGTACTCAAAATGTAGGTCTTAAATTTTAGATTTCGTGCGGATCCATAGAATGCAACAGAATATTTAAATTGTTGAGATAAGCAAGCGAATATTATTAAAGTGACAGAACTATTTTCATTTTGATTGTCATTAACAATGATTCAATGACTGGATAAACATGAACAGTTTTAGCACTTAGCATTTAGATTGCAAAATAAAGTCAAGGTGTATTTTTGCGAAGAGATTTTTTTATATCACTAACGTGGCAACAAGCCTATGATTGACCAAACTGACAAACAACTAGAGACTTAGGTTAAGGCCTTTTAATTAACGTCATCTTCGTACTTGGCTAGTTTCCTTGGAGCTTCAGTCAATAGAGTTCGATCTGGGTATACCTATATTTATTTCTATCTTATCCACATTATCGATAGTCGAAATTTCACAGGCCGTTAACGTATTTCATAAAGCGCGTCAGTTATACCCGCTCCGACCCGTTAAATAATGCACGCGAGGCCATTAACGCGCCCAGTTAGTTCGGCTGATTGGGACTCGTACGGTCCAGAGCGGATGATCGGTTGTCAAAAATGAACCTTACTCCATTGACTTCAGAATCGAATTTACTTATGCTGTGCTTGATACTCTTTGTGGAGTTTTTGGGACTTTTTCACTATAGCTTTTTATATGTCGTTGTTTTGACATTCTTGTTGGCGTATGCGTCATAGGCTTGTATCGTGGAAAATTAACATGATCCATAATCGACTGGTGGCGGTATAACCATTACGATAGAAGGCTCAGCTAATCACCACAGTAGGAAGACGGGCAGCAGCGTCACCGGAGCGAGGAGCTACGCCCCACGATCGCCAACCCGCCATAACGTGGCTATTATGGGTCAAGCCTCCAGATGTTTGTCCAAAGTCACAGGATGTGGCTGGATGCGGACAGCTTGCAACCAGCCGTTGAGAAAGTCCGTCTGAACTTGATGATGATGAGTTTATTCCATAGCCTGAGTGTGCGTTGCAAGAAACGGACAGTATGCAGTTGTTCATGATGATATGGTAGCATAACTTAGTGAATATGGCTATCATATAGCCATTGGTTTGTTACTGTAAAACATGTAATTAGTCCGTCTTTAAGACGAAAAATCTTTGTAAGATAAAGCCGGCTAAAGTTATCTGTGACGTTGTGACGTCGATGCCACGAGGTGTGGCTCGTGGCATTTTACGCAAAGGGTGACGTCAAAGACTCTCGCTCCTATTGTTGCCTTGTATCTCTGTTATTTTTTCTTTAATCGAAAAAAGAAAAAATACGTGCCCAAAATTTTTTTATAATCTAAGATACAGACTAAATATAACGTAAGTGTTTTGACCCTGAAAATAACCCTATTATACTTGGACCACTAAACCAAAAGGCAGCCACCATAACTACCATTACGTGTATAATGACCATGACGCGATATTACCGTACGATTGGGATT
This sequence comes from Conogethes punctiferalis, assembly GCA_031163375.1. Lineage (NCBI taxonomy): Eukaryota > Metazoa > Arthropoda > Insecta > Lepidoptera > Crambidae > Conogethes > Conogethes punctiferalis. The sequence continues at coordinate 17,474,690 of CM062078.1, forward strand.
AATAACTAAATCTAGTTAGCGTGTTATAGCAGTGTTGGCCGAGCAAACAAACAGTTAGACCAGTGCAAGACGTTACGCATTCCACGTAACCTAATACAGCCTAATTGGGAGTCTGAATTACTAAGTGTTAGATACGTAAAGTCAGTGTGGTTTCCGGATTGAAATAGGTCTTTTTTTTGTAGTGGCTCGACATAATGACTTCCCTACGCCTGATGGAAAACGAAAGAGAAGCCCAAACCGCTGTGACAACTGGCAAGTAACTGGTCAGTTACCTGTCAGTTGCCACCGCCATGCCGGCCCAATCCTAACCCCCCATGAGCTCCGAAAACCCTACTCACCGGCAGAAACACGACCCAGAGGTCATTTGACTGCGGCAATCTATGTAAAGGATAGAGGTCTACTTACCTAGATCTAAGTTGAAACTATGATGCTCCCTTGTATTAAGTTTGAGTATTTTCTGGAGCACGTGGGGTTAGGGTTGGGTCAGTATAGCGGTGGTAACTGACAGGTAACGTGGCTTCTCTCTCGCTTTCCATCAGGTGTAGGGAAGCCATTACGTCGAGCTACTATAAAAAAAAAAAACTTCCACCATGTTCCTTTACAGCATCATCGTGCAACGCGAACACTAAGATTGATTTTTGTTCTATGTTTTTACCGTCTTTCCCAATACTACTACTCGTTCGTATCAGTTCCTCCTATAACTGCGTCAAGTCAACCAAAACAATTGGACAATAACATATTTTCCTTGAAAAACTTTCGTGTAGCTGCAGTAGTTTGAGTTCGTCAAACTACCTGAGTCGGTGGAAGGTGATATATTTTACTGCAGAGCCACTAAATGAGCGGTAAAATCGGATAGATATTATTGGTATTTTATTTATGAATTGCATTTCTATCGTATCTCAAGATTGCGGTAGGGATGCCAAATGTATGTTTTAGAAAATAAAACTCATTCTTGGTGTATTGTATATTTTTTTACTGTGACACAGTATTGGCTTCCTTTCGCCTGATTGGGAAACAAAAGAGCCACCTCGCTCGTTGCCACAGCGACTCGAAGTAGCCAATTCAATCACTTGTTTGTTGCCACGACCATACCCACCTGTAACACAGCTCTGGCTATACATCGATTGATCCCGAAAGCCGACCGATGTCACTTTACAGGTGTTTCATAGCGGAAAAGGCCGAGGAACACAAAGCAGTTGGAAGTAGTTTCTTCGTAGGAAATTTTCTGGTTACTTTGTTTCTGAGGTCACAGATGTAGTTGTTTTTATCTTACTGTAAATAGACTTTTGTGTGTTTCTGATAAAAAGTCTTTTTTTTTAACAAAAGAACGTAATTAGAATAAAAAGACACCACCGCTTTCCTAGCCACACCAGTGCGTACGAGTACCTACATTCCGAATTTCCGGATTACGTCCCGCGCGCCACCTTGGGATCGGTGACTTTGTCTCGATACGTCCCCGCTCGCATTTTATTGCGTTATCGGCGCACAGCTATATACCTACTACACTCCGCCCGGGCTCATATTTTACGAGCATCAGTTTGAATTAGTTTCTTGGTAGGTACTGCAGGAATTTGGAGTTCTGAGACGGTAAAGGAAATTGAGTCGTTCTATTTTTGCGGAAAGCAATGTCAATTTTCTCTAGGTACAATAAATACTAAAATAGTCCAGATGGTGATGAGCTCCCTCCGGAATATCTCTGGGTTCAAATAAAACAGTTATAACACCAAGACATGCTACGCTGGGCCACACAGCGCCACCTAGCCCCAAACTAAGCCGAAGCTTGTACTATGGGTACTAGACAACTGATAAACTTACTTAGATACAATTTTTTTGTAAATAAATACATATTATACATAGAAAACACCCAGACCAATACAAACAGACAAGTTCATGAACACAAAAGTTTGTACTGTGCGGGAATCGAACCCACGACCCTTGGCTCAGAGGGCAGAGGCCACTACCAAATGAGCCATCGAGCCAGTCAAACCAACTGTGGTCACCAAACCCGCCGTCCAAACGTGGTGACAAACGTAAATCGTCCCAAATGGCAACGGTCATTGAGGGTGGTTTCTGTCCAGCAGTGGATATTTGCAGGCTGATGATGATTATGATTGTGTTGACAGGATTGATGTCAGAGAGCGGCCTGTCATCCTTTCGCTCCAAGCCCGCGCCCTGCCCGTGGAGCAACCTGCCGAATAACAAACGAGGCGCTGACAACCGACTGGTGGCGGTACAACCATCACAATTGAAGGCGTAGCTAAATACCACAGACCCTGCGTACACATGGTACACAGGGATATGGGATCTTTTATATGGGACGTGAAGATGCATCTTACGTACTGGTAAGGCGATGGCAACTGACAGATGACTGGTCGGTTAGTTGCCTTTTGTTGCAGCAATTTGAGCTTCTCTTTCTATCAGGCTTGTATAATAATGGCTTCCCTACGAAGCCATTATTTCGTGTAATTATATAAAATAAAACATTGACTTGAAGAAATACTATATCTTAGTATCTATCTAGATCTATGTAGATTTGAACAACTTGATACGAGTATATTGCGAGTGTGTACGTACATGTTGGCTTTGAGCGTACAAAGGATTAGTGGCCAAAGTTCTAACACAAGATACCACAGCTTCAGTTATTTTGATTGGCACGCTCGCACTACGTCGGATAAACAAACATGGCCGAACATTTGATCTAGCACTGCTCCACTCACAAGATGAGTATCAAGGCATGTTTACACATAATATTGCTGCGCTGTATTGAAACGTCACGGCCAATAGTAATAATTTATTATTTAGATACGAATCGATCGGTAGGGTGCTCTTCCACCAGTGATTTAATGTGATTGCATTGGTTTAAATAGCATTGTACGGGCGTGAGCGGTGGTTGTAAGGCACCGCATCCAGCCAGTCAGATATATATACGAGGTTAGGAAGGGAACCTATCTTTTCTTTAACCCGGAAAAATGATTTTGCGCCTCCCCGTCGTTCGGGGGAGCGACGGGGTATGTGGGACTCACGCCGCCCTCAAAACAGGAGGGCAGCACCCTGCCTCAAGATGGGAAGGAGACAGGGAATACCCACTAAAAAACCGGGACCTCCTTTCAGCGCTCCGCGGGTGGTGTCCGGGACCCCGTGAGCCAAAACTGCCTTGACACCACGAGCGCGGCCCGCTCTATATGGCAGGCACCACAAGCCCCCCCATCATGGGGAAGCGACGGGAGCGGCCTGAATGCCAAGCCCACTCCCGTCAGATAATGAGAAGGGAACCTAACTCCCTAGTGATCCTCGAGTCCCTTTACCCCTAAGACGCTAAGTCTCTAGATCCTAAGCCCCGCCTAACCGTGTAAATAAATACTTATTATAGACCATAGGTGTAGGAAACTCGCTTTTAGGATGCCTGGGGTGGCGAGCGGGAAGAGACAGGACGGTAGGCAGGTGGTGTTACAAGCCTCAGTTATTGCGTTAACGTGATTTCACTGAAGCATTTCTTCTTTCACATCCTCTCTCCATTTAAGAGAGGTAGGGCATAGCGAATCTTCGCTCGAATTGAGCCCGTTCGCCCGTTCGGGGAAGGACCTCCACCCTATAGAATACCGCAGCCAAATGACCTCTGGGTCGTGGTTCTGCCGGTGAGTAGGGTTTCCGGAGCTCATGGGGGGGTTAGGGTTGGGCCGGCATGGCGGTGGCAACTGACAGGTAACTGACCACTTACTTGCCAGTTGTCACAGCGGCTTGGGCTTCTCTTACGCTTTCCATCAGGCGTAGGGAAACCATTATGTCGAGCCACTGTAAAAAAAAATCCTCTCAGCACAGCTGCATACCACGTCTCTAGAGGGACAGCGCCCTATTCAATAAGCCACGCGCTACGTCGATGCGCCTCAAGCCACCAATAAAGACGATTGGATAAGAGCGGAGTAATCTTCTTCTATTCTTGTGTAGCGTTTAGAGTTATGGCGGCATGCTCCAATATATGAGGAATATTGTTTTTTGATATGTGTGTAAGTGGGTTAGTGAGAGGTAGCGGGTGGATGATTTTGTTTTGTTTATTGGTTTGGAAAACTGGGTTTTACAATATTACTGGTTTAAAACTGGGTTTCGTTCGGTGACGGAAAAAATTCAAATGGCCTCCCAATTTCTTCCTATGAAAGAAAAAAAGAAAATATGTTTGTTCAGTGACATAATAGGACTTATAGCTAATACAATAACATTCATAATAAAATAACATGTCACTGAAAAGGACAAAATGCTCAGCATATGTCGTGGCGACAAGAGACGCCATGACGCTGGTCTTCCGCATATATCCCTAAGGAGACGCACTGTGCGCAGAGTGTGTGAGTACTATATAAGTGTAATAAGAGTCGTCTACTTAGAGGATTATTGATATTTCAGCTTCTCAACCTATGGTAGGATTTACTCTGATGACTTTCGACCACCGTACACGCGATACACCCGTGCAGTGACTTTAGTCTCTTTTTGGGATCAGTCAGTGTTTAGCCCCTGCAACTTGCTGCCCACTACAGGCACGGGTTATTGGCCACAACATATTTGGGCCGGTCTTTCCGTCAACCTTCTGTAAAGCTGAAATCTTAAAAGTTTCGACTAAGAGATTTTTTAAGATATTGGTCAAAGAGTCGTCTTACAATATCTTCGGGAAGATATTGCTACGGGACAATGAATGGTATTCTTTTTGGTCAACGCAAGGAGTAAAATCTATATACTTATAATAAATCTGTAGAGAAGTCAATTCTGTACATGAAATATATTTTAAAAATAACTATCACGGGGCGATTAAACTACTGGACGGATTTTGACGAAACTTGGTATAATTATTCTTCGTACTTCTGGGCAGGTTATAGTATACTTTTCAGCAAGCTACAAAGAAAATGAGCAGAGTAGTGTTGGGAAAACGGGAGAAATTTTGATCTGTATGTTTGATCGCGCATCATGCAAAAACTACTACATGAATTCAATTCCGTTTTCTCCAATGTATCATTTTATGGAAGTCCATTATTTTCGAAATCCGATATCCACGCGTGCGACGCCGCCGGCACAGCTAGTATGAAATAACAATCATGTCCAAATACCCAACCCGAACGTTGTTTTCCCAACTGGTCACGTCAAACCACTTACCACATAACCCTTAAATCACTGATATTTGATACAAGCAATACCCACAAATCATCCCACATCACACTTTAACGACCCAAGCCCAACCCGTACTATGCGGTTGTCTGCTCATAAGTGCCCCAGTTTGCTAATAAATCAATGTATTTGATCCGACCCATAACAATGTTAATAATTGTTAACAAGACCCTGTTATAGAGGTCAGAGTTGAAGTATTAAAATGGAGATATGCGGGTAGGGCAGTGTATGTAAGTAAATATCAGGCATCGTAACATATTATAACTTAGGTGTAGAGTTTGTGAATTTAGGACGTGAAGTGTAAGGACTCAAGTCACTTACAACACTAGTGCTCGCATTATCGCTTTAAAAACAAAATAAACTTAGTTCGAATATTATGAGACTATCTAAGGTCTCATAATATTGGGACTTATTTTCGTTATAAAAACTTAATTTATTATATCTTAATTTAACTTAATCTATACGTATAATAAAAATGTAACGAATGTCTACTGCTGTCTGTACATCTAAACTAATATTATAAAGAGGAAAGATTTGATTGTTTGTTTGTTTGTTTGTTTGTTTGTTTGTTTGTTTGATACGAATAGGCTCCGAAACTACTGGACCGATTTGAATAATTCTTTCACCGTCGGATAGCTACAGTATCTGCGCTGAACATAGGCTATATTATATTTAAAAAAAAGTTAGGGATCCGTGCTAAAACTCCAATAATGTAACCCAAATTTACCAAAAAGATTTTAATCTACAAAAAAAGAAAACGATCTTACATACTGACGTCTCATGACAACGTTCCCATAGCAACCGAAACTGTTATGACAACTAAATAAATAAATTCTAATATGAAATCGTACTTTCACGTAAAAACTACTGAAAGGATTTTGATGAAACTTTACAGGAATTTTATTTATGCATCAGATTTACACACAGGCTATAGATTACAAGGGTATCTTACATTTTAGATTTTACAATTTCGGCAAAATATGTTACATACTTTTTGAAATGACCATAGATACTGTCATTTCTTGAATTTGTCAAAGAAATTGTCATTTGGACATGCGAAGTAAATACGGAATTATCGAAAATTTACAACAAACAGTGATATAAATATTTGTGAACCGTCGGCTTACTTTCAGGATAAAATTCTTCGGAAAATACTATAAGCAAATTGCTATAGCTAAAAATACGACCACCTTGAAAACACACAACCGGTGTTTCCTGCATCAATGCTGCTATCAGCTTGGAGGCTCCTCATTTAGCAACAAATCGGAACAACATTTAGGAATAGTGCACAGTCGAACAAATCTAGCATAATCCGTGAACAAGGCATCCTGAATCATAGTGACATGAAGCTCTAAGAACCCGAAAAATATGAATGCATTCTTTCAAGGTTTAGGTAGGCTCACATAATGAAAACTGCGATCTGTGCATGCATAATAAATTTTTTTCTTTTCTAATCCGATGTTATAATTTCTGTACCCTATATTAGGTAATAGTATGTATGTATATTAGCCTAATAAAATAGTTTTAATTACGCTTGGGTTGTAAGGGAGCGCCTGTCATCATTTCGTTCCAAGCCAACCTCACCTACCGAATAACAAACGAGGCGCTGGCAACCGACTGGTGGCGGTATAACCATCACAATTGAAGGCGTAGCTAGATACCACAGACCGATGACGGGCAGCAGCGTCACCGGAGCGAGGAGCTACGTCCTGCGATCGCCAACCCGCCTGCCCAGGGTGGCGATTATGGGTATAACCTCCAGGTGTTTGTCCTAAGTGGCGAACAACTGCAGAGGCCTATGTTCAGCAGTGGACTGCAATAGGCTGATGATGATGATGACGCATGGGGTAGGGGATGCGAATTTGTGATCGACCCACGGTTCAATATGAGGGATCGGCCTATCATCTTTTCGCTCCAAGTCAACCTCACCTGCCCGTGGTGCATCCTGCCGAATAACAAACAAAGCGCTGGTAGCCGACTCTGGGCGGTATAACCGTCACAGATGAAGGCGTAGCTAAATATCACAGACCGATGACGGGCAACAGCGTCACCGGAGCGTGAAGCTACGCCCTGCGATCGCCAACCCGCCTGCCCAACGTGGCGATTATGGAGATCTATGTCCAGTAGTGGACTATAATAGGCTAATGATGAAGAATTACGCATGTCGGAAGAAAATAGCGCTATTAAAGTAGGTATTGCTTTTTGGTCGGCGTCATTATCGCTAAATCATTTTTAAGGTAATTTTATGTAGGTACTAATATGAAAAATGCTGATGAAAGATGAAAAATGGTTTTGAGTTTACGGCAAGTAACTGGTCAGTTACCTGTCAGTTGCCACTGCCATGCTGGCCCAACCCAAACCCCCCACGAGCTCCGGTAACGCTACTCACCGGCAGAAACACGAACCATCATTTGGCTGCGGTATTCTATAGGGTGGAGGTCCTTCCCCGGACGGGCAGCTCAATTCGAGCGAAGATTCGCTATGCCCTACCTCTCTTAAAGTCATCAGTGTTTAGAAGGCGTCGCTAGATATATCATTATTCATCTGAACTAACAGCAAATTGAACCTTAGCTAAGAGCAGGTGGTTCCTGAACAAAAGGCCTGAACAACGTATTGCTTTTATGTTAACTGCATCACATATTGCGTTATATGTCAAGCCATGTTCAGATTTCTCAGCCTTCGAATCGAATGTACCTTCATGTTGTTTCTAGCATCCATTAATTTTAGCATTGTAAGCGTGTGTATAGGTTATACTAGCTTTCGCCGCACGCTCTTCGCGCGTGCGTGCTCAAGCTAGGTCTGCGACGCTGGACGCTCCGGGCTTCGCCCTATGCGGATCTCGGCCTGCGGCCTCGCGAAATTACTTTTAAATAATTGATTTATCCGAAGCGAAGCGAGGAGCGGGCTGCTAGTGGAAGATATATGTGAAAAAATATTATGGGAGGCCTTTATTAATGCAATAGTACCCAAAACAATGATTTTTGGAATTTTTGTCTGTTTGTCTGTTTGTCGGTTTGTCGGTTTGTCGGTTTGTCGGTTTGTCTGTTTGTCTGTATGTTTGTGCACGCTAATCTCAGAAGCCGCGTATCGATTAAGATGCGGTTTTCACTAATATATTGCTGGAAGCTTCCCTTAACATTTAGTGTTTGTTTCATGTTAATCGGTCCATAAATAAAAAAGTTACGCCGATTTAACTAATCACGTCGAGCCTGCTGTACGTTTGCGCGGGTATATAAAGCGCGCCGAGATCTGCGCCGCGCCGCTGCCAGCTGCCAGGCACTGGGGGTCATTAAAATCACTAGGTACCCAAGAAACTATTCCACGCAGACGAAGTCGCGGGCACAGCTAGTTTATAATTAAAATTTTCTAAGAATCAAGTTACAGTCTTAGCCTTAGTCCTTGGGTCTTTTAAAAAACGTAAAGTTATAACCCTGTAACCCGAATAATTTATTTATTTAATCTTTATTGCACAGTAAATAAGGGTACAAAAGGCGGACTTAATGCCATATGGGCATTATCTACCAGTCAACCATAATCACTTGTCAGTTGTCAGAATAGTGGCAACTGGTTGGAAGCAGGCGGATAAACCTTATCACAGACTGAGAAACCCCAAGAATTCCTTAACTCCATTATTACGACACCTACCCGAAAAAATGGGGACATCACATGGAAAATCACCAATCTCAAACCAAATTTCAAGTCTCAAATTTCATCATCCATCATCACCATCAGCCTATCGCAGTCCACTGCTGGACACAGGCCTCTCCAGCTGTTCGCCAGCTAGGGCAAACTTCTGGAGTATATTATTAGGCGGGTTGGCGATCGCAGGGCGTAGCTTCTTGCTCCGGTGACTCTGCTGCCCGTCATCGGCCTGTGGTATTTAGCTACGCCTTCTATCGTGGTGGTTTCCACCAATCGGTTTGCTAGGCCTCGTTTGTTGTTCGGTAGGATGCGCCACAGGCAGGTGAGGATGGCTTGGAGTGACAAGGTGATACGTCGCTCCCTTACATTCCCCGTATTCTTACGTCACGTAATTCACACGCTATGATTGTTTTGCACATAGCGTGATTGCATTGATTTTTAAGACTTGATACATTCCCAAGGGCTAAATTATACAATACCGTACCGTGGATGAAACCTAGTTTTGAATTAAACGGAATCAACTGCCGTGTAATCTACGCATAACAGTTAAAGCATTTGGGTCTGAATATTCTATTGTACTGAACATATCATATATCAGAGGCAACATTTCTAATGCCAGCGAACCATTTAAATCCGTCGTTGGAGGGAGATAGGCTAAACTGTTGGGTTTGTCGCCTTGACAAGCTTACTATGATGGTATGAATCACTACATAGTATAATACAAAGTAGCTTTTCTGTCTGTCTGTCCCTAGATTTTTAAAACCACTTAATGGATTTTGATTCTGTTATGTTAATAGATAGAGTCATCATCATCAGGCTATTGCAGTCCTCTGCTGGACAAGGGCCTCTCCAGTTGTTCGCTACTTAGGGCAAACATCTGAAAGACTTACCCATAGTCGCCGCGCTGGGCAGGCAGGTTGGCTATCGCAGGGCAGGCGGGTTGGCGATCGCAGGGCGTAGCTTCTCGCTCCGGTAAAGCTGCTGCAAAAAGAAAAGCTTTTCCCACAGATCAGAAGTTCCAAGAAAGTTCCAGGTTCTTTCACAGCCGTCATCATATTTTATTAATTAAACAAAGACTTTATACTGTTTTTTCATAATGTGTTAATGAAAATGAATATCTTTCTGTAAAACACTGAGGTCGTCTCTTTATTAATTACAACAGCACAGACACTTAGCATCACAAATCGTATTCATGACCACAATACATCATAATCTCTATAACATAATCAAGAACATAATTTACTCCCTGTAATTATCTGATACCACAGAAATATAACGATAATAGAACTGGCATTACGTATTATTTGCAAACAATCAGAGTGTAGAGTGTGGGATGTAAGGGAGCGACCTATCACCTTTTCGCTTCAAGCCATCCTCACCTGCCTGTGGTGCATCCTACCGAACAACAAACGAGGCTCTGGCAAACCGATTGGTGGCGGTGAAACCATCACGATAGAAGGCGTAGCTAAATACCAAAGGCCGATGACGGGCAGCAGCGTCACCGGAGCAAGAAGCTACGTCCTGCGATCGCCAACCCGCCTACCCAGCGTGGCGATTATGGGTATATCCTCCAGAAGTTTGCCTTAGGTGGCGAACAACTGGAGAGGCCTATGTCCAGCAGTGGACTGCAATAGGCTGATGATGATGATGAATCAGAGTATTATTTTCCAAGCGTACAGGCGTCTATAGGCTTCTTTTAAATGTCGGGAATGCTTTTACGCATACACCAGGGCCCTGGGTACGGGACACCTGAGTTATGTGGGGCTCACTCCTATTTAGCCGAGATTACCCACTAAACCCGTCGGTGGTCCGCTACGAGCACTCTGTCTGAGGGGGGTCGGGGTGCCCGGAGGGATTCGACGCAACCCCCCACAGCGCGGTAGCGCCGCGCCGCCCAGCGTGACGGCACACCTCGAGAGGACGGTGTGGTGTCCTCCCTGCATCTTGCGATGCACGAGGCAACTGACCATTATGCCCGCAGGCACGTGTCGTCTTCCTCGGGGCTGCTAACCGCAAGCATAGAGAGAATAAGAGAGGTAGGGCATAGCGAATCTTCGCTCGAATTGAGCTGCCCGTTCGGGGAAGGCCCTCCACCCTATAAAATCCCGCATCCAAATGACCTTCGGGTCGTGTTTCTGCTGGTGAGTAGGGTGTCCGGAGCTCGTGGGGGGTTAGGGTTGGGCCGGCATGGCAGTGGCAACTGACAGGTAACTGACTAGTTACTTGCCCGTTGTCACAGCGACTTGGGCTTCTCTTTCGCTTTCCATCAGGCGTAGGGAAGCCATTATGTCGAGCCACTATAAAAAAATAAATAAGCATTGTAGTGCACGTCCATTCTATATTTTCACACATCCGTGTATGATACGCATTAGCACCGCCCGTTTGTAAACCTAAATCTCATTACTACGCAACAATATAATGAACCGTTTAATCATTTACATTCCGCAAACTGTAATACACATGCCATTAGTGACATGTTCTAATGAGAAATGAGTTTCCCACGGGATAAATACGAGGAAGGTGACGGTATAAGGACCACGCATAGAGGTTTGGGGCGAAGGAATAAAATTTCGAGACATGCCTCGCTGGGCCACAGCGCCATCTAGTCCCAAACTAAGCTGAAGCTTGTACTATGGGTACTAGACAACGACTAAACTTACTTTTGTACTTAAGCTTACATAGATTGGCCCGGTGGCTCAATTGGTTGTGACCCCTGCACCCTGACACAATGGTCGCAGGTTCGATCCCCACTCGGGACAAACCTGATTGGTAATAACCCCAGACTTCCAAGGGTCGTCGATCCCCATCAGGGACAAATTCGGCCTGTGGTATTTAGCTACACCTTCAACCGTGATGGCAAAAGCTGTTTCATCATCATCATCAGCCTATTTCAGTCCACTGGCTGAACATAGGCCTCTCCAGCTGTTTGCCACTTAGGGCAAACATCTAGAGGATATACCCACAATCGCCATGCTGGGCAGGCAGGTTGGCGATTGCAGGGCGTAACTTCTCGCTCCGGTAACGATGCACGTCATCGGTCTGTGGAATTTAGCTAGGCCTTCAATTGTAATGGTTATACCGCCACCATTCGGTTGCCATAGCCGCGTTTTTATTTTTTGGCAGGAAGCACCACGAGCAGGTGCTGCAGCGAAAAGCTATTTAAATAGACAATAAACCATACTAAAATGTCAACACATTATACTCATTAACAAAAACATTTAATTGATCAATCCCCCAGATAGTGCTCCGAACGAGTGTTCTGAACCAATTTGCGGTTTTTCCACTACCCGTTATGAATCGTTTGCGAATTTGCTACACACGCAAATTACTGATGTTGGTTCCACAGTGATCGATGATAGTTAATCGGAAATGTTCAATGTGGTACGAGTATTCTCTATAGAATGGATTAACTGGACACCAAATTTAATGGAATTTCTACTTCCAGATACGATAACAATTGGTATTGTTATAAATATCAATACCATTCGTATTGCAATGAATTGATCAATCAAAATAACTCACCTTTGGTAAAGGTATATTAAAAGTAAATAATTTATGTTAAAGTTTCATTTTAGAGTAAAAATTGAGTCATTTGATACGGCAGAAATTGTAGTTTTCATTTGCAATTCTTTTTTCTTCCAGTCACTTGCCCGTTGTCATAGCGACTTGGGCTTCTCTTTCGCTTTCTATCAGGCGAAGGGAAGCCATTATGTCGAAATACTATCATCATCATCATTTCAGCCCACATCTACCCACTGCTGAGTATAGGCCTCTTCTTTCATCCGCCACTTTACACGGTTCCTCGCCAACCTTGTCCAATGTTTCCCGGCCACCGAAATACTATAAGAAGAAAAAAATTGTAATGAATTCTACATTAGAACAATCTAACTTACATTTCCAAAACACAGAAGAGAAAATAAATTGAAAACTTCCTTCAGAATGAAACCGCTCGACCAAAGCGGGTTATTTCCAGAATAATTGAAAACTGTGGTTCAGTAACAAATTTGGGTTGGTCTAGCAAATTAGGGACTCGGATCGCAGTCTGTTTCGCATTATCAGGGACACTGTGTATGGTCGGACCAAATTAAAGTTCCGTTTGAATAGGACTGTCCGTAAACTAAGAAAGGATTTGTACTTGGGTGCAAGAGAATTTACCGCTTTAAAGTGTATCGAAACATTTATAAAACTTTAATTTAAGGTTGTTTTTTTATACAAGAAATGCTGTTTTTCTTTCATCATCCTTTTTACAGTCTACTGCTGGATCTACATCCTAGGTGTAGTAGGCCTATGCCTAGGTGTAGTATGTAGTCATTGCGGAGCATGTACTAAGATGCCCTGTGTGGTGTATGTACTTGCAACTTCTAGAGTAAGAGGGCGTACTCACCTATGTCTACAATATAGATAAAAATCAGACATCACATACATTGCTCTAATCCCAAAGTAAGTAGCTTAAGCACTTGTGTTAAGGGTATCAGAACAACGATGGTGCCACAAATAAATACAAATATAAACACCCAGACACGGAACAAACACAAGTGTTCATCACACGAATGTTTGTCCCGGGTGGGAATCGAACCCACAACCCTTGGTTCAGAAGGCACGGGTCACTACCAATTGAGCCACCGAGCCAGTCTATATTCAATCGTCACACCACCTACCCTGAATGCGTCTTACACTACATTTGCAAAGAAGCGGTAACCACTCTGGAACTCGGTTACTCCCAACGGTTTTGCATACATTCTACTTGCCTTGAATATATTGCGTAATCGCGTGAACCTAATGAAATATCCACTTGATTGATAAGTCTCTAGCTAAAACAGCACTTACAGAATGCACCTAACCTTTTACAATTACTTCAGGCATCTGCATACAGTATCACAAGATCGCATTAACAATGCATGCATCACTCAGGGACCTGGCTACACTCTGAGTGCATAGAATGACAAATTGAAGTGCATGTAAGCGTGACACTTTATCTTCGAATTTACATAACGTCTAGCTTGAGATGCGTTATTTATACAGCTTAACATAATTTATTGTTAAAGGATAGATAGGTGACACACACACAAAATGTCTTTATAACAAATTACAGAATACTGTATTTGGATTTATGCTTCTTTGTTGCTAAATAGCAAATGAAATCTTATAAAAAGGTAAAAAATAAAATTGTCAGGTACCTAGTTAAAGTCATCTATTTGGTGTGAAAATAAGTAATATCTATCCATCTAAAAATCTTTTATCTGATTATGTGCTTTTGATAGGAGTACAGAATTTTGGCTTCCGCTAGCCTGATGGAAAGAAAAAAGCCAGCTCAAGTCGTTACCCTCCTCAACGAATAAGTAACCAAATCTATAATGTGGTAAGCGTCACCATGTTTGTAGGATAGCTCTGACTAGAGAGTTATACCAATTAATGCGACCAAAGTCACTTCACAGGTATTTCGCCGAGTAAAAGATGATTATCAGTCAGATTAGGTACCTTCGCTTATTAAAAACTCTACGTTTGTATCTCTTGCGATGAGTACTGTTTCGGATTCTGGGCATTCTGAATCTTTTTCGCTTACAATGCCTAACAAAATCCCCACAAACCTATAGGTCGTATTTTTTCATAACTTAAACTAGTAGTTAAGCAAGACTTGACTAAACTTTAGACTCACTTATAATGTCCAGTTTAAGCCACAATTTTATACAATGGACGTATACGTAGTCCGACATAGATTTTATCTTATCCGATGTATTACCATAGCGTAGCGTTATTGCACCATAAACAATGTAAGGTGAGGTATACGACCCATATTGTAATCTCTGAACCAGGTGTAGCATGGATGAAATCGCCTTAGGCGTTACCCGGTTGTACCATTTACATCTTGTCGGATACACCATATTTGATAACTGTTACCTCTTTATAAATAGAGAAAGTATATTTAAATGACTAAGTATATTTAAATGGACTAGCTATCACCGTAGAGGAGCACCCAAGAAAATATGGTGTGACGATCTGGTTCACCAGTCAAAGGATTCGCAGACTCAGCATTGGGAAGAGGTTTAGGGGAGTCCTTTGCCCAGCATTGTGACAGAGTAGGGGGATAAAGAAAGAGAAGAATGCGTCTGTCATCATATTGATGTCGGTTATTTTTTGCTAAAAAATGCTGTTAATTATTTTAAATGATAAAAAAAACTTTTGAGGAAAAAAATCGAATTTGATGTTTAAAATAATGTGAAGATCGTGCCTTATTTTCGTGTCACGAAGTGTATTATTATCAAATATACGCCCACTGGACAATGCTCATTTGAAACTTAGCCCAAGAATTGCCCTATTGATTGAGGCCTGGAGTGTAATCGTATGGACATTTGTTTATGTATACCATAACTAGCAGTTCCCGCAACTTCGTCCGCGAGGAAAAGTGGTTTTGGATAGTACCTATTTTAAATTATTTGGGCTATTTTTTGTTAGGTCATGATTTTAATTAGATCGCATCAACAACCTAATTACGAAACCATTCAAAAATAGGGTTTCACATTACAAATAAAATAATAATGTTGAGGTTTCATCATCATCAGCCTACAAACTTTCACTGTCAATCAGGAGATAGGTCTTTTTTCTAGAGGGGAATGCATTAAGCACCTCCACATCACCTCTGAGGGGAAACGGCGTGGTGTATGTTACTCACACCTCCCGGAATGGAAGAGCATAACCGCTAAGCCTCCCCTGTGTCGTCTGTCAGCAGCAGCTTGGAGGAAATCAGGTAGCGCCGAAGCATACGGCCGTATCCCTACCTACCCTAGGCAGCCGCAAATGACAAGTGGCCGGCACTCCTAGCTGCTATGTTCAGCCAAGAGTACCAGATGCTTATCTCCCCCAAACACGTCATTATTGGGGTTTACTTTGGACTAATGGCTAAACAAATAGCTAAGACCTATCGATATTGAAATAGTTTCAACCATTAAACCAAAAACAAACAGAAAAGGAATATAAATTTTATAACACATAATGAATGTACTTTTCACATTTTTTGTAAAGAAAAGTGTGAAAAAGCAACAGTACAATACAAACCCCGACACTCAACCCCCATTTATTTACTTACATTAATTCCTTCACACCCGGAAAGGCATTCATCACAGAGACAAAGACGAAAGTGAAAGTTAGTATAAAATATTTTGTTTACATCCACTTCTGACTTTTCCCCGCGAAACGAAATGAGGCGTATATTTCAAAACAATTCAAACCTCTAATAGACTAAGATCCCGAAGCGAAAATCTACAAGCATCTTTTTATTAGATTAGATTTTTAATAGACAGATAGATAGTACTATCAATGACTATATACTTATGAGCAAAGACAAGACAGACAGACCCATTCTTTAACAAATGCCTATAATAGATGGGCTGTGTCGAGATCAGTGAGTTTACTTGACAAGCAAACCACTGATTTTAATGAAATATTGTACGAGTGTAGGTGGAAAATTATTTCCTAAATGTGCTAACGACAATATTGTACGTTAGTATGAAAGCTAATTAAATAACCCAAGACATGCCAAGCTGGACCACATCGCCATCTAGCCCTTTTTTTTTTTTACGTGAGGAATCTCTTCGGTGTCTGCGTCCCGGTGTGCGGTGCCAAGTTATCCCGCTAAACCCCACGGTGACCCACCATCGCCGCCAAGCCCAGGGGAGTCTGGATCCTCAGGAAGAGACTCTACCACGGCTCCCCCGGTAAGACGGTGTGCCGCACAACGGCTCGCCCTCTGTGCGCGTGAGCGCGCACCGGGAGCATGCTCGGTCACAAAGCACGCCCCCTCCCAGTGGACCCCATGTCGGGCGGCGACCCCGTGTCCGACGGCGCAGGTCCCAGCGGCGGAAAAGATGTTCATTCCGCCGCTGACTTCAACGACCGCGACCGTTCTCACACTGTGCCCTCTACTGAATTAGAGGGGCACGCGGAGCACGTCGCGGCCACCCACTTTGGCCCCACGGCCACCACACAAGGGCCACAGCCCTACATTCACACACGGCCCTAAGGCCGTTGGGTCGCAGAGGATAGGGAGGACGGCAACGGAACACCGCGAGATCCCCCGAAGGGCACTCCTCTTCCTCTGCGACCCTCGCCAAACAACCCAGCGCTTAGCGCTGGTGCCGCCAAGCGGCCCACCTCTGCCGGCGGGAGCGGGACGAGCGAGGCTCATTCCCGCTGCCGGCGCCGCCCACCTGCGGCCCACTGGGGTCCCTCTTTGTTCCGGGTCGTGGGGGCCCGACCCGTACTAAGCCCCTCCGGCACGACAAGCCGAGGACCCCGTCAGGGGGGATCGCCATTTAGCCCTAAACTAAGCCGAAGCTTGTACTATGGGTACTAGACAACCGATAAACTTACTTTCTTTTTGTAAATAAATACATATAGTACATAGAAAACATCAAGACCAATACAAACAGACATGTCCTTGAACACAAATGTTTGTACTGTGCGGGAATTGAACCTACGATCTTTAGCTCGGAAAGCAGAGGTTAACCTAATGAGCCTCTCGAAGGCTCATTTCATCCAGTCATGCATTGCACTTTATGCATTGAATGTATTCACGAACATCCGTGTCCGTATCCACATAGGAAGGTTTACGTATGACTTGTTATACTACATACACTATTGCGTCTGATTTTTAATATCCGGATGCAATCCATAGAATGGAGTCGAGCGCGCGTCTTCTAGTGGGAGTAGAAACCCCGCAGCATACCAATGTGTTTCCAAATTTGAAATTCATATGTACGTTTACTCAACGCTGTTTCGGTGAAGGAAAACATCGTAAGGGAACTTGCACACCTGGGAAAAAATTCTTAGGCTGTGTAAAATCGACCTCTTATTTAACTTACAAAATGCATCCCTGTCGTTGGGGGCAATGGGGTATGTTGGACTCACGTAACCTTTAAAACAGGAAGGCACCCTCAAGACGATGAGGAAACAATGCCGTTTATAAACAGGGACCTCCGTCAAGCGCTTTGCCGTCGGTGTCCGGGACATTATGTTCGTACTTGGCCAGCGTCCTTTACTCTTACTTAATGTATGATGATGTCCTTCGGTGGACTGCAATAGGCTGATGATGATGATGATGAATGCCAATGATGACTAATAACATTTATCTAAATCTTTAAAAGCAAATACCAACACTTTTTAGCAGCCGGCTCTTGTAATACAAAGAGAGACACACTCAACTTGAACGCGAAAAAATTTACTGCCAAAGAGCCCTTAATTTCTTCATTTTCCCTTTACAGCGAAAAAGCGTTAGAAATGTTTAGTGTGTGATATAAAGCGCTTCCTCAGATGAAATTGTGAGAAACATCATTTTAATGGTTTCGCTCGTAAAACGGGCAATAAAATGTCGCTCCACTGTTACCGTATAAGGCTGAGAACTCGTGGGGCGGTTTTATCCACGTCCGTAACTGCTGCAAGACCGTTATTATGTTTCTAAACTAAGGAGGTCTGTGCAGTATAGAATTGCGATGTTCAATTAACTAAAGGGACTTCTTGACGTTAGGGACTTCTTGGCATAGCATAACAGCCTCGTTGGCGACCACTAACATGGCGCGTAACCTCGGCAAAACACCCTTGAAGTGACTTCTATCGTGTTTCAGCCGATGTTAAAACAGTGTGCCTAGCACGAACACTTTCAAAAAAGTATGCGTAATGTAACCGTAAACGGGCGATAATTTTCGCTACGTTAACGTACGTAAACGTAGTACCTCTTACGCACGATAGGGGCGCTGTACCAAGTTTCATACAAATTTTTACGGAGACGTTACGCATACTTTTTCGAAAATGTTCGTGCTAGGCACACAGGTCAATCTTACATCATCGTTTATGGTTACTCGTCACTGCAGCGACTGAAACTTCTACTTCACCTTATTCATAAAAAAAAAAACTAAGTTAGATGTACTCCTGTAATCGTCATTGCAATAATCTGTAAACTGTCTTAATGATCCTATGAATGTAATATTATGGTTCCTGTAATCGTTACATAGATCTACATGATCCCACGAGTATTACAGTTCCGGCGGTTAAAAATCGCTTCGTGAATTTCCACCCTTAAATGTGTACATTTTCAGATGAACTCGCATTGTATTTAAATACAAAATGACCCAATTTCTTGGCTTGCAGTGTTTATTGTGTATCTTAAACGTTTGATATTGCGGTGATTAGCTTTGAGTGAGAAATAAGTGTCCTATTGGGGTTTATTAATTTCGTAATCATAATTGGGGTGGGATTACGAGGGAGTTTTTAGGGGCCGTTAAGCCAATGTAGATGTGTAATAAAAGTGAAATGAATCTGCCAGACGAGTCGAAATTGTTTAAGAGACGTATTACTTGGAAGTGGGTCTCCTTTTTCATAAAAGTTACTATAGAAGTGTATCAGGTTACCCTCAGGGGGAACCCTGCGGTCATAGCGATTAGACTGTCTAAATTGTACAACAAATGTATATTATACCCAGTTTTAAATCAAGTCTTTGATGTTCGATACATAATACCATCTATGAGGATATTAGGGAGCGACCCATCGTCTTTTCGCTCCAAGGCACCCCACCTGCACGGCACCCTTCTGGCATAGTTCTGCAGGCTGCATAACAGACGAGGCTCTAGAAACCGACTTGTGGCAGCATAACCATCACGGTTAAAGGCGTAGCTAAATACCACTGGCCAGTCACGGGCAGCAGCGTCACCGGAGCGAGAAGCTACGCCCTGCGATCGCCAACCCGCCTGCCCAGCGCGGTAATTATGGGTGAGGCCTCCAGGTGTATGCGCAAAGTGGCGACCTGTGTCCAACAGTGGACTACGGTAGGCTTATGATGATGATGATGATGAGAAAATAGGAATGTTATGATGAGATGTTAGCATCTTCTGGACTGCTGCTTCCTATTTTTCATACTCATAATTTTTTCACATAAATCTATTTAGCATTGCATAAGCTCAACTTCTACTCTCTTTGCTTATAACTTTTTTATTACAGACTTTGTAATACAATTATTATAAAAATATTGGCGATAAAAATTAAGAAGGTATACAAACTTATTCTCTAATATTATATGTAAATTCTCGTACGTAGTAGGCACCGGTTCATTCCAACCCATCTGTTTAGTCCGCTAGTTTGCGGTTATTGGGAGCCAATAGGCTGCTAGTGACAGGTCAAATAAGCCACTGTCTGACTACCTTTGCGGTACGATATTGTGTGTGGAGTAATTGAATTCGCTGCGTAGGGTAACTATCTTGCCGTGTCAGTACATAGTATCTAAGTGTATAGTGAAGTCGCTTCGCCTTGCCTTTTGTATATTTAGATCTTTACAATATTGTGTTTGGAGTAATTGAATTTGCTACGTGGGCTAACTAAGAGTATCTTCCCATATAATGACATCTATGTAATCCTACCCATTACCGTACATATTCGATAGTTATTAGACAGCCTACATTCTGGACACTGATTTCGTCATAGATATAATTACACTCGCTGTGCTCACGACTTCGTCCGCGTGGAATAGTTATTTTTTCCCCGTTTTCTTTTACATTTTCCATCATTTCTTCGCTCCTAATAGTAGCAGCGTAATGTTATATAGCCTAAAGCCTTCCTCGATAAATGGTCTATGCAACACAAAAAGAATTTTTCAATTCGGACCAGTAGTTCCTAAGATTAGCGCGTTCAAACAAACAAACAAACTCTTCAGCTTTAAAGTATAGAGTACTAGCTGTGCTCGCGACTTCGTCCGCGTGGAATAGTTATTTTTCCCCGTTTTTTTTACATTTTCCATTATTTCTTCGCTCCTAATAGTTGCAGCGTGATGTTATATAGCCTAAAGCCTTCCTCGATAAATGGTCTATTTAACACAAAAAGAATTTTTCAATTCGGACCAGTAGTTCCTGAGATTAGCGCGTTCAAACAAACAAACAAACATACAAACAAACAAACTCTTCAGCTTTATAATATTAGTATAGATAGGTAATTAGGTACTTAATGTAGTTTTAAAATTGTTGATTACAATAACCGATTAAATATTTTTGTCTGACAGTACAAAAGACATTCTGCGCAATAACACTCACCAACCCCCCCAATCCCGCGAATAACGCAACAATATTTAAACACTTTCCGCACCCCCGCCCCTGATCACCACATCTGGTAATCTTTTATTCATTCCTTGTTTAACATTTGCCTTTGATGCTCCGTTAATTCTTCGCAAACTGTGCCTTGCCTTGATATCTCTGAATATTCAACCAGCCGTTGCCATGGTTACGCTATAACCATAATGTAGGAAGATTAGGAGTGAATGTGGTGAAGTTACTTCGCTCGCGTGAATATCAGTTTTGGGGCAGTAATTTTTCGTGATGAAATGTACCTACTTTAGGTTTATTTCGGTACATACTCCAGGCTATATAGTGTACTTTATGACCGCCTTCAAAAAAAAGGAGGAGGTTCCTAATTCGACTGAATGGTAGCTTCGACGATTTGTAAGTGTTTTCTTTAAAAACCTATACAAATAAAGAATCAATAAAGAATCTTTTTTTTTTTGTTGAATGTTTGTTACCACATATCTCCGAGAATTGTGAAACGATTTGGAAAAACTCTTTTTTATTTTGTTTGAAAGGGTGTACTTCCTAGTTGGACCCGTTGTCGCCATATTGAAGTCGATTTTTTTGCCAAAAAATGCTGTCAATTATTATAATGTCAAAGTTGAAAATTATTTAGACTATAAAGCTGATATTATAAAGCTGAAGAGTTTGTTTGTCTGTCTGTTTGTTTGTTTGAACGCACTAATCTCAGGAACTACTGGTCCGAATTGAAAAATTCTTTTTGTGTTGAATAGACCATTAGGAACGAAGAAATAATGGAAAATGTAAAAAAAAACGGGGGAAAAATAACTATTCCACGCGGTCGAAATCGCGAGCATAGCTAGTGAGTCATAAAACCTAACGGAATTTACTGAATAGCAGTCTAAAGTCGCTTAGATCTTCAAATCTGCGCACTCGTCGGTCTAATGATCACACTACTGGGGCTACTTTACAAACGAGATGGTCCTGGTTTCGAATCCCGAGTCGGGCCAAAAATTATAATGCCGTTTTCTGATAAGAAATTACTCTGTGTTCGTTTCGAAATCAAGAATTTTGCGTAGATATGTTATGTATCGGTAAGTACGTTAAGATAAAAATAATATTAATAATTTTTTAGGCTTTATCTCAATAAGCTGATGTTTATTGAGATAAAGCATCTGATACATCTGATGATGTGATTGTGTTTGAAATCTTTTTTCTCTAAATTGTGCCTACTAACGTTCTATCGGATTATGAGTAGGTATGAACAGAGAGCTTTACTCGTGATCGCCATGCTTGGCAGGCGGTTTGACGATCGCAGGGCGTAGCTTCTCGTTCCGGTGACGCTGCTACCCGTCCTCGGCCTGTGGTATGGTGGGATGTAAGGGACCCTATCCCTGCGTTGCCATTAAGAGAGGTAGGGCATAGCGAATCTTCGCTCGAATTGAACCGCCCGTCCGGGGAAGAACCTCCACCCTATAGAAACCGCAGCCAAATGACTTCCGGGTCGTGTTTCTGCTGGTGGGTAGGGTCTCCGGAGCTCATGGGGGGTTAAGGTTGGGCCGGCATGGCAGTGGCAACTGACAGGTAACTAACCAGTTACTTGCCAGTTGTCACAGCGACTTGGGCTTCTCTTTCGCTGTCCATCAGGCGTAGGGAAGCCATTATGTCGAGCTACTATAATAAAAAATGTCCTTGGAAATTGGCCGATGTGGCTTGAAATTCGGTCAGGAGAACAATTTTATTGAAATAAAAACACACACATCTAAAACAGGTACGCTCATAACATCGCGAAATATGTTACGTCACGTTTTACGATTAAATCGCACCCCCCGGCGAATAAAGCGGTTATCGACTATTACCACTTTTTTAATGTTTTTTGATTTTTGGCCTCTATGTGACCTAACCCATCGCCTGAATTTTTTTCATATTTTTAAATGCAATATTATTAGAATTATACTACACAACCACTTTTTTCTACGAAACATAATGTGAAGATATTAGACGAGAATAAAGTAGAAATCAAATATTACCGTACAAAACTTCACTAGTCTAGTCCGCATTGATTCAATGCGACATTATTCGGGATAGTCCTTCCAAGCGCAAAATCAGTATTCAATTTTACCACTTTATTCGGGTGAAAAATTTACGGCGCGTAAGCTGTAATAGGTTGTTACTACTCAGGTTTGTAAACGGGTGAATCGTAAATTGAAGTTATGCTATTCTTCTTGTTATAAAATAATGATTATAGAGTCGTAATAATATATTACTGCATTAAATTCAATTTCATAATGCTGTATTAAAATATTGCGTTCGAAAATTAATACGTTATTTGTACGTATTGCAATAAAAAAAACATTACGTTTTTACTTTCATACACATAGCCATACCTACACTCATCATCATCATCAGCCTATCGCAGTCCACTGCTGGACATAGGCCTCTCCAGTGGTTCGCCACTCAGGGCCAACATCTGGAGGATATACCCATAATCGCCACGCTGGGCAGGCGGGTTGACGATCGCAGGGCGTAGCTTCTCGCTCCGGTGACGCTGCCACCCGTCATCGGGCCGTAGCATTTACTACTTTAGTTTGACTGGCTCGGCGGCTCAATTGGTAGTGACCCCTGCCTTCTGAACCAAGGGTCGTGGGTTCGATTCCCACCCGGGACAAATATTCGTGTGATGAACACTTGTGTTTGTTTCGTGTCTGGGTGTTTATATTTGTATTTAAGTATGTATTTGTGGTACCTTCGTTGTTCTGATACCCATAACACAAGTGCTTAAGCTACTTACTTTGGGATCGGAGCAATGTATGTGATATTGTCTGATATTATATTATTGTCTGATATTTACCCCTTCAATTGTGATCGTTATACCGCCACCAGTCGGTTGCCAGCGCCTCGTTCGTCATTCGGCAGGATGCACCACGAGCAGGTGAGCTTGGCTTGGAGCATGGAGAGAAAAGATGATGGGTCGCTCCCATACATTTCCATACACTTCTTTAACACTATCTAGTAAAAATTTTATTTCAATGTCCGAAGGAGTTTGGGTCATTTTGTATGGACATTGGCGTCGTTTTTTTAGCCGCCATCGTTCATTTTTATATTGTGTAGCACTATTCTTAACTAACAAATTAATGAAATAAGATTTTCTGTAAGTAATATTGGAACGAAGATAATGGCATTTAAATTTTAGGACAACGCCTGAAAGAAAAGTGCTCTTAATATTTGAGCTAGAGCATTTGTGACAAAAAAAAATATTTCTTTTTTAAAAAGAAAAATAACTACATTATGTAAATTATTTTAGAAAATTCGTTTGCCACACTCAGGAATCGAATGTGCTCAATTCTGGAAAAACATAGGGTTTTATTTTCATTTGAAAGGATCATTATAAGGATCAAAAGTCACCTTAACATACGTTCCGAAATGTGGACACTTACGCGAAGACAAGTTTTTTAGTCCCTCAACGCGCTATGGAAAGACCAATGCTTATCCTGTTGAAAGATTGGCACTATGAGGTCGATTTATTTGCTGACACCTTACAACATCTCTTTTATAAATTTTGGATTATTTTGAATGAGAATGCAACGGATTGACATTTATTTGATTTGATATGACATTATTTGACATTTTATTTTATTTTATAGAGTAACATGTTCTATATTAATTATTGTTAATTATGATGGATTATTATTATTTATTTTATGTACTAACTTTTGACTTGACCATGATTTAAACAAAATAGATTTTTTCGTATGATGTACCTACCTACCTATTAGAAATTTTATTGTTCCAATAATTTATTGCATTACCTAATTGTATACTAACTAATTGATATGCCTTGGAAAGTTATTGCGCTTTGGAGAATTTCTGTTAGCTTAAAAAATGTTTGCAAATAAATAAATAGGAAACGAAACGAACAAAATACGTGGCAGTGGGCTGACCATATCTATCCATATCTATCCAACAATGGGTGGAGCAGACGATTTAGGACGCCCCGCAATCCATGGGCTGTTAACCTTAAAAGAACTGCTAGCATTGGCTGAACAGAAACACGCCCGGGATAAAGAATTGTGGCGCGAATTATAGGAGGCCTACGTTCAATAATGGACGAAGCAAGGCTGTTGATTGACTACATTACGTATTACTTTTTTCCAAGCCGGTAGTTCTTTTGGAGGTGGAAGACTGGCTGGTTATACGCTTCGCATAAATCTGACCCGAAAATGAGGATACGAGAGCCACATTAACACGCCATTTTACCAAAGACTTGCCAGAATTCAGCATCGACAAAATCGAGATCGCTCTTGGGCAGCTTAAAGATGGAAAAGCCCCTGGAGAGGATGCCGTCACAACAAAGCTTGTAAAAGCGGAAGATAAACCCGTACTGAGGGAGCTCCAAAACTTTTTAACGCTTGAATGGAGAACTCCGAACGCGTGGCTAAGGAGTGTGCTTGTCCTGTTCTTTAAAAAGGGAGACGAAACAGACCTATTTCCCTTCTAAGCCTTGTCTATAAGCTGTTTTCAAAAGTGATCACAAACCGTTTTGTGCGAATACTTAATGAATCCCAACCGCCGAAACATGCTGGGTTTCGGAGCGGATACGACACCATAGACCACATCCACACAGTGCTGTACAGAAGACAGAAGAGTATAATCAGCCCTGTATCTTGCTATCGTGGATTATGAGAAAGCCTTTGACTTCGGTTGAAATCTGGTCTATTCTGGAGTCCCTGCAGCGATGCCACGTAGATTGGCATCCATACATGCAGTGATGAGACAGTAACAGTGATCTATGAAGCCGCCACTATGTGCATCCAATTACAGAATTAGTATACAAGGCTTATACCGTTGCATCTAGGAATGGGATCAAGTTGTTCACTAATGTAATGGAGGATGTGTTCAAAACACTGAACTGGAAAGGACCTGTCATCAACATAAACAGCATAGTCATAATGGCAGAATCGCTGCAGGACTTACAAGAAATGAATGAACTGACTGACTCCTTTGCGCGCATCGGCATACGGATAAACTTGGACAAAACCAAGGTCATATTCAATGAACATGCTCTACCGGAACTCAAAGTTGTTCAAAAATATGTAGGTATACCTCGGGCAGACATTGCAGTTAGGTGGAACCAGCTTTGAGGACGAGGTGATTAGGAATAGTCAGGCTTCAGATGGTCGATCCCACAGTGCCTAAAGACGAAAGTCTTTAATCAGTGCGTTCTACCGGTTATGACATACGGAGCTAAAATGTGGACACTTACGGTACGGCTAGTCCACAAGCTAAAGATCGTTCAGCAATCATATGGAAAGGGTTTTGCTCGGGTATCTCTGTCTTATCCGAAATGTGGTGATCTGGCAGAGAACCGAAGTTATCCACAACTCACCGATTTAATAAATTAAAGGGGCATCGGGCTAGCAACATCAGCCGCAGAATCAATAACCGTTGAGGTAAACAAGTTCTGGAGTGAGACCGCGTCTCATCAAACGTAGTGTAGGACGCCCTCAGGCCAGGTGGAGTGACGATCTGCGCAGGCCGGCTGGCAAGTGCGCTGGCTGGGTGCGAGTAGCCGAGGATCGATCAAAGTGGCCAACATTTGGAGAGCCCTATGTCCAGCTGTGGACTCATGATGATGATTCCTTTTTCAGGGTTTTGAAGCATTGGTAAGACAAGACTGGGTGGTTATATTTATCTTATTTAACCAGAAACAACTTAATTGAAGTTCTCGTTAATGACTAACTGTGCCAGCGGCGTCGCACGCGTGGATATCGCGTTTTAAAAATAATAGACTTCATAAAATGGTACTTAAAATTTAAGTTACACCTCTAGCAATACATTGGTAAAAACCGCATTTATTTCTATGCAGTAGTTTTGGCGTGATGTGCATTCAAACATACAGGTAAAAATTTCCCCCGTTTTCCCAACATTTCCCTTTACTGCTTTGCTCCTATTGATTGTAGCGTGATGAAAAGTATACAATAACCTGCCCAGGAGTATGAAGAATATTTGTACCAAGTTTCGTTAAAATCCGATAGAATTCCTCTTTCGAACATTATAACTTCCGTCAGTGGCCACCAAAATTTAAAACGACTCCAAAATGACCCAAACCCCGTAAAGTATTTCGATGTGCTGTGGTCTAATCATAGCTTAAAAACCTGATTTTGATAGGAATTAAACTTAATGAGAGTTAATTTAGTTGTAATTCATATTTTTTTTATGTTTATTTAATAATAAAATTAAAAAAACACAAATGTAGCAATAACAACTATATTTTTAATGTTGTTGCATTCACTTGTTACAGTAATGGTTTACGTAGAATGATCCGCGAATATAATAGTATTCAACGCTTACGATATAAACCTATTTTTAATTGCACACGAATAAAGTGGTAATAAGTTATTACTCACAATAGAATAGACACCAAAAACTAACGAATACTGTCGCTATGCCTCGTTGCGCGGGCAGTTTTGATAGAAGGCTGCCGAGAAGAAAGTGGTAATGTCACCATACGATAAAAACAATATTATTGTTATGCGGTATTACATATTTTTGAGGTTTTATCTATGAATTTCCCATTAAATTAATTTAGTTTTTAAATATGATGTACAATCAAAAATCTACTTTCAATTAAAGTTAAAAGCATTTATTTGAAAGTTATAGTTTCAGAGATATTCACCGATTTCGGTTTTTTGCTTCTCCTGAAAAATAGCAATTCTGCAATAACCGCTTTATTCGCCGGAGGGTGCGAAATATAAAAACGTAGTAAAATCTGACATTTGTCAAACTTTATGGGCATTGTAAATGTTTTATTGTACGCCGAATGGGGAGGCACCTTTACGTGCTGTTATGTCAATGATCGTAAACGTTGGATCGGCGTTGGAATGGAGGAAATAATTTTTAAATAATTATTTTAACAGGATAAACAATAAAATTAACAACGTGCCACAATGGGCCACACAACGCCATCTGGTGACAAACTAAGCCGAAGCTTGTATTATAGGTACTAGAAAATTGCCTGAAACTGAAGCATGATTTTTTAAATGTAAAAGTTAATTTGGATGGATGGGTTTTTGTTCGCTTTCACGCGAAAACTGGAATCACGGAAAGAGGACGAAGAGCTGATCTGAATTCTTTATCCATCACTACACGTAGAATGTATAATAAGCTAAATGACCAAGATTAATCAAACAAGATTTGAAATTATTATGACTTATAAAAATATACCGCAACTAAATATAACATAAATTAACAAGAACATTAACAGAATTTGCAATTTATTGTGTGGATAGTAAATTAATTGCCAATTAAACTGAATTAGCAAAACACAATGCAAAGCTCATTAATAAGTTTGCCTATGCCATTTTCACAGAGCTACGAGTTAGAAATTCTGCAATAATTTGTGATTACAAAGCATTCATGCTTTTAGTCCTAAAATAACACATTATTAAGTTTGAGTTTGGTATAGTGTCCATTATAACATCATTTAATTTGGACTGATGCAAATTGTGTTTGCAATACCTAGTACTCACTAATCTAGCTGATTTAATAGATAATAAGGGACCCAAAGTGCTTATTGTGATACGACTAGGTAGTTAGGGGTTAGAGGTAGTTAGAGGTCGGCACGAGGGTGTCGGCCACGTATTGCACGAACTCCGTCCTTGGAGGAGGGAGACGTCCTTTTCAGGACCGATCCCTAGGCTGCCCCAAGTGGGGGGGCCAGCCCGTGTCTGCACAGCAGACCAGCGCTGACAGCTTCGCGGCGTTATAGCCCAGGACCGCCCAAGGCGCGTTAGACGGTGCAAACCAGGGTTTTTTAGTGGGTATTCTCTGCCGACGCGGAGCGAGTCCCACATAACCCGTCTGCTCCCTCGGGCAGCGGGTATGCGTAAACTGCATTTCTCCCTGGTGAAACAAAAAAAAAAAAAAAGGTAGTTAGGGGTTGTAAGGGATCATCTTTTCGCTCCAAGCTACCCTCATCGGCACATCGTGGTACATCCTGCTGAATAACAGACGAGGCTTTGGCAGCCGACTGATGGCGGTATAACCAAAATGATTCAAGGCGTTGCTGAATATTACAGGCCAATGACTGGCAGCAGCGTCACCGGAGCGAGGAGCCGTGCGACTGCCAACCCGCCTGCCCGGCGTGGCGATTATGAGTGAAGCCTCCAGATATTTTTCCCAAACTGGTGAACAACTGGAGAGGCCTATGTCCAGCAGTGGACTGCGATAGACTGATGATGATGACTAGTGGGACACACCTTTTACCACTTTGGGAGAGTCTCTCGCGCAAACTATTCAGTTTAGAAAAAAATAATGTTAGAAACCTCAACATACAACAATATCTATCCATAGATACCCTACAAGTATAGGTTTGATGAAAAAAAATTGAGTTTCAGTTCTATGTATGGGGAACCCCAAAAGTTTTGGATTTTTTTCCTCATCCTGATATACGGATGGACAGACAAACAGACAGACATGACGAATCTATAAGGGTCCCGTTTTTGCCATTTTGGCTACGGAACCCTAAAAAGGGACAAGTCTATCCCTACAAACAGATTAGATTAAGAAGTATCAAACCCTCCAGTTACCAGAAGTCGGTTAAAACTGCGCTTAATCTCTTAACTGGAAAGAAACATTTAATGTAATGCTACTTAGCAGGGACACTGGAGCGAGCCAGGGCGATCGTTAAAACCAACATTAGTGTACTTAACGCAATACACCCAATTAGCGTCTCAGGAAATTCCCTTATTTATTATTTTGATGGTCGCACCCACGGAGTGAATACAGAGAGGAGCTGCTAGCCGCTACTGTACATTGTAAGTTCTATGGCTACCCGGGATATTCGTGTGATGAACATTTGTGTTTTTTTTATGGCTGAGTGTTTATATTTGTATTTTAGTACATATTTCTGGTACCTTCGTTGTTCTGATACCCATAACACATTAGCTTACGCAACTTACTTTGGGATCGGAGCTATTACTAGTACGAGTATAATGATGTTTCCTGATTTTTATATGCACAATCTGTGACGTTTACTAGTAAGTACGACATATAATTGCTAGGATTTTTAAGTTTTACACCACAAATTCTGACATGTCATTTACTGACATTTAGTGCAATATGGCTGGACTACAAAAAGACGAGACTACTAGTTGTTTTTCATCTTTATCGTCATCAACTTCTTGCAGTACACTGCTAGACATAGCCCTTTCCCATAGTTAGCCGCTTTGCTCGTTCTGGATACTCGTACTTACGGACATAAAAATAGAAGTATCAAAATAGAAAGTATCAAATTATATTATTTAATTAAGTATAATTAGTATAATAAGAATCATGATCCAAAATGATCCCTTTCTGAGGGGTACGAAGGTCAGATGGCAGTCGCTTCAATGTAATAACCAGACTCGCTTAATCTAGGATCATGGTCAAAGCGGACCCTGGGCCTAGAGGCACAAACCGGGACAACGCTAAGAGGATGATGATGATGATGAATTAGTATAAGAATTGCAGTCCTCGCACCTATTTGCAATACCCAAAAGGTTACTAAGTCAAAATTTCCTATATTGTATAACACCCACACTGTACCTACACTTAGTGAGCAAATAAAGAAATTGAAATAAAAACTCCATCCCCTGTAATTACACGCATTGTTTCAAAAAATATATTGGTTACATCTCCTCTTCGTATTTGCTCTGTGGTCTCACCCGATCCCTTGCGTTCTTACAACCGCCATTATGGCGGAATTGCAGTTTATGGGAACCATGGGACCATTATTGTGGACAAAGATAAACAGCTGTATTCAAAGTTGTGTTTTAACTCATTTCGTTCGAGTGGAGACATTCGCTTAGCGCCGTGTTGGGTGAAAATTAACTGAGAGTGAAAGTTTACTTTGTAATTTCGCGGCTTAAATGAAAGCATCTCACATAAGCGACTTTATGAAGACGTCGAGAAATTTAATAAAGAGTCATATTTTGCACTGTTAATAAAATAAAGATTTAACTCAACAATTTTCGAAACATGAGTTCATGTGAAAATACGATCCTACTCGTATAGCGATTTCTAAAATAGAATCTAGCTACCAAAAGTTTTATTCTTGACTTCAATTTTACTGATGGTAAGCGATATAGCAGTCAGTCAGCAAAAACCTGTTAAAACCTGTTAACTTTCGTTTTGAACATCGGATTATTGTAACTCTCGGGGAACATTCTTACGGCAATAAAAAGCGGACATACAAAAGCTGTTGATTGATAGATAGTCATTGTAGTGCAGTTTTGCAATTCTGTGGCTTTCCCTGTGTTACAGCTGTACGTTGAGGAAATGAATAAAATAATCCTTGTACAAAATTTAAAAAAAAGTTTTATATTTTTAACCGACTTCGAAAAAAGGAGGAGGTTTATGCAAGACGCGGCAGACGAGCAAATATGATGCCTGTAGGTCAACACCCGCAACTTATATCGAGTTCTGGGGTCGCTGCCGGCCTTAAATCAGACCTAACTGTAGGTATTTATAAAAGCTGCTGTATTACTCGTACCTAAGAAAGAAATTTTAAGAAAAACCTTCATTTATTTATGAATAAGTGTAATGTCGATAGAAAAGCTCAAAATTACATCGAAGATGGCGACGACTAAAAACACGAGCGTCTTTCACCAATATAATATCACAT
Source organism: Conogethes punctiferalis (assembly GCA_031163375.1). Classification (NCBI taxonomy): domain Eukaryota; kingdom Metazoa; phylum Arthropoda; class Insecta; order Lepidoptera; family Crambidae; genus Conogethes; species Conogethes punctiferalis. The sequence goes on from CM062078.1 coordinate 17,506,199, forward strand.
TCTCTATTTGATCTTTCTCTTAATGAACCGTAAACGAATCTGATATTCAACATTTCAAGCTTACAACGTTATGAATTCGCTACATCTCACTTATGTAAATAATTAATTATACACAAATTGCCTCACAAACCACTGAATGTTACAGAGAATATTTGGAATACGCTCAGAATAATTTATGTTTCGTAATGGATTATAAATTATGGCATGTCTAGACTGGATTATACGGAATGTCTTCAGATGGGTCTTATATCTAAGACAACTCATGCTATCGCATCTGAGAAATTTGTGAAGTATAGAACGGACATCACGTCTTATTTTCAAACAATTGCAAGTCACTTTTTCGAGAAACATAGGGTGGCGATTATGGGTAAATCCTCCAGATTTTACCCAAATGTGCGAATAATATATTGCATTGGACTGCAATAAGCTGAGGGATGTAAGAGAGCGGCCTAGTATCATTTCGCTTCAAACCAACGTCTCCTGCCCGTGGTACATCCTGCCGAATAACAAACGAGGCGCTGGTAACCGACTGGTGGCGGTATAACCATCAATATTGTTGGCGTCGCTAAATACCACAGACCAATGACGGGCAGCAGCGTCACCGGAGCGAGAAGCTACGCCCTGCGATCGCCAACCCAGCGTGGTGATTATAGGTATATCCTCCAGATGTTTGCCCTAAGTGGCGAACAACTGGACAGGCTTATGTCCAGCAGTGGACTGCGATAGGCTGATGATAATGATGAAGCTGATGATGATGAAGAGATGATGGCTCATAGACGCTTGAAATAACTTGTAATTACATTTCTATTTACTCAATGCCTACTTTTTCCCTTTAACTAAAATATATTGACTATTCACGACTAATCTGGTCCAGTGGTAATCAACGCTGAAACAGTGGTCGCGGGTTCGATGCCCGAATAGTGTAAAATATATTTTTCAGCATGAATGTGGCTATTTTATAATGTGGCCTTTACTTCTGCAGTAGGAAAATATGTTATTTTTATGCGAATGTACCTTACTTACTAACTTAGACTTAGGAATATATTGTTACTAACCAAAATGTATGGATTAATTTTATTCTGAAACTCTCTAGTACCCATTTTGAATTTCTATAGTACCCATAGTACAAGCTTCGGTTTAGTTTAAGACTAGTTGACGATGTGTGGCCATGCGTGGTCATTGCCGTAACTATTGAGTGATACTTTTTGAGCTCCTAAGGTCGTTCTTTACTAATACATTTCTGAGAGTAGCACTAATGAAGGTTGCCTATTAGAGTTAAACATTCAGTTAAATTGATCTTAGGTATCATAATACTTTCCTACCATCAGTTTCACTGAATTGGGGCAAATACTAATTCTGCTCCTGGAAACAAGTCGAATTTGATATCTATTCTTTGACTTTTTCTAGCCTATAAACAGTGACTTAGTTACAGAACATAATTTAAAACGAATTTGCTTTCATTTTTGTAGTGTCTTAAATATAGGGGCTGTTACAAATTAGAACTGCTTGTGTCCAAAATCCAACCGACTGGGATCCGTAATGTTTCTATCTTCTGTACTTTGGCGAAAATTACACAAATCGCTGAATATTTTCTTATTTTTATCCCAATTATTCCTAACATCTACTTCTATGGAATTAAGATGTAGCGACATTTTGTTTTTTTTTTTTCAACAAAATGACGTCCACTCCCCTTACTGCAAATTCCCACTAATCCCTTACCTCCATAAACATTTGTTGGTGCTACTTATAGCTGACTCCCTAATTGGCTCCCTGTCCCATTGGAAGGGATAAAGTACCGTAAATTAACTTTAAATAACCCTTTTATATCCCGTTACGCTTGCTTAAACTAATTGCCTTATATCAGCTTCTCGTAATGACAAAGATATTTGAGGTAAGTATTGAATGAATGGGTTATTGGCATTACATCTACTTGTCATTATCAGACATGTGGATTTTTAAGGTTAATACAACCGTTTTAATGAGTTTTACCCTTTTAGCCGTCATCATCATCATCAGCCTATTGCAATCCACTGCTGGACATAGGCCTCTCCAGTTGTTCGCCACTTAGAGCAAACATCTGGAGGATATACTCATAATCGCCACGCTGGGCAGGCGGGTTGGCGATCGCAGGGCGTAGCTTCTCGCTCCGGTGACGCTGCTGCCCGTTTAGCCGGAATTCTCCTATTCGCCGGTTGCCAGCGGCTCGTTTGTTATTCGACAGGATGCACCACGGGCAGGTGAGGTTCGCTTGGAGCGAAAAGATGATAGGTCGCCCTTACATTGCTATATTATATGTCGCCGTCAACGCCAGGTGAAAAATAACCACAGAATAATCAGCTGTAACGGAAATGTTACCACAATTTACGCAGTACCCAGCACAAAACAATATTCCCCATTTATATCAAGCCTTTGTAGAAGCACACAATTAATTTGTACCTCATCCTCATCGTTACGCCGATGTACTGAAAGCAAAAGACGAAGCGCTCCCCCGACGATGAAAACGAGCGAGGCTCATTATTTCAGCCTTTGGAAAAACAACACTCTTACACACGCATCTATAGGTGTCAAAGACAACAGCTAAGCAGAAGGGGTTGTGGACTAGCATTTTCTTTTTTTTTTCTAATTTCACTTATCCGTATGAATTCCGAATTATGGGTAACGCCCCCAGATGTTTGCCCTAAATCGAGCAACTGGAGATGCCTTTTCTATAAGGAGAGAAGAGCTTACAGGATGACCTCACCCCACCTGATGGTAAGCGGTCGTGAGGTCCAAAAGTTAAGTCGACAGGCATAATAGACAAAACCCATTGCGCCTGTCGCCCTCACCCTGAACGCCCACTGAGATGCCGTTTCACGCCCTGCCTAAAGAACCCAGGATTGTAAGAGGAAGGAAACACGTGAGCTGGAAGGGCATTCTATGACGTATCATCATCATCATCATCAGCCTATTGCAGTCCACTGCTGGACATAGGCCTCTCCAGTTGTTCGCCACTTAGGGCAAACGTCTGGAGGATATGGTATGGGTATATCCTTCATATCGCTACGCGGGTGGGTTGGTGATTGCAGAGTGTAGCTTCTCGCTCCGGTGACGCTGCTGCCCGTCATCGATCTGTGGTATTTATCTACGCCTTCTATTGTGATGGTTATACCGCCACCAGTCGGTTTGCCAGAGCCTCGTTTGTTGTTCGGCAGGATGCACCACGGGCAGGTGAGGGTGGCTTGGAGTGAAAAGGAATAGGTCGCTCCCTTACATCCCTATACATGACTTAATGGATACTTAATGGCCTATGTTCAGTAGTGGCGGTCCACTGTTGATATGCTGATGATCCATGACATTCTTTCTTCTTCTAAAAAGTCTCTCGATGGGCCATTTAGGCATGTTCATATCAGATTCCTTTGCGCCTTACATGTGACACAAATCAACCAATACAAAATCAAGGGATATATTAAAAGAGTGGAAACCATAGACTGACCAAATCGTCTCGTTGACGATTGCACTCTAAAAACCGTTCAGACAACTTATAATACCACTTTTCCTCAGTCGCAAACCATCTGAACTAATTTGCTCTATGCCATCGTTAATTAAAATTCATGTGGAATGTAACAATTTTATAGTGCGAGCTGGGAAAACCATTGTTTTCAACGACCTTACATCCAAGAAGACGTAAGGTACGTGACTGAATAAAACATTAGTTGGGCTGGTATACTATGACCAAGTGAAAAGGATGAAATCTGATTAAGTTCTTTCTCTTTAATTAAGAGAAGAAAGATACATTGTTCCAGTAGTTCTGTTTGTTCTGAGGTATAATTAATATTTCATAAATCGTGGTTTATTCATGGGGCGTAATTTAATTTTGCTTCTACAGGAATGAATACGGGACGGTAAAAGTTAAATGATCTTTTCGTGTCAGACGGTTCTAGTTTACCCACCCTTGGTAGCAGAGAATATATAAAAGTATTTTTTTTTTATAAAAATAGCGTTTAGGATGACTTCACTTCAACTGATGGTAAGCGGTCGTGAGGTCCAATTGTTAGGTCAACAAGCACATTTAGGGCAAACAGTAATCTATATCTACATAATAAAACTAGCAGCCCGTCCCGACTTCGCACGGGGTAGACAATTATATTGTTCAAATCTTACCAAGGATCCCTAATTTTTTTCAAAATGAAATGTAGCATAAGTCAAATTGAAAGAATGTAGCATTCTACTGGTGAAAGAATTTTATAAATCGGCCCAGTACTTTTTGAGCTTATTCATTACAAACATACAAAAATAGGTGCAAATCTTTTCTCTTTATAATATTAGAGTAGATCTATCAGATTACTATCAATACGCTTATAACTAAGAGAGTTAGGGACTAGCGAATCTTCGCTCGAATTATGCCGCCCGTCAGGGGAAAAACCTCCACCCTATAGAATACCGCCGCCAAATGACCTCCGGGTCGTGTTTCTGCAGGTGAGTACGGTCTCCGGAGCTCGTGGCGGATTGGGCCGGCATGACGGTGGCAACTGACAGGTAACTGACCAGTTACTTGCCCGTTGCTACAGCAACGGGCTTCTCTTTCGCTTTCCATCAGGCATAGGGAAGCCATGATGTCGAGCTACTTTGAAAAAAAATTAACGCATAAAAGACCACGAGTGGCTTAGTGGCAAAGTTACGTTAGATAGACTACGAGTAGAATAATTATATTCTTTTAGACACTATTAATAATATACTGCCCAATTTTCAAACACGTTAATAGAATATGTAAGTGCTATCGTCAAGTTCCGAACATAATAATAAATATAAGAGACAAATGGAGCAATAGCGACCTTTAATTGAATTGTCAATGGTCCATAAAAGATTTTTAACGATCTCGCTGAGGCTGACATTAGCCGATTGGGCAGGGAAGTACAGTCAGCTGCGTCGTATTATGGTATTTTTAATCTTATATGAAAAAGCGGCGAGGGAGAGACATGTATTAGAACAGAACAAAACATTATCTTATTACTGTTTCTGCTGAGCCTAATGGCTGGCTGGGATGTAAGGGAGCGGCCTATCATCTTTTCGCTCCAAGCCAAACTCACCTGCCCGTGGTGCATCCTGCCGAATAACAAACGAGGCGCTGGCAACCGACTGGTGGCGGTATAACCATCACGATTAAAAGCGTAGCGAAATATCCAATGTCATATTTAAATACATTCAGCTGGATCTAATAAAAGAATATTGAAATATTATTTTTGAATCTAAGGGTTTCAAGGTTATACCTATCGAACTGTACTTTTGCACATTACGCAGTTATAAGAAATTTATACCGCACCAAATAACCTATTTTAATCCCGCGAGCGCAACAGTAAATAAATTGAATGGGCAATTTTGGATTCATGGTATTTGTTTACCTCATTTTGTATTAAAATCGAATGTGAACTTAGTATCGTTTCGTGTAACGTATGAAAGTAAATTTACTTTTTTGATAGTACATGATGTGTTACGAGTTCCGTAGTTTACTGGAAAAAAACCACTATCACTATCAGCTTCTCGCTCCGGTGACGCTGCTGCCCGTCATTGGTCTGTGGTATTCAGCTACGCCTTCAATTGTGATGGTTATACCGCCACCAGTCGGCTGCCAGCGCCTCGTTTGTTATTCGGCAGGATGCACCACAGGCAGGTGAGGTTGGCTTGGAGTGGAAAGATGATAGGCCGCTCCCTTACATCCCCTTACAGCCATTACTTCATATCTGCCAAATTCGGTGCAATCAAACGTCAGAAGCAGATCTTTCGGCTCACCGGCAACGTCCACACAAACACAGAGTGTTCCTGACACGTCAATTACATTTGATGGACGATCCAGACTAGCAACTATGCGAAAGTCTAATTGAATAGCGGCACTGATTACCGATCATGATTGATGGAATGAGCCGAACGTATTTATTGGACGTGAAAACCAATTTTGCATATTCGTTAGGGATGCGACGAACGTGTTGACACATAGTTACTACAACATTTTTAATTGGTTTTCTGTGTTACAATTCTTTTCAACAGACTCTTTGGTTCATCGTAGCTAGCACAGCATAGCCCTCTCCAGTTGTTGGCCACATTTAAAGAAAGAAAGAAAGAAAAATTTGGTCGAACATCTAGAGTATGTACCCATATACGCCACGCTGGATTGGCAGATTGGCGATCGCAGAGCGCAACTTCTTGTTCCCCTGACGCAGCTACCCGTCATCGGTCTGTGCTATTTAGCTACGCCTTCAATCGTGATGGTCATGTAGCGGCCTACACAGTTTTGCAGCGCACGCAGTTTTCTATTGTGCGCTGCTTAACAGGCAGTCGTTCCCCGCCGCGCATTCCGACCGCTCGCTATCAACATGTAATTCATTGTATTCTACGGTGCACCAAATATATATTTATTTCTGGATATTGGACTTCTATTATTTACCACGCCGCACAGAGGAACCTCCACATCTTCGTACCCCAGTCATACCGCCACCAGTCGGTTTCCAGAGCCTCATTTGTTATTTGGCCCGATGCATGACGGGCAGTTAAGTGTGGCTCGGAGCGAAGAAATGGAAGTACCACAGGCAGTACAGGCGTAGAGTTAAGAGATGATGGGTCGCTTCATTACATCCCATAATACGTAAATATATTGGACGGATTATGGGGATGTAAGGGAGCGATTTATCACCTTTTCGGGGATGTAAGGGAGCGACCTATCACCTTTTCGCTCCAAGCCATCCTCACCTGCCCGTGGTGCATCCTGCCGAACAACAAACGGGCCTCTGGCAAACCGACTGGTGGCGCTATAGCCATCACTACAGAAGGTGTAGCTAAATATCACAGACTGATGGCGGGCAGCAGCGTCACCGGAGCAAGAAGCTACGCTCTGCGATCGCCAACCCGCCTGCCCAGCGTGGCGATTATGGGTATAGGTATCCTCCAGATGTTTGCCCTAAGCGGCGAACAACTGGAGAGGCCTATGTCCAGCAGTGGTCTGCAATAGGCTGATGATGATGATGTAAATATATTATGGATAGGATATTCCTGTCAGTTGCACCCCTGATATTCAGTGAGCGGTTCGCGCCGGGCAGTGATTCGGTAGCATTTCAAATGGCTATTGTCGGCTTGTTATTATGCGGCGTCGGTGGGACTCTTTCGATTCCATTTGAATGATGTCATTTGAATGGCGTGTAGTTGGTTGTTGATGACGAATCGTGTTTTCTATGCCGCAATGATTAGAGTACTTTGAATTTGAAAGGGGCTAGAGAATGGAGTGAAGTTATACTGCCGAAAGGTCGGACTTAAAAAGGTATTGAGTCCCAATACTTCATGTTTTGTTTGAATCAATTCGAAGTTTTCATCAAATAGCAGCTTTCTTTATTTTTCAGTCTGCCTAGAATGCCAGTAGAATGCCTTTACGCACACACTAAGCCCTTGGATTATGACGCCTTGGTTATGTGGGCTCACTCTTATATACCGGAGAATACCCACTAAACGGGATCTAAGGGAGCGGCCTATCATCATCTTTTCGCTCCAAGCCAACCTCACCTGCCGGGGTGCATGCAGCAGTTTCACCGGAGCGAAAACTACGCCCTGCGATCTACCCAACGAGGCGATTATGGAATCATCTTCCAGATGTTTGCCCTAACTGGGGAACAACTGGAGAGACCTATGTCCAGCAGTGGACTGCAAAAGGCTGATGATAATTATTTATGTTGGTGGAGTCTGTCCGCTACCTCCTCCTGCCTCTACCGCTTTGACGACTAAAATAGAGAAAATTGCCGGAGATAACTGATCTTCTACGCTATTTTCCTTCACGAATTCCCCCCAGGCAATAAATTACACAGATATACAAATGCGACTGATGCAAATTACGTTTTGCGAATACACGTGAATATTTTGCTACAAGCGTTCGTTTCTGCCACGGACTTGCAAACTCTGGATCGACCCCCCAGCCGCGGTCTTTCCTGATCGCTACGACATGTCCTTTTTCAAACGAGGCTGTTTAAAGAGAGCTCTTTCCTCACGGTAGGCAGCGGCATGGCTGTGCCCCTGGCTTTGCTGATATCCAAGGACGGCGGTTACTATTTAACATAAGACAGCCCGTTTGATCGTCTACCACCAAAACGCAATAAAAAAATGCCTTTTCTGTAAATGTTTGTATTTTGTGCAATATAGAACAATCTATCTATCTTGGATAGCACAAACTGGTTGACTGGTAGAGTATGAAATTAAGGCGAATTTTTTTTTATAGTAACTCGACATAATGGCTTCCCTACGCCTGATGGAAAGCCAAAGAGAAGCCAAAGTCGCTGTGACAACTGTCAAGTAACTGGTTAGTTACCTGTCAGTTGCCACTGCCATGCCGGCCCAACCCTAACCCCCCACGAGCTCCGGAGACCCTACTCACCAGCAGAAACATGACGCGGAGGTCATTTGGCTGCGGTTTCCTATAGGGTGGAGGTCCTTCCCGGACGGGCAGCTCAATACGAGCGAAGATTCGTTATGCCCTACCTCTCTTTAATTTAATGCTAGGAGCATTCTCTTTGCAATAAAGTTTAAATAAATGATCATGTTCGTTTCCCAATTATTCCAACCTACATAAGGATTAACTAAAGCTTTTGCCCTACATGCTGAACTAGGGAACTTTGTCAGAATCACCGGAGCGGCATTAAATGCGAAAACTTTTCAATATTACTAACGCCAACTAAATCCGAACTACAGACGTGCGTTCTTCCAAACTTATTAGCGTATAATGAATTTAACTCCCAACTCGCGGCATATGCGTCTATCGCAGTAGTTCCCAAAGTGGTTCAGGTGGATCCCCAGGGGTCCACGGGAGACTTGACGGGTAGACCCCCTTTGGGAGTAATAAAAAATGGGGGTCCACAATCGTCATCGGGGTTGCATGAATATTAATTTGGCTAAGTAAGTGAAGAACAGACAGCTGGCAGGTGCTGGATGCGCGAAGCCCAGGATCGATCAAGGTGGCGAACATTGAAAGAAGCCTATGTCCAGCAGTGGAATAATAAAGGATGATGACTGTGATGATGAAGTGAAGAACCAAAACGTTCTCTTATCTATTTAGGAAGGTAATATTTTAAGAAACTCAATTATTGTTACTGATCAGTACAACGCGTCGAGACTTCTCGTTTCGGTGCCTCATTACCTTCTTTTTCGAAAATGTTAATTCGTCGTTAAAATTCAGCCACCAAGCAAGTTTCCATAGATATGTTTATCTAATTTGCACTTATTTTTCGAGAAGCAAGGGTTCCAAAAATAAAGGTCTCCACCGGATCCTGCAAAATTTTGAAGGTGGTCTACAAAACAAAACAGTTTGGAAGCCACTGGTCTATCGGATTCCCTTTTAATTAGTATTTAACCGGCAATCCTTATTACCTAGAGCATAAAGCTCTATTTCGTATACACGTTTCCTATACGCTTGATTGCAAATGTTTTAAAACATGGCCGGCCAACCTTTTCAGGGTGGGCATAATTATGCAAACTACGTACGTGTATCGTATCGGTCCCTTGTTTTATTAATTTCGAATTACATAGTAGTTGTTGTTATAAACGGTGGACGGGATTGAATTGGGAGGTTTCTTTTTAGTAATAGATATCTGTAACGATATCGTTTAAACGCGATTAAGAGTTTTGAACCTACCTACGATGGTTTCCATTTTTTTTTTATAATAGCTCGACATAATGACTACTCACCAGCAGAAACACGACCCGGAGGTCATTTGACTGCGGTATTCTATGGGGTGGAGGTCCTTCCCCGGACGGGCAGCTCAATTCGAGCGAAGATTCGCTATGCCCTACCTCTCTTAAATATCCATTCCATATTTAGAATAGGACCACATCATTTATCCGGTGGGTTTTGTAGAAGACGACTAAGGGATTATCAGTAAACAGGCAGCAGCGTTTACCTGGGTACAAATAAAACCTACTGCCACTACCTACCCACCTGCCAATCGTCATCATCATCTGCCTATTACAGTCCACTGCTGGACATAGGCCTCTCCAGTTAATCGCCACTTAGGGCAAACATCTGGAGGATATACCCATAATCGCCACACCGGGTGCGTTGGCGCTAGCAGGGCGTAGCTTATTGCTCCGGTAACGCTGCTGCCTGTCATCGGTCTGTGGTATTTAGCTACGCCTTCAATTGTGATGGTTATACCGCCACCAGTAGGTTGCCAGCGCCTCGTTTGTTATTTGGCAGGATGCACTGCGCCCGCCAGCCAAGCGTGGTGACTTTGGAAAATACTTCCAAATGACAATAGTTGTCATTGTCACAGGAATGGACATTTGTAGTGTGCTGATGATGATAATATTTCATTATTATATTGTTACCGATTCCTTGGCTCTATGGTTTCTGCATCTGTGATAGATGCAAGTCTAGTTCAGTCTATGGAACGATTTTTGGTTTGAAGAGAGTTTGGCGGGTGGAAGGATAACTTTGCTCGAGCCTTGAGAAAGATGGGAATATCGGATTGAAGACCAGGAATAGTCGTAGTTGTGATTCCTGGGTGGTTTGTGGTTGTCCTGGACGGATGATCTTTATTTTGTTGTTGAATTCTTGCCTAGTAATTTATCGTTAACCATTTAAAACTAACCTCACTTCTGGTTTCTAAAAATATGTACATCCAATCGTTTTCAACACAATAATGTTCACTTGTTCACACAAACCCATTAATGAAATTTAACTTCAACGAAATTACCGTCAGCACATCGCACCACCGGTGCATTAAAGGTGTAACTCAAAAACACCAACTTTTCAGGAGAGCAAAAAAACACTTTATTTTTGTTATAACTTCTGAACCCTTTATGTTATTCCTATGTATTTCATATCATTAGAAAGCTTAACACACGTTCTTTAATTCTCATTGATTGGTATTGTGGAGAGACTGCTTGTTTAATACTCAGAGAGAAAAGAAACGATTACATATTTAATGCATGAGCTTAATTCACAAAGAACTTATAGTAAGTAAATATATGATTATTTTGCTATGCAATTCCTAAAATATTATATAGATTATGTGCACATACTCCTTTAATGCACGTGTCTTTTCGTAAAAAAATACGGATCACTAATCTTTACGTACTTTTTGCACGGTTTTTTTCAATATTTGCAATGAAGTGATTTGTACTAAATATTTATTGCAGGGGTATTTCTTAATAACATTATATAGTATGTGTCTTACATATTTATTGCATGATGAAAATATTTTTCGAGATGGAAATATTTTCATACATTTTGTTAACTATGAAAATTAAGTATACATTCAAATGACAGTATTAATTGTGGGTAAATTATATATTTTTTTAAAACATTAATGTGTATTTTAAATTAAAATTGAGTGATTACTTACAGAAATACAACCAAATTACCTTCAAAAAATTCAAAATATTTATTTTCGTCTTTTTTGCCACAATTGAGATTAATTTTAGTAATTGTATTAAAAATTAACAAAATCTATTCTTCATAACACCATTTCACGCCTATAAAGGTAAAAAAATACCAAATTGTATCTATACAACGCAGTGTAAGACCTTTCTCCCGATATTTTCAAAGGAAATATCGACTATTGATAACTCTTGTGCAACATCTTGCCATTCTTATTTTATTTAAGTAAACATTCGACAGGTACGTTAAATCTTTAGAACATATCATTGGTACATTACATAATTAAAATACAAAATGAATACAAGCAATACTTGGTACTTTATAAAAACTTTCGAAGTCAAAACTATGAAATGTGTTGAGCTTAATAAACTTCGTACCAATGTAATACACCGTAGATAATATTGTATAATAACAGATTATTACATATTATAAGGTATCAAAAACAAATGACAAGTGTCATAAAAATAATTTTCATCGTTAAACAATCAAAATACTAGTAACCGATTGTACAAACACAACATTAATTAAATCTATGGTAAGTGTTACGTATATGTGTGTATGGCATTAATACAAATTAAATAATATCTCAAAGTCACATAATCACATTCTACAATAAATGTACTTGGTATAAAAATCAGTAATCATCATCTTCATCACCCTGGGAATCATTACGGGGAACCAAATTTTGGTAATAACTTTCATAGTAGCATTTGAATCACACAATGCTTTATTTAGGTAAGTTTTATATTTTATAGTATTGTGTAAATGTTCAATGTAAGCTAATGTTTGATAGGTGTACACATAAGGCACATGAAGAACAAAGTCAAAATAATCTTTATTTGTATAGGATTAAAAAAAAAACACTTACAAATCGTCGAAGCTACCAATATAATTCATATGAAGTTATGTCTCAGTTACATAATCAAATAAAGCAATAAATGTATTATAGTTCTTAAATATTTTATGAAATAATTATTATGAAATATTGTGTATCTAAATTAATATAGACATGCATAATCTTTTATAATTTTAGCTATCTAACCTGGCAACTGACAAACAAACAGACAGGCAGGCAGACGGTGAAGTTAAGACGGGATCCTATTACTAAGGTAAGGTAATAGGGTCCCGTTTTTACCCTTTGGGTACGGAATTCTACATAAGAACAACGAGACAATACTCTGAATATGTCAGCCCACTGCTGGACATAGGCCTCTTCAAATGTTAGCCACTTTGATCGATCCTGGGCTTCTCGCATCCAGCACTTGCCAGCCGTCCTGCGCATTATAGTCATTCCACCTGGCCTGAAGGCGTCCTACACTACGTTTGCCGAGACGCGATCTCTATTCCAGAATTTGTTCACCCCAACGGTTATCGATTCTGCGGCCGACGTGGCCTGGCTTTGGTTCTCTGCCGGATCACCTCATTTCGGATTCGATCCCGCAGAGAGGCGCCGAGCAAAGTCCTTTCCATAGCTCGCTGAGCGACCTTTTATTTGTGGCTTTAATGAGCGACCTTTAATTCGGCTCCGTATGTCATAATCGGTAGAACGCACTGATTGAAGACTTTCGTCTTTAGGCACTGTAGGATCGACGATGTGAAGGCTCGACGAAGTTTTCCAAACGCTGCCCAGCCTGGCTGAATACTCCTATTCACCTCGTCCTCAAAGTTGTTTCCACCTAACTGCAATGTCTGCCCGAATATTTTTGTACAATAGCGCTGTGTACTTGCAATCGGTTCCAGTAGAACATGTTCATTGAACATGACCTTGGTTCTGTCCAAGTTCGTCCGTAGGCCGATGCGCACAGAGGAAGCAGCCAGTTCATTCAGCATCTGTTTTAAGTTCGGCAGCGCTTCTTCCATTATGACGATGACGTCTGCAAATCGCAAGTGAGAGATGTATTCGCTATTTATGTTGATGCCACGTCCTTTCCAGTTCAGTGTCATGAACATATCTTTCATTTCATTAATGAACAACTTTGGGGAAATGACATCCCTTTTTCTCACTCCTCAATGCAACGATACCGGCCTTGTTTGCTGATTCTGTACTTGGATGGACATGGTGGCGGCTTTAAAGAGACATCTCAGCTCTAGGATGTATCGCCAAACTACTTGACATTGCTGCAGGGACTCCAGATCAAACCAGATTTCAACCAAGTCAAAGCCTTTCTCATAGTCCACGAATACAAGACAAAGGGGCTGATTATACTCTTCTGTCTTCTGAATAATCTGCCACAATGAGCGGATGTGATCTATGGTGCCGTACTCGCTCCGAAAACCAGTTTGTTAAGGCAGCTGGCAAGCCTGAGTATGGTATTTGTAAATAAAATAAAGTCTGAAGTACTTATCGCCATCATTTTTCATATTACCATACAAACACCATCAATTAAATTAAGCATTCGCCTTGCCTTTGTTAATTTTCTATTAATTTTATTAAAACTATGCGGTCACTAAGTGGAAATACACTGAACATTTGTGATAAACATTTGCTGTACGTCTAATTAAGAATTTCGGTGACGAAAGTAGGGTACTTGCATTAAAGGAGTAATTCACTTAAAATATAATTTATGAAATCAATGATAAGTGAATGTGCACTTACGCATAAGACAATATTTAACATTCTTTACTTATGTGAAGTTACGAAAAATTCTTCCTAAAATATGTAGTGCATTAAAGGAGTAAGTAACTTGCTTCAACAAACCTTCTTCAATGCCTCGAGCAAAAAAGGCGGGATCGCATTCACGCGCTTATTGCTAGGGACTCTAACAAAATATGTGAGTAGTAATTCTATGTACGTGTTTTTTGGTAGTCAAATATTGTGTTTCATGTTGAAGTAGCTTTTTACTTTTTTAAATATATTTTCATGGCTATTACAGATAAAAATACGAAAAAAATAGGGGACATGTATTAGAACTTTTTCTATCGTTTAATAAAATAAAAAAAAAATCGCACATGTGGACATACTCCTTTAATGCACTGGTGGTGCGACATATTTACATTAATTCCTTACAAACTGAATTTCACTCGGGACAAAACGAATCGACGGAACGTCATTATGTGAATTTTAACAGCGCGCATTTGTATCGAGGGAGAGCGAATGTTTTAAAATTTATATAAACATCGGAACAACTTCGACACGTAACAGTGGAATGCAATTATTGGTTTCCGATCGGTGTTACCAGCGTGAAAGGCTAGGGGTGATCGCTGTGTATGTTATTTATTTATTTATTATTGCACTAAAAAGTGTACAAAAGTGGATTATTGCTGCGAAAGATACACTGTAAAATAGCTCTGACTATATACACTAACTGAATACGAAGAACAAAAAGGTGGGTCTGCTTAGGCGGGCAGCGCTTGTGGTATCAAGGCAGTCATCATCATCATCAGCCCACATCAGTCCACTGCTGGATCAAGGCAGAATTTTTTTTATAGTTGCTCGTAATAAAAATTCCCTACGCCTGATGGAAAGTGAAAAAGACGCCCAAATCGCTGTGGCAACGGGAAAATAGCTGGTCAGCCCCATGTCATCACTTCATAGGGTGAATTGAAGGGGTACCCAAATAAGTACCAAGTAGTTGCTAGCGCCTCGTTCGTTATTCGACAGGATGCACCACGTGCAGGTGAGGTTGGCTTGGAGCGAAAAGATGATGGGTCGCTCCCTTACATCCTACCACTTAACAAATTACTTAGACCGATCACACTATATACGTAGATTGTACACTTGATATTATACTTCTGTGCATCTCAGTACAGCATTATCTGAAATGAACCTATCTCACATTGGACATTTTCCCAGCGAGGAGTCGACACTTTAAAGTGCACTATTTCCCTCCTCAATCTCCGTGCACTAGTAATAAATTGCTCTACTATACAACACGCCTCCTATGAACACTTTATCTCAACAAGCACAATATAAAGTCTTCAAAAATATACCCCGTATGCTGAAAATGTTTTTCTTGTTCAGTTTTATAGTACTGCATGTATCAAGGATAGATGTCGCCTTTTGTGAATGCATAGCTTAGTCTTAAACTATGATCCAGCAGTATTTATTTGTGGTACCTTCGTTGTTCTGATACCCATAACACAAGTGCTTAAGTTACTTTACTTACTACCTTGACTTTAGGATCGGAGCAATGTATGTGATGTTGTCTGATATTTAATGGCAAAAAAAAACAAAAGCGTTTATCGTTCGAAATTGTTTCGAACGCTAAACAAAATAATCCACTCCGTTTCATTTCAAAACAAGACGTGATCTATCTAGACATACTTCTGTGAGCGCACCGGTCTTGCAAGGCGTTTTAACATGATAGTTACGATAAAATATAGTGTTTTACGATTTATTGCAGTGAAGGGATTTGGAGCACGAAAAGGGTGAATTAAAACTGTGAGATACAAAAGTTTTAACTGTTAATGTATTTGAAAGCTGTGTTAGCATAATACCTTTTTTCTAGCATTAAATAAACACATTATGGTTTTTTTTATACCGGAAGATTTTTAATAGATAAAACAGAAATTTTAAGCACAATACCGACTTCATTACAGTGATAATCAGACCAACTAGGAAGTACGTACCTACTTTCGAATAAAAAAATAAATGACAACATACAAAAAAACAGAATACTCCGTCGAATTGAAAACCTCCTCATTTTTTGAAGTCGGTTTTTTTTTATACCACTGGGTGGCAAACAAGCCTACGGCCCGCCTGATGTTAAGCGGTCACCGCAGCCTATGGACACCTGCGACACCAGGGGTATCACACGCGCGTTGCCTACCCTTTAAAAACCTCTTTACAAACTTTTTGTAGGCCCCCATACTGTAGTCTCGGGGGATAGCCTCGGCGGGGAGCTCATTCCAAAGCCTAAGTGTACGCGGCAAGAAGTTTCTGTTGAAACGTACCGTACGCGACCACCCAGGCTCTAGGGTATGAGGCTGTCGGTTATTAAAAGGCTGGTATACAAGGTAAAATAATATAAGTACATTAATAAGAATACATATGCGAAAATAGCTTCAAATCTCTAGAGTAGCTCGTCTTGAAGCCGTATCATTTTTACCCAAAAAAAATTTGCTTAATTTCAATTTCATCGTTTCACCGTTAGAACTTGTAACAAATCCGTGCGAACAAAAAAGGAAATGTTTATCAAAAAAAAAAGCAACAACAAGCAATCTACTATTCATAACGTTGTAATCATCTTCACATGGGGCTTAGTAAAAGCAATCTCTCAAAAGTGACGTCACTCATGACGTGAAATATTGTTGCGGCAAGAGATGAGCAAATTGAATGATAAATATTCAAAGCTCCAGTCAAAGGAGGTAACAAAATGTGAGGCCTAACCTTGTTCGAGAAAGTATTTATTGTTTTTGTTAAGGCGTAATATTAAACGTTGGTTAAATGGTATTAAAATAGAAAATAGATGCGCCAGCGGCGTCGCACGCGTGGTTATCGGATTTCAAAAATAACTTGCATAAAATGGTAGGTAAATGTTAAGTAGACCTTAAACAATATATTGGTGAAAACCGCATTTAATTCTATGCAGTAGTTTTTGCGTGATGCGTGATCAAACATACAGATAAAAATTTCTCCCGTTTTCCCAACACTTCCCATCACTGCTCTGCTCCTATTGATTGTAGCATTATGAAAAGTATACTATAACCTGCTCAGGAGTATGAAAAATAATTGTACCAAGTTTCGTCAAAATCCGTCTAGTAGTTTTTTTCTATAGCGAACATACAGATAGACAGACATACAGACAAAAATTTTACTGATTGCATTTTTGGCATCAGTATCAATCACTAATCACCCCCTGAAAGTTATTTTGAAAATATATTTCATGTACAGAATTGACTTCTCTACAGATTTATTATAAGTACTAGCTGCTGCCCGCGGCTTTGCCTGCGTGAACATCGGTTTGTCATGAAGAGCTTACTCTGTAATTATATCATGTACGCGTCTTTGTCTTTTAATTTATTACACGCGCTTACGAATGGATGCTCAAAGGATGATGAAGATATAGGTAGGACGATTCGAGTGCTGAGAAATCTGAACATAGGTTGACACAGGACAAACACAATGTAAGCGTAGTCGGGACGTTGTTCCCTCCCCATACAGATCGTCAAACAGTCGAATCGGCACCGACAAGAGCCGATGTATTCTTTGATAGTGTTCAGGAAGTCTCCGAGTCGGAATTCGAGATGGCAGTCGCGAGGCTTAAAGCCAAGAATACGGCCCCTGGCCTGGATGGCATTCCTGGGCGTGTGCTAGCATTATCTCTGGAATGGTTGGGACCACGGCTGCAGAGTCTATTCTCCGCCTGTTTGGAGAAAGGGCACTTTCCGGAGCAATGGAAGGCGGGGAAACTGGTGTTGTTAAAGAAAGACGGTCGCCCATCGGACTCTCCCTCTGCATACAGGCCCATAGTGCTTCTCGACGAGGTAGCCAAGCTCTTTGAGCGTATAATTGCTGGCCGCCTTAACAATCACTTGGAGGAGGTAGGCCCAAACTTGGCCGACTGTCAGTTCGGGTTCAGAAAACACCGTTCAACAGTGCATGCAATACTTAGAGTAAAGGAGATTGCTCAGAAAACGGTGCGGGAAGGCGGAGTGGTGGTGGCAGTCTCGCTCGATATCTCCAATGCTTTCAATTCTCTTCCGTGGGAATGTATTAAAGAGGCATTGATATACCACCGTTTTCCCACATACCTGAGGCTAGTTGTCCAATCGTATCTTGAGGGGAGGTATGTCGAGTTCCCGAGCTGCGATGGATGGATGAAGCACAATATGTCGTGCGGGGTCCCACAGGGCTCGGTCCTTGGACCGCTCCTGTGGAACCTCGGATATGACTCTGTGCTGCGCGGCACAAATCTGCCTGGCGTCGAAGTCACATGCTATGCTGATGACACACTGGTTACGGCAAAGGGTAAGACCTTTAGGGAAGCGTCACTGCAAGCTACGGCAGGGGTTGCCGATGTAGTGAGCAGAATCCAGCAACTAGGGCTTCGGGTTGCTCTTGAAAAATCGGAAGCTATTGTTTTTGCAGCGCCTCGGAACTCTCCTCCAGCGGGATCCTACATTGAAGTGGGCGGTACTCAAATACGAATAGAGTCGACTATGAAATACCTAGGGTTGACTCTAGACAGACGCTGGTGTTTCCGCCCCCACTTTGAGCGATTGGCACCGAAGCTGCTCCGCACAACAGCTGCGTTGAGTCGGCTTTTGCCTAACATTAGTGGGCCCAAAGCCTTCTGTCGTAGGCTGCACATGGGGGTCGTTCGTTCAATGGCCCTTTATGGTGCACCGGTATGGGCAGAGGGGCTCTCAGACCAGTGTGTCACTATCTTGCGGACTCCTCAGCGAATGATGGCGATTCGCTGCATTAGAGGGTATCGTACTATCTCTTACGAAGCGGCATGTGCGATAGCTGGCACAATCCCATGGGATATAGACGCCGAATGTCTTGCGGCGGTCTTCTGGTGGCGTGAGCAGGTGCGCGGCTCCGGGGATGGGGACACACTGCCGGACGTACAGTCATGCGTGAAGGAGCTACAGGGGGCTGCCGTGGAAAAATGGGTGAACCGTTTGGCCAACCCTAAATCGGGCCAGATGTTAATATCGGCCATACGGCCTATCTTAGCTCAGTGGAGGGATCGGCGCCATGGCGCCATGACCTTCCATCTTGCACAGGTACTCACGGGGCATGGCTGCTTCGGGAAATACCTGTGCCGGATAGGGAAGGAGGTGAATGACGCTTGTCACCACTGTGGCTCGGCGTGTGACACAGCCCAACACACGTTGGAAGAGTGTCCGGCTTGGGCTTCAGAGCGCGCGGCTCTAATCTCCACCTTGGGAAGAGATCTCTCCTTGGTGGCTGTGATGTCGGGTATGCTGGCGGGAGACCGACACTGGAGGGCAGTGTCTTCCTTCTGCCACCAAGTAATGGCCCAAAAAGAGGAAGCCGAACGTCAGCGCGAACGGTCGGACTCGAGTCGTCCGCAGCGCAGACGTCCCCGTCGCGATAGGGTGTAGCGCCGACGGCGCCCTGCGGTATGGGGCGTAAGAATACTACCGAGGTATCCCTGCCTGTCGTAAAAGGCGACTAAAAGGGCCTTCGGGGTTGTGGCGCGCTCGGGGGGGGGCTCCCTTGCGCTCCGATCTACAACCCCGAGGAAGACGACGACACGTGTCTTCGGACACACGTGGTCAGTGACGTCGTACCGGGAGGGCACCACTACGTCCTCCCGAGGTGTGCCGCCATTCTATGAGGCGGCGCAGCGCTACTGAGCTGAGGAGGGGTTGAGACGAATCCCTACGGGCATCCCGACCCTCCTCAGATGAGCGCTCGTAGCCGACCACCGTCAGGTTTAGTGGGTATTCTCCGTTTTAGGAGTGAGTCCCACATAACCCAGGTGTCCCGTACCTAGGGCCCTGGTGTATGCGTAAAGGCATTCCTGACGTAAAAAAAAAAAAAAAAAAAAAAAAAAAGGACAAACACAATGTAGGTACATCTTGTTGGCCTCTGGTTGGCCATTGGAAGCCGCGGCCCATTGTTCAGGAATCACTTAACTGTAGGTTCTGGTGATAACGTATCTAGAGCGACGTCTCCCTGAATTATTCGATTTATCTAAAACAGTTCGTTTTCTACATTGATCCTACCGGGAACCGATATGATCCGCCACTGGGGTCAGCAGTCATCAGATTCTTATGTCGCGTCCGCACTATTTTTGAGTCAATTAGTCTTTTTACGGTATCAAAAATGGTGCTTACCTACGTACCTACCTAGTTACTACTTTGAATTCTCATTATTTCAAACAGAGCAACCGCACGTAATGCACTTGTGTATGGGCATAAACATGTACACTTCAATATCTCGTGCGTACTTGCCTGGTCTGCTTGGAGAATGGTCATTGTGGCCGATTTTCGGCCAGGAGAGGGCTGGCGCCGGCGCGTTACGTTTAAAATTGCTTAATATAGAAATACGGATACTTATTTTGTACTTTTTGTAAAATAAGTGCGTTTAATAATCTTATAACTATACACCTAAAGCAGAATCTGGATATCCTGTGTATGAACATAATTATTTTGAGAAGCCACGCTAAAAATACTAAGTATCTTTTATTTTTATTTTTCTTTATTTCATACTGAGCGTCCCTAAGATGACGCTGTGAAAATTATTTACCGATAAAAAAGATTTTTTATTTATAGGTGGTACCTAACTATGTACATGTTACTTAGTACCTACTACATTTTAAGTATCATGCCAACCAAAAAGCGACCACTTGGCCGGTGTATGAATCTTAACTTACTTCAAAGCGTTATTTTCTTCCGACATGCGTACTTATAAAACGATTTTATTAGGCTGAAATGTTATAATATTAGTATTGAGGACAGAAATTACAATTTAGATAAGAAAAATATTTATTAAGCATACACTGATCGCAGTTTCGTCGCATCCGAGCTAGACATGTGTCCCGTTGTGAACCTTCTGAGAATGCAGTAAGGTTTTTGGTTCTTGGATCTTCATTAAACTGTGATTCATTATCAGATGCAGGTCGCCTTGTTTACGGGTTATGGTAGATCTGTTTCGACTGTACACAATTCCTAAAGTTTGTTCCATTTTGTTGCTGAATGAGGTGCCTCTGAAACTGAGCAATATTCTAGTAGACAACGCCGGTGGTTATCCCTTTACGTTGGTCGTCTTCAGTTATAGCAGTTTGCATATAGTATTTTCCGAAGAATTTCATTCCGAAAATAAGCCGCACAATTTTAATTCTTTTTGAATTTCCGTATTTACCTCGATATCAGTACCTGTCATGTCAAATTGATGATTTCACTGACAAAGTCAAGAAATGACAGTATCTATGGTGTATTCAAAAAGTTCTTAATCACTCCGTAACATATTTTCCCGAAATTCTAAATGAAAAAATTTATAAATCGTTGTAATTTATAGCCTATATGTTAATCTGATGCATAAACAATATTCGTATTAAGTTTCACTAAGATCTGTTCAGTAGTTTTTGCGTGAAAAGGGAACAAACATCCATCCATCTATCCATCCAAACAAACTTTCGCGTTTATCTAAACTAATATTATAAAGAGGAAAGATTTGATTGTTTGTTTGTTTGTTTGTTTGTTTGTTTGTTTGTTTGATACGAATAGGCTCCGAAACTACTGGACCGATTTGAATAATTCTTTCACCGTCGGATAGCTACAGTATCTGCGCTGAACATAGGCTATATTATATTTAAAAAAAAGTTAGGGATCCGTGCTAAAACTCCAATAATGTAACCCAAATTTACCAAAAAGATTTTAATCTACAAAAAAAGAAAACGATCTTACATACTGACGTCTCATGACAACGTTCCCATAGCAACCGAAACTGTTATGACAACTAAATAAATAAATTCTAATATGAAATCGTACTATCACGTAAAAACTACTGAAAGGATTTTGATGAAACTTTACAGGAATGTTATTTATGCATCAGATTTACACACAGGCTATAGATTACAAGGGTATCTTACATTTTAGATTTTACAATTTCGGCAAAATATGTTACATACTTTTTGAAATGACCATAGATACTGTCATTTCTTGAATTTGTCAAAGAAATTGTCATTTGGACATGACAGGTACTACATCGAAGTAAATACGGAATTATCGAAAATTTACAACAAACAGTGATATAAATATTTGTGAACCGTCGGCTTACTTTCAGGATAAAATTCTTCGGAAAATACTATAAGCAAATTGCTATAGCTAAAAATACGACCACCTTGAAAACACACCACCCGGTGTTTCCTGCATCAATGCTGCTATCAGCTTGGAGGCTCCTCATTTAGCAACAAATCGGAACAACATTTAGGAATAGTGCACAGTCGAACAAATCTAGCATAATCCGTGAACAAGGCATCCTGAATCATAGTGACATGAAGCTCTAAGAACCCAAAAAATATGAATGCATTCTTTCAAGGTTTAGGTAGGCTCACATAATGAAAACTGCGATCTGTGCATGCATAATAAATTTTTTTCTTTTCTAATCCGATGTTATAATTTCTGTACCCTATATTAGGTAATAGTATGTATGTATTTTAGCCTAATAAAATAGTTTTAATTACGCTTGGGTTGTAAGGGAGCGGCCTGTCATCATTTCGTTCCAAGCCAACCTCACCTGCCCGTGGTGCATCCTGCCGAATAACAAACGAGGCGCTGGCAACCGACTGGTGGCGGTATAACCATCACAATTGAAGGCGTAGCTAGGTACCACAGACCGATGACGGGCAGCAGCGTCACCAGAGCGAGGAGCTACGTCCTGCGATCGCCAACCCGCCTGCCCAGGGTGGCGATTATGGGTATAACCTCCAGGTGTTTGTCCTAAGTGGCGAACAACTGCAGAGGCCTATGTTCAGCAGTGGACTGCAATAGGCTGATGATGATGATGATGATGACGCATGGGGTAGGGGATGCGAATTTGTGTTCGACCCACGGTTCAATGTGAGGGATCGGCCTATCATCTTTTCGCTCCAAGTCAACCTCACCTGCCCGTGGTGCATCCTGCCGAATAACAAACAAAGCGCTGGTAGCCGACTCTGGGCGGTATAACCGTCACAGATGAAGGCGTAGCTAAATATCACAGACCGATGACGGGCAACAGCGTCACCTGTTTGTCAGCACCTGCGATCGCCAACCCGCCTGCCCAACGTGGCGATTATGGAGATCTATGTCCAGTAGTGGACTATAATAGGCTAATGATGAAGAATTACGCATGTCGGAAGAAAATAGCGCTATTAAAGTAGGTATTGCTTTTTGGTCGGCGTCATTATCGCTAAATCATTTTTAAGGTAATTTCATGTAGGTACTAATATGAAAAATGCTGATGAAAGATGAAAAATGGTTTTGAGTTTACGGCAAGTAACTGGTCAGTTACCTGTCAGTTGCCACTGCCATGCTGGCCCAACCCAAACCCCCCACGAGCTCCGGTAACGCTACTCACCGGCAGAAACACGAACCATCATTTGGCTGCGGTATTCTATAGGGTGGAGGTCCTTCCCCGGACGGGCAGCTCAATTCGAGCGAAGATTCGCTATGCCCTACCTTTCTTAAAGTCATCAGTGTTTAGAAGGCGTCGCTAGATATATAATTATTCATCTGAACTAACAGCAAATTGAACCTTAGCTAAGAGCAGGTGGTTCCTGAACAAAAGGCCTGAACAACGTATTGCTTTTATGTTAACTGCATCACATATTGCGTTTGTTATAAGTCAAGCCATGTTCAGATTTCTCAGCCTTCGAATCGAATGTACCTTCATGTTGTTTCTAGCATCCATTAATTTTAGCATTGTAAGCGTGTGTATAGGTTATACTAGCTTTCGCCGCACGCTCTTCGCGCGTGCGTGCTCAAGCTAGGTCTGTGACGCTGGACGCTCCGGGCTTCGCCCTACGCGGAGCTCGGCCTGCGGCCTCGCGAAATTACTTTTAAATAATTAATTTATCCGAAGCGAAGCGAGGAGCGGGCTGCTAGTAATATTATAAAGTAAAGTGGGATGGGATATAGAGAATAGATATAGAGACAGATAGAAGATAATAGGATAGCGTGAAGTTACTTCGGTCGCGTTTCAAGATCAGTCAGTATTTGTACCGGTAAAGCTATTTATAGGGATTTGGCAAATGACTTTGATTTGTTTACTTGCTCCTTCCTACGAGCTGAGCATGAACTATTTTACAGGTTGGTAGAGCGGTGGTCAGACTGATGGACAAGTGATAAACATGCTTATTGCAGGAGAGACTTCGGCTCTGCGATCACTTTCTATCAGACGGAAGGAAGCCACTCAGTGCTCTACTTTTCGATATAAAAAACAGCGTTTGCATTTGATAGAAAGAACTACTCAATACAATGACATGACTTATTTGATTTTAATTACCTCGCTACAATCTACATCGTCATCTCTACTCCAGTCCTTTGCTGGACATTGGCTTCTCCAGTTGTGCACCAATTTGGGCAAACAACTTTGGTCTTTAAAATATTAACCGTTGTACTTTTTTCAACTTAGGTATGACGTAGCACTTTCCTTCTTTTAATTTTTATTTTTCTTCATTCTCAAATATTTTTCTTTCAATACGGAAAACATGAAAGTCATATCTGATTCAATATAATGTCTGCGTCCCTCTTTGAGAACATAAAGTTACAAAGGGAATTATTTAACTTTAATTAACACTGGTCGCATTTGCTCCTCCGCAGGCAGTTTAAAATTTAATAAGTTACAAAACCTTCATTGTGCGAGAATTTTATTTGTTTAAGGGCGTTTTTGGGTTCCGTACGGAACGGGTACAAACGGGATTGTATGTAGTGAACAATTGGAGAGTCCAATTATGTGCCTTTCAGCAGGGAGTTTGTCAGTACATACTACAGCATACCTGACTTCGACACGCCAGATTCTAGTATTAGAAATATGTTCTCCTGCTCACGCTGCGTTTTTGAAAAATCTATAGGTGACAAAGGAATGTAAAAAACATTTATCGAAACATACTTTCGCATTTATAATAGGTACCAGTAAGAAGTTAACATGATGTATGAGCTATGTTACTTGTGAAGTTTTATTCAGATTCACTGAAAGAGTAACTAACATACATCCATCCAAATGACCTCCGGGTCGTGTTTCTGCCGATGAGTAGGATCTCCGGAGCTCGTGGGGGGTTAGAGTTGGGCCGGCAACTGACGTTGCCACTGCCATGCCGGCCCAATACCTGTCAAGGTAACTAACCAGCTACTTGCCAATTGTCACAGCGACTTGGGCTTCTCTTTGGCTTTCCATCAGGCGTAGGGAAGCCATTATGTCGAGCTACTATAAAAAAAAAACTATCGAAAGAAACGTCCATCCAACATATTCGCATCCTACTTCCTACTAATATAATAATTGCGAAATTTGTTTGGATGGATGTTTGTTCCACTTTCACGCATTAATTACTGAACGGATTTTAAACTTTACAGTTATGTAGCTCATACGTTGGATTAACACATAGGCTATGTTTTATACGAATATTCATGCGGGCAGAGCCGCGGGCAGCAGCTAGTTTATAATAAACTAGTAGCTAATAGGTACTAGTCACTAGTGTTAATCTGATGTATGACCACATTTTACTGTGAAGTTTCATTAGTTTTCGAGTGAAAGAGTAACTTACATCCATCCATCGAAATGATCTTTCGCATTCATAATATTGGTAATATTATTAAATATTTCATAATCATTCGGAACCCCGAAAACAAAAGTCATTGAGACGGCTTGTAAATATTTAATTTATGCGGTCTGCGCAAACAATCCGCCAAATTACAACTTGGACGAATACCTATTTTAATATTATCCGACGTTACAAGTACTCGGAACTATAAGTTCGTAATTGGCTGCGAGAAATTTGCGTACGTAAATAGAAGATGATTTTGTTTGACGCTAGCTGCAGTCCGCAGCTTTGAATGCCAGTGATATGGTGAATGAGGGAATGTAAGAGAGCAACCTATCATCTTTTCGCTCCAAGCCAACCTCACCTGCTTGTGGTGCATCCTTTTTTTTTTTTTTTTTTTTTTTTTTGTTTCACCAGGGAGAAATGCAGTTTACGCATACCCGCTGCCCGAGGGAGCAGACGGGTTATGTGGGACTCGCTCCGCGTCGGCAGAGAATACCCACTAAAAAACCCTGGTTTGCACCGTCTAACGCGCCTTGGGCGACAGCAACGCGGGTCCTGGGCTATAACACCGCGAAGCTGTCAGCGCTGGTCTGCTAGGCAGACTCGGGCTGGCCCCCCCACTTGGGGCAGCCTAGGGATCGGTCCTGAAAAGGACGTCTCCCTCCTCCAAGGACGGAGTTCGTGCAATACGTGGCCGACTCCCTCGTGCCGACCTCGCGGAACTCCGTCGGGCGTGCAGCCGCCGCCGCACGGTGGTTTTTTATTGTGGTTTTCTCCACTTGAGCTCGCGCCCCCTGGTCCCGACCGAAGTCGGGATAACAGGCGGTTTTTTATTGTGGTCTCACTCCACTCGGGCTCGCCAGTCAAGGCAAGCCCCCTGGTCCCTCCTGCGAGGGGAAACAGGTTGCACGGCGACCAGTCCAAAAGGACCATATCCGACGACCACGAGAACCGTGGCCATCGGACCCGCCGCGCCGCAGTGATCCACTGCCATCCCACGCCGTCAAACGGCTCATCTGGTAAGGCGGCAACGGTCGCAGAAGACAGGGAGGACGGCAACGATAACACCGCGAGGTCCCCCGAAGGGCACTCCTCTTCCTCTGCGACCATCGCCGACAAACCGGCGCAAATGCGCCCGACAACACGTCTCTCACCAATCGGACAAACGCCCCGCCATTGGGAGAGACCCACAGGCCAAAAGGCCCCCATCTTGTAAGGCGGCAACGGTCGCAGAAGACAGGGAGGACGGCAACGATAACACCGCGAGGTCCCCCGAAGGGCACTCCTCTTCCTCTGCGACCATCGCCGACAACACGTCTCTCACCAATCGGGCAAATACCCCGCCATTGGGAGAGACCCACAGGCCAAAGGCCCCGTCTAGTGTGCCTAAGCACTGGCCGTGGAAGGCGTCGCTCCCCAAACGACGCCAACGCTGGCCCCCGGAGCCACGCACAAGTGCGTGCTCCCACAGGGAATTAGCCGTCGGGTAGTAGGTGAACGACTTCTACTACCCGCCGTTGCCCGGGGTACGCCGGGCCGTCTGCAAGACGACCACGCGTGGAGGCTTCCCTTGTTGTACCCCTGTGGTGCATCCTGCCGAATAACACAAGGTGCTGGCAACCGACCGGTGGCGGTTTAACCATTACTTACAATTGAAGTCGTAGCTAAATACAACAGTCCGATGACGGCAGCAGCGTCAGCGGAGCGAAAGCTTCGCCCTGCGATCGCCAAACCGCCTACCCAGCATGGGGATTATAGGTATACTCGTATCCTCCAGATGTTTTCCCTAAGTGGCGTGCAACTGAAGAGGCCTATGTCCAGCAGTGGAATGCAATAACCTGATGATGATGATGTTAGTTAGTTACGATTTCAATAACATGCCAAAATATCCTTGTAGCGTACGTAATCTCGGGGATGTAAGGGAGTGACCTATCACCCTTTTGCTCCAAGCCATCCTCACCTGCACGTGGTGCATCCTGCCGAAAAACAAACGAGTCTCTGGCAAACCGACTGGTGGCGGTATAACCATCACGATAGAAGGCGAAGCTAGATATCACAGGCCTATGACGGGCAGCAGCGTCACCGGACCAAAGAAGCTACGCCCTGCGTTCGCCAACCCGCCTGCCCAGCGTGGGTATATCCTTCAGATGTTTGCCCTAAGTGGCGGACAACTGGAGAGGCCTATGTCCAGCAGTGGAATGCAATAGGCTGATGATGATGATGATGTTAGTTAGTTACGATTTCAATAACGTGCCAAAATATCCTTCGTAGCGTACGTAGTCTCGAAGCCTTGTCAATAATACGTAGCGTACGTAGCGAGTGCCCGTGATCATAACTCAAAGCTCTGAGCTTGACTGGTTTCCTAAGTCTCGGTAATCGAAGTCCGGCGAATGGGTGTATCCGTCAAAGAGCATTGTACGGCGTCGACACGAAAATTGAGCTACCTCTGCGATAACAACAGCTTGGTGCCGACTGCCGACCGAGTTGTGGGGCCACTAAACGCGATGATAATAGGGGAGACTGGGTACAAAAGTAACGCGGGTCGAATAAATAAATAAGTAAATATCAGACAACATCACATACATTGTTCCGATCCCAAAGTAAGTAGCTTGAGCACTTGTGTTAATAAATAAATAAAAATAAATAAAATAATTTATTTTCCTTTACAAATGTGTTATGGGTATCAGAACAACGAAGGTACCACAAATAAATACATAAATACAAATATTAACACCCAGACACCGAGCAAACACAAGTTCATTACACGAATGTTTGTCCCGGGAAATGTTTGTTTTATTTTTAATTTGTGTTTGTTTGGGAATCGAACACACGACTCTTGGTTCAGAAAGCAGGGGTCACTACCAATTGAGCCACCGAGCCTGTCGAAAGTAACATTCTACACAAGACTATCACCTGAAGGCGGCAAAGCGACCTTCCGCTCATTGGATAAATCTAGAGAGCATTTGTTACTTTCGATCCGCCGTTACATTAGTACTCTAATTCCCCTTCTAATAAAATTTTCGTCTGGCTAGATGGCTCATTTGGTAGTGACCTCTGCCTTCTGAGCGGAGGGTAGTGGATGCTATTCTCGCACAGTACAAACATTTTGTGTTCATGAACACGACATGTCTGTTTGTATTGGTCTGGGTGTTTATCATGTATAATATGCATTAATTTAAAAAAGAAAAGATATTTTATATAAGTCAGGAGTTTTGGAAAACAGAAAATTCACGTCGCAGTATCTGTAGAGATACTACAAGTGTTGACTGGCTCGGTGGCTCAATTGGTAGTGACCTCTGCCCTCTGAGCCAAGCCCTCTGGTCTGGGTGTTTTCTATGTATAATATGTATTTATTTACAAAAAAAAATGTATCTAAGTAAGTTTATCAGTTGTCTAGTACCCATAGTACAAGCTTCGGCTTAGTTTGGGGCTAGGTAGCGCTGTGTGGCCCAGCGTGGCATGTCTTGGGCTATTTATTTATTATTATTGGTCTGGGTGTTTACTATATATGCATTAATTTACAAAAAAAGATATATAAGTCAGGAGTTTTGGAAAACAGAAAATTCACGTCGCAGTATCTGTAGAGATACTACAAGTGTTGACTGGCTGGGTGGCTCAACTGATAGTGCCCTCTGCCCTCTGAGCCAAGGGTCGTGGGTTCGATCCCCACACATTACAAACATTTGTGTGCATGAACATGTCTGTTTGTATTGGTCTGGGTGTTTTCTATGTATAATATGTATTTATTTACAAAAAAAAATGTATCTAAGTAAGTTTATCAGTTGTCTAGTATCCATAGTACAAGCTTCGGCTTAGTTTGGGGCTAGATAGCGCTGTGTGGCCCAGTGTGGCATGTCTTGGGTTATTTATCTTATTATTTATTTAGTGTAGACTTGTTTTCTGTTTTTTGACTTCGACTCCAATCTTATGGCCCGCCGGCATCTGAACGAGACCGCGTCCTACCAGCTGCGCAAACCTGATTAGCCATATTCCGATAGATCATGAAACTACTGAAATTTGACCGGTACACGCGGGGGCTTAAGATGATATCTGTTCAATCGAATAGAAAAATAAAATAACCCAAAACATGCTATGCGACCGACCTATGATCCGCTTCAAGCCAACCTCACTTGCCCGTGGTGCATCCTGCCGAATAACAAACGAGGCGCTGGCAACCGACTGGTGGCAGTATAACCATCACAATTGAAGGCGTACCTAAATACCGTAGGCCAATGACGGGCAACAGGATCTCGCGAGCGAAAAGCTACGCCCTGCGATCGCCAACCCGCCTGCCTAGAGTGTGGCAATTATGGGTATTCCTCCAGATGTTTGCCCTAAGTGGCGAACAACTGGAGAGGCCTATGTTCAGCAGTGGAATGCGATAGGCTGATGAAGTCTTAAATATAACCTCATTCGAATACCCTGCAAAACGCCCATTTAAAGTGGGCATCATTTTAGAGCTCCACAAATGCTTCGATGTAGATACGTATCCCAAATTCCACGTTCCGTTTCGCATACAGTTCTCTGTACAGATCAGTCTTAATTGAAAACGGGAACTCAGTATTTACAGTGAACATTTGAACTTTGCACAGGCTATTACTATCAAAGCGGAATAGAAGAGTGTAGGTTTAATTAAATTGCCTCTGTCAATGTTTGATTGTGAAAAATAAAAGAAAGTTTAATATTTTATTCAATTAAATAAATAAATAACCCAACACATGCCACGCTGGGTCACACAGCTCCATCTAGTCCCAAACTAAGCTAAAGCCTACGATGCAGCACGCATACCCAAAAAATACCGATTCACTCCTTGAACACCTGAAGATTGTACGTCCGAGACGTACAATCTCGGGAAACAAAGAGTCCGGCAATGAGTTCCATAGTTTGGCCGCTCGCACTAGCGCCCGTTCAGATATGTAATAACGCCAACACACTATTAAATTATTTATCTATTATTTGAACTTTGCAATGAGTTACGTTTACTATGTAAATTAATACTAACTAACTAATTTATGGCATACGAAATAATGTACATAGAGCATTGGTGTAAGCGGGAACTGAACTTTGAAGAGTTATTTCCAGGGTCAAAATACTTACAATATTAGGTCTGTATTTTAGATTATAAAAAAATATTGGGGACGTGTTTTTTCTTTTTTTTTGATTACACCAAAAATAACAAAGATACAAAGCATCAAAGTTTAGGAAAACTCTTGTGAAAAAATGGCACGTGATGTGACGTCACACCTGAAATTAGCGGGCTATTTTTTTATAGTACCTCGACATAAGGTCTTCCCTAGGCCTGATGGAAAACGAAAGAGTACCCTAGTGGCTGTCACAACGGGCAAGTAACTGGTCAGTTACCTGTCAGTGCCACCGCCATGCCGGCCCAACCCTAACTTACGAGCTACGGAAGCCCTACTCACCGGTGGAAACACGACCCGGAGGTCATTTGGCTACGGTATTGTTGACTGGCTCGATGGCTCATTTGGTGCCCTCTGCCTTCTGATCCTAAGGTCATGGGTTCGATTCCCGCACAGTACAAACATTTGTGTTCATGAACATGTCTGTTTGTATTGGTCTGGGTGTTTACTATGTATAAATGTATTTATTTACAAAAAAAAGCATATAAGTAAGTTTATCCGTTGTTTAGTACCCATAGTACGAGCTTGGGCTTAGTTTAGGGCTAGTTGGCGCTGTATGGCCCAGTGTGGTTTTTATTCGAGTCTCTTCACAGGTATTCTGGGAAACTTTCACGTACTTTCATAATGAGCCAACGTCATTTATCAACACTGGCAGCTCATAAAAACGTATAAAACTCCTATTAGGTACTCTTCGTTAAACGTTATACTTTTTTTCGTGTTTTCTTTCGTTTGAGAACAAAAGGGCGGGTGGTTATTTTCCTTTCCATTAAAGGTTTCTTTTAAATTATCTCCGGCACAAAAGAGCAGAAGACTCCTTGTTTATACATGATCTTTTAATTAAGAACATTTTATTGCGAATAAAATTAACATTTTTATCCTTAATTGAAATTGAAGAATGGTATCGCAAGTAGAGGATTCGATCCCGGGATTCCGAAAACCGGGATCCCGGGATCCCGGTCATATTTCAGTCCCGAAATTTTCGGGATTAAATTTAAAGAGTCCCGGGATTTTCGGGATTGATATATTTTTAATAAAAGTTAATAAAAATGTGCGTAAAACGAAACGCACTTACTTTCATCCACTTTCATCTAACGTTTTGACGGCCATCTCATTTACACGGCTGATTTCATTTGATTGCGCTAACGACCGGCCCCGGATTATGTTTAAAAGTGAGTGAAAATTCCTCATCACGTCGTGATAAGTATTGATATTTATTTTGTTAATCAAAGAATTTATAAAAAAAAAACAAAATGCACTAGAGGTCTTAGAGTTATCGAGTTATAATCCAACATCGGCTTTTCTTTCGTTGAGTACATGTCTGATGCAAGTAATAAGCATAATTATGTACCTATTTCGTACGCGTAACGGCCCATTGAAAAAACCGCCAAAAATTAAATCTGTAAAATTTTTGTCTGTCTGTATGTTCGTTATAGAAACAAAAACTACTTGACGGATTTTAACGAAACATTGTACATTTATTCTTCATACTCATGGGCAGGTTATAGTATACTTTTTATCACGATCAGTTTACTATACTTTTTATCAATAGAAGCAGAGTAGTGAAGGGAAATGTTGGGAAAGCGGGGGAAATTTTAATCTGTATGTTTGAACGCGCATCTCGCGAAAACTGCTGCATGGAATCGAATGCGGTTTTCACCATGTATTGCTAGAGTTCTAACTTACGATTTAAGCATTTTTTTTTAAAACCGATATCCACGCGTGAGACGTCGCATGCACAGCTACTAATAAATAAACCACGTCTATTATTAGACGTAAAGTTGAATCCAATATGTGACCGCGGCATAAATGTTTTTTTCATTTGGTTAAAGAAGTTAACGATGAATCCAAAGAATTTGTATGGTGTATAATTTAATTCTGTTTAGTTTTTTGAAGATTTTTGTTTTGCTGTCTTTTTGTTACCATTTTCTACGACCAATACAATCCCGGGACTATCCCGGGATCCTGGGACTAACTGTAGAAAATCCCGAAATCCCGGGATCCGAAAAATCGACCGGGACCGAATCCTCTAATCGCAAGGCACTACGCCTTTTTTATTAAGTCGCCTTAATTGTAATTAACGTTAAGGTGTAATTAATATTCTACTGTTTTTTTTTTAATATTAATTATTATTGACGGCGCAACGGTTGGACAATAAAATCGGAACCCATGTAAAAAAAATATGGATCATTATAAATAATGATGGAATGGATGAAAGAGAAGCCCAAGTCGCTGTAACAACGGGCAAGTAACTAATCAGGTACCTGTTAGTTGTCACCGCCATGCCCCGCCCCCCCTCACCACGAGCTCCGGAACTTGTTCCTTCATGGATGTTTAGTCGATTGTATGGATCACTATACCAAACCAGAGGGGTGGTCATCTAATTCTAATAAATCCTTTTATTTATGTACCTAACTTTTAGGCGCTAGTTCAGACTCAATTTTCAGCGGTTCTAACTCAATGCCAAATGATGGTAATAAGGAAACTCGATGAAACGTTTATTAAGATTTGAACACACAAAAGGCGTAGCGATACCTACTGCAAATTCACTGCAACTTAAAGCAAATTATACCCCATGCACGCGAGTCATAGTGAGGAATTTTTGTTTGGCTGGTTCAATGGCAGTAGGGATGTTTCCAAGGTCAACATTATTATATTATATTTAGTCCGCATTTTAGATTATAAAAATATCGAGTTGAGCTCAAATTGAGCTGCCCGTCCGGGGAAAAACCTCCACCCTATAGAATGCCGCAGCCAAATGACCTCCGGGTCATGTTCTTGTCGGTGAGAAGGGTTTCCGGAGCTCGTGGGGGGTTGGGGTTGGGCCGGCATGGCGGTGGCAACTGACAGGTAACTGACCAGTTACTTGCCCGTCGTCACAGCGACTTGGGCTTCTCTTTCACTTTCCATCAGGTGTAGGGAAGCCATTATGTCGAGCTACTGTAAAAAAAAAGTCTGTAACTATATGGCACTGTGTATCATCATCATCATCAGCCTATTGCGGTCCACTGCTGGACACAGAACTCTCCAGTTGTTCACCACTTAGGGCAAACATCTGGAGGATATACCCATAATCGCCACGCTGGGCAGGCGGGTTGGCGATCGCAGGGCATAGCTTCTTGCTCCGGTGACGCTGCTGCCCGTCATCGGTCTGTGGTATTTAGCTACGCCGTCAATTGTGATGGTTATACCGCGACCAGTCGGTTGCCAGCGCCTCGTTTGTTATTCGGCAGGATGCACCACGGGCAGGTGAGGTTGGCTTGGAGCGAAAAGATGATAGGTCGCTCCCTTACATCCCGGCACTGTGTATCCCAGCGTGGAATGCCTGGTCTATGTTTTAAGTTCGAGTTCTTACCACACCAACGCCACCGCTTCGCGAATCCCCCACTGTGCTCAAACTTAACAATCCGGCCGACCGCCTGTCCGTCCCTTGAAAAGTCGAAACTTTCGGGGCGATCCGTGTGGAGCGATTAAACAGTGCTCAGAACACCTCATTAACATACTTTCGGCAAAAATGGATAACGCGAGTTACGCTGATACGCGGACCAAATGAGGGTTCGGACTGATTTGCATTGTCAGTCGGAGTTGGGTTGGTTCGGACCAGATTAATGAAGCTTTTGGGTGGCTGTGCTGTGGATGGGTTGCTTTTGAAATGGTATGTCATTAGATATTGCCGACTAGTCAGCCGACTAAACATCATCATCATCAGCCTATTTGCAGTGCACTGTTGGGCATAGGATAGACCTTTCCAGTTGTTTGCCACTTAGGGCAAACATCTGGAGGATATACCCATAAGCGCCACGCTGAGTTGGCGGTCGCAGGGCGTAGCTTCTCGCTCCGGTGACGCTGCTGCCCGTCATCGGTCTGTGGTATTTAGCGACGCCTTCAATTGTGATAGTTGTACCGCCACTAGTTGGTTGCCAGCGACTCGTTTGCTGTTCGGCAGGATGCACCACGGGCAAGTGAGGTTGGCTTGGAGGGAAAAGATGACCTGCCGCTTCTTTACATCCCGATTAAACGGCAGGCCAATTATTCGATTCTTCTCGGTAGAATCTACTTTCTGAAAACGGCAGTAACATAATCTTTTTTCATCTTACTTGACCATTCATAAGTATTTTTTTTTAGTGTATGTGAATTAAGGTATTTTTATTTCATTTCATTATGTTTTGTAGTTTTTGCATGAGAGAGTATCAAACATCCATCTATCCATCCACACAAACGTTCGCATTAATCTTAACTAATATTATAAAGCTGAAGAGTTTGTTTGTTTGAACGCGCTAATCTCAGGAACTACTGGTCCGAATTGAAAAATTCTTTTTGTGTTGAATAGACAATTTATCGAGGAAGGCTTTAGGCTATATAACATCACGCTTCAACTATTAGGAGCGAAGAAATAATGGAAAATGTAAAAAAAAAAACGGGGAAAAAATAACTATTCCACGCGGACGAAGTCGCGAGCACAGCTAGTAATACATATTAATATTAGAAGGATATCACAGTATAACCTAATTACTTTGCCGCGTATTGTAAACAAAACATAGGCAAATTTAATCTAAACCATTTGGTCGCTTATAAAATATTCCAGTCAGGACAAAATACGGTTTAACCGGTTTGTTTAAACGAACGTAACTAATTGATATTTTCAACTGCGTTTGTTTGTTTAATTTGTTTTGATTGACGATTTGCAGTTTCACTTTATTTTAAGCTTCAAACATAGTTTGCTGAATTTTAACAGGCCGTTTGGATTTTGAATTAAATTTTATTTATTTGTATGAAAGTTGCGATTTTATATTTATTTTTTAATGCTGTGTTAATGAATAATATCTGTTATTAGTGTATTAATATATATTTTAAATATTCCACAGCAACCAATTATACAAATTACTTTTTAGCAAATAAAATTTCCAGAGCTATTTATTACATTAGGTAATGTGAACCAGACACTGAAAATCCATTATCTAACTTAGCAAGTAATTATTAAGAGAGGTAGGTTAAAATGAATCTTCGCTCGAATTGAGCCGCCCGCCATGGGAAGTACCTCCACCCTATAGAATACCGCAGTTAAATGACCTTCGGTAAGCAACGCGCGTGTGATACCCCTGGTGTTGCTGGTTTCCATAGGCTGCGGTAACCACTTAACATTAGGCGGGCCAAAGGCTTGTTAGCCACCTTTGTAACACTTAGAAGTATTAAAGAGAAGTAATGATTGTTCATCACTTATTTATTTATTGGGATGTAAGGGAGCGGCCTATCATCTTTTCGCTCCAAGCCAACCTCACTGCCCGTGGTGCATCTTGCCGAATAACAAACGAGGCGCTGGCAACCGACTGGTGGCGGTATAACCATTACAATTGAAGGCGTATCTAAACATCACAGGCCGATGACGGACAGCAGCGTCACCGGAGCGAAAAGCTACGCCCTGCGATCGCCAACCCGCCTGCCCAGCGTGGCATAGGCTGATGATGATGATGGTGAATTGTTCATCAGAAGCAAAGCGTAAATAGTAACAGGGGTGACGGAACAACCCACATGTACCTGTAACTCCATATTGGCGTCGTTTCGTCGCTGGCACTGCGTAACGGCATCTGACTGACCCCCCAAAGAGATAAGAATACGTAAAAGATCAGAGCAAGATAACTAGTAATTTTCGCAATATCGGCTAATGATTGTTCGTCTGGGATGTTGAGGCATTCCTGTTACTATCCTAGGGGAAGTTTAAAAAATATAAACTAAAGATCGGCTTTCCTCAAAAGCTTCTACACGTTTTATATTCACACTTGAAAAAGCTAACTACTTACTACCCATATTTACTGTTGCAAGCATTCCTTCGCGTGGGTTCCAAAAAAAAAAAGGTTTGGCAACTCAACATCTGCCGCACCATTTAAAACAGGAACTTGTTGTAATGTGGTTCCTTTCTGAATACGGGATGATTCAAATGAGACGTGAAGAAGTATTTCTCAGGCCAACATTGCGATGGCAAATGACAGGGAAAGAAGTTTACATGCAAATTGTTATTTGAGCTTTGTTTTAACTTACTATTTGACGAGGAAGTTCTTAGATACTGCCTCGTTGGTGATATGAAATACAGCAAGACAAGATCTACTGAGTAACCTCTCATCAACAGTCTTTTGCAGTCTTCTGCTGGAGATAGGCCTCTCCAGTTGTACGCCCACTTAGGCCAAACATCTGGAGGATATACCCAAAATCGCTACGCTGGGCAGGCGGGTTGGCGATCGCAGGGCGTAGCTTCTTGCTTCGGTGACGCTGCTACCCGTCATCGGCCTGTGGTACTTAGCTACGCCTTCTATCGTGATGGTTTTACCGCCACCGTCGGTTTGCCAGAGACTCGTTTGTTGTTCGGCAGGATGCACCACGGACAGGTGAGGATGGCTTGGAGCGAAAAGATGATAGGTCACTCCCTTATATCCCTCATTAGTGACAAGATCTACTGACTGACCGCTCTCTGGTCTCCAGTCTGTAATGTTTTTATCCTGCAATTTGTTTAATTATATCTATTTTTCTTATTTATTTCTTGCTTTTTTTATCATTATTTGTATATGGAGGCTATTTCCTTATATATTTAATAGTTATGTAGTCTCAGGAAAAGTTAAATAAATATTTACGACCTAAACTGCCAATATTAAAGACAAACAAAGCCCTATTTTATTTATGTTATGTTGTTAATATCAACTTGGCTATTCTGCAAAGTCTATTTCCGCAAAGTCGAGTGAAAAACGTCATAATATTTCTAGCAATTCGCGTTATATCTATTTCACAGATTCCCTGAAGACTCTTTCTAGTAAGCAAGTTTCGAGATGCTATCGGCACAAAGCAAGTTGCCCAAGCGACAAGTCACTTGACACTCGATGCGAGCTCAAAGACGTTATTTTTCAATGATTCTATAACTTTATCGGTTCAGTTAAGTTTAAGTATTGAAGCTGAACTTTGAAATGAATGGAATATGCATTGGTGAACGCGCACATTATAATACGTTCTTGTAAGAGTTTTCTAAATATTTTTACTAGCTGTGCCAGCGGCGTCGCACGCGTGGATATCGGATTTCAAAAATAACAGACTTCCATAAAATACCTATCTATACCTAGTGCTTAAGTTTAAGTTAAATATCTAGCAATACATTGGTGAAACCCGCATTCAATTCCATTCAGTAGTCTTCACGTGATGGGCGTTCAAACGTGCAGGTAAAAATTTCTCCCGTTTTCCCAACACTTCCCGTCACTGCTCTGCTCCTATTGATTGTAGCGTGATGAAAAGTATACTATAACCTGCCCAGGAGTATGAAAAATAATTGTACTAAGTTTCGTCAAAATCCGTCCAGAAGTTTTTATTTCTATAACAAACATACAGACAGACAGATAGACAGACAGACAAAAATTTTACTGACTGCATTTTTGGCATCAGTATCGATCACTAATCACCCCCTGATAGTTATTTTGAAAAAATATTTCATGTACAGAATTGGCCTCTCTACAGATTTATTATAAGTATAGATACCACGATGATGTCGTTTTGGCATCTTGCGTGTGGTATCTTGCACCGCCACCTCACCACTGTCCCCGGAAGCTCGTATCGCCATCTTCCTCGGGACTCATAATCTGAGCCCCCACCTTATTTTTCTAGAGAGGAAAGCATTAGGCACAGTAATCCGGTGGGAGGTGACATGGTGTTTGTGACTCACACCTCCCGAAATGGGGGGGCATACCCCCCTGTGTCGCCAGTGGGCAACAAGTTGCAGGGACACGCGTAACGCCGAAGCATACGGCCGCATCCCTGCATGACCTGATCAGCTCCGCAGATGACAAGCGAGCACTCCTGGTACTGGGAGGGCTAAGACCCCTACTCCCGGCTCCGGGGATCTATAGGGTGCTCCCCTGCACCCACCACACCGTTAAGCCCCTATGAGTGGATCGCCACCTCCTAAATCCGACTTAACTTAAACCTAATACAAGATTTAATCCAACTTAATCCTCAATGTTTAATTGACGCTAGCAATTACACCGAGGTTGTATTCATTAAGTCCTGTTTTCAAACTTAGCAGCGCCTTATTTCAAACTTCTTGAATTTGAGTAACTGCATTCAAAATCTCTTGAGAACGCCCCTCATAATACAGTTTGAAAGTACTTGAAAAGCTCGCTTCAGCTAAGCATCTCATATAGCGGTTTAATCTTTACGCGCAAAGTTTTCTAAACGAACGTGTATAAATTTTCATAGCTCAAATTTCGGGTGCTCTAATGTAATTAGAATTGCCGTGATAAGGATAAGACACGCTGTTTTAGGGAAGTTGGGTTCTTGTCTTTGAGTCCGTTATAGGGACTAATTCATAGTCCATCCTATAAGTTAAGTTTAGTTAAAGTTTTCATTTGTTTTTTTTTGTATATACAGTGTAAGTCTTTTTATGTTTTAGAAATAAATAGTGAGGCAGAGTTTAGGAAGTTTTTTTATAGTAGCTCGATATAATGGCTTCCCTACGCCTAATGGAAAGCGAAAGAAAAACCTAAGTCACTATGACAACGGGCAAGTAACCTTGCAGTTGACTTAAAAAAGTGAAGCAGTTTCTCAATTTGACTGAATGTTAATATATTGAAATCGGTTATTTTTTGCTAAAAAAAATCTACACTAATATTATAAAGAGGAAAGATTTGTACCTATTTTTGTATAATAACTTTTAAGCTTTCGCGTTGCATAATATAATAATATATAACTAGCGGGATTTAACGCGCATACCTTTTTTAAAAACCCGACGTTTCGGGAACACCGTGTAACACGGCCGAGTTATATACTATTTTTGTATGTTTGTAATTAGGCTCAAAAAGTACTAGGCCGATTTAAAAAATTCTTTCACCAATAGAATGCTACATTCTTCCAATTTGACATAGGCTACATTTCATTCTGAAAAAAATAGGGATCCTTGGTAAAATTTAAACAATGTAACCGAAGGTGTAGAAAAATGAGTCTCCCGTGCGAAGGGATGTAAGGGAGTGACCTAACATCTTTTTACTCCAAGCCATCCTCACCTGCCCGTGGTGCATCCTGCCGAACAACAAACGAGGCTCTGGCAAACCGAATGGTGGCGGTAAAACCATCACGATAGAAGGCGTAGCTAAATACCACAGGCCGATGACGGGCAGCAGCGTCATAGGAGCAAGAAGCTACGCCCTGCGATCGCCAACCCAACAACTGGAGAGGCCTATGTCCAGCAGTGGACTGCAATAGGCTGATGATGATGATGATGATTCCAATTTGACATAGGCTACATTTCATTTTGAAAAAAAAATAGGGATCCTTGGTAAAATTTGAACAATGTAACCGAAGGTATAGAAAAATGAGTCTCCCGTCTAGTCCTGTTATATTACTGTTTTAAATCATCATCCTTTTTAGACGAGCAAGTGTGATGCCTGATGGTAAGCAGTCGACACCGCCCATGGACACCCGCAGCTCTGACCAAGTTTAGGGTCGCTGCCGGCTTCATACACCTAAAGCCTAATTTACCCTAGTGTTCGATGACCTCAATTTTATCGCAATCGCACAACGTTAATCGGCTAGACAGAGGTCTATGAAATATTAGGGTCCGCACTTATCAACCGCGGTACGAAATTAATTGCTATCTATCTGTTAGACTAAGTCTAGATGTTGCAGGAAAATTATGAAGTCCGTTAAAGTTATAGTTTCATAAATGTGAATAAATAAATACCTCAATACATGCTACACAAACTAGGCCGAAGCTTGTACTGGGTACTAGACAACTGGTACACATACTTAAATACTTTGTTTTTGTAAATAAATACATATTATACATATAAATCACCCAGATCGATGCAAACAGACATGTTTTCAAGAGAGGTAGGGCAGAGCGAATCTTCGCTCGAATTGAGCTGCCCGTCCGGGGAAGGACCTCCACCCTATAGAATACCGCAGCCAAATAACCTCTGGATCGTGTTTCTGCTAGTGATAAGGGTTTTCAGAGCTTGTGTGACCTTCAACTGACAGGTAACTGACCAGTTACTTGCCAGTTGTCACAGCGACTTGGGCTTCTCTTTCGTTTTCCATCAGGCATAGGGAAGCCATTACGTCGAGCTACTATAAAAAACAGCCTATCGCAGTTCACTGCTGGACATAGGCCTCGCCAGTTGTTCGCCACTTATGGCAAGCATCTGGAACATAATACCCATAAACACCACGCTGGGCAGGAGGGTGGGCGATCACAGGGTGTAGCTTCTCACTGCGGTGACACTGCTGCCCATCATCGGCCTGTTTGCGTTTAGCTACACCTTCAATTGTGGTGGTTGTACCGCGACCAGTCGGTTGCCAGGGCCTTGTTTGCTATTCGGCAGGATGCACCACGGGCAGGTGAAGATGGCTTTGAGCGAAAAGATGATGGGTCACGATTGAAGGCATAGCTAAATACCATAGGCCGACGACGGGCAACAGCGTCACCGGAGCTACGCGCTGCGATCGCCAACCCGCCTGCCCAGGTTGGCAAGTATGGGTAAAGCCTTCAGATGATTGCCCAATGGGGAGGACAATTGGAGCGGCTTATGTCCAGCAGTGGATTGTGATTGGCTGATGATGATAATGGTGATGATGACATATACTCATGTACTTTAACAATAACTTGTTATTTGAAATACGTCATACGAAGATAATTTTACTGTAACATAGATAACTTTAGCAAATTTATCAACGCTATGATTTATTGTAAGGTTTTCTTATTATAGGCGTAATTAATGTAGACGGCCTTTGAAAATATACCGGAAAGGGCAAGGTTAATGTTGTGAGGTATGAAATATGTAGATCTATGGAGAATATTATGATTAAGGTATTCTACACTAGTAGTATAAAGAGGAAAGGTTTGATTGATTGTTTGTTAAGCCTAATGGCGGGTTCGATCCCCGTACAGTACAAACATTACCTTTTTTTTTAAGCCAGTAAAGATGCTTTCGCGCATCCCCGCCGTTCGGGGGAACGACGGGGTATGTGGGACTCACGCCGCTCTCAAAAACGGAAAGGCACCCTGCCTCAGGATGGTAGGAGGCAGGGAATACCCATTAAAAACCCCGGCCCCTCCGTCAAACACCTTTACGTTAGCGTCACGGGGCCTGGAATGGTCTAGAACTGCCGTAACACCACTAGCGCTGCCCTAAGCGGGCCAGACAACGAATGACCCTGAATTTAGGGTGGTGTAATAACTGCTTAAACAAAAATGGTTTTTATAGTTCATTCGCGTTAAGAAAATAGTGACTGACAGGTCACTGACAGGCCACTAGCCAATTAAAACGCTAGAAATTATAAATTATAAAGTGGCCTGTCAGTGACCTGTCAGTCACTATTTTCTTAACGCGAATGAACTATAGTAACAAAATTCGCTACTAAAAATATTAAATCCTTTATGTCATCTCACGCTTGACACTTAATAATCCATCTACGTCATCAATCTTCGAGTCCACCGGCCCCGAGTGATTGAAAACTTTCCGTCATAAACGTCCATCTCAATTTTTTTTGAAGCAGTGTCCATTAGGAATCTCTCTTTGCTTTCGAATTAGTTAGATTTGATTGTTTTGTTTCATCTTTATCTTTTTCTGTAATTAAAAGATTTCTTTGTAATTGAAATTTTGTAGAAAAATAAATGTTTCATCAAAAATGGAACGTGAACAATTAAATAGGATCAGTAAATAATAGAACAGTTTTTAAAGACAAATATTTTTGAAATGCTACAAAGTCTTTCTTCTATCCTACATATTGAGGATAGAAAAAAGGAAAGGAGAAAGAAAAAGGGAGGCTCAAAAGAAATTAAATTAAAAATAATATGAAAGTAAAAAATAATAAGAAATAAACACACAAAATAAAATAACACAACGCACGCACAAGAGATTGGAAAGCGCACCATAGAATTTTCATAGAAACAAAACCAGCACGAAATACCCATAGCCCCGTGGTCTCTACCTACCCCTCTGTGAGAATTTCGTGACGTTATGTATGCCATTTCCACATGACCTTTCTATCTATATTTCCACATTGCCTTAACTATAATATAATAGCTATAATTTCATCGTACGAGCGATCAAGTGTTACTATGCCACGATATCACCGCGGGCTCGCTAAT
The DNA here is from genome assembly GCA_031163375.1 of Conogethes punctiferalis. Taxonomy (NCBI): domain Eukaryota; kingdom Metazoa; phylum Arthropoda; class Insecta; order Lepidoptera; family Crambidae; genus Conogethes; species Conogethes punctiferalis. The sequence continues at coordinate 17,549,006 of CM062078.1, forward strand.
GGCAGCTGAATGCACTTGGCCACGAGCCAAACTGCATCACGGCAGCGGAGAGCTTATAACGATTTGACGAGGAAAGGTAACTTAATAGATCCGATGTTCGTAATTTAACACCGGGAATAGAGGTGATATTATTAACTCGCCATTACAAATGAAAAAATGATAAGATAAGTACTTCATAGTACTACTATAAAAAATCATAAGATACTACTGGTGGCGTTATAACCATCACGATTTAAGGCTTAGCTAAATACCACAGGCCAATGAAAGGCAGCAGCGTCCCCGGAGCGAGAAGCTACGCCTTGCGGTCGCCAATCCGCCAATCCCAACGTGGTGATTATGGGTATACCCTCCAGACTTAAACAGCTGAAGAGGCCTATGTCCAGCAGAAGGTTACAAAAGGCTGATGATGATGATAATGATGACATCATTCTGTGGGTGTCTTTAAATAGGGTAAGGGAATATCAAAAAACTACTGAACGGATTTTAAGTAAACTATACAGTAATTTCTAATTCAGTGAAGACATCAGATAAATGGTCATGGTTTATAGGAATATTCACGTGGGCAGAGCCTTGGCATGCAGCTAATAGTATATCACTTATCATCACTAAATAGAATAAAGATAGGTCGTCTTTGTCTGTCTGTCCATTTCAAAACTATTTTTTTTATGCGAGAGGCGGCAGACGATCAAGTGTGATGCCTGATGGTAAGCAGTCGACACCGCCCATGGACATCCGCAACTCTAACCGAGTTTAGGGTCACTGCCGGCCTTTTAAATATGAATACGCTCGTTTCTTGAAGGTTCCCAAGTCGTAGCTGTTCGGAAAGACTGTCGCAGGAAGTTGGTTCCACAAAAGCGAGGCGCGAGGCAAAAAGTTCCTCATAAAACGTACAGTCGAGGATCGCCAGTCATCGACTACTATACAAAAAAAAAAACAATAACTTCACTCTTTAAGAGAGGTAGGGCATAGCGAATCTTCGCTCGAATTGAGCCGCCCGTCTGGGGAAGGACCTCCACCCTATAGAATACCGCAGTCAAATGACCCCTCGGTCGTGTTTCTGCCGGTGAGTAGGGTTTCCGGAGCTCGTCGGAGGTTTGGGTTGGGCCGGCATGGAGTGGGCAGCTAACCAGTTACTTGCCCGTTCTCACAGCGACTTGGGCTTCTCTTTCGCTTTCCATCAGGCGTAGGGAAGCCATTATGTCGAGCCACTATAAAAAAAAAATCTTTAGCAACAAAAGCTATTTCGCTACCTGCAAATACGTACCCTAGGCTTTAATTTAGGACGCCACTTAAGACAGTGAGGGTAAGAAAGTGGGGATAATTAATTAGCCGTTTGTAACACAGTCGTGCCAAGCGCGGGAGCCAAGATTGGATTAGTAGACTGCGGGGCGCCAGAGCTACGTTTTGCTTTACCTGTGTTTACAGCGCAACATAATAAGTAGGTAGTCCGTGTGGCTTCCAGATTTGGCGGGTTGGCGATAGCGGGGCGTATTCTCGGGCATATTCTCGCTCAGGTGTAGCTGCTGCCTGCCATCGGCCTTTTTTTTTACGTCGGGAATGCTTTTACGCATACACCAGGGCCCTGGGTACGGGACACCTGGGTTATGTGGGGCTCACTCCTATTTAGCGGAGAATACCCACTAAACCCGACGGTGGTCCGCTACGAGCATTCTGTCAGAACGGCTCCGCTTGCGCTTCGCTCGTGCTCGGTTCGTCTAGCGTATACGAACCTTAAGACCAAAACGCGCGTGCCAAATACGTCGAGTCAGTATGTAATCGCACTAAACTATCGCTGCGCTATCGCCGGTCAACTGTCTGTTCAGCTGTTCCTTGACATCTGGATGCAGTCCAAGCTTGGAAAGGCAAGTCGAATAAGTTGAAAAAAAAACGTATGTGGTATTGCAAGATGCATAATAAGTTTAAGACAGTGTGTTAGGGAAATTGAAATGTGTAGAGAGAGAAGATTGAAGGCATCATCATCATCAGCCTATACCAGTCCCCTGCTGGATGTAGGCATCTCCAGTTGTGCGCCACTTTGGGTAAACACTTGAAGGTTGTATCCATATCATGTAAGGTTTCAGAAAGCCTTAGACTGTATTACGTGGACGTAATTAAAAGTTTGTATGTTATGATAATATTGTAAGCACTATGTTGAAAAGAGCAACTACACGAGTTTCTTGATGGTGTCTTCTCGGTACAATGCTGCTTTCCGAACCGGTGGTAGCTTCTTGGTTTGACGACTTGTAAGTGTTTTTCTTAAAAACTTATACGAATAAAGATTGGTGGGCGATTGCTGGGCGTAGCTCCTCGCCCCGGTGACGCTGCTGCCCATCATCGTCTTGTGGTATTTAGCTGCACCGTCAATCGTAATGGTTTTACCGCCACCCGTCATTTGTCAGAGCCTCGTCTGTTATTATGCAGGATACACCACGGGCAGGTGAGGGTGGCTTGGAGCAAAAAGATGATGGATCGCTCCCTTACATCTCTGACATACATTAATGACATGAGTTTTGCGAATATGCAAAAGGCGAGCTGGTGTCAACAAGCCTCATATTATTTTAAAACGGGAGGGCATACCCTCTAAGTCCCCTGTGTAAGAAAACCTTCCGACTGCCGTCCAGTATAAAGAATCCAACCGAAAACTAATATCCCTTACAAAAAGCAATAAAACCGAACAAATCCAGACAACGAACATTCGTTAAAATGTAAAAAAGTGGACTCAAGAATCCCCCTTGGAGGAGACCGGAATTACTATCGAAAGCGTTCGCGAGATTTTTTTTTATTAAACGTCACGCCGATGAATGGGGACTTGTCGAAGCTGCAGCGAAATGAATTGTGCATTTAATGTTTTCACTCCGAACAAGTACCTGCTTCCAATTTGTTCCGCTTCTACGATTTCCCAACTGGATCATTTTCTGTTACATTGATTTCGAAACGTGTTTTTGCTTTTATAATTGTAGCGTCATACCTCTGTTTAGTATAATATCAGCATCTGCCTACGATTGTATCAGTTCCAATTACCTAATTGGTATTGCTACAATCTATTTTACCGTTACAATAAGCATCTTTTACGTACGTGCGATCATGGTCTCCAATTATATGGTTAAAGTTGCGAATAACTGGAGAGGCTTATGTCTAGCAGTGGATTGTAATTAAATAAGGTTATTGTGATGTGTCAGGTGATTATGATAATAATCATGACATACTTGATTGTTCAATGGTTATGATGTTTAGACTTTAAAAGTACAGACGACGCGAATGTTTTGGTAAGATTCCCAGCTGGGCTAATTTAGGAAATGAACTTCTATGAATTGAGTGTTCTGGAGACGCCCTCATTATTCATCCGGTAGGGATGTATATTGCTCAATAATATTGTTCACAACATCTTGTATGTTCATAACAATCATCAATAAGAAAAAATTAGACGGCCTCTTTGGTGACCGAGGCTGTCAAAATGATTTTCATTTCTAATAAAATCTGATTTAACGTACTGCGTTACGTTTACGTTAAAGTAACAGTACCAAAAACAATATTTACATAGGTACAGTATCAAAATGTAAAGGCCACTGGCGACTTCTATTCGGCTTATCAACTAAAAAATAAAAGGGGAAAGAATTCGTCGTAAAATTTTAATGAGCACATAATTCTGGGAAGACATTTTAATTGCTTGTTCCAGTCTTGGTATTTGGAGAGAAAGAATTAACTTAAAAAATTGAAATCTTAAGTGTGGTTTATTTATCTTCTATACACGCGTAGCCGATCTATCGTATTAAGGCTAAATTTGTATTTATTTCTTAGCTTTTTAGAAAGCTAAGCATCCATTATTATCGACTGACTCGATGCTCAATTGGTAGTGACCTCTGCCTTCTGAGCCAAGGGTCGTGGGTTCGATTCCCGCACAGTACAAACATTTGTGTTTATTAACATGTCTGTTTATATTGGTCTGGATGTTTCCTATGTATAATATGTATTTATTTACAAAAAAAAAGTATCCAAGTAAGTTTATCAGTTGTCTAGCACCCGTAGTACAAGCTTTGGCTTAGTTTGGGGCTAGATGGCGATGTGTGGCCCAGCGTGGCATGTCTTGGGTTATTTATTATTTATTATAAAAGATTATGAAATCTGAAGTTGTTTTTATTTCCAATAAGTACATACAAATGTACTTGAAAATGACATACCTTCGCTGGGCCACTTAACGCGATCTCACCACTACTACCACCATCAGTTAAGCCTTGAAGTCGACTGCTGAACATAGGCTCTCTAGTTGTTCGCCATTTATTGCAAACGTCTGGAGCGAATACACATAATTTTTTTTTTATAGTGGCTCGACATAGTGGCTTCCCTACGCCTGATGGAAAGCGAAAGAGAAGCCCAAGCCGCTGTGACAACTGGCAAGTAACTGGTCAGTTACCTGTCAGTTGCCACCGCCATGCCGGCCCAACCCTAACCCCCCCATGAGCTCCGGAAACCCTACTCACCGGCAGAAACACGACCCAGAGGTCATTTGGCTGCGGTATTCTATAGGGTGGAGGTCCTTCCCCGGACGGGCGGCTCAATTTAAGCGAAGATTCGCTATGCCCTACCTCTCTTAATCTCTTATCTAACCATAAGTCTCTGAACTATACTCGTAAGTCGTCAATGGTAATTTCGTTACATGCTTAAAACAAAATAATTAATTCGCGAAAAGATATGTGACGTGCGAGAAAATATGTGCAAAAAACGAATAACGCATCACATCAAGGGTCATCCAATGCCTCGTGAACGTTCCGTGTTCAAGAGCGGATTAATTCTCGTGTTCCGATTCGATGTTTAAACGGTCGGAACAGAAATTCCATTCAACTGCATTCAGGTGAAAAACGTATTTGCGTGAAATTTGGGGAATCCTTTTTGATGCATCTCAAGGCAACAACGTTTAAAAGGTTTTTTTTTTGGGAATTGAAATACACAATAGTAACTTACGCGAGTGAGCTAATTGCAAATGAGCTAATTCTAAAGGTAATATTTATTTTTGCACAATAGCATAAGTGAAACAGTGGTCGATTTTATTGGGTGCTAGCAGTTCACCGAACAACATTCAATTTCAGTAATTCAAATAAAGATAAGGTGTCAAATGTCAATAATAGATTTTACTCCTGTAGAGACAAGCACTCAAAAAACATATTGAAAACAGTTTACTTTTGTCGTTCATCCTACTTCCTACTAATATTATAAATACGAAAGTTTGTTTGGATAGATGGATGGATGTTTGTTACTCTTTAACGTAAAAACTACTGAAACTTCACAATAATATAGCTTATACATTGGATTAACACATAGGCTATCTTTTATACGAATATTCACGCGGGCAGAGGCGCGGGCAGCAGCTAATGTAATTTATATGTCACTATTCATAATAAACATTTTTCTACTACTTAAAAGCTACTCTACCACCGTTTTTTTTGTAACTAGCTATTCCCGCGACTTCGTCCGCGTGAAATAGTTATATTGGGCATAATTTATTTTTGCAAACAACCTCCTCAGCTTTATAAATTTAGCTGTTACCCACGACTTTGTCCGCGTCATTTTTTTTTACATTTCCCATTATTTCTTCGCTCCTAATAGTTGCAGCGTGATTTTATATTTTATAAGCCTTCCTCCATTAATGGCCGAACCAGTAGTTAGTAGATTATCGCGTTCAAACAAACAAACTCTTCAGCTTTATAATATTAGTAGGTATAGATATGTTTTATTTGCTTTCAACAAATTCCATCTAGTAGATGAAATTACTAAGTCGTCATACCTATAGAAGCGACACATTAATAATTCCAAACCAAAAATCTTCGCATATTCTTATGTACAAGTCAAGAGACAGCTGACGCCATCTCGCGTCAACATTTCAGCGTGAACAAATCTCGCGCTCGTCACGTGCCTGGGTGTCGTTAACGTGTATCTAACGACGTGAACACTTCACGGACCGTCGCGGACGGGTTACCAAGCTTTGGGATTATCTTAGGACATTTTTTTTTCAGCGGAAACACACTAGGGCTTTGGGTACGAGAAACCTGGATGATAGATAGATAGATATGCTTTATTGCATCAAAAACAAACATTAATAGACAAGGTATTACAGACAACTAGTGATACAATTTAGGCGGTCTTATCGCTAGTAAGCGATCTCTTCCAGACAACCTTCAGGTAGAGGAAGTGTGCTATTCTGAAGAGACTCGTAGGACTGTTTTTTTCGTCGGAAATACACTAGGGCCTTGGGTATGGGGAACCTTTTTTAACGTCAGAAATGCCTTTACGAATACACCAGGGCCCTGGGTACGGGACACCTGGATAATGTGGGGCCCGTGTAGGAGTGATCCTAACTAGCGGAGAATACCAACGGAGCGGAGCGGAGAATACTAGCGGAGAAAGCTTGTCGGTGGTTCGTTATAAGCGCTCGGTCTGATGGGATGAATGGAGGGACAAAATGCAATCCACTACAGCATGGGCCACATAACTCGGAAGGACGGTGTGGTGGGCACCTTACAATGTACTAAGAGAGGTAGGGCATAGCGAATCTTCGCTCGAATTGAGCCGCCCGTCCGGGGAAGGACCTCCACCCTATAGAATACCGCTGTTAAATGACCTCTGGGTCGAGTTTCTGCCGGTGAGTAGGGTTTACGGAGCTCGTGTGGGGTTAGGGTTGGGCCGGCATGGTGGTGGCTACTTACAGGTAACTGACCAGTTACTTGTCCGTTGTCACAGCGACTTGGGCTTCTCTTTCACTTTCCATTAAGCGTAGGGAAGCCATTATGTCGAGCCACTATAAAAAAAAACTAGTCATTGTGCCCGAAGGCATGTGTCCTCCTCTTTCTCAAAGCCGTTAACAAGAGCACAAGAGCCCCTGTCATCACACGGATAAATGCGGATTAGTCAATATACATTTCAGTCATGATAATTAAAAAATATATTGTTTTACGACCGAATTTAGCGGTACTATCTTGCTAGGTTTAGTGTGACAATTGGAAAGAAATGAAACAAACGAAAACTTTCAATACAAGAGGTTAAACAGGAAAAATGGAAATAAATTTCCTACGTCAATAAGCATTACCTACGTTAGAATTGCTTCCCAAGCATTTAAACCCCTTTCACGTGACACAATTTTATGCTCAATTTCACCGGATTGATAGTACGAGTAATGTACAGTATAATATATTGAAATATGAAATTCAATTTGTTATATATGTTGAATTGTAAACGATCTGTTCTGTGTGACGAATATTTGTACATAAAAGCGACTAAAAAATTATATTTTATTCATTTCAATTTTAATAAAATACGTCATGGATTTTAATAATTTTAAATACTAATGGTGAAAGTTTTAATTGCAGTGTTTCTAGTAAAACCAATATTTGAAAACATTATTTTGAAAATAATATGACTTTCATTTCAGTCAATCGACTCATGAAGACATACGTTCCTAAACCAAACAAAATAATTGAAGCAATCATTATTTTGACAACTACAAATCAGTCATCATCATCATCAGCCTATTGCAGTCCACTGCTGGACATAAGCCACTCCGGTTGTTCGCTACTTAGAGCAAACATCTGGAGGATTATACTCTGCTGGAGGATCGCAGGGCGTAATTTTTCGCTCCGGTGACGCTGCTGCCCGTAATCGGCTTATGTTATTTAGCTACACCTGCAATTGTGATGGTTATACCATCACCCGTCGGTTGCCAGCACCTCGTTGGTTATTCGGCAGGATGCACCACGTGGTGAGGTTAGTTTGTAGCGAAAGATAGGTCGCTCTTTTACATCCCACAAATGTACAAAACTTTATTTCCTTTCAAACCAGCGCCATCTAGTATTGCAACGACAAAACAAAGTTAAGACTCTTGTCACGTGTCCCGCAGTTAGCACTGACGTGAACACTTCACGCGCCGCCACAGTTGGGCGACCACGGTTCGCGTTGTTCGCGGGAATTCAATGACGTCACGTTGGAACGCATTAAGCGGCTGTTAACTCCGCGATTACTTGAGACAATAAAGGTTTCAACTTTCAACGTGCCTTTATAAAGGTAAAGAGTAAGATGAACTTAAAATTAAAACGTTGTATTTTAGTACTTTCACTTTGAAGAGCTACGGTGAGTTCTGTTTGAGTTAAGACTTTGGAAACAGATGGTATAACTTTCTTGCGGATTTATTTTCAAACAACGGAATTTTTAATTTGTAGACATGGCATCTGGATTGCTTGAACCATAGTTTCTTTAGTAACACACTCGAAATGGAATTAGACATAAGGTGATTCGTAGACGATATCTTACACCACTAAACATCAGGCGAATTAGAGAAGAAGAAATGGCCGTTAAAGCAAAAATGTTCTAGAGACCTTTTGTTATGAAACGCAGCGTGGGACGCCTTTGATTGAGTTGGACTATAATGTCGTTTGTCCGTAGACCGTCTGGCATTAATGTTTCTGGATATTTTTTTATAAAAAAGCTTCCAGGATGACCTCACTCTACCTAACGGTTAGCGGTCGTGAGTTCAAATGCTAGGTCGACAGGTACATTAGGGAAAACCCTCCGCGCCTATCGCCCTTACCCTGAAGGCCCACTGAGATGCCGTTCCACGCCCCGCCAAAAGAACCCAGGATTGAAAGAGGAAGATAACACATGAGCTGGAAAGGCATTCTATGATTTTATGGCACGGGGCAGGAACGAGGAACTGAACCTCTTGGTGCGCGCCACTATCGTCTGTATGGTATGCGGATGACAACGCTGTTGTTCGGGGGAGGATATTGTGTATGGAGTCCAAAAGAGCACCTCATTGATATTATTACACTAATTTAGACTACATTTAGTCTATTCTATTGTTTGTAAAGCCAATCAATTTCACTACAATAAAACACAATATTTATTTCGAAGCACAAATCAAATTTTCTAGATAACAAAAACAACGAGTTCCTATATTCTGTTACACATCGCTTTATACATTTTTCGACAGCGATTTCCGATGTTTCAATATTCATGAACTATCGGGATTGTTAAGTTATCATGCCGTTTTAAATTTTACACTTTCAATATTTTGGTAGACAATAATTTGATACTTAATGAATGTTTTATATTACCTAGGTACAAAATAAAACATGGAGAGATGACATAGAAAATCTTCGCTCGAATTGAACTGCCCGTCCGGGGAAGGACCTCCACCCTATAGAATACCGCAGTCAAATGACCTCCGGCTGGTGTTTCTGACGGTGAGTAGGGTTTCCGGAGCTCGTAGGGGTTTAGGGTTGGGCCGGCATGGTGGTGGCAACTGACAGGTAACTGACCAGCTACTTGCCCGTTGTCACAGCAACTTGGTCTTCTCTTTCGCTTTTCATCAGGCGTAAGGAAGCCATTATGTCGAGCTACTATAAAAAAACTATGGATACCAACCCGCTTGCCAAGGGTAGTGACTAAAGCAAACTTCAAATTGGTTGTTATTAGGGGAGGCCCATACAAAACGGCGTACGTTTTCAGGTTAATAATGAAGGTGATGAAATGTGTTCAGGACTACCTTAAGACATCTAATGCCTTTCCTGCTCATATTTTTCCTTCCTCTTACAATCCTGGGTTTTTGGGCGAAGCGTGAAACGGCATCTCAGTGGGCCTTCAGCGTGAGGCGCCGTGGGTTCGTGCTATTGTGCTTGTCGACCTAACATTTGGACCTCACGACCGCTTGCCATTAGGTGAAGTGAGGTCATCCTGAACGCTCGTTTTATATAAAAAAAATGTCACTTGCAAGTGTGATTCAATCATGCAATAATGTGCATGATTTGTAACAGGTCAGTTAAGTCAGCGAACAAGTTAACTTTGAGCACGTACCTGCAGCGTTGCTATGACAGCTTACTTACTTACCTACTTACTAGTAGCTTACTTACTTATGATAAGTAAAGTTTAGCGATGTGAAGTACTGTATGATATTGGTACGGCTTAATAATAGCTAGTTTCTTGTTACTTTGGAAACTTTTATCATAAGGATTATTACAATCTTCTATCTTATTGTTTTTATTCGTACTCATAATTCACTGACTACCTTACACTTTTTCTCTGCTATAAAATAATGCGTACTCTATGTCTGAAACTGACACAACATACTACCACGGACAATCATTTTGTTCCAGTAAATAAGAGCTAAAGTAAAGTAGTCTAATTAAAGCAGAGCTGACAACCAATTGGTGGCGGTACAACTATCACAAATGAAGATGTAGTCTAAATACCACAGACCGATGACGGGCAGCTGCATCACTGGAGCGAGAAGCTACGCCCTGCAATCGCCAATCCGCTTGCCCAGCGTGGCGATTATGTGTATATCCTCCAGATGTTTGCCCCTAGTGACGAACAACTGGAGAGGCCTATTTCCAGCAGTGGACTGCAATAGGCTGATGAAGGTGATGATATATTTTTAACATCTATATATATAATAAATATATAAAAGGAGAAACTGACTGACTGACTGACTGACTGACTGACTGACTGACTGACATATCAACGCACAGCCCAAACGGCTTAACGTAGGCACTTGAAATTTGGAAGGGACGTAGCTTAGGTACCGTAGGGGTGCACTAAGAAAGGAATTCCCGAAATTCCCACGGGAACGGGAATTAGCGGGAAAATCCTTTTGTATGAAAAATCTAAACCGCTTAAGTTAGACGCTTGAAATTTGGCATGCAGGTACCTTAGTAAATATAAAGTTTAGTTATGGCTGTATTTTGAGAAATTCCCACGGGAACGGGAGTTAGCGGGAAAAAACTTTTGTATGTATAAATTTAAACACGCGGACGAAGTCGCGGGCAAAAGCTAGTATAAATATAAACGCCCATATATTATCGTGTAAAAATATTACCTAAATCGACTTGACAGGAAAGTAACCAGCCATTTACATTCAAGATATTTTCGTTTTATGCAATAAACTTTTCGCTAAAGCTCCTATATTTATTTAGGGCCATACGTTCCCTTTTGGGTCTGAACCTAAACGCGCGAGGGCTATTTGCAAAGAAAAAATATATTTTTACTCGTATATACCGAGTCGTGTCAGCGCTGGTGTAATTTATTGGGCATTTGAAAGGAAATATGCTATTTGGGTTGAACTTTCCTTGAAATTGAACCAATAAAAAAAATATAAGTGGGAGCAACGGGTCTGAAGACATCGCAAGACCAGGGGAATCAGAGCAGGTGCGTTGCTGGTCGTAAAGGTATTTGTAGGCTTGGTAGGTATTTGTGATGGTAAAAATTAAAAATGTATGGGAGATGTAAGGGAGCGGCCATCATCTTTTCGCTCCAAGCCAACCTGGCCTACTCGTGGTGCACCCTGCCGAATAACAAACTACGCGCTGGCAACCGACTGGTGGCTGTTAACCATCACAAATTGAAGGCGTAGCTAAATAGCACAGACCGATAGTGGGCAGCAAGCGGTGTCACTGGAGCGAAAAGCCTTTACCCAATGACAATTGTTAATTTGGGGTTTTGCCCTAGTCACCACGGTTGGCAGGGTGGGTGACGCCACTTGATACTATCTAGGTAAACACCTCAAATCAAATCAAATCAATAAAAGTTTTATTAACAGCTATCATTTTTATCATTTCTAGAGATATCCAAACTAAGCAAGCTTGTATCTTGAATACCAATTACAATTGCACCACTTTGTTTTTTTTTTCAAAAAGGCACTTGAATAAAAAGGCACTTGAATTTTAAACTGTGAGCACTCGTGTCGGTATGTTTGTTTGTGTCGGTGTATGTTTGTTTCCTTATATTCCCTTCTTAGTACACATAGATAACTTTATTAGAACAAACAGGAAAAAAAGAAAAAAATCTTAAAGAATGGTCACCCTACCCCACTCGACCTGGCGACGGGCGTACACTATGCACTTTTTGCTCGGCTAATGATCCTCAAACGAGGCCTGTCTGTTTATAGCCTTTTATAGTTTCACTGTTCATAATTTTTCACTTACAGCTACTATGAATATATTTCTACTAGCTGTGCCCACGACTTCGTCCGCGTGTAAAGAGTTCTAGCCTCATCTAGGTAGGCGTCATAACATCTACCTGCATGCGAAATTTCAGCCCGATACGTTCTGTGGTTTGGGCTGTGCGTTGATAGATCACTGTGTCAGTCAGTCACCTTTGAATTATGTTATGTCACCATATAATCGTAAATACCGTTAGATTATAATCAATCTTGCGAGATTGTTAACTATCGACAGATTATAAACAGTAAAATAATACAGTTTGGGGCAGCGCAGACGACAGACTATCCGTGACTACCTACGCACACGACGCGCAAAATCTTTCGTGGATATTTCACAGACTCAACGTACCTACATGACGCACATCTTCGAATATTCTGTCGGCAGACCTTGACGCTCTTTTTAAATGTCTCAGACGCGGACTCTATCGCACAAAAAGTGTGCCGTCTGCGCTGCACCTTTATCTATTATTTTTCGGTAGATTGTAACGAGTTCAGGGGTGGAGACCGCTTCTCGGCAAACGTAACGTAGAACGCCCTCAGGCCAGGTGGAGTGACGATTTCCTCAGGACGGCTGGCAAATGCTGGATGCGCACACTACATTTAAAATTCACGTATCACGTTCCTGCATGGAACGTTCTGTCTTCACTCTCAATGGCCGTGTCCTAGTACGAATCACCATGCGTGTTCAACATTGTCTGTACGCCCCTTACCGAAGTACAGTGTACAATTTAGGGTTGAAAGCCCCACTTAAACGGTGACGATGGCAATTTGTATCCTTAAGCACCTTCAATTTGTGTCATGTCCGCCATTTTGAGTTGATAAAGATGTGTTGTTTGGATGAGTTATTTGATCAACTCTGTTGTTGAAAAAATTAGTGAAATGTTTTCGATGTAAAGTTGATTCATCTTTGACATACATTTCTATGGTCAGCTTTGTTTTATTTATGTTCAAACCATCGTAAAAACATATTATTTCTATATTCCAGAGTTTAGCAACTTGAAGATTAGTAAAAGTGTTTTTTGAAGTTATAAAAAATAGAAATAAACATTTACGCTATATTACTCGTATGTGTTTGTAAAGAAATGTTTGTAGTATCTCGGTTTTAATAATCCTACGATTTTCGTTTACGTCATCGTTCTGAGATATTTCGATACGCCTTCAGTTGTAATGATTATACCGCCACCAGTCGGTCACCAGCGCCTCGTTTGTTTGGCAGGATGCACCCGGGCAGGTGAGGTTGACTTGCAGCGAAAAGATGATATGCCGCTCCCTTACATCCCAAATCATTTTCTAAATCGGTTCACAATAAAATTCTCTGAGATACAAAAAAGAAAAGAATATTCAGTCGAATTGAGAACCTATCCCTTTTTTTGTAGTCGGTTAAAAATATTACGCATACGCATTTAATCCAGTCACTTAAATTTTTAATCCCAACAACATCTCAAAAGTATTAAACGTCATCCCTTCAGTCTATAACAGTAAATAGCAAAGCGAACCTTCTCGTTACAAGCGTCCGTATCCTCAAAAAGGTTTGCTTCACTTAATAAATGATGCAAAATCGCTGGCTGTGTTTGTTCAGGACTGCATTGGGATTGGATACACTGGCAACTGATTTGTTTACGGGTGCCCGTCGTTGTTATTCATTTACAACGAGCTACTTGAGCGTTGTCTGAGAGGGGTCCCTGAAGGCAGAGTAAAAGGATAGGTATAGAGTATACATACGTAAAATGTTAGGGATGTAAGGGAGTGACCCATAATGTGATCACTCCAAGCCACCATCATCTGGCAGTGGTGCATCTTGTTGAATAACAGACAAGGCTCTGCAAACACCTGGTGGCGGTATAACCATCACGATTGAATGCGTATATACTACAGGCCGATGACGGGCAGCAGCGTCACCGGGACGAGGAAATACGTCCTGCGATCGTCAACTCGCCTGCCCAGTGTGGCAATCATGGTTATAATCTCCAGGTGTAATCACTTGAGAGGCTCATTAGACCCATAGGGTATATGCTAGTATTGCACATATCACACTCTTAATAAAATAACGACATACCTAAAAATTAAGAAAAAAAAATTATGTGAAAGAAATGGTCCTTTGTAACCACTTTAAAACGTATGAATAGTGCGATATCACGCGGCAAATTGTTATCAGGCAGCAAATCTTGAATACCTTTCGTTACTTGACGGTTTGAAGATCTAGACTGTTTAGTAGTAGGTACTGCCAAAACTTATATTTTTTCCTACATAGAAAAAAAAACAATAAATCCGAAATAGCAAAGACTTGCGTGAGAGGTTTCAATAAATTTCAATATATTGCGTTGTGTCGAATCGCTCGCGTTGTGCGTTGCCATTTTACTGTATAGTAAAACATTTTAGCTGGCTTTAGGAACATTTATCACCGGCTTTCTGTACTTCGGAAGAAACTTTAAGAAGTCGGTATTGGATGATATTTTAACTACAGAGATTTGTAGAACTTGTAGTAAAGAATGCTTGTAACTATTTGTGAGTGGGAAAGATTACTTTTTGCCATGATCAACTACTAGTTAGGGTAAATCTGGCAGAGAAAGGTTAAAATATGGCATGACTCCTTGTTCCCCGAGAAATATAAACTTAAGATGTCCAAGGCTCTCGCGTGAACCGTTAAAACTATTTAGAAAAAAAAGAAAGTTACATAAAAATCTTATATGTCGGAGGGACGCCGTTGGGATTATTCAGATGCAGACCTTCATCTGCACGCATTGCAGGATCGTTGAAATAAAAGCACCAACAGCTACTTGATTTTATCTGTAACCAGATACAATCACTTTATAGCTTAAATGGCACACATGAGGCGCGATGCAAAACGATTAGCTTCCCGTTCCGAGGTTCGTACGTGATGGCGGCTCGAGCAAAAGTGACCATCTGCGTCGACGTACGCGCGCAGTACCGTCACCTTCCATATCATCTTCAACTGACATCTGTAACATACGTTTGACGTTCGTCCACAAACGTTTAACCATAAAAACGTTAAAATAATCAAAAACTATGTTCACCGATGGTGTCACTCCAACATAATAAATAAGTATCTTATGACCGAATAATTCAATTGTATATTTCTTTGGACTGCCTATACTAATATGGCTGCGAACGTTCCTTTAATAAATAATGTAACTCTTCCGTGATTCTGTTTGCTCAGGATTGCATTGTGAACGGGGACATTCAAGTCTGATTTTGTTTGACGTTGCTTTCCTAGCTGCAGTACGATGGGAATAGAAAGATAGATTATTTATATTGATCTGAAATAGAGTATGCTTTGGGAGTGTATGAATTATTTTAATCTGTATAATAAATAAATAACCCACGCAGGCCCACATAGCGCCATCTAGTCCAAACTAAGCCGAAGCTTCTGTAATAATTACTAAACAACTGATAAACTTCATCATCATTTTTAGCCGTGGGGATCCACTGCAGGACATAGGCCTCCCCCAAAGACTTCCACAACGGCCGGTTGCAAGCTGCCCGTATCCAGCTCCACCCTGCGACTTTTATGATGTCGTCAGTCCACCTCGCTGAAGGGCGTCCCACGCCGCGTTTTCGGTCGTAGGGTCTCTAGTCCAAAACTTTTCGGCCCCAAACTTACTTAGATAATTTAGTGAAAACTTTTTATTGAAGAAATAACAACTAAAACTTGTTGTAAAATGAGACGGCAATGAGCTGGCAACATTTATTGGGATGTTTGCCCTAAGTGGCGAACAACTGGAGAGGCCTATGTCCAGCAGTGGACTGCAATAGGCTGATGATGATGATGATGATTTATTGGGAATTCCATTGTGACTATGGCATTATTTGTAACAAAATTAAAAAGTATATACCTTCCCCATTCAATGTGTTACAAGGTATCAAACCAAAACATACCTTACGCCCTTAAAAATAACAAGCCCTTATTGTCAGTAGAAATAAAACGTCCAAAAGAGGTCGCGCTGTGTCAGCTATTTTTCTTTAACCCTTCGCCCTCCATGAACCCTAGGTGTGTACACAGTGTGAAAAAACAGCTGCGTTTCTTTGAGTAGCTGAGACATTAGTGATGTGCAAACAATGTGTCACGATACCAGTTATCCTGAAACAATTATTACGATTTTTTCATCTTGACTTTTCGTAAACGATAACGACAAATTTGGAAGTTTCCTGCCGACCTATCATCATTTCGCTCCAAGCCAACCTCACCTGCCGAATAACAAACCAGGCGCTGGGAACCGACTGGTGGCGGTATAACCATCACAATTGTAGGCGGAGCTAAATACTACAGACCGATGACGGGCAGCAGCGTCACCGGAGCGAGAAGCTACGCCCTGCGATCGTCAACCCGCCTTCCCAGCGCTGCAGCGTGGCGATTATGGGTATACCCTCCAGATGTTTGCCCTAGGCGGCCAGAAACTGGAGAGGCCTATGTCCAGCAGTGGACTGCAATAGGCTGATGATGATGATGACTGTGTTGGGTCATCAGACTCTCTTATGTCATTGATACCAAAATTTCACACGCTACGTCATGTTCTGTCGTAACATCCCCCATCCCTAACTCCCAATATGAGAGCAAACTCAATTACCATGATACGTAGTCGGCCAAAACGGGAGATGTCGAGAGCACATTTTTATTTAACTTTCGGTATGCATAAAAATTTATAAGACGCCTTGAGTCGACGCAACGGTTAAGTCTTATGATATAGGAGATTACGTCTGCGAGAATGGAATTATTTGGCCTGTTTCGTTTTTATTCTTTCGCTGTCATTTTGCCATAGATTATTAAAAAAAAAAAACAATTTTTCTTCACACAATAGTTTCAATAATAGAACATAGTTTTATATATTTAGTAAAGTTAACAACTAACTAGCACTAATAATCCAACGCCAAAAACAACCCAATGGTTATTTGAAATAGCCTGAAGCAAAGTGAGTGCGGACACTAATATTTTATTTATTTATTTATTTTCAAATAAACCTTAAATCTATCATATAAGATCATCATCATCAGCCTATTGCAGTCCCCGGACATAGGCCTCTCCAGTTGTTCGTCACTTAGGGCAAACATTTGGAGGGTATACCCATAATCGCCACGCTGGGTATACGGGTTGGCGATCGCAGGGCGTAGCTTCTCGCTCCGGTGACGCTGCTGCCCGTCATCGGTCTGTGGTATTTAGCTACGCCTTCAACTGTGATGGTTATACCGTCACCAGTCAGTTGCCAGCGTCTCATTTGTTATTCGGCAGGATGCACCACGGGCAGGTGAGTTTGGCTTGGAGCGAAACGATGATAGGTCGCTCCTTTACATCAATAGTATTAGATACAGTTGTTCAAAATTTTCTAAAAAATAAAATTCCGTATTTTCGCACTACAACTGCTAGCGCTCCGTTTTAAAATTTTCTCAAATGCTTATAAAAGTATCTTGAAACATAATAATTTGACAACGTACACCAAAGGAGGTTAGTTCCAAAGAGCTTATAAGCGTAAGCCTCCTGAATGCAGAGTAACTTTATTAAGTTTATTGCCGCGTAATATATTTTTGACTCAATATGAACAAATTTCACACAAGCCAATCCCAACCTTAGCCGGTTGAGTTTTGTATTATTTTGCTTTGTAGTTGCTTGTGTGGAAAGGTTAAGCTAAAGTTTAGGCGGTTTATTAAATTCTGTAAATTTTTAGAGCAATAAAGAGTAAGCTAAGTTCGTATTTCGCATGCAAAGTTGCTTGCTGTGGAATTTTTATTAGTTTCGTATTAAAATTTGAGGATGTTGTCTTACTTGCAATATTTATTGAGATGCTTTTAATTTGTTACATTAAACTTAAAAGAGGAAATATTCTTATTGTCAAATATGTTCTCGAGTAGAATTCGTGGTTATACATTTTAATGACGCGGCAAAGAACCTTTTTGTTCTCGAAGGAATGTTTCTTTGGTGACACGGGGGCACTGGAGGCTAGCACGTGTGGTTCTGTAGCGGAATAGGATTCGTTTTCAACGATTGTTTTTTCCGCGTAATAAACTCCCAGTCGCGGTGTTTCCTGTCACTACATCTTGTCCTTTTTCTAACGTGACCTAAAGAGAATTCTATCCACTCGGTAGGGAATAGTTTAGCAGTGCCCCTTGTACCTACTGCAGAGTCTTTGAGCGATAACAGCTTGACATCAGATGGGTTGCTTGTTCGTTTGCCTCCCTCAGTAATAAAAAACGTAAGACAAATTGCAATTCCATCCTCATCATCTCGATGGTTGGCGATCCTTCACTGTTCGCTTTATGAGGAAATTCTTGCCTCGCGCATCGGTTTTGTGGAACCAACTCTCAGCGTCAGTCTTTCCGAACAGCTACGACATGGGAGCCTTCAGGAAACGAGCGTACTTACTCCTATATAAAAGGCCGGCAGCGACCCTAGAACTCGATTTGAGTTGCGGGTGTCCATGGGCGGTGTCGACTGCTTACCATCAGGCATCACATTTGCTCGTCTGCCGCCTCTTGCATAAAAAAAACAAAATTAGGGATATATCAAATAGACAGTCGACATTTAATATAGCCCTAATTTGGTCTTCCATCGTATTTCGTAACCAAGATAACAAGACGCGATGGCCCATTGGTATAAAATCTATAAATTAAACTCGGGAAAACAGAACCATTAAATTTGTGGGCCCTAAACGTCGCCGTCATTTACGGCCACTAGTTCCAACCACCATAAAGATAGCATAGTTTTGTTTTCACCGGTAAATAACCCAATACGCTAACTCCATAATTTATCCTGGCAAAATGGCGTTTACGTCAAACGCAGCCAGACAAACGGAGCTGTTTGCGACGCGGGACTTAACAAACAACCCACACCTATTGCAATTTATGACGCGTTTTGGGGAACTCGTTTTATGGTATATCAACTTTTATCCATAGTTTTACATGGGTGATATGATGGTTAACCTTAAGTAGTGCTTTGACTATCCGTTCGGTTGTGAGTAACGAACAAATCGCCCGCCGGCTATAACATACATTTCTTTTTCTTTGAGAATGCATTTACGCTTACATCAGGGCAGAGTTATTTAGAAACACCTAGGTTATGTGAGGCTTACTCCTATCTGACCTGAACTCCACGGGAACCCGACAGTGGTCTGTCTGTCTGAGGGGCGTCGACTCTTACAGCTGCCTTCTTCTTCATCACGCATTCATCTTCTTAGGGCATTTGAGTAACGATTATGAGCCCTTTCTGCCTAAGCATTTGGTAATTTATTCATCGATCGTTAAAAGATTCCTGAAGCCACATACCTACCGACCATTTGTCGATGTTATCTAATGGCCATCGAAACAAGGACATGCCGAAATCCGTACGCGTTCCACATACGGATATGTGAAATTAAACTGACCTATGCTCGTTACAAAGAAACGAAATTGTACTGTTCGTTCCCAGAATCGAAAGTACCTTCTGATCCCGTTGGGACGAAATTAATTACCTTTGTACAGTTAACATCAAAAGATCAGTTTGATTCCTAAGTCAATGCTGAAAGGTCTATTGTGGAATGCACTTAATTATTAACTTTTGCTAATGACTAGATTACACGTGTTGTAAGATTACATAACGCATTATTTTAGTATTTAATCACAATTTAATTATAAAAATATTTTATTAGATCGATCGAAAGAAGAATTCATTGCACATAAAAAGAATTGACTTAAAACTAGACGTTGTATTGGTCTAGGTATTGGGTGTATCGGGGGTAGGGGTATTTGCCCTCCCCGGACCAGGAGTGCCGGCCGCTTGTCATCTACGGCTGGCCACGGCATCCAGGGATGCGGCGGCATGCTTCGGCGTTGCCCGTGTCCCTGCAACTTGCTGCCCACTGGCGACACAGGGGGTTTAGTGGGTATACCCTCCCATTTCGGGAGGTGTCAGTCCCACACCAAAAGTATTACTAGTGAATGTGAAAAAGTATTACTAGTGAATCTATTTGCAGAAATAAACTATTTTATTTAGGTATTAAAAAAAAAAAAAACCTCCCCCCGGAGATGGCATGACGGTGCGTAATGCATTCCCCTCTAAAAAAAGGTATTGGGTGTATATCAGTTGCCTAGTACATTTCTTTTACTAAATAATTTTATACAGACCAAATATACACGAATTATTCGTAGGGTTCAACGAATGAATCGGGTCACATTTATTCGCCAATGCATTTTATACCCCTGTATTTCCTTGACGTGCAAATTCTACAGAAAGGTAATGAGGTTGGTGGTTTTTTTGACATCTATTCAACGTACAGTAAGGTTTCTTTGGGGCTATTTGAGGTTCGACATTCATCCATTAAATTTTACGTGACGCGTTTTTACTTGAAAAGGATTCGAGCGCTATATCTTAGTTAGTCCATTTAACCGCAAGATACGGTGTTGCTATCATGGTATTTTAATGGAGTTTTATTTATTTATTTAACTTTATTGCACAAAAGAAATAGTGTACAAAAGGCGGACTTAATTTATTTATTTATTTATTTATTTATTAAACTTGTAGCTTACAGAATTGTTCCAAATCGCGTACAAGAAATTACAAAACAATGAATTATTTTATACAAAAATGTCAAATTAGGTACATATGTCACAATATTAGATTAGGTAGGTACAAATGTCAATATTATAAACATGTAGTCAAAAAAACAAATTAAATTAACAAATTAAAACCGAGTCATGTCATCAATTATTCTATAAAAATTTGCAAATAATTTACTGCAACTGTCGGCAAACAAATCAATGTCGTCATGCTGAGCGAGTATGTCCCCAATCAGACTCAGTGCGTGGTTGGTGGGAGCGAATGCCGCTCGCTCAGTTCGCGTCGACGGCTTACTGAGAAGGCGCTGCCTGCGCCTAGGGGCTACGGTGCCTGCTTCGTCACGCTGCAGGTACCTGGGCACTACCAGGCCCACCCTCTCCAACACTGCCTGGCTAGTAATCTTATGTTGGATGATTGATATGTAGTACATAATGGCAGCCACCAACCTACGATATTTAAGCGTTTCCATATCAACCATTCCCGAGACAAATAAAGATGGATACAAATAAGGGTAATACCCATATTGTTTTTTGTAAAGCCAACGCGTGAATTTACGTTGAATTCTCTCAATAAGCAGAATATATTTTTCTTGGTATGGTTTCCAGACAATGGCAGCGTACTCCAATCTACTCCGAACGTATGAGTTATATAATATTTTGGCTACCCTTATGTCGTCAAAGTCATTTGCTGTTCTTACAACGAATCCTAAAGTCTTACTAGCTAATTTAACAATTGATTTTATATGATTATGAAAATTTAATTTACTATCTAATGTCAAGCCAAGGTCCCGTAATTCATTTACTCTAGCCAAAGGCGTGTCATTTAGTTTATAATCTTCAATTATAGGATTCCGCTTTTGCGTAAATGTAATAATTTTACATTTCATTTCATTAAATGGAAGACGATTATCTATACTCCATTCTAAAACTGCATTGATATCATTTTGCAAAAGTTGAGTATCATTAGTATTACCTATACCGATACTTAATTTCAAATCATCAGCGAACAGCAAACATTCAGCGGAATTGATTTTAATTGGCAGATCATTAATAAATAGCAAAAAAAGTGTTGGGCCTAGAGTACTGCCTTGACTTACACCTGACCTTGTGTAGTATTCCTCTGACAAGAAACCATCTACTGTCACAAATTGACGTCGATTACTTAGATAACTTGCGAAGAAACTGAGTAAATTTGGGGCGAAACCTGATTTTGCTAATTTTTGCAACAAAATTCCATTGTCAACCAAATCAAATGCCTTCCGGAAATCAAAATATGCGGCATCTACTTGCCGATTAGAGTCCATTTCGGCAAAAATGTGATCTACATGCGCAATCAGATTAGAAGTCGTCGAGCGTCCCCTCCGAAACCCATGTTGACTATCATGAAGCATACCCTCGGTTTGCTTACTAATACATGAGTTTAACATTATTTCGAACAGTTTTGCAGGAGCTGATAGAACCGCCACTGGCCTAAACGCTGTAACGTCCCTACCTGGTTCCCCTTTTGGAACCGGACTAACCCTACTCAGTTTCCAGAGTTCAGGATATTTAGCTTGATCAAGAGCAAGATTAAAAATATACAGGAGTGGCAAACGTAACACAGACGCACAATCCTTAATCAGAAAAACAGGAATGCCATCGGGACCACTAGCTGAGCGAGGTTTAAGACGCCGTACAGCTGTCCCAAAGTCATCGTCATCCATTCCGGCGACTGAAATGTACGAAATGCTTTCCCGAAGATTGGTCAAACACTCCGCGTCCAAATGATTCAGCGCTGGCTGCTCGCTGTGAAACACTGACCCAAAATACTCCGCAAAAGCATTAGCAGCCTCCTTACTTTTACTTCACAACCCCTGTACTCATAGGTATCTGTTCTACGCCTCATGTTCTTTTTATCCCGTACGTAATCCCAGAACCTTATTGGATCGTTAATTATTTTACTCTGCATTAGCTTCAAATGTTGTTTATAGGCAGTGTCGATTAAAATCTTAACTTTCCATCTATAGTAACGATATAATTCTTTATTATAGAGCTTTTGATCTGATTTATATTTCTTAAAATGATAGTATTTGTTTCTAATATTATGAATAATTTCCGGCGTAAACCATTTGGGATATATGTACTGTGATGGTTTTTTAAAGTGATCTTTAATAGGTACAAACGAGTCTATCACTTCATATAATCTGTTGTAGAAGCACTGCACAACAGAATCTATCTCAGACATCTCAGTCAATTCTGACCAGTCAAATCCTTCCAACGCAGTATATAGCCCCGTCAAGTCTGCCCTATGCCAATTCCAAGCCCGCCCAACCTCAGAATCTTCGCAGTCTGAATATAATTGCTTACGAGTAGATGCCCCCTGTGGCAGTCTGATGGTCACGTCTAAAGAAGGGTGGTACTCATCTATTGGCACCAAGGAATCCAATCCGAGCGATACCTTCACCTGATCGGGTTCATAGTCGCCCAGCACCAGATCCAACATGCCCCCTCGCGTATTGAGCACAACATTGTGTTGCCGAAAATTACAATAGTCACAGAAACTATCAAACTGTGCCCTGGTACTAGCACTACAGGAATTCAAATCACCTACTATTAACATTTTTAAATTAGAATATGCACAATAAGCGTTTTCTAAACACGTCAACACATTAAGATATTGATCATCCTTGTAATTTGGCGGCAAATATACTACACAACATAAAAACTTTACGCTTTTAGTAGACACTATAGCAAATATTAATTCTTTATCGGGGGTCAGACCGTCAATATTAGTTATTTCCCGTACATCAAACTTATCCCGCACTGCCAGCAATACGCCGCCCCATCCTATATCACCCACCCGATCTTTGCGTATCACTTCATAGCCCGACGGGAATAGCTCCCCATTAGACACTGAACTATTAAGAAATGTCTCCGTTAAAGCGATAATGTCAAACTTATCCAGCAGGACGTTGTTGTGAAATTCTCTCACTTTTGAGCGCAAACCTCTTACATTTTGATATCGCAGTGTAATTACAATTAATCGTTGCTTATTTTTCCGGCTTAGCATCCTTTTCTTTATTCCGAAAATTCTGCCGCCACGGCTTGATACAAATATCTTCAGCCCAGTGTGAGGGAGACATGACAATCCCAGCCCGCCCAGCCGGAACTCCAAGCTTGAACGATGCATAACGTCCTCTCGACCTTAACGCTTCCACCGAACATGAGTCATCACCACATATAGATATGATATGCGCACGTACCTGTTCAATTGTTAATGCCGCATAGGCATTCTCTACCAGTCAACCATTAGGCTAAGCAGAAACAGATGTAGGTAGCGTGCTGCAAAGTTGGATAAAATTAAACAGTGATAAAAAGTTTTCTTGCCTCATCTCCAATAAATAATTTTAGTTTTTATCTGGGTTATAAGAAACTATATTTTTGCAAACAAAACCTAATGAAAAATGTTTAAAAATGTAGGTATTCTCGTACCATACAATAATTGGGCGCTTCTATTCTGAAGTCCGGTTCATATTCATATTTTCATATTCACCTAATTTACATGTGCATGGTCGCAGGGGAACACTAGGAACATACCCGGTAATAAATGGATGTATGCAATTTGAACAACATTATAATTTACGGGATAGACAAAGCATTTGAACATAGTAGTTGGGTGTTTTCAATTTCATAAGTCTATTGTTAAAATTTAAAGGAGAGCCCATTAATATTATTTACAATACCCCATATTATGATACACATATATATATCATCATCAAATTTAATATGAAATATCAACAACATATATATGTTGAAGATACTAAGGTACTTAAAAATAGGCAAATCTCATAGAATGGAATACAATTTAAATGCTTTCCATAGTCGTCTCTTTTAAATTCCAGATAGATACGCAAACAAAATACCCAAACACAGCATCAAAAGCATTAGCAAAACCATAGAATAACAGTACACGAGAGCGCCCCACATATCCTTGCAACCCACCGCACGTAACAAAGATTTAACAAGCGCAGTGTCGGATGCAACCGAATTGTGGAAACTTATGTGATGCTGCGTAAAATGCGGGCTTTGCCGACTATTTGCGCTGCGAACCTTTGTCCTACCGCGGTCGGCGGCTGAACAATGGTAGCTAAGTGAATTATGCGCCTTTCAACCAATTTGGTTAATGAGTTGTAGTATTTATGTAGGGATGTAAGGGAGCGGCCTATCATCTTTTCGCTCCAAGCCAACCTCACCTGCCCGTGGTGCATCCTGCCGAATAACAAACGAGGCGCTGGCAACCGACTGGTGTCGGTATAACCATTACAATTGAAGGCGTAGCTAAATACTAAAGACTGGTGACGGGCAGCAGCGTCACCGGAGCAAGAAGCTACGCCATGGCGATCGCCAACCCGCCTGCCCAGCGTGGCGATTATGGGTATATCCTCCATACGTTTGCTCTAAGTGGCGAACAACTGGAGAGGCCTTTGTCCAGCAGTGGACTGTAATAGGATGATGATGATTTATAAATAAAATATAGATCGCGTCTCGGCAAACGTAGTGTAGGACGCCCTCTGACCAGGTGGAGTGACGATTTACGCAGGACGGCTGGCAAGAGCTGGATGCGAGAGGCCCGGGACCGATCGAAGTGGAGAGCATTGGAAGAGGCCTATGTCCAGCAGTGGACTGGTGTGGGCTGATGATGATGAGTATTTATAGTGGAAATTGATGAGACTGCGAACTTCATATCGAACATTCAGGATTCAATCGTAAGTTTGTTCTGTTAAACCTGTCGACCTAACTTTTGGACCTCACGACCGCTTACCAGTAGGTGGAGTGAAGTCATCCTGAAAGCTCTTTTTATAAAAAAATCTTCAATCTATCAATCTAATATCCATAGTACAAGCTTTGGCTTAATTTGGGACTAGATGGCGCTGTGCAGCTCAACGTGGCATATCTTGAGCTTATGTAATACACGTGTTGACGTAAACGTGCTTGTTAGACGCTACACCTCTTAGTACCTAGCTCAAGGCGCCGTGTTGCCAAAGTAACATATCCTATTGTTGTCATAATCCTCTTAGCGTAAATCCTTTATAAACTTGTAGCCTATTCATATGTAAGGAAATATATAGCATGAGGTTTTAGAAGTAGATCATTATTTATCATGTACAACTTTCTTTTTTATTTATGCGAAAATCGTCACACGTGTAAAACATTTTTGTCAAATACAAAATATGCCATACAAGGTCACACAGCGCCTTCTAGTCAAATCAAATCAAAAATCTCATTATCCATATTATAGGCTTAAGCTTGTCTCAACTTATAAACACACACACTTATAAATCGTCAATACAGGAAATTAAAACGAGTTAATTACCACTGGATTCTAAATGCAGATTTTATCGAAAAGAACCGGCAAGTTTGAAATGTTTGTCAACAGAATTGATATATACTAATGTTATCCAGGAAGTCCTCAACTTTTTAGTACGTAACTTTTATTTATATCTATACCGATATTATAAAGAGGAAAGATTCGAATGTTTGTTTGTTTTATACGAATAGGCTCCAAATCTACTGGACCGATTTGAATAATTCTACTAAAGACTACCAACTAAGATAATAACTTTTCATTTTTCAATTTTTTCACACAACTTCTGAGAGATATTAGATTTATCTGAATTCCAATTACATTCAATAAGTTCTTTCGACGTCTAGAGAAGTTCGTCTAGTATTAGTTAGAATAATATTGGAATACTTATTGGTAAATAGAAATTCTTATTCTAAGATGAAAATATTTTTATAATAATTTGTTACTGGCAATTGGAAAAATGCTTGAATGATTTAGTTTTCAAGAGAATATTTTTAAACAATTTTGAAATTACCTATTTAGGATTCCAATATTTTTGGTTGAATGAAATCAGGTTTCATTTTGAAGTCAATTGCTTGCCAATAAACTTCGTTTACTTTTTTATGTTTTTATAAGAGCTTTATGGATGACCTCACTCCACCTGATTGTTGATGGTTTCTCCGCTTGATGGATTATAAATAGATTTTAGTTATTATAATATTTAAGTTCTCAAGCTGGCACAAAGGGCCATGGAGAGGTCGATGTTGCGCGTTTCGCTCGCGGATCGCATTCGGAACGATGTTATAAGACAGAGGACCGGAGTCTATGACATCGGCAAACAAGTGGCGCAGCTGAAGTGGCAATGGGCCGGACTCTTAACGAGGTGCCAAGATGACAGGTGGAGCCGCAGGCTTACTGAGTGGAGACCTCGAACTGGCAGCAGAAAATCGGGCAGACCCAAAGCACGCTGGTCGGACGACATCCAGAGAGTGGCCGGAAAACAGTGGATAGGAGAAACCAGCAGCAGAAGTAGATGGCGAGGCTTAGGGGAAGCCTATGTTCAGTATTGGACTCACAAAGGCTGACCATGATGATGATGATGATCACCCCTAGACAAACTTCACATTTATGATACATATCATAAATGTGAAGTTTGTCTAGGGGGGCGGTCCACAGACCGACGACAGGCAGCCGCGTCACCGGAGCGAGAAGCTACGCCCTGCGATCGCCAACCCGCCTGCCCAACGTGCTCCAAATGCTTGCAAACAACTGGAGAGGCCTATGTTCAGCAGTGAACTGCAGTAGGCTAATGGTGAATACACAGGTTGATGACTACAATTAAATAAGTTTTATTTGTATCCAGGTAAACATTTTCTTGATATTTCTTTCATCATCTTGAATGACACCTTCGGAACAGTTATAGAAAAAAAAACCTATTGGACGGATTTTAACTAAACTTGGTACGATTATTCTTCATACTCCTGGGCAGCTTATAGTATACTTTTCATCACGCTAGAATCAATAGGAGTGAGGATCAGGGCAGTGATGGGAAGTGTAGAGAAAACGGGAGAAATTTTTATCTGCATGTTTGATCGCGCATCATGTGAAAACTACTGCATAGAATTAAATGCGGTTTTCAGTAATGTATTTCTAGAGGTCTAACTTAAATGTAGACTCCAATATATGGAAATCCGTTACTTTAAAACCCGATATACACGCGTGCGACGCCGCCGGCACAGCTAGTTCGTTCTAAAACTATCACATCCAAAATCGAAATATGCAAATGAAATCACTATCTCAAAACTACCCGAAAGTACGAACGAAGTCTATAAATTCAAAGATACGGCATCTTGTTAGGAACTTTTAAAAATTTTTCCAAGTGCATAAGTTGAAAAAGTTTAACTACCACTCTGGGAGAGCTAGTTGGTACTTTGTTCAAAAATGCAAGGAGTTTGAACATTTTCTTTCTGTGCGTGTAATAGCTACAGATGTTCTTGGTAGTATTAAGTGTAGAGAAGTTTAAAGTTTCTAGTAGTTGGAAGTGTCAAAGTAGTACCGCTATACGAGTGAGTATAGCCGTGGCATCAGTAGAGATACGGTATAGATATACAGATATACGATGTTCAAGGCGAGAG
Source organism: Conogethes punctiferalis (assembly GCA_031163375.1). Taxonomy (NCBI): domain Eukaryota; kingdom Metazoa; phylum Arthropoda; class Insecta; order Lepidoptera; family Crambidae; genus Conogethes; species Conogethes punctiferalis. The sequence continues at coordinate 17,576,985 of CM062078.1, forward strand.
TGAACCGGTTTTTGATGGATGAGCGCGCTCCATCGTAGACTATGATATCGCTTACCATCAGACAAATTGCAGTTATACCCCATATTGTATAAAAAAAATACAGTTCAACCCCTTCTCATTCGCAGTTTTGTCCCCTTTTTAACCGACTTCAAAACAAGGAGGAGGTTCTCAATTTGACTAACTTTATTTTTTGTATGTATGTTACCACATATCTTCGAGAATTGTGAGAAAATTCTTTTTTGTTTGAAAGGGTTTCCTAGCTGGTCCTATTGTCATCTTAATAAAGTCAGTTATTTTTCTGTTAAAATGCTGTTATCACAATGTACAGTAGAATATAACCATGTCACATGATTCTAACGATACAGTTTTGAAAACTATGTATTGTGGTCAGTTTGTGTTCATGGATATTCTAAAGACTTTTTTCCCTTTTTCTATATCTACGATTTAGAATTACCAGTAGGAATATTCCCTAAAACCCTTCCGTCTACCGACATGAGGTGGCGTAAGGAGTCCAAGGAGACCTATACCCTGACAACGCCGTAGCAGTACACTCAAATTGGCAAATCCCTCAAACATATAAACTTTACGACAAATCACGCGACATTAACGATGCACGCTTAAAGACATCTTATAAATAAATAAATAAAATAAATAAATAACCCAAGACATGCCACACTGGGCCACACAGCGCCACCTAGCCCCAAACTAAGCCGAAGCTTGTACTATGGGTACTAGACAACTGATAAACTTACTTAGATACATTTTTTTTTGTAAATAAATACATATTATAGATAGAAAACACCCAGACCAATACAAACAGACATGTTCATGAACACAAATGTTTGTACTGTGCGGGAATCGAACCCACGACCCTTGACTCAGAGGGCAGAGGTCACTACCAAATGAGCCACCGAGCCTGTCTACATAGATAGTTCTTTTATCACTGAATTAAATGATTTTATTGCACTACACTCATTTTATCATTATAAGAATTCATTCATTATAAGAAAAATAAAGAACAGTAACCTTGCATCCCCATGAATTTATTTTTGAAAACTCTTTATTCAACTACATCATCATAATCAGCCTAAAGACGTCCACTGCTGGACATAGGCCTCCCCCAATGACCATTCACTGAGTGGGATTTGTCTTAGTTACCACGCTTGGCAGGAGAGTTGGTATTCACAGTAAATTTTAATTGTATCCAGTTAAAAGCTGTTGCCCGTTTCCCGATAAAAGCTACAAAGCGCAACTAAATATCGATCCCACGTAAAACAATATTCACAAATAACGTGACCTACCACTGAAAATTCAATTGAAAAATGTTTATTTTAACAAACAACAATATTTTCTCGTCTCGTTAAGGAAACAAAGCGGGCTGCATGTCAATAAAACTTTTGCAGTCACACCGACGGCTGTTGACGTTGTGTAACGGAACATGATGGGGAACTGTTCGCTTGTCGAACGCAACTGTTTTTGTTACTTACTACAAATATAAACACCGCATGATAATCCATTGTCAAGGTTGGCACAAGTTAGAGAAGTAAGAGATAGTCCTGTGTCCTGACTATTGACTGCCATTGAAGCGACTTCTGCTCCTATTAATTGTAGCGTAATGAAAAGTATACTATACTTAACCTGTCCAGAAGTATGAAAAATAATTGTACCAAGTTTCGTCAAAATCCGTCAAGTAGTTTTTTTTTCTATAACGAACATACAGACAGACAGACAAACAGACAGACAGACGGACAGACAGACAGACAGACAAAAAATTTACTGATTGCATTTTTGGCATCAGTATCGATCACTAATCACCTATAATAGTAGTTTTGAAAATATATTTCATGTACATAATTGACTTCTCTACAGATTTATTATAAGTATAGATATTACAATTATTCTTCATACTCTTGGGCAGGTTATAGTATACATTTCATCACGCTACAATCAATAAGAGCAGAGCAGTGATGGGAAAACAGGAGAAATTTTTATGAAAATTTTATGTTTGATTGCGCATCACCCCAAAACTACTGCATGGAATGAAATGCGGTTTTCACCAATGTATTGCTAGAAGTCTAATTTAAAATGTAGGTATAATTTTATGGAAGTCCGTTATTTTTTAAACCCGATAACCTCGCGTGCGACGCCGCCGGCACAGCTAGTCCCAAATAAAAATGAATCCGTGCGGTCCTATAAACCACAAAATAGACTTCCTAAATCCCATTTGCGGCCACACCACAGCTAAAAGGACACTAGAATCCAAGAGCATACTCGCCATAGCCTGCAGCATGTAGACTATTAATTGAAAGCACGCCGGTCTGCAATAGCGACGGCCCCATTGAAACCTATCGGACGGAGCGAGGGAGCGTAAAATATCTCTGACGCGGAGCGCAGGCGTGCTTCATCCGTCAAAGGTTTGAGAGTAAATAAATAAAAAACATTAAACCGACTTCAAAAATAAGTGATAATTGTAATATTTAAATAATTATGTATTAAGGATAGAATTACTTACGTTATTTATCGCTTTTTAATAAATTAAATAAATTAAATTAATAAATAAGCCAAGACATGCCACGCTGGGCCACACAGCGCCACCTAGCCCCAAACTAAGCCGAAGCTTGTACTATGGGTACTAGACAACTGATAAATTTACTTAGATACATTTTTTTTAGTTTTGGTCGTTTGTGTTTTTTTCGAAGTCGGTTTAATTTTTTTTTTACATAATTTTATTTCTCTATTTTTAGTTGCGTTAAAGTGCTGTGAGCTTAAAAAAGGGCTAATTAATGTCCTTAAGAGTTTTACTTAGGAATGAAAAATTTTACTTTAAGTCAAGTGAAGACTTTGCGATCTAGAATCAAGCAAATCACTTACCAAATCACCTGCCCTATTAGCCCTGCATAAGTACATACTACTACCTAGTTTCTATCGACCATTGGCAGTACTGTCCCCTAACCGTTAAGGAGTTCTGTGGCTTCATCATCAGCACCAGATGTTGACGCCCGGAAGCACATACCTGAGTAAAATATAATTACGTAACAAAAAGACCATATGAGCATACAATTTTCGGTTGTTGCCCTCAATTTCTCTAGGATCCCATCATCAGATCCTGACTTGGTGAAAATGGGGCCACCTTGGAAGTGTCCTCTATCGAACAAAGAAAAAATTTTTGAAATCCATCCATAATTGACGGAAATATCGGTGAACATACATAAAAAAAAATATTATACATACAGACGAATTGAGAACCTCCTCCTTTTTCGAAGTCGGTTAAAAATACTAATGCAGTTTTTAGACTAAGAGTCTCATTGACTAACGGCCGTATTCACAAACGTTACTAAGCGACGCGCGGATGCACATTGCCCAAAATTCTATTGGTTCCTAGAGTACCTGTGTAAGTTGACTTCTATACGGGAAGCAGTGGTTCAAACCTAGCCATAGCATATAGCATGTGAAATCAAATTTGCAATTTATGTGTACGTATAGTCGACACTTTTGCTGGAAAGAATCGTCAGGTTTCCTCACCAGCATGGTCCGTGAAGATGACAAACCTGACGATTTGTGAAGAAATTTTTGGATTGTGTGAAGTTAATAAATGGTAATAGGCATAATTAAATGCCCAGCGTGGCGATTATGGGTATATCCTCCAGATCCATCCAGATGTTTGCTCTAAATGGCGAACGACTGGAGAGGCCTAAGTCCAGCAGTGGACTGCAAAAGACTGATGATGATGATGTGAAGTTAATTAACCTGCACTTCGGAAACGAGATTGACTCGTTAGCCAATCATATTATCACCCTAATTTTGGGCAGTGGGGACAAACAAGTCCTCAGCGGCAGATATTGTCAACGTACGGAACTTCATAGAGCTTGTGCATATTACTTCGCTCGAGCGACCTCAGCATAGATTTTTCCTGCGTCAGCGTGGTAGGAAAAAAGTTTAACATGCAAAAGTATTACTTGTAGTAGAATCTATTTGCAAAATAAATGCTCCTTTTTTAATTTAAAAAGTAGCCTCAAACCTGACTTACTTTTTTTTTAAAGGGAAATGCATTAGGCAACGTCATGCAACCTCGGGGGGGAGGTGACATGGTGTGTGGGACTCACACCTCCCGAAATGAGAGGGTATACCCACTAAACCCCCCTCTGTCGCCAGGCAGCAAGTTGCAGGGACACGGGCAACGACGAAGCATACCACCGCATCCCTGCATACCCTGGCCAGCCGCAGATGACAAGTGGCCGGCACTCCTGGTCCGGGGAGGGCAAAAACCCCTACCCTCGGCTTCCGGGGAGCAATAGGGTGCTCCCCAGGCGGACCTCGTGCAAAGGTGTGGTTGCACCGTTACGCCCCTATGAGTGGATCGCGCCACCGCACTCACCACTCGGGGCACGAGGGAGAAACCTGATACACTTACCCAAACACGAACGATATTCAAATTCCTGTTTTCGGCCAGTCGTAACCAAATATAATTCAACACGACAGCCCTATATCAAGCGCCGGCACTGTTTGCTTTGTATTCAAACGTAAACAATAAACATGTTTTTTTTAGGTTTTTGTTTCGCATTGCGTAAAAGTCGGTGGAGCGACTCACTTTCAGACGGCTCGGGGCGGATAAATAACTTGCGTTAGTTCAGAAGATTAGGAAAAAATACAAAGTATACAAAGTAAGGGAGAACGATACAAAACTTTCTGTTGAATATAATATAAAGAAGTCCAATGTTGCCTTTCAGCATGGAATATAATAGCTATTTATTGCACCATGTTGGCACATTTGAAACTAGTCAAGCACTGACCGTTGTAAGGGTAATCAATAGAGTTACCTCCGTTGAATGCCAGGAAACTTAAGTAGGAATTCTGGAAACACAGAAGTGGCTACACTAGAACCTGAACCGATTACCCTCAAATATGACCCCTATTCAGAACACTACGAAAACATCATGTAATTTGATAACTATGTTTTGTCCTTTCTAACTGTATAAGTGTGACAGAGACACAGCATAGAGCAAATAATATTTCTTAAGTGTTCTAAATAGGGTTGAAGTTGAACTATTTATTTTGTTATTATAGATGCTAAAAGAAATCATTATACAAATTTCTTTGACATTATGCATACCCCATGTATTTGTTCATGGAATCAGGGATGTAAGGGAGCGACCTATCACCTTTTCGCTCCAAGCCATCCTCACCTGCCCGTGGTGCATCCTGCCGAAAAACAAACGAGGCGCTGGCGACCGACTGGTGGCGGTACAACCATCACAACTGAAGGCGTAGCTAAATAACACAGAACGATGACGGGCAGCAGCGTCATCGGAGCGAGAAGCTGCGCTCTGCGATCGCCAACCCGCCTGCCCAGCGTGGCGATTATGGGTATATCCTCCAGATGTTTGCCGAACAACTGGCTAGGCCTATGTCCAGCAGTGGACTGCAAAAGGCTGATGATGATGATGATGTTTCCTAAGGTCTTCTTAAGTAAGGTACCCAACCTTCTAAATTAAGGTTCAGGATGCTAAGAACAGATATAAATGTCACCTTTGATTTGTATTTCTTACTTCTTTGGCACAATGCACAGTCTTTCCGAATAGCTACGACTTGGGAACCTTCAAGAAACGAGCGTATTCATATTTAAAAGGCCGGCAGCGACCCTAAACTCGGTTGCTAGAGTTCCAAGTGTCCATGGGCGGTGTCGACTGCTTACCATCAGGCATCACACTTGCTCGTCTGCCGCCCCTCGCATAAAAAAAAAACAATGTCATATCAAGAGTTCTCTTCTCTGTCGTTTCGCTCTTGGCTGAGCGGTCGTGGTCACGTAGAGGCATCCACATCGGTGGTAGAGGCGGACACAGCTTTCCGCGCGATCTCCCGCCATCTTTCCCTGTTGGCAGACTGTCTGACTGACTGTCAGATCAAGAGTTGCGGAATTGATAATGTATTAAAATCAAATCTGAATACCATTTTCATATCTATTGTTTCTTTTAAATCAAATCGTAACAATAGCCGAATTACTTCTACACGGATATTTCCGGAATCAGAGTGACATGGGTCGTTTTTTGTTCATACATACAGTTTTTATTCATCCGGAAATAGGATTAATTTTCTTGTAAGCCTTCAAGCGTCTACTGTTGTACATCATCATCATCATCATCAGCCCATCACAGTCCACTGCTGGACATAGGCCTCTCCAATTGTTCGCCACAGGGCAAACATCTGGAGGATATACCCATAACCGCCACGCTGGGCAGGCGGGTTGGCGATCGCAGGGCGTATCTTCTTGCTCCGGTGACGCTGCTGCCCGTCACCGGTCATTATTATTTAGCTACGCCTTCAATTGTGATGGTTATACCGCCACCAGTCGGTTGCCAGCGCCTCGTTTGTTATTCTGCAGGATGCACCACGGGCAGGTGAGGTTGGCTTGGAGCGAAAAGATGATAAGCCGCTCCCTTACATCCCTGCTGCCCGTTTGCTGATATTTTTTTAGCCGTGTTCTACGTCACCCACGAAATAGCGCAACTAAGCGCAAGCGAGCAGACTATCATGTTTCTTTTTTCTGAATGACTATGATGATGGCCAGGCGGCCTTGTCATCATCGGACTATTGACTATCATGTTCAAAGTGATATTGTCATCTACATAATCTTGTACTTTAAAATAACCTTTAGACATTAAACAGGACTTAATGGTTTCACTCGAGATTTAAATCTATGTATAGGCAGATCAAAAATATTCTGCGGTGATTTACCGCAGAATATTTTGTTTAACATTTTTACACTTTGTCCAATGAATGAGTTACCAGTTTTACGAAGCCTGAGATTGGAAACAGTCAGTTTGCTGCGCCATCTAGTCCTTAGCTAAGCCGAAGCTTGTAGTATGAACACTAGACAGTTGTTTATAGTAAAAATCATTTAATATACTTAATTAGAAACTTCTTTTTTTGTAAAGAAATACATATTATACATAGTCAACACCCAGACGACATGCTCATACACACATAATGTTTGAACTGATCACTGTCATATCTGATCGTCTATGTAAATGGGTTTTCATAATGCAAGAGAGTTCTATAGCATTAAGACGTAAGTGGTCATCATTCCATAGCAGTCCACTGCTGGGCATAGACCTATCTAATAATTTTGTTTGATCCTGGGCTTCTTGCATCCATCTCTTTTATCAAGAATGTCCAAATTACATTTCGCTTTTACCTTTTTGCGCTAGCGTAAAACATAAAGCAAAGGATCCTTTAACAGCATAAGTTTGTGAACATATTACAGAGAAAACTTTAATTAAGAAATATGAACCTAACATTTTGCGTACCAACTTTATATTGCTCCACCCTCCCCTTAATTTTGGTGAAAAAGTCCGCTTCAACTTTTTGAATAAAATTAAAATCTATCTTAAACTAAGGATACATTATATGTTATAAACCGTCTCATCGCATGACATAAAACAAAGTTAGTTTATTAACTAACCATGTTAATTGTTAATTAAATTATAAAGCAATCCTCTTAGATGGGAGTGGGTACATCCTTATCATCTTAATAGTTGGAGGTCTTCCACGGTGCGTTTTGCGCACAATTTTCTGCCTCGTGCAACCGGTCTTTGGAATCAGCTTCCTGCTGCAATTTTTCCGAGTGGATATGATTTGGGGACCTTCAAAAAGCGAGCCTATAGATTTCTCAAGGGCCGGCAACGCACCTGTGACTCCTTTGGTGTTGCGGTGTCTATGGGCTGACAATCAGGTGACTTTCAGGCCCGTTTGCCCCCTCTAGCATAGAAAAAACCCTTCTGAAATTGGGCCTTGTGGTGTAATGGTATTTCTAGTTCTTAGGGTCCCATGGCACCATCCCCGAAGGCGCTTGGCGGAGGGGCCGGAGTTTTTAGTAAGGGTTCCCTGCTCTACTAAGTTGATGTAGGGGAGTCTCACATACCCTGCCCTTCCCACAAAAGACAGGGATGCATTACCACAATACTCCAGTAAAAAAGTATAGTAGATATCAAAGTACCTATTGCAAATTGTTTAGAATTTTTTCCTCTTTTGACTGGCTCGGTGGCTCAATTGGTAGTGATCTCTGCCTTCTGATTCAAGACTCGTGGGTTAGATTCCCACTCGGGAGAAACATTCGTGTGATGAACATTATTTTGCGTTTATTCCGTTATTCCCATAACACAAATGCTTAAGCTACTTATAGTGCTTAAGATATTTATTTTTTATCATTGTACCAACTTAAGCTATTTAACATCTAATTTTCACTCAAACATGTCTGTCAGCCATTTACAACCCAAAAAAGAAAAAAAAACTAAACTAAAACTAACTACGAAACGAGGTAATAATCCCGTCCACAGCCACCATTAAAGTCCGGTGGGGATTAAACTTAACATGATAATGGATACTCTTGTCCACCGCCGGCCAATGCGCTGTCGAGCCACGTCAGCACGAAACACCGAAAATAAAGGCTTCGTCGTGTAAAATGCGGGCGGAGCGAACTAACTGTGAGCCACAAAGGGCTGCAGTCGGCAACGCGGAGCAAATTTACGGCTTGACATGTAATAAAACGTGTCCTGTACTTCATTACGGCGGTGATAGAGATTTGTGCGCGAAAATTCTGGTTTTAAGTCAACCTATTTAGATATGAATAATTTTTGGCCATTATTTTGCTTGTAAAGTATATAGCAAATACAGATAAGCGTCTTGTGGGATTGTGGGAGCGACCCATCAACGTTTCGCTCCAAGCCAACCTCACCTGCACGTGGTGCATCCTGCCGAATAACAAACGAGGCGCTGGCAACCGACTGGTGGCGGTATAACCATTACAATTGAAGGCGTGCCTAAATACCACAGACCGATGACGGGCAGCAGCGTCACCGGAGCGAAAAGCTACGCCCTGCGATCGCCAACCCGCCTGCCCAGCGTGGTGATTATGGGTATATCCTCCAGATGTTTGCCCTAAGTGGCGAACAACTAGAGAGGCCTATGTCCAGCAGTGGACTTCAATAGGCTGATGATGATGATGATGTATTGTGGGATGCCCTTCAGGTAGACGGCCGCCCTGAGGGGCGACCCATCAACAGGATGAGTGTGGCTCCTAATCGAGCAGATGAGCGCGTCGCGGGGGAGGCCCACGTCCAGCAGTGGATTGCCGCTAATGATCATGATGATGACGAGCTTCATCATCAGCCTATCGCAGTACACTGCTGGACATAGGCTTCCCCCAATTTTCGCCACTTAGGGAAACATCTGAAGGAGGGTTGGCGATCCTAGGGCGTAGCTCTTCGCCCCGGTGACGCTGCTGCCCGCCATCAGCCTGTGGTGTTTAGATACGCCTTCAATTTGATGGTTATACCGACACCAGTCGGTTGCCAGAGCCTCAACTTACTCAACAAACAGAAAGTCGTCAATTCTTATCTTTGTAAAATCCAATCTATGTTTAATATTTATTGTCGCAAACAGTTTATTAATTTATTCTGAACACTCAAATAAGTAATCTAGAACGAAGCACGTCGCTTCTTGCAAAATAAACTAAAGTCCCAAACTTTTACAAGTACCCGCATAGTTGGGGAGTTTATAATGAAAGCTTCTTAGTGGAACAAAGACGCCGAGTTACGCGCAACACTGATGGACTCTGCAAACTGGCAAGTTTTCGCTGATTTTAGTTAGTTTTGCTTTCAGGTACTCTAAAAATCAAACCACTAAAGTACTAAATTTTCTTTTTTATAGTAGCTCGACCTAATGGCTTCCCTACGCCTGATGGAAAGCGAAAGGGAAGCCCAAGTCGACTTGGGATTCTGAAACTGTCAGTTGCCACTGCTATGCCGGCCCAACCCTAACCCTCCACGAGCTCCGGAAAACCCGCTCACCGGCAGAAACACGACCCGAAGGTTATTTAGCTGCGGCATTCTAAAGGGAGGATGTTGTATCCCCAAATGTTTGCCTTTAGTGGCCAACAACTGGAGAAGCCTATGTCCAGAAGTGGACTGCAACAGGCTGATGATGATGATGGTAATTCTATAGGGTGAAGGTACTTCCCGGGGCAGCCGGCTCAATTCGAACGGAGATTCGCTATGCTCTAACTCTCTTGAGTCTAGTACCTACACAACAAAAAACACAAAAAAGGTAAACATGTTAGTTTCCGTCTACAATAAATCCATCCCAAACTCGTGATCCTCAGAAAGAACCGCACACGAAAATAACTCCGACATTTGTTCAGTAATACTAGGATATTCCTTTCACGCGAGTCACCCGGACCTCTGCAGGCGAGCTAAGCCGTCGTGCATCAGTCACAATGCACGCGCGTAAATCTTGCAGCGCGTTTCCATAATGTCGTGACGTCAAATTTATCGTTGGACGACTGTCCTCTAACTAGCCATTTACAACGCCCGTACATATGTCACGATATATTCTTCATAGATATTGTAGACAAGCTGTGCTCGCGACTTCGTCCGCGCGTAATAGTTATTTTTCCCCCGTTTTTTTTTTTACATTTTCCATTATTTCTTCGCTCCTAATAGTTGCAACGTGATGTTATATAGCCTAAAGCCTTCCTCGATAAATGGTCTATTCAACACAAAAAGAATTTTTCAATTCGCACTAGTAGTTCCTGAGATTAGCGCGTTCAAACAAACAAACAAACTCTTCAGCTTTAAAATATTAGTTAAGATCAGTCGCTAAGACGACTGTCACGATAATTAAATACAAATAAAATAAAACGTCGCGTTTTATTTCTTTAATGTTCATATTATTTTTGGTTTTTATTACTTCAATATGTTTCTCTCTCAATACGTCTCTGCAAAATAGTAGAGATCGCTTATTAGATAGCTTAGGATCCGAAACATCTCTTCCCAAACAAAGTCAGAGCTTGTACTATAGGTACTAGACAACTGTAAACTTGCAAACACCTAGACCAATACAAACATATAATGTTCATACATACAAATGTGTGCACTGAGACCCCTGTATCTGAAACAGCGTTCACTACCCCTGAACCATACTGGACATCAAGGAGAAGTTTTTGTCGGTAATTCATAGGTGAGTATCAAAAACTAAACGAATGGGCAAGCACAGATGGAGATGAGGGTCCACGTGACCAAGACGACAATAAACCGTCACGATACAACGGAAACACGCGTTCAGTCCGAGCCGAACTTGTGCATCTCACTGCCGGGGCTCTCGCTTGGCAGATTTTTCATTTCCTAAATGTTCACTCGGCTTAGAGAATTCGCGTGGAAGTGAATCGTTTGTCTTTCGTTAATACTTTCGAGTTGGAATGTCGATTTTTTTTATTAGGAAAGTACACTTTGTCTGATGCTGCAGGTCGCGCTATTTTTGCAGACTTTAAAAAAAAGCCAGATTTCATCGGGCGACTAGCGGTACAACGAATATACATCGCTTTGTAATGCAGTCCCAAAAACTTGCACTTTGCTTCACGCCTCCACATTTTGAATGTGTCGTCGTACCGTGCTAGGTGAAACAAGAGAGGTAGGGCATCTTAGCTTGATCTTAAAATCTTAGCTCGGATTGGGCCGCCCGTCCGGAGAAAGACCTCCACCCAATAGAATCTCGCAGCCAAATAACCTGGTCGTGATTGAAACAGTAGTCGTCTAACTAACTCGGCTATTTATTAGTCCTGCCACTCGTATGTACACATATTACTGATTCGTTTAATTAAGGATCTCAACCGCAAGAGTAAATTAAAGGCTAGACAGCGCTGTCTGTCTAGTATATCTGTTTAGTTCACCGAGCAAATACAAAGAGGAGATAATGAACATATAACCTAACCTTATAACCATGGTATTGTAAAACTTTTATGGTACTTACTATCTTGACAACAGATATTGTATTCAAAAGTCAAAAGTCAAAATACCTTTATTCACATAGATAGACTTAAAATAAGCACTTATGAATCGTCAAGTAAAAAATAATGTAGAAATACAAAAAGTAAAGTAAGAATGTGAATAAAAGCAATTTAAAAGAAGCTACCGCCGTGTTCGGAAAGTAGATTTCTACCGAGAAGAAACGGCAAGAAACTCGGTAGTTACTCTTTTTAAATCGCCAATTGTTTCATGTTTTAGGTATTACAACATTTTTTAATATTTTAAAGTTAAACAATGCAGAATAAAAGTTGAGTCTATACAATGCAAAGTTTACTACGAAGCAGCAGTCCAAGAGATGTTGTCGTTGAGGAAATCTTCTACTCTATAATAGCCCCCTTTTATAAGTAAGGACTTCATGTATGATTTGAATTTGTGAATGGGCAACAATATGTTCCGGTAACCTGTTGAACATTTTGATACCCAATCCTACAAACGACCCACTCACCTTACTCAGCCTCAGACGTAGAACGGCAAGCTTGTGCTTATTTCTAGTGTTTAAATTATGATTATCTGACTATTGCTTACAAAATCTCCTAGCATTAATTTCGCCTTTTGTACCATTTATGTGCAATATAATCAAACGTATTGCGTTTACGTTAACTGCATCACGTATTGCGTTTGTTATATGTCAAACCATGTTCAGATTTCTCAGCCTTCGAATCGAATTTTCTAGCATCTTATCTTCATTTTGTTTCTAGCATCCATTAATTTGTAACCGTGTGTATAGGTAAAAAACACCAACAATGTATGAAATGTTTAGCTGAAATAATTGATTATCCGAAGCGTAGGGAGGAGCGAGCTGCTAGTATCAAATATATAAGAAGGAGCAAGCTCATTCGTCCATAGGCTACAATAAGCAGGACTTAGGGTGCGTTTCCGCGGAAGAGGAGTTGAGTTGGTTTGGTTGGCAACGCGGCAACATGGCAAAAAATCGTATAAAATATTTACATGAAATAGTGTCCTATATTGTCGCGTTAGGTAAAGTATAAGTCGCATTGCGTCGCATCGTTATCTGTTGCGTCTCGTCACTGACCCAGGATAATGTTACATCTTCAATCATCAGGCTCGGTGGCTCATTTGGTAGTGACCTCTGCTCCTCTGAGCCAAGGGTCGTGGGTTCGATTCCCGCACAGTACAAACATTTGTGTTCATAAACATGTTTGTTTGTATTGGTCTGGGTGTTTTCTATGTATAATATGTATTTATTTACAAAAAAAAATGTATCTAAGTAAGTTTATCAGTTATCTAGTACCCATCATAGTACAAGCTTCGGCTTAGTTTGGGGCTAGGTGGCGCTGTGTGGCCCCAGCGTGGCATGTCTTGGGTTATTTATTTATTATTTATTTATTTTAATCATCTCTAGAAGCTGATTCCAAACAACCTTAGCATTATGTTTAGTCCAAAGAGCATTTCCCACGTGTACACGACGCCTTACCCGTAAGAACCCCGCCGGGTCCCGTGTAACGGATTTACGAGCGCGTCTCCCGACGTACTTCGTTACGTGATGAAATAATGGCGAGCGCGAGCCGAGATTTACCGTGTGAAGCGTGTTAATTTACCGTGCGCACTTTTGACAATGTTATTAAGCACTAACTGTACGTAGAATAAATCCGGTTAGGTGAAGATATGTTATTCCAAAGAGACATTGAAAATTTGAAATTGAAATCTATCGACTAACTGCTTAGTAGTGCCGACAAACTGCAAACCAGATCCGCAAATACAATATGTGTTGCGAAACTTTTTTCTTACCACTAGGGTGGCAAAATTTAATCGCATGCGTTTACCCGACCCTTTAAGAACCTATTTACTTTCGACTTGAAGTGCCCTATACTGTATTCCCCTGAGAAAACATCGGCAGGCAGCTCATTCCACAAACGCAACGTTCTCGTCAACGAAAATTCCTCTGAAATCGGACCGTGCGTGACCAATTAGACCTCAAAGTGTCCAATTAGCCCAAAAAGTCATGTACCTCTACATAGAATAAATAAAAAAGGGTATTGGTCTGGATGTTTTCTATGTATAATGTGTATGTATTTACAAAGAAAAAAAGTAACTAAGTAAGTTTATCAATTGTCTAGTACTCATAGTACAGGCTACAGCTTAGTTTGGGGCTAGAGCCATCGATCCAATCAATATACCAATTGAGCCATCGAGCCAGTCACTACACCAATTGAGCCAGCGAGCCAGTTTTACAACACACTACCAAAGTTAAGGAAAACTGGATCATTTCAGTTAATATTGTTCTTTACATTGACTACGAAAATATGGAGAAAGGAAAAATATAAAAATATAAATTTACATCAATCATTATCGAAAAAATTACTCCATCGTCTCCCTATAGGATTATATTACACAGGAAAACATTACTTTTTACTTTAAAGTACACAACAAATTCAATATCGTCATCCTGACGAGGAAATATCAGGAATTATTTAACATCAAGATACATTATGTTAATAAAGAGTAACGCGCCTAAGGGGAGTATAATTCCATTGATCGTTACTCTGAAAAATCTCTTTCAATTACATACAACAAGGTGTGAATACCAGGAACGAACTGAGAGACTTTGAAGTGATTCTCATTCGCGTGGTAAGAATGAGACATTCTAGCGGAATTACTGAGAGTTTTACTGTTGCTATGCATTTAGATAAATAAATAAATATATATATATATATACATATATATATAATATAACCCAAGACATGCCACGCTGGGCCACACAGCGTCACCTAGCCCCAAACTAAGCCGAAGCTTGTACTATGGGTACTAGACAACTGATAAACTTACTTAGATACATGTTTTTTTGTAAATAAATAAATATTATACATAGAAAACACCCAGACCAATACAGACATGTTCATGAACACAGGTGTTTATACTGTGCGGGAATCGAACCCACGACCCTTGGCTCAGAGGGCAGAGGTCATTACCAAATGAGCCACCGAGCCTCTCGAGAGATAGATATTCTTTATTGAACACCAAACAGTTTACTTAAAACTAGATACAAAGCAAAATCGAGGTACAATACAGGCGGCCTTAACGCTTTCAGCGATCTCTTATAGACAACTTTTGGGTAGAGGATAATTAAAATGAAGGATTTATTGTAACCTTTGGTTGAAACTTTGATATTTTTCTATGAAATTCTAGATTTAAAGCAGTTTTCTATTATTCAAAATGGATTTGCGCTTGACAACGATTCGCCTGGTGGTAAGTGATATCGTAGACTAGGGTGGAATATGCTCACCCAGCAAAAACCAGTTCAATCACGCTTTGACAATCGGGTGATTATATTTCTCGGGAAACAAGGAGCATGGCAACGAGTTTCACAGCTATCCGTTCGCACTATGAAGGTAGAGGCAATATGCGCCGTCTGTCTGTAGAATTTGCACCTTATAGGTAACGGTGCTGTTGTATCAGCGGCAAGTATTGCCTCTGTGGCAGTGGCATTAGTGAGAATCTCTCGATCCCAAGACGTGTAGTCGTAGGGCTAATGCCGCAGCCACAGCGGCAACACATTTCAACCATTTATGCATGCCGTGGCAGCCTCTAATTAAGGCGTCACTTTAGCACTAATAATAGAACTATTGTTAATACTATGTTATTGTTTTGTTGGCTGTCCTTAAATAAATAAATAAATAAACGGTGCCTATTCGTCGTATTCCTGCTTGTCCGATGATAAAAAAATGCGGGAGTAATCAAATTAAATAATTCCGTCGCACGCGTTACTAGCTGATCATGTTGTCACATAATCAGTTTCACAGTAAAATTAGTTGTTTATTTTATGTGTTTATGTTCAATTGATAATTCATATTTTTTAATTATTCGTTTAAATATATATGGATTGGCTAAATGCACCTACGTGATTTACGTTCAATTTGCTTTTCAAATTACGTCGACACGCGCATTCCGAAATTAATGTTCCCCAATAAAAAAATAAATCATATTAAAAAGCAAACAAGCCCATTCTACCACCCGATACGTCACTGGCTCATAAAATATGGCCTGAGGTAAAAAAAATATCGGGCGCAAATGTTCCCAGTTGGGCTAAACAGTCAAATGACTGGCGTAAATCGTGCGACAAATGAACGTGTGGTAAACATTTGCATATATATTGCTACGCGCGCTCCTCACAAAGTGTTCGGGATGAATTTTAAAATTTTCGATTTGCCCTCCAACGCTCGCTTTCGTTTAGGGCACCGAAATTGGTATTGGAATAATGAATTATCGTTCGCGGATTGCACAAATATTGTCGCGGTGTTCGCGCGGCGAATCTTTTTCCCGTTCGTGTTGACAAATCAACGCGTTTGCCCTTTTCCGGATGAATAGGTTTCGCTTGTTCGGTTTTAATCTGTGGAGAGGAGATCGTTATTTTCAATTTTGCTGATGGAATTTCTCGTGATACCTAACTCAATCTAGGATTATGTTTCCTCAATGGCGATGACAAAAAAGACTGTATGCTGCGGCTAAACTATGGAACTCTTTGCCGAGCTCCTTGTTCCTCTAAAGGCTTCCTCGATAAATGGTCTATTCAACACAAAAATAATTTTTCAATTCGGACTAGTAGTTCCTGAGATTAGCGCGTTCAAACAAACACTTCATCTTTCTAATATTAGTAAAGATAAAATAACCGTCTCGACGTATCATCATGAGCCTATTCCAGTCCACTGCTGAACAAAGTCCTCTCCAGTTGTTCACCACTTCACACATGGCAAACATCAGTCTAGTAGAGGATATACCCATAATCGCCACGCTATGCAGGCGGGTTGGCGGTCGCAGGGCGTAGCTTCTCGCTCCGTCGACGACCGTCATAGGGCCGCAGTATTTAGCTACGCCTTCAATTGTGATGGTTATACCGCCACCAGCCGACTGCCAGAGCCTCGTATGTTATTCAGCAGGATGCACCACGGGCAGAGATTGGCTTGGAGCGAAAAGATGATGGCCCGCTCCCTTACATCCCCTAGGCGACATAACTAGAAAGTTTTTTTCTTTTATTTACTTGTGACAAAACCCTTCTCAATACTCCATCTCACGTTTAGCTCAACTCTTTATGATTGGACATGGACAGTCGTTGTTTTTGCTATAGCAAAAAGTTGTCTCTAGCGGTTTTATTTGATCAAACCGTCTTTATAATTCCGAACGATTCCCATTTGAACCGCATTTTAAACTGATTGCATTTTGTTGGAGCCAATCTTCTAGGATGGGATGGAGAGTATTAAAGATTTAAGTTCAGTACTTTACATGCTAACGCTGAAGTTTTAGGGTTCCCAAGGGATAAAAACTGAACCTTGCTGTCAGTCCGTCTTTTTTTTATATTGGTTCAGCATAGTGGCTTCCTTTTGCTTGATGGAAAGCTAAAAGGAAGCCCAAATCGCTCTGATAACGGGCGGGAAACCTCGGTTTCCCGTCAGTTACCACAGTGCTGGCCCGTGTCTATGTATGTATTTCACGAACCACGATAGTTTGACAGTTGAATCAAACGAATTCTAAAAATAAAATAAACACTTAAGGGTTCAACACAGGTACAACAAATTTGCATACAATAATTCGATATTTTTGCCTTTTTTTTAAACGATAGGCAGAGCCATAGTGAGTAAGTTGTATTATTTCTTAGTAATTAATTATAAAATTAAATAACAACAATTATAAGGGGGGCTCTTATACAAAAAAGCCGCTCTTTAATCAATGGTACGGAACCCTTCGAGCAAGAATCCGACTCGCACTTAGCCGATTTTCTTTTATTTTTACGTTCTTTGAAGTGATGATGCTTTATACAGATAGATAGTGAAGTTACAGTTTTATCGCAGAGTTTATCGCAGATTGCAATATCCGAATTCAGATTCGAATTAGATATATATTTTATTATTTAAAATTAGATGTATATTTTAAAGAATAAAAATCACCACTCTATTTGTTCCCGTGTAGGTGTCCTACCCGCCTGGCAGGCGACAACAGTTCGATCGGCGAAACACCCGATAAGTGGCTTCGATCGCGTTTTGGGAGCAGTAGCCATTATTTAAGTTGATATGACAGTCAGATAAATAAAAAAAAATACTTAATTTGAATTTTGAACCAAACTTTTAATCAAAAAAGAAAAAAAATGCGTAAATGTAACAACTTAGTGTCTACCATCTTTAGAAATAAAACTGTCATCTAATTTAGAGAACCAAATTATGTACAATTTCATTAACCATCGCCTCATTTGGTCCAATGACTGTTTTATGAGCCGTAAAACTAATTGCTTGTAGTCTAATACTCACCGTTTGTTTTTATTTAAAACAAAGGCATTTACCTTTATTATTTCCTAATACTAGAGGATCCCGCTACACAACGACCTTCACCGAGACGTTTATATAATGAAACTTATTTTATACTGCACCGTCGCACGCGTGAATATCGGGTTTAAAAAATAACGGACTTCTATAAAACATTTGTGAAAACCGCATTCAATTCCATGCAGTAGCTTTTGCGTGATGCGCGATCAAACATCAGATAAAAATTTCTCCCGTTTCCCCAACATTTCCCTTCACTGCTCTGCTCCTATTAATTATAGCGTGATGAAAAGTATACTATAACCTACCCAGTAGTATGAAGAATAATTGTACCAAGTTTTGTTAAAATCCATTGAGCAGTTTTTGTTTCTATCTAATATACAGACAAAAAAATTACTGATTGCATTATTGGCGTCAGTATCGATCACTAATCACCCCCCGATAGTTATTTTGAAAATATATATTTTACTAGCTGTGCCAGCGACGTCGCTCGCGTGGATATCGGGTTTCAAAAATAACGGACTTCCATATAATACCCATCTATACCTTGTACCTAAGTTTTAAGTTAGACCTCTAGCAATACATTGGTGAAAACCGCATTCAATTCTATGCAGTAGTTTTCGCGTAATGCGCGTTCAAACATACAGGTTTAAATTTCTCGCGTTTTCCCAACACTTCCCGTCACTGCTCCGCTCCTATTGATTGTAGCGTGATGAAAAGTATCCTATAACCTGCCCAGGAGTATGAAGAATAATTGTACCAAGTTTCGTCAAAATCTGTTCAGTAGTTTTTTTTTCTATAACGAACATACAGACAGACAGACAGACAGACAGACAGACAAAAATTTTACTGATTGCATTTTTGGTATCAGTATCGATCACTTATCACCCCCTGATAGTTATTTTGAAAAAATATTTTATGTACAGAATTGACCTCTCTACAGATTTATTATAAGTATAGATATAGAAGATGTATAGAATTGACCTCTCTACGGATTTATTATAAGCATAGAAATTAGATAGAAGATGGTAATTAAATAGGTTTATAAATATTATGCATATGGGTTGCCGATCAAATTTTGGTCCAGAGCATGATTTGCTGGATGGCGACGTGAAGATCCACGACGTCATTGGCCTGTGGTATTTAGCTACGCCTTCAATTGTGATTAATCATGATTAAAAGAAAGCAATGAAATAAAAGGTGACTTTTTAATCACTATCCAATTTTTTTCTGGGCATCGTCAATAGAGCCCATTTCTGCAAAAAAAAAATATAGGTAAAATTTTTACAACAAATTCATTGTCCCGAACCAATCATAAATTTCCCATGGTTACCATTTCGTTGTACTCGCAGTAATACCGTCTTACCTTTAATGTACCTTAATTCGTAATACCATTGATATTTATCGTTTAGCGTACTAAATATTAACGCCATAAATGGTAACCATGCGAAATTTATAATGGATTCGGGACAATAACTTTGTTGTGAAAATATTAACTATATTTATTTTTGCAGAAATAGGCTCTAATAACGATACCTAATGCCCAGAAAAAATTTGGATAGTGATTAAAAGTCACCTTGTAAATCAACAATGCATCCTGTGTGTACCCTCCAAGTATATACCATTCTTCAAGATTCATAACCTAAAATATCAAATTAGAGACATGAAGCGTGCTCTCCTTAAAAGCGTTACAAGTGAGACACCTATGCTGACAAATTGCTTTGCTTCCCACCCGTCTACATAACACCAGGCGAAAATATGATGTTCTCAAACGGCCAACATTACGTGGATGCGGGTAACATATCCAACTGAGCCTGCACTTTGTCCAAAACATTTTTATTACCGTCATATATCGCGTACAGATCTATCTCGCGACATTTAACGTCTGTCAAACAACGGCCCGCGAGCGTTCATTCCGTTCCTCCCACATCAATTCTCGCGAAAGGGGATTTTTGCAAAGAAAAAAAAAATCTTTTCTTTTTCATATTTACGACTCGAAGTTTACGAGGAGGGCCTATTCTTCGTCCTGCTCGTGTGGAGTTTGGTGCAAACGAAAGGTCCCCATTGATTGCCGGGTTTGATTGAGCGTTTTTCCCTTTGAGTGTGAATTGGATTTTGCGGTTATTTATTTTTTTGTATGTTTTGTGTGCAGGGATTAATGTTAAAAGAGTTCTGTTTCTCAATAGTAAAAGATGGAATCCCTTTTATATTCCTCGGTAATTCTTATAATAACTTAACAGATAATACTGTTGAACTGCCTATTCATAAATTTAAGTCCTACATAAAATCATACTTGAAACGGACAGCGACGTTTACCTAGATTACAGAGAAAATCGACTCCGTTCACCAACCTACCAAGCGTGGTTACTAATCACCCTTTTTTTGTGAAAAGAGCGTTTAAGATTACCTGTCTCCTCCTGATGGTAAGCGGTCGTGAGGTTCGAATGTTAAGTCGACAGTACACTAGAGCAAACCCACCGCACCTGCCGCCTAACTGAGATGCCGTTTCACGCCCCGCCTAAAGAGCCCAAAATAGGCTATTATGGCTAAAAATTGTAATTAGTCCGTCTTTTAGCTTATTCAAAAATAAAATACACGTATTTTTTTATTTGTAAATTAGACTAAAAATCACAAAGTTAAAGCCGTTGAAATTACGCGTGACGTCACTCGGTGAGGCATTTTTACGGGAGCGAGTGACGTCAAAGACTCCCACTCCTAACTTTTGATGCCTTGTATATTTGCTATTTGAATGAAAAAATGAAAAATACGTGTGTTTTAAATAAAAAAATAAAATAAAATAATTTATTTCTGCAAGTAGATTTACAAGTAAATTCTTTTGCACGTCAAACTTTTTTTTTCCCTACTAGCACTTCGACGTGATAAGGATGAGGCCTGATGAGAAGAAGTGCCGCAAGAAACTCATCAATTTTGGCTTTTTTCAAAAATATACATAATCATCATACTGTTGATGTCATACATTAACCCATTCTTGGTTGCTGTACCCATTTGGGAACACTTACTTATTGATGGTAGGAAAAAACACTATTGACACCAGGGGAAATATTGATGCGTATTTGAGTAGCTAAGACTACAGAGATTTAATTTGCAATTATACATTTTAAAGAACATTCGTAGTTTCGTGATAATTACTTGCTGAATTTCCTAATCAAGATTGGCATGGAGGTATGTATAGTTTTTTAAATATGAAAATATGTAGACAAATGTGAACACCATATTTGCTTCTAATTATACGAAATTGAATAGTTAATTATTGATTTGTACTATATTGCAGTATCGTATGATGAGAATATAAGTTTCAGCGACATTCGAATTATCGCTGTGCCAGTTCGGGTACAGTGGCCACAAGTGGAATAATATTATCTATATTTTTTTCAGAGTTATAAAGAGTCGTAGGCTTAGATAAAGCACAAGTAATAGCTTTGAAGGTTAGGAAGAGACTATATATTCCATCCTTGAAGATAGTAACAATTTAGAGTATGATTTCGATCAACCACCACTAGAACCCAGTGTCGTTACTGATGAAGAACAGGGTTTCGATTACTATTCTCCACTTAATTTTCAGATTGAAGTTACCGTAAATATTGAGTATTAGTTCTCAATTTCTTCTTTCTTCTCAGTCCCTTTCGGATTCCCTTCCTTAGGGAAGAAAGAGTCAAGTGGAGAATTTGATTACAGTTTCGAAAAAAAAAACTAAGTTTACTGGTTCACTGGACAGACAACAGCATTTGCCCAATGGCATCGAATTACGATTTTCAGACTCCGACAGAGACTGAAATGATGGTCTGCAGAAAAGAACCATAAGGTTGACATGAAGATGTTCTAAAGAATAAAACATGAATGGAGTTGATGAAATAAATCAATCCATTTCGCTATACAGAATCGGCATTCATGGTAAAAATGGTGGTGGGTTTTATTTACCTCCATGATTGATATGACCTTATCAAATGCTTGTTGGTTGCACATACAATCCTAAGAGGAAGCTATAGGCCAACAACTATTTCAATTAAACATAATGAAATTATATAAAAAACAATCGCCTCAGCGACCCTCTCCTTATCATCTAAAGTAGATGGTTTGAAACTGGACGGTGCTGACAACATTCCTGAAAAGCTACCGAAACGAGTATGCTGTGTATTATATGTTGTGTAGGGCACATTCAAAATCATAGTGGCTACAAAAAACGCAATAAACATTGCACATTTAAAAAAACTTGTTACAAAAATTAACATCCTTTAGTGGCCAGTGTGCCAATTTGGGTACACCCCTATAAAAATCGAAATAAACAAATTTTCGATTTTTTTTCATGTTCTAATAATTATTTGTAACCCTTATTACAATTAAATAAAAAAAAATCTAAATAAATCCTTGTACTTTTCCTTTGGCCATTAATGGGTTAATACAATATTTATTATTGCATAAGCTAAAAGGCGGACTAATTACAATTTTTAGCCATAATAGCCTATTGTAAGAGGTAGGAAACACATGAGTTAGAAGGACATTCCATGACTTAAGGGCACGGGTCAGGAGCGGAACTAAGCCGCTTGGTGTGCTCCACTATCGTCTGGATGGTATGGAAAAATGACAATTGTCGTTGGAGGCCTATGTCCAACAGGCAGTTAGGAAGCTGATAATGAACATTCACTGAAAAAGTTAGAAACTGTATTACACCGGCCCTCTACAAAACGGAAAATCCACATGCTATTCATTAGTAAATTGCATGCCTGCAAAGTCGGCTCGCAAGTTAATAATAAAACGGGCTAGTCTGTCTTAGCTGGCACGTTGAAAAGAGAAATAAAATTATGACTGAGTAGCTTCCGAGACGTATTATAGGGGACAGGGTCCAAGAGAACTTTATAAAAATGCTTTGGAAAAAAATAATGTAATTCAATTAGCATAAGAAATAACAAGGTACTATGCACAGTAAGGTTTACTAAGCACTTTATATAGCCATCCAAATAAACAAGTCATTGTAAAGTTTGCTCTAAGAGTGACCAAAAAAAAATCATACGGTCGAATTGAGAAACCTTCCTCCTTTTTTGAAGTCGGTTAAAAAAGTAGAGGTTGCAAACACGAAACGTTAACAATACTTTAACAGGGTTTCACAGAAACATTATTGATATACTTACTACAATAGATAATTTCAAGAGTGTTACGTGGTCACTGGTTGTCAAAACACGTCTGTAGAAAAAGTTTGCCTTTTTGTTTTGCCAAATTTCTAATGCGTACATGATCAGCATGTGCCTATAGGATCAGGAATAAGATGACACCTAACCATCGCAGACCTGGTGGTCTCAGGATCCAGGGGAGGCTGGATCCACACTCTTCCAGATTTGTGACTCTGCCAAGAACACGGTGGAGTTTAATGGCATAACCATTTACGTGATTGATGGTAAGGATGTACCTAAGGGCGCGACCTATCGCCTTTTCGCTCCAAGCTATCTTCACCTGCCCGTGGTGCATCCTGCTGAACAACAAACGAGGCTCTGGCAAACCGACTGGTGGCGGTAAAACCATCACGATAGAAGGCGTAGCTAAATATCACAAGCCGATGACGGGCAGCAGCGTCACCGGAGCAAGAAGATAGCTTCTGCGATTGCCAATCCGCCTGCCCAGGTGGCGATTATGGGTAAATCCTCCAGAAGTTTGCACTAGGTGGCGAACAACTGGAGAGGCCAATGTCCAGCAGTGGACTGCAATAGGCTGATGATGATGATTGATGGCAAAGAGTGTTGAACTCGATCACTTTATCTCCTAGAGATTAAATATTAGACAACATCACATACCTACATTGCTCTAATCCCAAAGTAAGTAGCTTAAGCACTTGTGTTATGGGTATCAGAACAACGCCTTCGTTGTACACCACAAATAAATACTTAAATACGAATTATAAACACCCAGACACGGAACAAACACAAGTATTCATCACACGAATGTTTGTCCCGGGTGGGAATCGAACCCACGACCCTTGGCTCAGAAGGCAGGGGTCACTACCAATTGAGCCACCGAGCCAGTCAGATTTTAAGTAAGGAACTCTGCAGCAAGCCGAATTCGCTTCCACTCGACCCTTGCACCCTTCAGTTACGTCACGTAAGTCATAAGGATCGGGGGCCGCATAAAATGTGCATTAGTCTGAACAAATAAACGCTCTTATCCCTACTTTCTGGGCGGGATTTGTGGGATGCCTCCAAGTCCCTATAAACCAAATGTATGTTCCTTCTTTTAAAGTAGACGCATTCAATTTGAGCCAGTGCTTCTGTGTAAACTGTTATCAGTCGGTTCAGCTGATCTGAGACAGTGTCTTTGTTGGTAACTGGAAGTCGTGATTTATGGGTTAGATTTAGTAGTGTCCGTACGTAGATTATGTGAATGCTGTGATAAAATCTTCAGACATGTAATAATCAGCATCAAACATTTATATTTATTTACCTATACAGCAATACAGGGTAAAAAGTCCGCGCCGCAAGTGCCCTCAGGCGGGCTCTTGCCGCACAGGTGTTTGCCAGAGCCTCGTTTGTTATTCAGCAGGATGCACCATAGGCAGGTGAAGATGGCTTGGAGCGAAAAGGCGATAGGTCGCGCCCTTAGGTACATCCCTACCATCAATCACGTAAATGGTAAAGTACGGTGCCAGGTTATGCCATTAAACCCCACGGTGTTATTGGCAGAGTCACAAATCTGGAAGAGTGTGGATCCAGCCTCCCCTGGATCCTGAGACCACCAGGTCTGCGATGGTTAGGTGTCATCTTATTCCTGATCCTATAGGCACATGTTCTGATCATGTACGCATTAGAAATACGCACGTCCGCGGCTGCCCGCCGTGGATCATACAAACCAGTTTATATTATTATGTAGTAACGCAGACGGCGGTGCGAGGCGGCTAGCTCAGTCCGCGCCGTGCGCTTTTTAGCGATGAAATTCACTAAGAAGAACGTCCTGAACTGACTGCCTCTACCCGCCGTGTGCTTTGTGTACGTGCAAACGCGGTCTTTATTGCTTTGCGGACAAAAAGCCCGCCCAGCCCCGTCGTCTGCAAAACGCCTTATAGGCTCTCTCTGTAGATTAAATCTAATCAAAGTTAATTAATGGTTTAATGGAAAGAGCATGTGTGAATTTGATTACTTAAATTTAACCACATATTTCGAGCTGTCGCATCATTACTGAAGTAACTACCAATTTAAAATTGCCCCGGAATTTCAGCCTAAGTACATTGTGCGCTGCACCCTTGAAGGAAAGAAAATTGCCAGTCATATATAATTCAGGAGATTCACAACATCAAGCCGTTTTCAATTACTCCGTAAACCGACTCTTTCCAGGCATACATGTATTATGCAAAGAGACATCTTTTTGCACACGCATATATTTTGTAGGTACGGGAATCCGCGATCAAGCTTAGCCTTTGTTTAGTTAGATTTTGTTATTTTTTTTTGCGTTAATCTTTATATGCGGTGACAGAAATGAATAAAAATCACCGCCGCATTTCTAAAATAAGGTATGTACCACACGACGTACCAATTAGTTTTCCAATCTAAAATGTATGTTTATTGGACGTTCTTCGCTCTTATATATAGGGCAGCGCAGACGACAGACTATCCGTGACGCGCTTTTTAACCGAATTCGAAAAAAGGAGGAGGTTCTCAATTCGTCTGTCATCATCATCATCCTAGCCTTATTCCCGATTGCTGTATACACAATGCTGTGTACACACGATACAATTCGTCTGTATGTATAATAAATTTTTTTTTATGTATGTTCACCGATATTTCCGTCAATACGGATGATGACAAGGTATGAAAATGAAGAAAATAATTAGTCCGTCTCTTAGATAATAAAAAAATATAAGACCCGTATTTTTTGTTTTGTCGAAATAACAAGAAAATACTTAGATATAGCGCATTAAAGTTACGGAGTGGGGGCTAACTACGTCACGTTAGAGTATATTTGGACGTAGTTATGCTACAACGTTCCAATCCACACGCAGATCGAACTGAGAAAATTGCGTTTTTGTGTTTTTGTGGTACGCTTTTTTATGGTAGCGCGTAGAACCGAGTAGTGTGTATCATCTATACTAAATAATTAAATATTATTTTTTCATATACCTTTCATTGCAAAAAAATAATATTACTCATACAAATTTTAAAAAAATTGTACTTGGAACGTTTTTACAAAAAGGCATTTTATATGAAGGTGGCTTTTAAATTAATTTGTGAAAACGTTCCAAAATGTGAAAATTACTATATTTAAGTAATTTATATATATTTTATCTAAAATAAATATTAGACAGTCAACAAGCATTATTCAAACAACATTATTTACTATTTAAATGTGAATGGATTTATAAAAAGATCGTAAATTAGCCAATTTAGCTGGAGCAATAGGTTTTCCTTTAGGCAATAGCTGTATAAGATTAGATCTATTAATAATCGAAACCTCTCCTTTTACAGTCTTTTTAAGACCTACAATATTGCCACCAGGTCTTACAAAAGAATGATAGCTGCTGCAAATTCCAGCTATATCCGGAGAATTGGTGATGACAATCCAATTCCACGCTTACCCATACCGCAAAGGAGAAAGCAGACCTCTTGGGCTTTCTATTTGCATCTAACTGAATTCTTGATAACCGGGTAGAATTACCCCCTACCATCCATTAACATTCGTTTTCTGCAGGACAATGTTCGTAGACTGCTTTTCTCCCTTGGCATCAATAAGTTGAGTGGGATTGACGGCATCCCACCAATAGTACTAAAAATCTGTGCCCCTGAGTTAGCACCAGTTCTCACGCGTCTTTTTCGGCTTTCCTATTCTAATGGTATTGTCCCTAAATCCTGGAAGTCTGCGCTTGTCCATCCGATTCCCAAAAAGGGAGACCAATCGGACCCTTCCCACAACAGACTAATTGCCATTACCTCATTGCTCTGGAGACAATAATAAATCGCCAACTCCTTGGATACTTGGAGGAACACCAGCTGATCTCTGATCGCCAATACGGTTTTCGTCAGGGTCAATCGGCTGGTGACCTACTCGTATACCTCACACACCGCTGGGCGGAGGCGGTTGAGAGCAAGGGTTAGGCTTTGGCTGTTAGTTTGGATATAGCAAAGGCGTTTGATCGTGTTTGGCACAATGAGCTTTTAGCGAAACTTTCTTCATATGGGCTTCCTGAGAGGTTGTGTGGTTGGCTTGCCAGTTTTCTTGCGGAGCGGAGCATCAGTGTCGTTGTCGACGGTTCCTGCTCTGAGGCAAAGCCCGTGAATGCTGGTGTGCCACAAGGCTGTGTACTGTCCCCTACCTTATTTCTTCTGCATATAAATGACATGTTGCATATTCGCAGCATACATTATTATGCAGGTGATAGCACAGGGGCGCTTTATACATGGGTAATGTACAAGCCTCTCGGGATAATATCACAGAAAGCCGGAATAACCTTGTGGGTGAAATTGAGGCCTCTCTGGACTCGGTCCTATCATGGGGGAACGAGAATCTGCTCAATTTTAAGCCGAAAAAGAGTCAGGGACTCATATGGAATATTGTTCTCATCTGTAGGCCGGGGCGCCTCAGTACCAAATCCTTCCTTTTGACCGTATATAGCGAAGAGTTTCTTCTTTGGATCATATTATTTTAGTGATAACGTTCCAGACATCAGAAGACATTGTATATTTTTAAGTATTGTATTCAAAAATGGGTTTAGTTAATATTTATTTATTTATAAATAGCAAAATATAAACTTACAGCTATATTTCAGCTAAAACTGAATCAAAGATAGTGTAAATTTTTCCTGAGAGCACTATGAGCATAATATAACATTGGCAACACAACACTTTTTGAACATTAATAATGTTATTGTTAAGTAATCGATCGTTTCATGATTAGATAAATGTATGATCCTACTAGTATAATACGTTTTGGATCGTTTATTTTTATCATTATAATTTCTTTTCAACATTAGAAAGTACTTGGAACGTTTTATAGAAATAGATATTTTCATAATATATATTTTTATTAAACGTTTCAAGTTCCCTGTATCATTTTGTTTTTCCAAAACGAATTAAAAAATACGATCCAAATGAATTGACACTTTTTAAGAATACGATTAGGTCTTTTGGAACGTTTTATCGTTTGGACGGCTTAATTATTTCGGTAATTACTATGGTTAGAGTGTCAGTGTCTTCACCAGTAGATAGAACGGTCCTAAATAAGTAGCTTGAGCATGAAAACTCGATTTTGGCCACCTTGTGGATTGGAACGTTGTAGCATAACTACGTCCATTTTGTACTCTAACGTGACGTCATGTGACATTTAAAATCAATGTATCTTCGTAAGTTTTTGAACAAGAGGCAAAATAAAAAATACGTATCCAATATTTTTCATTAATCTATCTGATGGACATTAAATTATTTTTTAGTCATCATCCCAATTATGGATGGATTTCAAAAATTTTTTTTTTGTTCGACAGAGGACACTTCCGAGGTGGTCCCACATCTGTGCTATTGTTTATTTGAATGAAAAAGGAAAAATACGCGTCTTTTATTTTTGAATAAGCTTAAAGACGGACTAATTACAATTTTTAGCCATAATAGCCTATTGGTGAAGCCAGAATAATCCTACAGGTGAGCATGGCAGTCCTCCTTCGGTTTTCCATTAGGCGAGAGTCCACTATGCTTTGTTACTATAAAAAAGGCCCAAGGCGGTTGCAAAATGCCTTCTAGCTTCAGAATAGTATAGGCTTAACCCCTCGATGCAGATTGTATGAGCTTAGTGAATAAGTAACTACTCAATTGACCGCCCATTCAAATTACCCTAAGATACTAGGGCGGTTGACAAATGCCTTTTAGCTTCAGAATGGTGTAGGCTGAACTCCTAGATGGAGATTTTATTGGCTTAGTGAGTAAGTAACTCAATTGACCACCCATTGAAATCACCTTAACAAAATATTTCGTGCATGCAAATCGTCTAACCAAAGGTTGTCTTTTTATATTATTTGAATGAAAACTTTTCAATTCCTATCGCAATTTTCCATATGATTACCATATTAGAGCTGGCACGTAGCCAGGTGAGGCAACCCGGCCTTCCTAATCGCCGGTTACCGCCGCTGTCTGGGAGATAGTTTAGCGCGATATGTTTATAATCCCATAAGGCGTAAAATGTTTAGCTTACCTGCATTTTCTTAAATTGTAATCTCTTGGCACAGTGATAGTACCGCATCGGTCTGATCAGCAAAGTTCCATTTCTTTTAAAATATTCTAATGATAATGAATTCTAACCTAACAATCACCACAAAAAACAGTGTAACCAAAAATATTGACTTTTAGAAATTAGAAATGAGGTTAGGTTTTAGTAAAAAATATAAAGATTAAATTATAAAGGCATTTAAAGACTTAAATAAGAATCATTCTTTCAAATGGCGATTAGGTATATAAAGAGCCTCCAGATGATTAATCAAAGTGACGAACAACTGGAGAGGCCTATGTCCAGCAGTGGACTACTATTAGCCAGATGATGATGACTAATTAAACATACGTCCCATAATATAGCATAAAACCAGTACTACAACTTCACATTGAAGCCATAATTGGTACACATTGTTTAGCATTACCTGGTCACTTAAAACGAGCCTTTATAGCCTACAGCAGGCCATTAAAAGGCCATAGCCTTAAAAGCTTCCCGTGGGTTACGTACTGGAATATTTCATGTTACGCTCACACCTCGCCAACCGCGACTAAGCGAGCCGTTTAACAACATGTTTATGCTCGGTACAACTAGCGTTTACATTATAAAGCACCCTTACTGCTGAATGTGGATGTTAGCTCTTGTTCCTAGATATAAAAATAAATAACCCAAGACATGCCACGCTCGGCCACATAGCGCCACGTAGCCCCAAACTAAGCCGAAGCTTGTATTATGGGTACTAGACAACTGATAAACCTACTTAGAAACATTTTTTTTGTAAATAAATACATTTTATACCTGGAATACACCCAGACCAATACAAACAGACATGTTCATGAACACAAATGTTTGTACTGCGCTGGAATCGAACCCACGACCCTTGGCTCAGAGGGCAGAAGTCAAGACTACCAAGAGAGACGGTCGGTTTTGTTGGGATCCACTGCTGGACATAGCCTCTTCAATTGTTTGCAACTTTGCTCGATCCTGGGCTTCTCGCATCCAGCACTTGCCTTGCATACGTAAAAAAAACACCCAGAACAAACGCATTTCCTTGAACCTTTTACCAGCGTTCAGTATGTTGCACACTTCAAGGTAATTTATGACTTTAAAAGCTTACCGCGCAGCGTTGAAATAAACCGGAATATTACATGTAGCGCCGTTTGCACCTTGATAACCGCTCTAGCGCCGCTAAGCAAAATGTTTGCGAACGAGCTCGCGTATAAATATCTTGAAAGTTCATAACGAAAAAGACGTGAATCTATTAATCCATCATCATCATCATTGTGATGTAAGGAAGCGACCTATCACCTTTTCGCTCCAAGCCATCCTCACCTGCCCGTGGTGCATCCTGCTGAACAACAAACGAGGCTCTGGCAAACCGACTGGTGGCGGTAAAATCATCACGATAGAAGGCGTAGCCAAATACCACAGGCCGATGACGGGCAGCAGCGTCACCGGAGCAAGAAGCTACGCCCTGCGATCGCCAACCTTTAGAGAGCCAAATTTAAAAGAGGTAGGGCATAGCGAATCTTCGCTCGAATTGAGCTGCCCGTCCGGGGAAGGACCTCCACCCTATAGAATATTGCAGCCAAATGACCTCCGGGTCGTGTTTCTACCGGTGAGTAGGGTTTCCGGAGGTCGTGGGAGGTTGGGGTTGGGCCGGCATGGCGGGGCAACTGACAGGTGACTGACCAGTTACATGCCCGTTGTCACAGCGACTTGGGCTTCTCTTTCGCTTTCCATCACGCGTAGAGAAGTCATTATGTCGAGCTGCTATAAAAAAAACCCCAAGGACTTTTAAAAGTGAAACATTAGCAAATCAAATACAACACGAAAGACGGAGCACATACTTCAACAAGCCAGTGATATTGCAAAACTTAAATTAGCAATACACTGTGGTAGAACTTACACATAGTTCTGGTTTGTCTGAGTGATGGTGATGTTTCGGTCGAAATATAGTCTTTAAGACAAGAAGTTAAGGTCTAAAACATAATGTGTGGTTTAGTATCTTGATTGTAGAGAAATTCTTGCAGTTGTACTAGATTGTTTTATTACATTGAATGGTGAAGTATTAAGTCAATGACCTAGCTGGCTCTGCGGGCTGTGTACCTGATCAAGAATTAGAAGAAAATTTAAGAATGGCGATTCTTTCCGAAAAATCTCGATTTTTAAATTGAATCGAATCGTGACCTAATCTCAGAGGTTTAAAAGATCGATTTCCAAAAAATCAATCTTCAATTTATACTAATTTGAATTTGTACTAAAATGTTACTTTTTGACAACTTGATATCTTCTGAATAATTCCTAGACGTACCACCCGTGGTGGTTTAGGAAGCAAGGGTCACTGCCAATTTTTTTTTGTAGTAGCTTGACGTAATGGTATCCCTACGCCTGATGGAAAGCAAAGAAGAAGAAAAGAGAAGCCCAAGTCGCTGTGGCAACGGGCAAGTAACTATTCAGTTACCTGTTAGTTGCCACTGCCATGCCGGCCCAACCTTAACCATCCACGAGCTCCGGAAACCCTACTCACCGGCAGAAACACGACCCGGAGGTCCCTCCCCGGATGGGCGGCTCAATTGGACGATTCGCTATGCTCTACATCTATTAAATGGGCTATTAAACCAATGTTCATCATCATCATCAGCCTATTGCAGTCCACTGCTGGACGTAGGCCTCTCCAGTTGTTCGCCACTTAGGGCAAACATCTGGAGGATATACCCATAATCGCCACGCTGGGCAGGCGGGTTGGCGATCGCAGGGCGTAGCTTCTCGCACCGATGACGCTGCTGCCCGTCATCGGTCTGTGGTATTTAGCTAAGCCTTTAATTAATTGTGATGGTTATACCGCCACCAGTCGGTTGCCAGCGCCTCGTTTGCTATTCGGCAGGATGCACCACGGGCAGGTGAGGTTGGCTTGGAGCGAAAAGATGATAGGCTCCCTTACATCCCCCTTAAACCAATGTTAGTATACACAGATTATAACAACACCGACTCATTGTCACCGCGAGTCAGTATTCAATCTCCGCCCCGGCACCGTCCGGCGTTGGCGCCCCGGTCACGCCGTTCAAGTAATTCTATATTGAGCCAATATCCGACCTGAGCGCTGTTGACGCAATTTGTCCCACGCCGAGTCCTTAACTCAAGACTGCTGGAGGAATTTTGTTCTACCTCTTTTTACTTTTACAGCGTTGGAGCGTAGTGTCTCAGCTTTTTAACCGACTTCGAAAAAAGGAGGAGGTTCTCAATTCGTCTGTATCCCACTAATATTATAAACGCGAAAGTTTGTTTGGATGGATAGATAGATGGATGGATGTTTGTTCCCTTTTCACGCAAAAACTACTGAACAGATTTTAGTGAAACTTTACACGAATATTGTTTATGCATCAGATTAACATATAGGCTATAGATTACAATGATTTATCAATTTTTTCATTTAGAATTTCGGGAAAATATGTTACGGAATGATTAAGAACTTTTTGAATACACCATAGATACTGTCATTTCTTGACTTTGTCAGCGGAATCATAATCAATTTGACATGACAGGTACTGATATCGAGGTAGGCAAATACGGAAATTCGCCACTTATAAGTACAAATAATTGTGAATTAAAATTGTGCGGCTTATTTTCGGAATGAAATTCTTCGGAAAATACTATATTCGAGCTGCTATAACTGAAAAGACGACCAACGTAAAGGGATAACGACCGGCGTTGTCTACTAGAATATTGCTCAGTTTCAGAGGCACCTCATTCAGCAACAAATTGGAACAAACTTTCAGAATTGTGTGCAGTCAAAACAGATCTAGCATAACCCGTAAAGAAGGCGACCTGCATCTGATAATGAATCACAGTGACCAAGAACCAAAACCTTACTGCAATCTCAGAAGGCTCACAACGGGCCACATGTCTAGCTCGGATGCGACGAAACTGCGATCAGTGTATGCTTAATAAATATTTTTCTAATCCAAATTGTAATTTCTGTCCTCAATATACTAATATTATAACATTTCAGCCTAATAAAATCGTTTTAATTACGCATGTCGGAAGAAAATAACGCTTTGAAGTAAGTTAAGATTCATACACCGGCCAAGTGGTCGCTTTTTGGTCGGCGTGATACTTAAAACCTGTGTACTAACATATTTTATTGTACATAGTTAGGTACCACCTATAATTAAAAAAATCTTAATTTTATCGGTAAATAATTTTCACAGCATATTCTTAGGGATGCTCAGTATGACATAAAGAAAAATCGAATAAAAGATACTTAGTATTTTTAGCGTGGCTTCTCAAAATATGTTCATACACAGGATATCCAGGTTCTGCTTTAGTTGTAGTTATAGATATAAGATTATTAAACGCACTTATTTTCCAAAAAGTACAAAATAAGTACCCGTATTTCTATAAAGTATGGGAGTCCTACCTATCACCTATCACCTTTTCACTCCAAGCCTTCCTCACCTGCCCGTGGTGCATCCTGCCGACCAACAAACGAGGCTCTGGCAAACCGACTGGTGGTGGTAAAACTATATCGATGGAAGGCGTAGCTAGATATCACAGGCCTATGACGGGCAGCAGCGTGACCGGAGCGAGAAGCTACGCCTTGCGATCGCCAACTCACCTGCCCAGGTGGCGAGCAACTGAAGAGGCCTGTGTCCAGCAGTGGACTGTAATAGGCTGCGCCAGCCCTCTCCTGGCCGAAAATCGGCCACAATGACCATTCTCCAAGCAGACTGGGCAAGTACGCACGAGATATTGAAGTGTACATGTTTATGCCCATACACAAGGTGCATTACGTGCGGTTGCTCTGTTTGAAATAATGATAATTCATAGTAGTAACTAGATACGTAGGTAAGCACCATTTTTGATACCAAAAAAATACTAATTGACTCAAAAAAAGTACGGACGTGACATAACTATTTGATGACTGCTGACCCCAGTGGCGCATTATATCGGTTCCCGGTAGGATTCAATGTAGAAACTTTTTTAGATAACTCGAATAATTCAGGAAGACGTCGCTCTGGATAAGTCATCATCAGAATTTACAGTTAAGAGAACCATAGCTTAAGACCAGGTGATTCCTGAACAATGGGCCGCGGCTACCAATGGCCAACCAGAGGCCAACATGATGTACCTACATTGTGTTTGTCCTGTGTCAACCTATGTCCAGATTTCTCAGCACTCAAATCGAATACCTATATCTTCATCATCTTTTGAGCATCCATTCGTAAGCGCGTGTGATAAAATAAGAGACAAAGACGCGTACGTACATGATATAATGACAGAGTAAGCTCTTCATGACAAACCGATGTTCACGCAGGCAAAGCCGCGGGCAGCAGCTAGTGTATAATATTTTTTATTTTTTATTTTTTTTTTATGTATGTTCACCGATATTTCCGTCAATTATGGATGGATTTCAAAAATTTTTCGACAGTTCGACAGAGGACACTTCCGAGGTGGTCCCATTATCACCAAGTCAGGATCTGATGATGGGATCCTGGAGAAATTGAGGGCAACAACCGAAAATTGTATGCTCATATGGTGTTTTTGTTACGTAATCATATTTTACTCAGGTATATGCTTCCGGGCGTCAACATCTGGTGCTGATGATGAAGCCACAGAACTCCTTAACGGTTAGGAGTTAGGGGACAGTACTGACATTGGTCGATATTAAACTAGGTAGTAGTATGTACTTATGCAGGGCTAATAGGGCAGGTGATTTGGTAAGTGATATGCTTGATTCTAGATCGCAAAGTCTTCACTTGACTTAAAGCAAAATTTTTCATTCCTAAATAAAACTCTTAAGGACATTAATTAGCCTTTATTCAAGGTCACAGCACATTAACGCAACTAAAAATAGAGAAATAAAATTATTTAAAAAAAAAAATTAAACCGACTTCAAAAAAAAACACAAACGACCAAAACTAAAAAGCGATAAATAACGTAAGTAATTCTATCCTTAATACATAATTATTTAAATATTACAAATTATCACTTATTTTTGAAGTCGGTGCCAGCCAAACAAATAAATGTATATTGTCGTGTGTTTGCCGGCCGCGCGCGTCATACAACAACAGTCTACGTTAGGTACCGAGAGGCTGGCACCGACTTCAAAAATAAGTGATAATTTGTAATATTTAAATAATTATGTATTAAGGATAGAATTACTTACGTTATTTATCGCTTTTTAGTTTTGGTCGTTTGTGTTTTTTTTTGAAGTCGGTTTAATTATAGAATAACTTAACGTTTACGAAGAGAAGTAAGTAAGCGGGCGTGGAAAGAAATGCAATCTAAGTACCAGGAGTGCATAGATACGTATAAAGGTATGGTTAACTAGCCCAATATTAATTAGCAAGAAAGAGAAGATTTAGTTCCTCGTTCTTGCCCCGTGTCATTAAGTCATGGAATGCCCTTCCAGCCCATGTGTTTCCTTCCTCTTACAATCCTGGGTTCTTTAGGCGGGGCGTGAAACGGCATCTCAGTGGGCTTTCAGGGTGAGGGCGACAGGCGCAATGGGTTTGTTCTATTGTGCCTGTCGACCTAACTTTTGGACCTCACGACCGCTTACCATCAGGTGGAGTGAGGTCATCCTGAAAGCTGTTCTTATAAAAAAAAGAAAAGTTTCTTATAACATTAATTTGATCTTCCAATTAGCGAAGCCAATCAGACGCTGCCGGTGTGAGTTCATGGAGCACTCACATTCCGCCAGGAAATCGAAGGACAGGACATTCCTCCACGATTTGTATAGTGGTTTGATTTGGAGTCTCAGTCACAAACTACTAGTTGTGAACCGGTTACCATAGACCAAGCAATACTACTTCAGTATGAAGAAACGACTGAAAAAGGGAGAGAGAGTAGGACGATCCTATTACCCACTATCAAGACAGAACTGTTCATTGAAGTAAATCTTTACTTCATATTTCACTAGATATTAGATTCCTGTAACATTATTAGTAGAAGGAACATCCTTTCAATTCCCGACTACGGAAAAACATCGCATTAATCATCGCTCCTACCTGTTCTATTATAGTCGTACCTACTTACTGAGCCATTATTTATCTCTAGCTATCATTAGTTCTCTAAGGGTCAATTTCTACTTAAAGAGAAGCGCTTTGCAGTGGATTTTTGGGAGAAATATAATCTACATCACGATCTCAGAGCAAACATCTGGAGGATATTTCCATAACCGCCACGCCGGCGATGGCAGGGCGTAGCTTCTCGCTCCGGTGACGCTGCTGCCCGTCATCGGTCGGTGGTATTTAGCCACGCCTTCAACTGTGATGGTTAAACTACCACCAGTCGGCTGCCAATCCCCTTTTTGTTATTCAGCAGGATGCACTACGGTCAGGTGAGTAGTGAAGTTAAAAATCCTTATGTGGTATTTTTTTAGACAAATAAAAAAACTCTGTCAAAGGCACATGAGTCTAGCAGTTGCAATCCTGCACAAAAGATAAACTGCAGTTCTAAATCCAGTGTGAAA
Organism: Conogethes punctiferalis; assembly: GCA_031163375.1. Taxonomy (NCBI): domain Eukaryota; kingdom Metazoa; phylum Arthropoda; class Insecta; order Lepidoptera; family Crambidae; genus Conogethes; species Conogethes punctiferalis. The sequence continues at coordinate 17,613,773 of CM062078.1, forward strand.
TGTGGGCAAAATAACACAGTCGGATATAAATAACGCCTGACTTTTCAGTCGTAAATATAGGGGGTGAAAGAGCGTTCTTTAACTAACAAGAACTAAAAATATCTAACGAACGGTGACCATCACCGCGGCTCGGCCGTAACAGGTCGCTTTGGGGTCTCAAGCGCGAGTCCTTTATTATACTGTGGGTCCGTATTTAAAATGAGGGATTTTAAGAGAGGTAGGGCATAGCGAATCTTCGCTCGAATTGAGCTGCCCGTCCGGGGAAGGACCTCCACCCTATAGAATAACGCAGTCAAATGATCTCTGGGTCGTGTTTCTGCCGGTGAGTAGGGTTTCCGGAGCTCGCGGGGGGTTAGGGTTGGGCCGGCATGGCGGTGGCAACTGACAGGTAACTGACCAGTTACTTGCCAGTTGTCACAGCGACTTGAGCTTCTCTTTCGCTTTCCACCAGGCGAAGGGAACCCATTATGCCGAGCTACTATAAAAAAAATGATCTCAATTGAACTAAAGAGAGCTTCTTATGAGTTTGAGATGAGACTACATCATCAGCTTGTAGCCCAGCGTAGCCTCCTTCATGTTATGTCGATGGCAAGCTGAAGCCAAAGCTCCGCCACACGGACAGCATTTATAAAAAGTTCCCATTCGGGAACAAGCAGGACAGTCCAAAAGGTGAGTATGACTCACCTTTTAGATTGCCCTGCTGACTAAACTATGGACTGTAGGGCCTCATCATCAGCCTATTGCACTCCACTGCTGGACATAGGCCTCTCCAGCTGCTCGCCACGTAGGGCAAACCTCTGGAGGATATACCCATAATCGCCACGCTGGGCAGGCGGGTTGGCAATCGCAAGGCGTAGTTTCTTGTTCCGGTGACGCTCCTGCCCGTCTGTGGTATTTAGCTACGTCTTCTATCGTGATGGTTTTACCGCTACCAGCCGGTTAGCCAGAGCCTCGTTTGTTATTCGGCAGGATGCACCACGGGCAGGTGAGGATGGCTTGGAGCGAAAATGTGATAGGCCGCTCCCCTACATCCCCTGTAGGGCCTGTCTGTCTTGGGTTATTTATTTATATTATTGAGGATTCCGTAGAAACAAAGCTATAATGTATGTATCACTAAGAACAACAAAGGGATTCCAGTCAGCTAAACCAAAGTTGGGGTTTCGCCCGCCGGCCGCGCAACCCCGCTAGCACAAAAGGCCAGCCAGTTCCGCTCGGATCCGCCGCTCGTAAAGTTTAATTGCAACTGTTCGTTTATTTCGGTTCAAGCCGCGGAGTGCTCCGGGCTCCGGGCGACTGATAAAGATGCCGTGTTTTGTGCTGAACAGGAAGCCTGGACTAACGGAGGAATGTTTGAAGTAACATGTACTTTCGGCAAATCTATACTTATAATAAATCTGTAGAGAGGTCAATTCTGTACATGAGGAATGTCTGAAGAGTTGTTTGGTTTACTGCCTGCAGCTGAATTTCTACACCGCACCACGCGTAACCGATTGCAATTCCATCCTCATCATCTCTATGGTTGGCGATCCTCTACTGTTTTATGAGGAACTTCTCATCTCGCGCATCGGTTTTGTGGAACCAACTCTCCGCTTCAGTATTTCCGAACAGCTACGACATGGGAGCCTTCAAGAAACGAGCGTACTCCTATTTAAAATGCCGACAGCGACCCTAAACTCGATTTGAGTTGCTGGTGTCCATGGGCGGTGTCGACTGCTTACCATCGGGCATCGCATTTGCTCGTCTGCCGCCTCTTGCATAAAAAAAAACATTGAATATATTTTCAAAATAACTATCAGGGGGTGATTAGTGATCGATATTGATGCCAAAAATGCAATCATTAAAATTTTGTCTGTCTGTCTGTATGTTCGTTATAGAAAAAAAACTACTGGACGCATTTTAACGAAACTTGGTACGATTATTCTTCATACTCCTAGGCAGGTTAAACTATACTTTTCATCACGTTACAATCAATAGGAGCAGAGCAGTGACTGGAAGTGTTGCAAAATGAAAAATACCTTGAACTTTGACATGAAAGAACAAAGAAAAAAAATCGTTCCCATTAAAGTATCAACATTATCAGCCTATTGCTTTCCACTGCTGGACACAGGTCACTCTAAACATCTGAAGGATATACCATTAATCGCAACGCTGGGCAGGCGGGTTGGCGATTGCAGAGCGTAGATTCACGCTCCGGTGACGCTGCTGCCCATCATCGGTCTGTATTATTTAGCTACGCCTTCAATTGTGATGGTTATTAAAGCATTAGCTCTAGTAAACACCTCAACCGTTTAGCGAAACAATCAACATTATTGATGGTTGAAACACATCGCGCTGCAAAGCGCAAAACTTATTAAAACAAACAAAATGGAGTTGGCAAGTCGGAAAGTGCAAAGTTTCGCCTTTTAATAATAAATTTTGTACATGATGGACAAAGATGGAGTTGGGACTAGCGCTGAGTGTTTTATGAAAAGTTTACAAACTTCACCTAAGGCTTGAATGCACGACCGGTAGAGGGAGACAGGAATTATTGTTTGTGCCAAAGTTGTGTACCTACAAATGGAAAGGGTAAGTTGTGTAACGGAGCGAGTGTAGCACTAGATTTGGAAAATTATGACTTAAAGATGTTTGGATTTTGTTTCATTGAGTGTATTTCTGATGAATAAGCTTGTTTGGCTAACTAAATTCAATTAGTCCGTCTTTTAGCTTATTCAAAAATAAAGGACATGTATTTTTATTTGTAAATTAGAAATTACAAAGTTTCGTTGGATTATTTTTATTTGCGTAAAGTTCAAGATAGAGTCGTTTAGGTAAAGTCCAGGATCGAGCAAAGTGGTGATGGGCCTATGACCAGCAGTGGACTGTGAGAGGCTGATGATGATGATGTTCATCATGGTAAAATAGGTTGTGATCATTGAAAGTGCTTCCCAAAATACGAAGACTTACTTCTTCTTTACGAACTTTAAAAAAACCCTTGATAAATAAAATAAAGTAACACCAGGGCAAATTAAATTAAGAGAGGTAGGGCATAGCGAATCTTCGCTCGAATTGAGCTGCCCGTCCGGGGAAGGACCTCCACCCTATAAAATACCGCAGCCAAATGACCTTCGGGTCGTGTTTCTGCTGGTGAGTAGGGTGTCCGGAGCTCGTGGGGGGTTAGGGTTGGGCCGGCATGGCGGTGGCAACTGACAAGTAACTGACCAGTTACTTGCCCGTTGTCACAGCGACTTGGGCCTCTCTTTCGCTTTCCATCAGGCGTAGGGAAGTCATTATGACGAGCCACTATAAAAAAAAAAACTGTAACTTCACTATCAGCCACCTGGAAGAGATCGTCAAAATAATGTGGAAGCCGACGACAATGTTCTTAGTTTTAGTACTTACCTACATATTTGTGGTATCTTCATTGTTCTTATACTTATAACACAATGTCTCAATCGACTTACTTTGAGGTCGAAATAATATGTATCGTATGTTATAACGTCTGATATAAGAGGAAATCCTGCTTATGGATCCCGCTGGAGCAACCAATTACACGTTAGGAATTTGTTTGATCCACAACAACGGGCTATACCGACCAAATAACAACATCCTAGGCATTCCATCAAAGCAAGCCTAACTAATCACGAAAGACGCAAAGTGCGCGATCCGAAAGGTACCCCAAAGGTCTCCTAATATCTCAATGTAGTGCAATCAACCGGAATGAAGGCAGTGTCCGATTTCATTCGGTGACTGGCTCGATGTCTCATTTGGTAGTGACCTCTGTCTTCTGAGCCAAGGGTCGTGGGTTCGATTCCCGCATAGTACAAACATTTGTGTTCATGAACATGACTGTTTGTATTGGTCTGGGTGTTTACAAAAAAAAAAGTGTCAAAGTAAGTTTATCAGTTGTCTAGTACCCATAGTACAAGCTTCGGCTTAGTTTGGGGCTAGATGGCGGTGTGTGGCCCAGCGTGGCATCATCATCATCATCATCATCAGCCTATCACAGTCCACTGCTGGACATAGGCCTCTCCAGTTATTCGCCACAGGGCAAACATCTGGAGGATATACCCATAATCGCCACGCTGGGCAGGCGGGTTAGCGATCGCAGGGCGTAGCTTCTCGCTCCGGTGACGCTGCTGCCCGTCATCGGTCTGTGGTATTTAGCTACGCCGTCAACTGTGATTGTTATACCGCCACCAGTCGGTTGCCAGCGCCTCGTTTGTTATTCGGCAGGATGCACCACGGGCAGGTGAGGTTGGCTTGGAGCGAAATGATGATAGGCCGCTCCCTTGCATCTCTCAGCGTGGCATGTCTTGGGTTATTTATTTATTCTATCAAAGCGAGCCTAACTAATCACGAAAGACGCGAAGTGCGCGACCCAAAAGGTATCCTTAAGGTCCCCTAATATCTCAATGTAGTGCAATCAACCGGAATGAAGACAGTGTCCGCCGTAAGCCTGATCGGCGTCGGCTGTCGGCGGCTGACAAATTGTCGGCGCGACGGAGCGAGGCTTATTTACGAATAACATCCTTAAACTGTCGGCGTGCGCCGTGATCGATCGGTGATGAGAGCGATTGCCTTTCAGATATTAAATAGCGGAGATAAAAACATTTTGTTAACATTGCATCACGGCGGAGCTTAGATTCGTTATATGCATAGTTTTACTTTGGAATGTAAGGGAGTGATCCATCATCTTTTCGCTTCAAGCCAGCCTCACCTGCTCGTGGTGCATCCTGCCGTTTTCGCCGCACAGCAGGAAAGAGCAGCGGTATAATGCCGCACTGTACTGTAGTAATACAGTGACTGGCTCGGTGGCTCATTTAGTAATGACCTCTGCCTTCTGTGCCGAGGGTCGTGGGTTCGATTCCCGCACAGTACAAACATTTGTGTTTATAAACATGTCTGTTGTGTGTATTTATTTACGAAAAAAAAAGTATTTAAGTAAGTTTATCAGTTGTCTTGTACCCATAGTATAAGCTTCGGCTTAGTTTGGGGCTAGATGGCGCTGTGTGGCCCAGCGTGGCATGTCTTGGGTTATTACAGTACCGTGTGCCGTAAAGTGTGCACAATACAATTGGTACAGTATTACAGTGCGACATTACGCCGCTGGTTTTATCTGCCGCGTGGCGAAAAACTCGTAGTGCGCGCCTACGCTTAAATTGAAATACCTACCTAATACAAGTTATATAGTGATTTATCTAACAGACCTATTTATCTGGATGGTTTATAAGACAGGCATCCTTAAAATTCCGACGGCTTGATCGATGGTTGATGGCAGTGATTTAAAGATATCGGACACTGATTAAACGGAAATAAGGGAGACAGGATTTTCAAAGCTTTGGAACAGAATATAGATTTGTTGTACGACAACGGAATGGAAACAAACCTCCCCCTTTTCCCATTCAGGACAATTCGGAATGGGAATCGACGTCGATAATGCTTTTTCTGATCTGAACATGTGACATGATAGTTTACGCTCCGTTCAGCTGCTCTGAGGAAGACGATATATACCTACCTTTGGACACAATGGTCAGTGGCGTCCTTGAGCGCGCCAGGTGCCCAGAGTACACCCCCGGATGAAACCACACCGTCTTCCCGAGGTGTGCCTTGTGGGCGGCGCAGCTCTGCCGCGCTATAGGGGATGTTCTCTGGGCTTCCCGACCCCCTTAGATAGAGTGCTTGCACCGTCGATTATTTTATTTTATTTATTATGGAAATATAGAGCACATGGTCTTAGGTATGTACCTAAGACTATTGTAATTATAGTGGGTATTTTCCGCTAGATAAGAGAGCTAGGGCCATAAATCGTCATAAAAAAAGGAATGAAAATAGTTATGAGCAATAAGAAATTAAATTAAACTTGAATATTCAATTACATAATACGAAAATTCCAATACAAGTTTACGAAGGTCAAAGAAAATATTCAATGAGAATAGCTTTATCAAAGCGAAGAATAAATGAAATGATCCATGGAAACAAAAGGTGCAAATTAAACATCTCTAAGACTCTGTTTTCTAGTTTATCTGAGCCCTTTGACTGTAAATATTGAATTTTAATTAATTGTTGTGAGGAATTTAATATGTCTTTTGAGATTCATATTTAAACAGCTAAGATGAGCATTTAGTAATGAAAGCAATTTTTTTTTATGTTAGAGGGGGCCTAATGGTAAATGTTCTATCTATTTTCTATATTTATAATAAATCTGTAGAGAGGTCAATTCTGTACATAAAATATTTTTTCAAAATAATTAGTGATCGATACTGATGCCAATGTCTGTCTGTATGTTCGTTATAGAAAAAAAAACTACTGGACGGATTTTAACGAAACTTGGTACGAATATTCTTCAGACTCTTGGGCAGGTTAAAGTATACTTTTCATTACGCTACAATCAATAGGAGCAGAGCAGTGACGGGAAGTGTGTGGGAAACTGGAGACATTTTTATCTGCATGTTTGATCGCGGATCACGCGAAAACTAATGCATGGAACTAAATGCAGTTTTCACCAATGTATTGCTGGAGGTCTAACTTAAAATTTAGGCACCATTTTATGGAAGTCTGTTATTATTGAAACCTGATATACACGCGTGCGACGCCGCCGGCACAGCTAGTATCAAATATAATGATGATGATATCAAATATAATATATTTTAGATACCTAGCTAATTATATTCGATTACTATTGTAGCCAAGAAAGCACCGTCAGAGCTAGAATAATCTTCAAAGGTCTAGACAAAGCTAAGTTAATTAGTAGGTGCTGGATTAAATTAGATTACTAGATGGCTTGAGATCAAAAGTGGATTGTGAGGGTGTCTTAGATAGTTTTAAGACAAAGGGAATAAATTTAACGATAGTAGGTATCGTTAAATTTATTCCCTTTGTCTTCTTTATTCAGGAAAATGAACAATTAAATACAATACAATGACAGGGATCGAATAGTAATAGAAAAAAATCTTATTTATATATGTCCGTGTGATATCCAGAATAGGCCTGTTGCCGTAAAAAATGTAATAAGTCCGTCTTTTAGATTGTTCAAAAATAAAGGACACGTATTTTTTTTTTCATTTGTAAATTATACCAAATATGAGAAAGATAAAGCCCGTTAAAATTACGCGTGACGTCACAGAGTGGGAGGTTTTTCGCCACTGAGTGACGTCAAAGACCCCCACTCTTACATTTTGATGCCTTGTATCTTTGTTATTTTTTGTTTAAATGAAAAAAGGAAAAATACGTGTCCAATATATTTTTATAATCTAAAATACGGACTAAATATAATGTAAGTAATTGTTGTGACCCTGGAAACATCCCTATTAGAATAGGACCATCGGCCACCGCATATCCCGTGGATGTCATCGAAGACGACTAAGGAAAAATTTGAAAATGGACCCCAGCGTGTGACCGATGACAATATGCTATTATGGCTAAAAATTGTAATTAGTCCGTCTTTTAGCTTATTCAAAAATAAAAGACACATATTTTTCCTTCTTTTATTCAAATAAACAATAGCAAAGATACAAGGCATCAAAAGTTAGGAGTGGGAGTCTTTGACGTCACTCGCTCCTGTAAAAATGCCTCACCGAGTGATGTCACGCGTAATTTCAACGGGCTATAACTTTGTAATTTTTAGTTTAATTTACAATTAGAAAAATATTATTTTATTTTTGAAGAAGCTAAAAAACGGACTAAATACAATTTTTAGCTATAATAGCCTATTATCATTGGGAGAAGCCTATGTACCTACATAGGCTGCTGGACATAGACCAACGTCCATTGACGTTAGCAGGCTGATAACGTGAGACTATACCAGATAGCAATAATGTTTTATGTAAAACGATGCACACATATAACACAGGTAAGTTAAACCGCGTGCGGGTACCATGTAATAGAAATGTCAACTCGCCATAACGACGCGAGTTGAGGAAAATCTCCACGCGGAAAATCGAGGTAAAGGAATGACTACACTGGCACTTGGTAGCGCCTTAAACGAGAGTATTCTAGAGACCATTAAAAAGTTATTGTTACAGGCGTTAGATACTACAGACCAATGATGTGCAACAGCGTCACCGGAGCGAGGAGCTACGCTCTACGATCGTCAAACATGTCTTAGGGTATTTTTTTATTTTTAAAATGCATCTTAAAGGATGAAACTATTGTTTATACACCCGCATTCACAACTTATTTATGGAAACTAACAACACTATGCGAAGTAAGGCACATACAATGACGACCGGCTACTTCTTTGGGTGGAAGTAGGTCTTTGGACCGACCAAAGACGTACTTCTTTGGGTACCTGTGCGTCTGCGCGACTATAATAATATATCTAGCTAGTATAATAATATCGACGAAATAATCTACGAGTATATTGCTTGAGAATATTTTTTTCAAATGCCGCTCCTGTATAACTTGCCTATTCTAACTGTACTGTTTTTGTACTTAAAGAGCGATATCTCAAGTCACGCCCACTCAACAGTAATTCATTTCCATCATTCCCACCCACGCTCGTCACTACATTCGCAGCTTAACCCGGCCCGCGTTACTCCGCAGATAAAATAAACTGTGTAGGTAATAAAAGTCTTCGTCGCCAAGTTAATTAAGAGGTACGTGTCAGATGCCTTCAACGGGCCAAATTGAAATGTACAGGCTCGGTGCGGTCTATTGCGGCAGCGGGATTTACGCTTAGGGATTGCGTTTGTGTGAGGTGTATGCTTTATTGTATTTGCTAAACGAAATCGTGGGAAATGTTTGGAAAGGTACCTAAAGAGAGGTAGGGCATAGCGAATCTTCGCTCTTCCCCGCCCGTCCGGGGAAGGACCTCCACCCTATAGAATACCGCAGTCAAATGACTTCTGGGTCGTGTTTCTGCCGGTGAGTAGGGTTTCCGGAGCTCGTGGGGGGTTAGGGTTGGGCCGGCATGGCGGTGGCAACTGACAGGTAACTGACCAGTTACTTGCCCGTTGTCACAGCGACCTGGGCTTCTCTTTCGCTTTCCATCAGGCGTAGGGAAGCCATTATGTCGAGCCACAATAAAAAAAAAAAAAATCATTTGGTACGATGACCTGGAAGGGGATGTAAGGTAGCAAACTTGTATTCTTTATTTTCTTTTCTTCTTCTTTCTTAGCGAAAAGAAGATTCAACGGACAGATAAGGGTTCATCTGTGATAAATCCTGCTGAATACCAAACGACGCTCTGGCAACCAACTGATGGCGGTATCACCATCACGATTAAAAGCGTAGCTAAATACCACAGGTACCGATGATGAGCATCAGCGTCACTGGAGCGAAAAGCTACGCTTTGCGATCGCCACTAGGCCGGGTAAAGCCTCCAGATGTTTTCCCAACTAGAGAGGCCTATGTCCAGCAGTGGACTGCGATAGGCTGATGATGATGATGAGTTTTCTTAACACACAAGGCCGGCAAGAAATCTACAGAGTAGTTTTTTTTAAAGCGTCATAAACCAACTTACCTAATTTTTTCAATCACTGGTACGGAACCCTACGTGCGCGAGTCCGACTCGCACTTGGCCGGTTTTTTTTCTACTAGGAGTGCGATATATGCATAAAGAATTTCACTCATGCAAAGCCGGAGCGGGTCGTCAGTCTCTGATAAACAGTTTAAACACCCACCCTGTATTAATCAAAAGACGTTCAAAAAGGCTATCTGCGGTAATAAATAAGAAAAGAGTTAAAACACAACCGCCGCACAACCCATCAGCCGTCTTTATTATTAACTAGCAGCCCGCTCCTCGCTTCGCTTCGGATAAATCAATTATTTCAGCTAAACATTTCATACATTGTTTGGTGTTTTAGGAAGGACCTCTCATATTTTCTATCAACTAATATAACCTATACATACGCTTACAATGCTAAAATTAATGGATGCTAGAAACAAAATGAAGATAATATATTCGATTCGAAGGCTGAGAAATCTGAACATGGTTTGACACAAATAACAAACGCAATACGTGATGCAGTTAACGTAAACGCAATACTATAATATCTATCTAGCGACGTCTTTTAAACACTGATTACTTTAAGAGAGGTAGGGCATAGCGAATCTTCGCTCAAATTGAGCTGCCCGTCCGGGGAAGGACCTCCACACTATAGAATACCGCAGCCAAATGACTTCCGGTTCGTGTTTCTGCCGGTGAGCAGGGTTTCCGGAGCTCGTGGGGCCCCCGATGGGGTCCTCGGCTTGTCGTGCCGGGGGGGGGGGGGCTTAGTACGGGTCGGGCCCCCACGACCCGGAACAAAGAGGGACCCCAGGTCGGTGGGCCGCAGGTGGGCGGCGCCGGCAGCGGGACTGAGCCTCGGTCGTCCCGCTCCCGCCAGCAGAGGTGGGCCGCTTGGCGGCACCAGCGCTAAGCGCTGGGTTGTTCGGCGAGGGTCGCAGAGGAAGAGGAGTGCCCTTCAGGGGATCTCTCCCTATCCTGTGCAACCCAACGGCCTTAGGGCCGTGTGTGAATGTAGGGCTGTGGCCCTGTGTAGTGGTGGCCGTGGGGCCAGGTAGGTAGGTGGCCGCGCCGTGCTCCGCGTGTCCCTCTAACTTAGGGCAGGCAGTAGAGGGCATAGTGCGAGAACGGCCGTAGCCGTAGAAGGCAGCGGCGGAATGAACATCTTTTTCCGCCGCTGGGACCTGGGCATCGGGCACGGGGTCGTCCGGCGCCCGGCACGGGTTCCGCTGGGAGGGGGCGTGCTTCGTGGCTATCTGCGGTAATAAATAAGAAAAGAGTTAAAACACAACCGCCGCACAACCCATCAGCCGTCTTTATTATTAATTCCCCTCACAATCTGTTGCAAATTGAGTAATAAAACTGAGCAAGCTCTGAATAAATTATCAAGTGGAAATTCAAAGATAAAATGTAATGAGAAAACTTCATTTCACATTAAGAACGCCTATACGGAAATCGTGATATTCATGCAGCTTCTACTTTTAAAACGGTGTGCATTTAGCCTTTCTAGTTTTATTCGGAAAGAAAATCAAAAATGGACGAGAGGCAGCCGTGTAAAGCAAATATTATGTTCATCGTCAACCTATTGCAGTCCACATAGACATAGGCCTCTCCAGCTGTTCGCCACTTAGGGCAAACATCTGGTGGATATACCCATAATTGCCACCCTAGGCAGGCGGGTTGGCGTAGCTTCTCGCTCCGGTGTGACACTTCTGTCCGTCATCGATCTGTGGTATTAATTAAGCGTACCTTTAATCGTGATGGTTATACCGCCATCAGTCGATTGCCAGCGCACCGTTTGTTATTCGGCAGGATGCACCACAGGCAGGTAAGGTTGGCTTGGAGCGAAAGGATGATAGGCCGCTCCCTTATATCCCCATTTAAAATTATGTATATGTGCGTTAAAAGATTTCAATAACTCCATAAATAAATGCTTTTAGAAGGCATGTACCCTATTCGTCACTGCATTAGTCTCTTTTTAAGTCTCCTGTATTATAAGGCCTATTTATTGAACCCATTGCCCATAGTCTGTACTTAACACAGACCTTATAAATGTAAATAAAGATACTTTAAGTATTAAAAATCTTAAGTAAAATACCTTATCTCAAGTCGTACTCACTGGGGGCCCTTTTTCCATCTCTCGACGTATACGAGCCCTTAGACTGATATTGTCCCCGTTAAGGGAATCATCTTATAAAACTCTGGAAATTAACAAAACTTGTGGTTTTGTTTTGTGGATATTCACAGAAGTCATAGTACAAAAAAGTTCATAGCTGTTCTGTGAAAATTCGTGCAGTATCCCGGTTATTCCTTTGAACATTTTCTGGAATGTGTCATGAATAGCAGTCAGGGAACCATTTTAATCTTAGGGTACGATCGTAATGATAATAATTGCGGGAATTCTCTTAACAAGATTAGGGAGTTTTTGTTCCGGTAACACCGGACTTCTGACTTGGGAATCGTCGGGAGAAATTTATTATTGTACAGTTAGACTTGGCCATTTTCGCGAGAAAAATTTAACTTTATTTTCATACTAAACTTCATTCTAGAATGTAAAAAATAATACAATAATAACAATTTCATCATCATCATCAGCTTATTGCAGTCCACTGCTGGACATAGGCCTCTTCAGTTGTTCGCCACTTAGGGCAAACATCTGGGGGATATACCCATAATTGCCACACTGGGCAGGCGGGTTGACGATGGCAGGGCGTAGCTTTTCGTTCCGGTGACGCTGCTGCCCGTCATCGGTCTGTGATATTTAGCTACACCTTCAATTGTGATGGTTATACCGCCACCAGTCGGTTGCCAGCGCCTAGTTTGTTATTCGGCAGGATGCACTACGAGCAGCTGAGTTTGGCTTAAAGCGAAAAGACGACAACAAGAATTCTCTGAATGAAGAAGGAATATGAAGGGCCGTTCCCTTTCATACCAGCAGGCTTGGAGCGAAAAGATGATAGGCTACCGCTCCCTTCATCATCATCATTAGCCTATTGCAGTCCACTGCTGGACATAGGCCTCTCCAGTTGTTCGCCACCTAGGGCAAACTTCTGGAGGATATACCCATAATACCGCTCCCTTACATACCCAAAAAATAAAATTTTAACCCTTTTCAAAACCTTATTTAGGGGCTATCAATTTTCCGAAACTGTTTACTAATGCAATGTAGGATGGGTAGCCATATCTAGTGGCGTTCTAGAGTGGTCACTGCTTCTCGGCAAACGTAGTGCAGAATGCCTTAAGCCGTGGAGTGATGATTTGCGCAAGATGGCAAATTTAGCAAAGTGCCAAACAATTGAAAAGACCTGTGTCCAGCAGTGAACGGCGAAAGGCTGATGATGTCGAGAAATAGAACCAGACCAAACAAACATTTCGAAGTCAGAGAAACTATAACGACTTCAACCTACAAAGTTGAAAGGGTAATATCAAATCAAGCTTAACAAATTGGATATAGAAAGGAACACCACAGGGATTGCGCTGCGATGGAAAACTTCTTACATCACGTCCGAAGGGTGAAATAGTCCCATGCATCGGGTTATTGAATTATGTTAAGGGTCACCTTATAAGCGGTCGTGTTTTCCAACTGAGATATGGGGCTATGCTTGATTGATTGATCGTACTTTGGCCCGTGTTTATGTGAATAAATAATAAATATCAGACAACATCACATACATTGCTCCGATCCCAAAATAAGTAGCTTAAGCCCTTGTGTTATGGGTAATAGAACAACGAAGGCACCACAAATAAATACTTAATACATATATAAACACCCAGACACGGAACAAACACAAGTGTTCATCACACGAATGTTTGTCCCGGGTGGGAATCGAACCCACGACCCTTGGTTCAGAAGGCAGGGGTCACTACCAATTATGCCACCGAGCCAGTCAGTTCAATCTTTCTCTTATGACATGATAGAGACGATTTATATACTTGAGTGATCAAGTATCGCTTTAGTGAATAGTGCAAATTGACTCACTCTCACTCTGTCTCTCTAAATTGTTGGTCGTAGTCATCATCAGCCTACAATCGTTCACTCCTGAACATAGGTTTCCTTTACCTTTAGTCATCTACTTAGCGTCGCATCTTAGGAAGGTGTATCACCGCCAACTTTTAACTTAAGTTGCCTGGACATGCCATTGCTGACCTGGAAGTCTTTAAGCAGACTAAGTACCCACGTTGGTCGTAGCAAGTAGAAAATGTTCAGGTGGGGGTACACTGATGGTTCGAACCTTGCCTTCGAGTGTGGTGCCCCTCTCCAGAGTATGTCTGATCTAATCTGCTATCCCATGTGTGGAGAGGCCTGCTCGCTCACTGAGGTACTGTCCGCGACTGGGGGTGCTGTCGGGGTGGGCGGAGCACTTTGATTTGTCATCGAAACCAAACAAGACTAAGAAGAAAACTCAGTTAAGAAAATAATAGTTCTATCACTTTCATTTAAATTATTATATTACCTTCACTTTTCCTCCTTAATGCACGATAGGGAAGCAAACATTATCTAAAACGACGTCGTAAACACTTTACCGACTCATAAATATTCAATGTAACACGATCGTTAGACGTTCAGCGGGATCCACACCGGACGATTCAAAATGGATCGTGAATCCCAAGATCTGGGATCGTATAGGTCTACTCTGAAGTTTGAAATACTAAGTAAAAAGTTTTTAAAATTACCCACGACATGTGACGCTGGGCCACACAGTGCCATCTAGTACTTAAGCCTCAAGCTAAGCTGATGCTTTTACTATGGATACTAGATAATTAATACCCGATTTTCATACTAACTGTACGAGTGGTTTCCGGGTTTGGTGAAGGACCACCCAATCTCATCCCGTGGGTGTCGTAGAAGACGACTATAGGGAGTATCAGAAAGCGGGAAACAGCATTTCATCATCATCAGCCTATTGCAGTACACTGCTGGACATAGGCCTCTCCAGTTGTTCGCCACCAAGGGCAAACTTCTGGAGGATACACCCATAATCGCCACACTGGGCAGGCGGGTTGGCGATCGCAGGGCGTAGCTACTCGCTCCGGTGACGCTGCTGCCCGTCATCGGTCTGTGGTATTTAGCTACGCCTTCAATTGTGATTGTTATACCGCCACCAGTCGGCCGCCAGCGCCTCGTTTGTTATTCAGCAGGATGCACCACGTGCAGGTGAGGTTAGCTTGGAGCGAAAAGATGATGGGTGTATCCTTCAGATGTTTTCCCTAAGTGGCTTTTTATTAATACTTGTAAATAAGTATAAGATACATAATATGGTAAAGTACCCACACCAATACAAACATACATGTATTATACAGGTATACAAATCGGTCTCCAAACTGTAGATCGGCCGGTGTAAATCGGGCTATTCAATCTTCTACATTGGAGATTAATGACAAATCGCGACTGAGAGATTATAAACATTGACATTATGTTCGAATAACAGGGATTTGTTTATCGATCTTAAACGTTTGATTTGGGTTTGGGAACTGTAGCCTTGTTTTACTTACGATTTTCGATTGTTATAGAAGAGATTCTTACAGCCAAGTCTGGAAGTGAATCAGTAAGTCCTATGACAGTTGAAAACTCTATCGTCAATCAAGCGCGTGGCAGTAACCCACTGTTGAACATAGACCTCTCCAATTGTTTGCTACCTTTCTCGATCCTGGGCTTCTCGCATCCAGCACATGCTAGTCAACTGAGCCACTAAGGGCTCTCTACACTATGTTTGCCGTAATGCGGTCTCCATTCTAGGACTCGTTTACCCCAACAGTTATTCTATCGTGGTTCAAACTAATCTCATAACATTTTGTAAAAACTGTTTGACTGATATTTAGGATTGAATTACAAAAAAAAATAGAACCTGTGAAAGTATTACAGACATCTTGTGGTACAATTAAGATGGTCTTACCGCTAGTAAGCGATGTCTTTCAAACAACCTTCAAGTAGAGTTCTTTTGTGGTGACAAAACTTTTGTGGTGACATCATAAACCATGCGACAAACCATCTTTAATCTCCGTTTTTCAATACACAACAAACAAAAGCTTTATTCGTATAAAATATACTAAGCAACAGAATTAATATCGTTCGCTAGAGGTCACAGAATGATAAACGTTTATTGCTCAGTGTGATTACCGAACCCGGGGATACAAAGTTTGTTATCTAAGTCAAACCACTTAAAGACAAAGCTTATCGCCGTTCCCAATTATAAAACTTTAAAGTCGACTTTAAGTCAAATATACAGTTTACAAAGAGTTGCCAGTTTCGAAGGTTTCTGGAAAATGCTGGCTTGTTACTTTGAGGGAGAGATAGGAAGCTAGAAAGTGCAGGTTTGGAGGAAGCAGGAACAATGAAGATGGCGTCTTCATTGTTCCTACTTGTGTAATACATCCTACTATAGTTCATTCGCGTTAAGAAAATAGTGACTGACAGGTCACTGACAGGCCACTAGCCAATTAAAACGCTAGAAATTATAAAAATAATATGGTGTATATGTATATGCCTTCTTAACCAAGGGTCGTGGGTGCGGGGATGGCACAGGCGAGTTAGAGATCGCAGGGCGTAGCTTCTCGATCCGGTGACGCTGCTGCCCGTCATCGGTCTGTGGTATTTAGTTACGCCTTCAATAGTGATGGTTATGCCGCCACCAGTCGGTTGCCAGCGCCTCGTTTGTTATTCGGCGGGATGCACCACGGGAAGGTGAGGTTGGCTTGGAGTGAAAAGATGATGAGAAGATGCCCTTCGTGCCCCGAGTCCTTCGTGCTCAGAGCCCTTCGTGCCCCGAGTGGTGAGTGCGGGGACTCGATCCACTTATAGGGGCGTAACGGTGTGGTGGGTGCAATCGCACCATTGCACGAGGTCCGCCTGGGGAACACCCTATTGCTCCCCGGAAGCCGGGGGTAGGGGGATTTGCCCTCCCCGGACCAGGAGCGCTGGCCGCTTGTCATCTGCGGCTGGCCAGGGCATGCAGGGATGCGGCGGTATGCTTCGGCGTTGCCCGTGTCTCTTCCACTTGCTGCCCACTGGCGACACAGGGGGGTTTAGTGGGTATACCCTCCCATTTCGGGAGGTGTGAGTCCCACACTGCTCACATTCACATACATTCAGCTCATTACAAACTGTGGGGACAGTAACTCAAAATCTGGGTGGAAATGGAACAAAGCCGCATACTGCGGACTCTGATATGCCGGTAACACGCTCCGGTGATATACGACATCCGAAATCCGAAAGGACGCTACATAACATGATGTCTGCGAGCGCTCATGACAAGCAAATTATGAGAATTAATTCCGCCTTCAATGGTATTTCCAGAATAGTGACTAGGTACAGGGCTGAAGTCATTTAGATACTACTTTTACGCCAATTCGTGTAGTAGAAGTATTAGCTTCTGTAACTGTCAGCCAATTACTTCGTTGGCTGAGTGATCTAAAGTGGACTTGGCCTCCAACATCAGTCATTATTTTTTTTGCCGGGGTAAAATGCTTTTAGGCGTCGCGATATTATCTGGGACTCACGCGATTGCCTCGTTAGTCAACTAAGACTTCCTAGGTTTGATTCCCGGGCCAAGTCAAAAATTATTACCTACTGGGTGTAATTATAGTCAAATCAAATCAAAATTTCTTTATTCATATAGGCTTTTACAAGCATTTATAAATCGTCAATATTGAATAAAGTACGTAAATTAAAAGGAAGTAAACTACTTACCACCGGATTCGGAATGAAGCTTCTATCGAGAAGAACCGGCAAGAAACTCAACAGTTACTACGTACGTACGTACACATACTCTTGGTACTAAATCGTATACTCCAATGTCGCTTAACATTTTAGGCGAGTTGCGGTTAAGGGCTACCCATTTATTCACACAAAAAAAGAGTTTATTCCACACATGTGTATTTTACGAGACGAGAAATCACCAGATGTAGAAAACATTCCTTCGCGTGCAAAAAAGTAAGGCAATTTTTATCTTTGCCACGTCATTAAAATTTGGAACTCATTACATTACAAATGTGTTTTCTCCTTCCTTTGATATAGGATCCTCTTAACTGGGCGTGAATAAGCTTCTTACGGGCCGACATTGTGGTGGCAATTGACTGGCTGGTTAGGTACCTGTCCGTTGTCGCAGCAACTTGGGCTTCTCTCTTGCTTTCCATCAGGCGTAGAGAAGCTATTATGCCGTCATCCTCATCATCATCAGCTTATCGCAGTCCACTGCTGGTAGACCTCTCCAGTTGTACGCCACTTAGGGCAAACATCTGGAGGATATACCCATAATCGCCACGCTGGGCAGGCGGGTTGGCGATCGCAGGGCGTTGCTTCTCGCTCCGGTGACGCTGCTGCCCGTCATCCGTCTGTGGTATTTAGCTACCCCTTCAATTGTGATGGTTATACTGCCACCAATCGGTTGCCAGCGCCTCGTTTGTTATTCTGCAGGATGCACCACGGGCAGGTGAGGTTGGCTTGGAGAAAAAAGATGATAGGCTCCCTTACATCCCGTGCCATGCATTATTATGCTGTGGTACTTAAAAAAAAAAGATGTATTCACATGTGCTGTAAAGGATTCCATACTCCCAGTACACGCTACGTGCACTTATAACCCCTTTCTGTTTGCGGACGCCATTTATCACGCGCATACATCACGGTGACCTAACGCCGGCCACACATTATGTGGTTCTCTTCAATTTTCAGCCGGTCGTTCCGCCGTTCGCGTATGTATGGGTATGTTAATTGAAATGCTGCGTTGGGGCTGATGTCTCCGTGTTTTTGTGGGATTTTCGTGAACTTTTATGGCATTTGTTTAAGTTACGGTAAAAATCAGGCTTGTGAACAATCCTTTCTATAATAATACTATTAAAGAAAGGATTGTAAATGTCACCGGAAAATAGCAAGAATCGTATGTTGATCAATTTCCTAGGTAGTTGATTAACTTCCGGAAAATAACAAACGGCAGTTGGAATGTATTATTTAACGTATGTATTTTAGTAAATTGATCAATTTACGGGGTCTTGCCGTAAAATCATCCGACGAAGGTGAGGTGAACGTTGATTGGTTCAATGGCTCATGTGGCGTTATCCCGGCAACCAATCAGGGAACAGTGTATTAAGTTACGGGTAATAGTGCACCGTTAAATAGTACATTGAGCAACGATTGGCCCATTTGAGGACGATTTTACTTGTGTCAAAATCGTAAATTATTAAATGACTGCCAGGCTACCGTAAATTGATCAACTAACTGAAATCCATTGCGTTAAATAATACATTTCAACTACCGTTTGTTACATTCCGAAAGTTAATCAACTACCTAGGAAATTGATCAACTTACGATTCTTGCTATTTTCCGGTGACATATACAGAATAACTGTCTGTAATCCAGGTGGTATTCGGATTTGGAATAGAGAGTACGAAATTCGAATTTTCTTCGAGAAGATGCATAAATACATTTTGCTGTCTGTACCATAAATACTCGTACATTTCAATTTAAATTGTTATTATTAAAGGATTTAGATTTTTTTTTTGGAGAACCTTCACCTGACTCACTCGATTTGATTTGGGAACTAACACACATGTGTAGGGACCTCTATACACTGAATGAGTTTGATTTCCTCCATATTAATTTGCCGTTCATTTCCGTACACAAAAAAGTCAACCTAGACTCTGGCGTAAAAGAACCCAGGGGACTTTTTAAATGTAAAGAAAGAGCTGTAGGGGTTAAAGGGTTTTTACGAAAGTAGTAAATGGTGAGAACTAGTTTAACATTTATTCGTGCGGTAATTGTAATCACCATGTCGTAAGAGTCGACTAGGACTTCTTGTGATTTCTTGTGTTTTAGCTTTTCCTCAGACAAGGACCAAGCTAAAAATAAAAAAAACACATTTTTTTTTCAACCCCAAATAAAAAATTACAGATTGAAAGAAAAACTAGTGACAAAAAATAATAATTGCCCAATTCCCTTACAATTATATTATCAGAAGTAACTAATTAAAACAATTACGCCAACCCTTTTAAATTGGCCTGATTAACCCTCGGCTAATCGTCGAACTCGCGAAGTTACTTTGAGGGTCAATTCCGACAAAAGGACGGGCCGAAACGTTGGCCCATTGAGCTAATTTTGCGCGAAGGTTCATTTTGAGCAACAATGTTCCGATGTCGCGTGAAGGGACTGTAGGGTGGTCATAAGGTGGGTCGTCGAGGTGGACATAAGAGGATACTAAGAATATGCATCTTTACTTTGTGAATAACAAGATCAGTATGCTAGGATAAAACCTATTCATGTTATCAGAAAAACATCATCATCATTTTAAGAGAGGTAGGGCATAGCGAATCTTCGCTCGAATTGAGCTACTCGTCCGGGGAAGGACCTC
This sequence comes from Conogethes punctiferalis, assembly GCA_031163375.1. Taxonomy (NCBI): domain Eukaryota; kingdom Metazoa; phylum Arthropoda; class Insecta; order Lepidoptera; family Crambidae; genus Conogethes; species Conogethes punctiferalis. Next base: position 17,633,537 of record CM062078.1, read on the forward strand.
CACCCTATAGAATACCGCAGTCAAATGACCTTCGGGTCGTGTTTCTGCCGGTTTCCGGAGCTCGTGGGGGGTTAGAGTTGGGCCGGCATGGCGGTGGCAACTGACAGGTAACTGACCAGTTACTTGCCCGTTGTCACAGCGACTTGGGCTTCTCTTTCGCTTTCCATCAGGCGTAGGGAAGCCATTATGTCGAGCCACAATAAAAAAAAAATCATCAGCATTAGCTTTTACCACTGCTGGACATAGGCCTCCCCAATTGTTCGTTGCCTGTGTTTGTCGCAATATTGGCGATGGATCGCGCGATGTAATAAGGTAATAAAGAAAATCAAAGTTTATTAATACATATTTAGGTTTGGGTGGACCCCAAACTAGATACGTAACATACTCATCCATTTTTATTACACGTTACTGGTGTCATTGACCCGACCCCAGCAGTCAGGTAAGTTCGCTCAACTATTCCTATTACAGTCGTCCCTGTTTCGTGGAAATTCGTTACCAATCTGGCTACATCAACCGACATAGGTTCACAGATACTTTTGGTACACGTGTATCTACGCTATACAACCTTCCAACCAATTTACGTTCACTCCAATGATAACCTTAATACAATGTTAATGTCCTATTTTGCTTTGTCCTAATATTAATAATCAATGAGAAATGGCTGTCCAATAACTTTACGCCAATTCCCTACAAATAAATAACCCTTCACGGCCCAAATCTGCCTTCTTTATCAACCTTTGCTGTGTCATTGTTGAACTAAGATCTCTGCCAAACGTTATAACAGTTTTCTATCTAAATACCGAGTCTGCGTATCCTTTGATTAATAGGCGAGATTGTCACACCATCTTTCTTCAGCATGCTCTACTTTGTATGTCTATGATATTCTTTTTTCTGTCCACGTCGTCGCAAGTGCTGGATGCGAGAAGCCCAGAATCGATCTAAGTGGCGAAAATTAGGAGAGGCCTATGTCCAGCAGTGGACTGATACGGGCTGATGATGATGATGACGTCGTCGCAAAGCGTTTTGGAGATTTTTGTAGTCCTATAAGTATTTATTTATTATGCATCATGTTACGAATAATATGTATAAAGTGTAAGTTAAAGTGTAACTTTGTATAAAGTGTAAGTAGGTAGGTTTTTTTTTACTAATTTTAATAATTTAGTAAAGTGCACCACCAGGTCGATAATCCACCAGCTGCCACAAGTTAGAACCCATATCCATCCACAAGCGGATTGTAAATTATAATCTAAATGACTTCAGAAGAACCCAACATCATTTATGATCCCTTCTGTCCCACATTTGTCTCCTTCATCCTTGTCACACTGGTCAGGCCATATTCTTGCATGATCAATTTAACTCCTCAATACGCCCTCTTGCTCACTCCTCGCGTGAAATTGGGATGTCAGACAAAGACGGAAGACTTATGAGGTGGAATGTTGTCCTTCCAGAGTTGAGGGCTGCCTATATTTACTCGGACCGCTGTCAAACTCCACATCTATCTATGCAAGAGGCCAAAGTAATAAGATCTATTTGTTATCCCAAACTCTTTTCTATCGACTGGGACATACGGTTTCGAGTATCTGGAAATAGTTACTTAGATAATAATATGATAATCCACCTAGAACGAACTACAGTCGCGTAATACATATAATATGATGCTGTATCGCCTTTGAATGCTATAAAATTAAATGATAATGTTTGATGTTTGAAAGTAATCTTTGTTGAATAAATTTTTAAGTTCGATCATGCATGGAATGTTTGCACCTTTGTGATAGGTCGGCTAAGTACTAGCTTGAGGCGTTGACGTTATTGAGAAGCGTGCGAAGAAGCTTATCAATAATGACTTACTTTGCGACAAGAGGTTGTAGAGGCAGCGCCTCGTTTGTTATTCGGCAGGATGCACCACGGGCAGATGAGGTTCGCTTGGAACGAAAAAATGATAGGCTGCTCACTTACATCCCCCCATATAACTAAAGAAGTAACTGGGATGAATGGTTAATAATCGAAGCGATTATTTGTAGTTTCCAGCTTACCATTCATCGGATCAGTGTGTCCGCATCGAGTATAAAGTGCGAACGATAAATTTTCTTAGAATTCATGCGTTCAATTTCTGAGGGGACGAAAATATGAGACAATAACATCGTATAGCCCTGAAAGTATCAAGTTTTACGGTCAACCCGGCCGCGGCATTCCATTAGAATGGCCTTCGCGTAACTGACAAATATTAAAACGGGCCAATGTTTTGTGTTTTGTTTTGGCGAGCATTTGCTTCGGCGGACTAACATTATTTAGAACACTGTGGAAAATAATCCAATTCAATTAATAACCTTACCTTAACAGCAGCTTCATCGCTGTCTAAAAAAGTCACTTCAAGGCATCGCATACAAATCGACAATGATTTTTGGAATAGATGGAGGAAAACGAGCTTGGTAATCACAATTGAATTGCCAGCCCTTGAATAATTCTGTGTTATTCTGAATCACTATTCAGCATAAAACCTATCAGTCCACTGACCTGATAGGTTTTATGCTTCCCTAATAAAAATAAAATTCTTAACGACACATCTTATTTTCGCTCAAATTTAGTGAAACACTCGTAATATAAACATACATTTTTGTTAGCCTCAGCTAAAGTCAGCGCGGAGCTTCAGTGAACATGCAACTCCATTATAAAAAAAAATCAAAAGTCAAAGAGAATTCAAAGTATTCAGTTCCATTCGCATATCGTTGAATGATTTTCGTGCACTTGCATCACTGTGTACCTCACACTTATAAACATTTGTGTCTTACTGAAACTCGGAATAGATTTGACTCGAGCGAATCAGAATACTGCTCATTTGCAGTAATACTACCCGTATTACTAGAAATGTTAAAGATAAATAACATTACAGAAACCATTTAAAGTGTACACGTTATTGAGGTGGCCAGAAATAAACAAATGAAATATAAAATACTTGGATTAAGATAAAAGCAGTCTTCCTACTTCAAAAGTCAAAAAGTCAAAAGTCAAAATACCTTTATTCACATAGACTTAAAACAAGCACTTATGAATCGTCAAGTAAAAAATAATGTAGAAATACAAAAAGTAAAGTAAGAATGTGAATAAAAGCAATTTAAAAGAAGCTACCGCCGTGTTCGGAAAGTAGATTTCTACCGAGAAGAAACGGCAAGAAACTCGGTAGTTACTCTTTTTAAATCGCCAATTGTTACATGTTTAGGTATTACAACATTTTTTAATATTTTAAAGTTAAACAATGCAAAATAAAAGTTGAGTCTATACAATGCAAAGTTTACTACGAAGCAGCAGTCCAAGAGATGTTGTCGTTGAGGAAATCTTCTACTCTATAATAGCCCCCTTTTATAAGTAAGGACTTCATGTATGATTTGAATTTGTGAATGGGCAGTTCAACAATATGTTCCGGTAACCTGTTGAACATTTTGATACCCAATCCTACAAACGACCCACTCACCTTACTCAGCCTCAGACGTGGAACGGCAAGCTTGTGCTTATTTCTAGTGTTTAAATTATGATTATCTGAATTTTTATTGAATTGACTTAAATGTTTACGTACATAAACAACACAGTCAAAGATATACTGTGATGCTACCGTCATTATGTTAATTTCTTTAAAAAGTTCTCTAAGTGATTCGCGTGTCTTTAAACCATATATAGCGCGGATGGCCCGCTTCTGCAGTACAAAGATTGTTTGTATGTCAGCAGCTGACCCCCATAATAGAATACCGTATGACATAATGCTATGGAAATAACTGAAATAAACAACCCTTGCCGTTTCAACGTCAGTCAAAAGCCGGATTTTCCTTACCGCATATGCAGCTGAACTAAGCCTTCCAGCCAGGACAGCAATATGAGGACCCCATTGCTACTTCGAGTCTACATTGATGCCAAGAAATACTGTAGAGTTAATTAATTCAATAACTTCATTGTTCATGATAATATTAGTGTTAACCTGTTTGACATTTGGCATTGTAAATTTAACACACTTGGTTTTCCTGGCATTAAGCAGCAGGTTATTGTTTGTAAACCAGTGTACTATTTTAGCGAGAGCACAATTTACATCATCAAAGTTGGTTTTCTTTCTATTTACCTTAAAAATGAGGGAAGTATCGTCTGCAAACAATACTGTCTCACATATATTATTTGTGAAGTGCGGAAGATCGTTTATATAAATGATAAAAAGCAACGGTCCCAATATTGAGCCCTGGGGCACACCCATCAACAAAGGGGCACCAGAAGAATCTGTGCCATTGACATTAACCTTTTGAATTCTGTCACTTAAGTATGACTGTAGTAGACAAAGCGATTCATCTGCAACACCATAGTGCCGTAACTTCATCAGCAGTGTTTGGTGATCAACACAATCAAACGCCTTCGACAAGTCGCAAAAAACTCCTATGGCATCCTGCTTATTTTCCCAAGCATCAAAAACGTGTTTGATGAGTTCTACTCCTGCGTCAGTAGTGGATTTGCCTTTGGTAAATCCACATTGGTTTCTATGTAATAATTCGTTGTCATTAAAATGCGATAATAATTGAGTAAAGATAATTTTTTCAAAAATTTTACTTAGTGCAGGTAGTATTGATATGGGTCTATAGTTGGAGGGGTCGCTTTTATCACCTGATTTATATAAAGGGATGACCTTACTCAGTTTCATCAGGTTAGGAAACTGACCTCCATCAATGCATCTATTGAAAATTATCGCTAAATGAGGTGCAACAAAATGAATTATATTTTTTAAAACCTCTGTAGAGATTCCCCACAGATCTTCTGTCCTTTTCATATTTAAGCTTTTGAAGTTTTTTAAAATATCCTCTATACTAACATAAGAAAAATAAAAAGGAACTTTACACTCATCTACATGCGTTTTTATAAGGGTTTCAGCAAGATGGGGACTGGAGTTTAAGCTACTCGTCGCAGATACTGGAATTTTTGAGAAGAAAGATTGGAACGCATTAGCCACGTCTGCATTGGAATCAAAAATTTTGTCATTTACTTTAAGAGATAACTTGTGTTCTTTAATTTTATTTTTACAAGTCTCTTTATTTATAATTTTCCAGGTAGCTTTGCTTTTGTTAGGAGCAGACATAATTTTTCCTTTCAAATACCTAGATTTAGCGTACGCACATACTTTCTTAAATATCCTAGAGTAATTTCGGACATATTCTACTATTGAAGGATCGTTGGAATGGGCTTTAGTATCGTACAGTTCGAACAATTTCCTTCTACTTTTATAAATACCCAAAGTTGCCCAGTCACTGAATTTTAATTTAGTACGATTTTAAAAGATTTTTTTGTGAAAATCCCATTATATTCTTTCTCAATTATATTAAACAGCTTCTCATATTGCTGATCACTTCCAATGTCACAATTGTTTAACAAACTTAGTCTACTGCAAACTGAATCCTTAAACTTCTCTATACGAGCAGCAGTGATAGGCCTGCAAGTAATGCTTAATGAAAGGGGCACATGTTGGTGTTCGAAAACCGCCCTCTGTCCACTATGGTCCGAGTTTATAAAATGTATTAAGTTTTTATCCATAACTACACAATTACAAAAGATATTATCCAAACATGTAGCTGTAGTGGGGGTGACTCGAGTAGGTTCATTAAATAATGGAACTAAATTAAATGACTGAAATAAATTCAAGAACCTAGTAGAATTTTGATTTTCTTCTAAAATATTAATGTTGAAATCCCCACATACTATTACCTTTTTCCTACATGAACAAATTTTCCTTAATACTTCCTCCATGACAGATTCAAATAAAATATAACTACCTGAAGGAGGTCTATAAATACATACAATTATATGGTGATCTAGTTCAGCACAAGCTATTTCAATTGTTCTTTCTACAGACAGAGACACAATATCCTTACGATTTTTACATTTAAGATAGTTTTGTAATAAAATGAGTGAACCTCCCCTGATGGCGGACAATCTTGTAAATGAACTGCCGACTACATAGTTATTAATACTAATGATTAATTCATGTTGTCTTAGCCAATGTTCAGGGACACACAACACTTGAATTTTTTGTAAATTTTCATTCATTTCTTGTAAAAATAGTTCTATTCTCAAGTCTTTTCCGGAAAAGCCCTGAACATTCTGATGAATGACGTTCAGACAGTTACGCTTTTCCTTATTTACAAGGTCGCTAGAGTGTTCCTCTATTGTCTCTAAATCTAATTTTTTGGAATCGAATTATTTGGAACTGCTTCCAAAGTCTGATTAAAAATAAAATTAATATTATAAGCTAACAAAGTAGCTAGTTGTAATTTAATCCTACTAGGCAAATAAAAAGTTTTGCCAGTCCATACCAATTTAAAATTAATAAATTTATTTGTGTCAAAAAACACAAAATTATCATTATGACGACATGTCAAGTTGTATAATAAAGTATTCAGTAAGTGAATACTGTTATTTTGTCCTGTTGTGTATTGGTTAGAAAAAGGAAAGGCACATAGAATTACCTTTCTAACCAAAAGTTTTGAAAGAATGGAGAAACTCCTCATAATTTCTTTTTTTGTGGTATCAAGACCATTTCCCATCATTAATACTATGATGGAATTTTCATTGTGCTTACCATCATTTATTCTCTTACATATTTCAGTAAGAGAGGCGTCAGGCATACTAAAGTTAATGACATTGGAGTTCAAATTCTTTTTTATAAGAGGTCCATAGCCAACTCCCATTTTATCAGAATAAACAAACACATTATCTGCAGAGGTACATACAGATTTCTTATTTAAACTTACTGAAATTAACTGATCACTAACTACCTGATTTTGTTCAGAAATACTAATATCCTGATGACAGCTACAGTGGGCCACAAGTTTGTTGGTAGCCAAGATATGTTCATGATTTTGAGCTTGCACAGACTTATACTTGTCTGTCATGCGGTCTAGGCATTCATGTAGCCTCTTGATATCTGTCTGTAGCTCCTGAACATCATTGTCGTACCTTAACCTACAAGTATCTAATTTTTGACTATACAATTCTACAGTATCCAGTAAATCCAAGCGCTGTTTTACTAATACTACATTTTTACGATAACATTTTTTCTGTCTAATTAACCTTTCAGTTTTCTTAATGATTTTATTAATTTTGATATATTTCTTGAGTTTACGCTTACTACTAAATCTAAATTTATCATCTACACTGTGAATATTTTTTCCTAAAACAGCATGCCCAGCTGGTGACTCGATCAACTCCTCGTACAGGCTGTGTGTGTGCAAAGACTCTTGGCATCGCAGGTCTTCTTCATACTGATGTATGGTCTTGTTGGCATCATGTAGGTCTACCTCAAGCTCATGGATTCGCACCAGGGTCCGCTCATAGGTTTCACTACATTCATCAAATTTGTTCACTGTACTGAGTAGTTGGTCCCGTTGACCAATGACATCCAGAAGTTGAGCATGCATGTCGGCTAAATCATTTTTGAGCTGGGTGTTATGGCCTATGATTTTTATTAGTTCCTCTTCATGTTCTTCGCGTTCATGGATGAGCTGCCTATTGACCTCCTTTATTTTCTGTACTTCCTCTAACGCCCGTTTCAACTTTAACTCCAGATCATGAGAGGCAGCCTTCCGGGTCATCATTTTTCTATAGGTGGTACTACCACTCATATCTGAAATAATATGAATAAGTGTATAGCAACCGATAAGAAAGTAAAGAAAGAAAGCGACTTTTGTGCAGGAATTAACTACTGAACTTTTAACAAGTAATTAACTATTCTTTCCTAAATGGTTATGACTTATTACACACAACTATTTGAAATTAAAAGAAAATGTAAGAGAGACAGCAAGGAATCAACAAAAAGAATAAATGGAAAAATAAACAACAAAGATTTTAACACAGAAAATGGAAAAAGAAAAAAAAAGAAAGAAAAGGGGCAATGGATAAGTAAAAGGGAAATCAAAAAAGGGAAATACGAGACTAAATTTTCCAACAAACAGTATTCACACTAATTAAGTAAGAATGGAGGGTAGAATAGATGTACCTACTAAATTTAGTTTTACAAAATTATATTTAAATTGTTCTGTAATTATATATTATACGATTAGTATTACTAAGAAAAAAACATTAGAATCTATTCATAACATTTTCTAAGATTGCATTTCATTCTTTTTGACAGATGATATTCAAAATTATGTTTAGATAGTTTGTTATTTTTGTTATACGAAAAAATGGAATTATGATTATTTATGTTTTAACTAATGATCTGATCATGTGTGAGAGAAGCTTGTCTGAGGCCGAGTGTTGCCTATCATCAACTTTACTTCCACAATACGTCAAGTAAAGAGAGGCGCAACTGACCTTGTTTTGATGTTGGACGAGTCTCACAAAAGCGAGGTTTTGTTAAGTATTATGTTCGTGTTGTGTGTTTATTTGTATATGTACACTTAATAAAGTATTAAAACGAATACTCCCCCGGTTTATGTGTGTAGATTCCGCAGATGAAAATGCCGGTTAGTCGTTGAAGATTTAAACTTAAACGTAGACGTCGAAATCCAAGTGACAAATTGTTGCAAACACTTTCACTTATTTATCAACATAAGATGAAACAATTTAACTGATTATTACCACTAAATACTATAATTAAACAATTAATATTAAATAATTTAAATCAGCTGTGTCATTTGACAGCTAACTCGGGCGCGTTCCATAACAGGTCACAGTTGCTTTCACTGCTTATATTACTGATTTGGTACTTAATACTTGTCCTGAAATGGAGGTAGAACTTTTTGAATAAAATAAAAGAAATTTCCTACATTAAAAAGGCAATTCCACACAGCCTATCATCTAAAGGACCTCGGGGAAATCTGGTTGAGAACATCACAGCTTGTGCCGAATGAAACTTCGCAGTTAATGTGAAAATTCAGGCACCCCTTACGATTTTCGTTTGCATACAAAAAAATGTTAAGTACAAGTAAAACTTAAAAAAAATACACTAAGTATATTACTGGTAGGTACAGTTTGTGTGTGACACTGAACTCTAATAGTTAATATATAATATTTTAAAGAAATATACATTATAGGTAATAGCGGATATGTATACTTACATGTTGTTGATAATGACAAAATGTCATCTTACTGTGGCAGCCTCAGTGATGCATTGGCTTTAGAGGCTAAACCTTAAAGTTCACACAATCCGAAGGTACTGGGTTCATTTTACAATTACTTCAAAAGAAATTAATTTCTATAAATTTCCTCGGGTGTAAATTTTCTTGGAGACGCTGGAGTGTCCTGTACATAGGTACTAACCGTGTTTGCTAATTTTATAAGCCAATAATTCTTCATCAATATTTTATCATTTACTTAAGTAAACAACTTCCTATCTTAACTTTCCACATGATTAAATGTGACAGTCTCCAATCGCGTAGCAACTTATGATGTTACCGACGTAAAACTTCAACTCTGACACGTAAACTTGCTTACAAAGTACGAAATAAATATTAACCAACTGACCGGAAAAGTAGATGACGTATTTTATGATTCTGTTTACGAGCGAGGCGGAATTGCTGGCATAGTGTAGGAGGGATAACAGTGAGGCAATGGAGATAGATACTCTTTGTTCATCATTATCATCTTATCTCAGTCTACTGTTGGACATAATTATGCCTCTATACTTGTTCGTAACTTAGGACAAGCACTGGAGGACTTACCAAAAGTATTACTAAGAACTAGACAAAGTACCTTAAAATACAATTGTTGTACACACCATTAGAGCAGTCTTATTGCTATTTAGTGGTATCTGCCAGACAACCACCTCACTTAACACCAGTAGTACAAAAAAATTATAAGTGAGAGCAAAAACACGGTACCTCAAAATGCAAATGAAATAGTAGAACTAGTAACTATACGTATAGAGCTTTGTATTTAAGTTTAGTTCAGTCACTCTCAAAATTCACCTCAACCAATGGTAAATAAGTTGTCATTTACTACCGAGAATGGCAAGCGAACGAGCAAGCGGCCCATTTTTTTTATTGGCTGAGCATAGTGGCTTTCTTTTGCCTGATGGAAAGCTAAAAAGAAGTTCAACTCGCTCTGATAACGGGCGGGAAACCTCAGTTTCCAGTCAGTTACCAGTACCACAGCCATGCTGCCCATATGATGTTTAAACGGTTACCGCCGCTCATAGGGTCTGCAAAACCAGGGGCCGGCTAAGATGTTGCCGTTAGGAAAGAACTCACTGTAGACCGCATTTGAAGAAAGCCCATTCTAGAACATGGTATATACGGAAAGCACGATCGCACACAAGAGTATAGTACGAAGAATCTAGCGTGCACTTAGTTTACTGTTCTTCATTCTACTGTGTTTCTGGGAACGTTGGCCCTAAATGGCAACGTCGGAGAGCATTACGGTCGAGGATATGGGCATACTTAAGCCATCAAGCAACAAAACTTCTTAAGGGACTGATTTGGTATAAACAGCCAAATGTGCGTTTACGAAGGCTTTGTTTGGCAACGTTCATTTACTCGGTACATACTATTGGGATGTAAGGGAGCGACCTATCATCTTTTTGCTCCAAGATAACCTTACCAAGCTAAGCTGCCCGTGGTGCATCCTGCCGAATAACAAACAAAGCGCTGGCGACCGACTGGTGATGGTAAAACCATCCCAATTGAAGGCGTAGCTAAATACGACAGGCCGATCGACAGAAAAGCATCTAAGTAGCTTCATCAGTTGCCTATTATCCAAATACGAGTACAAGCTTCGGCTTAATTTGGGACTAGATGAAGCTATGTGGCCCAGCGCGGCATGTCTTGGGTATAAAATAAAACTGTTAGGTAAAACTAATTATAATCACTCGTTCTATTTCCTTATCAGCAACTGTACTATGGAACCCAAAATTATACCAATATACAGTAACTATCCCTATAAGCATAATGCTTATACCTATTACCCAATGTTCGGAAATACAATTTCTAAACAGCGAAACGTAATTACTTCCATGTAGGTATAATAACAACGATGATTCGCGCAAAATGGCTGCTATGCAACACAATGAAGCGATGATTAATTGAAGCGGGTGTTGCACAGAGCACTACGCTGGGACCAAAATTCTATTTAGATGCTAGACTATTATATACGACTTATTATATCTCTATTGGAAGCTGTAGTTATATTAATAACATATTTGTACTATCTCTGCATTCTATGTATTATGTTTACAATTTTAACGTTGGATTGGGTTATGTTCTTGTTATTGCAAGTATCTGATAGTGAATGGTTATGCTGTGGTTAGTATTTTAGGTCATACGGGAATCGCCAACATCATCAGCCTGTAAACGCCCACAGCTGGACATTGGCCACCTCCAATGTAAATTGTCATTTGGTTGAGTTTAATGACCACGCAGTAATAGAGGCACTGTCAGAACAAAGGTCTCTTACTCCCGATGGACTTTTGTGTGAATCTATTTAAAAGACAGTAAGGTTTAAACACCTAAGTAAACGCTGATACTAAACTAATACATCTAAGTCGTCTTTTACGACACCCACAGGATGAGATGTTGTGGTCTTATTCTAAATCCGAAAACCACATGGACAATCTTCAAAACCCCTTAAAGAAAATTACTTCTTAATATAAATCTTCAAGAGAAACACATCGTTTGGCCCCTCCACTCATCGATATCAAACATTCTACACATACGGGCAATATCTAACAGAAATTACTCGTGCACGGTCCCACGTGGCGGCACGTTACGTAACTGAGGGGGGGAGAGGGGCAGTTCCCACCTGATTGGTAATTACACCAGTGACTTGCAGGAATTATAAGTTGTAATATCTTTTTCCAATTGCTGTCTTTTCTTTGGCAAAATAAGACCTATTGAACAACATTTATTGTAACAAGCAGGACTCGACCATAAAATTTGGTTAATCATTTATACTTCTTTTCTTTGTTCTATTGTGCCTGTCGACCTAACTTTTGGACCTCATGACCGCTTACCATCAGGTAGAGTGAGGTCATCCTGAAATCTCTTCTTATAGAAAAAAAAACTTCAGATCATACGGGAATCATCGTCATCATTATGAGACTGCAAACGTGCACAGCAAGATATAGGCCTCCCCCAATGACAATTATGATTTAAGAGGTTTCTTTAATCACCACCCTTGGTGGGTTGGTGATTGCAGTAGGTTTTATTTCCAACCAATTCAATTGGTAGTGACCCCTGCCTTCTGAACCAAGGGTCGTGGGTTCGATTCCCACCCGGGACGAACATTCGTGTGTTGGACACTTGTGTTTGTCCTATGTCTGGGTGTTTATATTTGTATTTAAGTTTTTATTTGTGGTACCTTCGTTGTTCTGATATCCATAACACAAGTGCTTAAGTTACTTACTTTGGGATTGGAGCAATGTATGTGATGTGATGTTGTCTGATACCCAGGTAAACGCTGCTGCTATTATCCTGATATTCCTTCGTTGATTCCTTGCTCCAAAAATTTGTTCTTCATATCATCCACTCAAACTTTTGTCGTTAGAAATGTAACTACAAATTATTGTACGCGTTATCTCATCAAGGGGCGTAAACCGCAAAGTGCTCAAACGGGCACGCATTAGCATAGTGATAATATTTGCACAATACACCGCTGGGCCTATTGTGCCAACCCCCACAAAAGGTAAGGAAATTCCCATATTGTTCTCGGGACACGCAACGGCACTAAATCTCTTTCATAGGGTAGCTACAGATTAATGGTGTCTGGGAATCCAGTTAATATCAATCAATCATTTGTAGGAAAGTATCGTGGAAATTGAGATGTTCTTTGTTCTAAGATTATTTTTTTTTTATTTTTTATTTAGTTCCAAGAAAGCACTTGACCACAATCACACCTGATGTTAAGTGATGATGCGGTCTAGGATGGAGCGCGCTTACTCAGATAATGCCTATTCACTCTAGCCTTGAAAACCTCCAATTTGTAATACTCGGGAAAGACGTCAGCTGGCAGAGAATTCCATATTTTAGCCGTTCGCGGCAGGAAGGAATTTGCAAATCTTTTTGTACGGATGGGAGGTATGTCAACTACGTAGGGATGGTAAGCCAGCCTACGTCTTGTATTCCGATGATGGAAAGGAGCCGACGGGATCAATTCATGCAATTCCCCCGCACATTCTCCGAAATGTATCCTATAAAAAACCGACAAACATGCAATGAGACGGCGATGACTGAGATGATCCAGCTTTTCATCTGTCAGTGACGAATCACTTATGATCCCAATTGCACGGTCTTCAATAGAATCCAAAGCAGCCAGTTGGTATTTGGCAGATCCGTCCCACAGGTGGCAGCAATACTCCATGCATGGATTTTAATTTTCCTACAAGGGCAAAGCGAATAAGTTGAGTTGAGCCGCCTGTTCGGGACTTCCACCCTATAGAATACCGCAGCCAAGTAACCTCTGGGTCGTGTTTCTGCCAGTGGATAGTGTTTCCGGAGCTCGTGGGGGGTTAGGGTTAGGCGTTGCCCGTGTCTCTGCAACTTGCTGCCTACTGGCGACACAGGGGGGTTTAGTGGGTATACCCTCCCATTTCGGGAGGTGTGAGTCCCACACACCATGTCACCTCCCCCCGGAGATGGCATGACGGGGCGTAATGTCAAAGTCAAAGTCAAAAGTCAAAATAATCTTTATTTGTATAGGTTTTTATGAAAAACACTTACAAATCGTCGAAGCTACCACTAATGCATTCCCCTCTAAAAAAAAAATGGGCCGACAGTGCGGTGAACAATAATGATTCGTAACCTGTCTTCCTTCAACGATTCCACAAAGACCAATCTAACGTCAGTAAAAATACAAACATTTTTTGTTCAAACCTGGTAGTAATGGAAGAGAGGTAGGGATCACAGCGAATTTAGGTTCTTCAGGTTTCTTTTTATACAATATGGGTTTGCGCTTGACTGCAATTCACCTGATGGTAAGCGCTATCACGGTCTACGATGGAGCGCGCTCACCCAGGTTCTTCTAGGGTGGAGACCCTATAGAATACCGCTGCTAAATGACCTTCCGGAGCTCGTGGGCTCACCCCATCGGCAGCCGAGCTGCTTAGATTAACAGTTTTGCAGCGCACGCAGTTTTGTATCGTGCGCTGCCTAACAGGCAGTCATCCCCGCCGCGTATTCCGACCGACTCGCACAACATGAAAATTATTTATACGGTGCACCGTAACCAAATATTTTCGTATATTTTTCTGGAACTGGAATTCTTTAATTTACCACACTGTACAGAGCAACCTACATATCCACCACAGATATCTCCAATAGATACCGCACATAAGATATCGCGCGAGAGGTAATACATCAGTGCTATGCAGGCGCGAAATACGCATGCGCTTAAAGTGCGTCAGTACCACGGTCAGTACTGACCAGAAGTCAGACCCGTGTGTATCGGAGACACTTTTAATAGTTTGTAGAACATAAACGTATGAATCTTAGTATTGAACTCCTTGGCGCCGGAGCTCAAGTTACGATGGAAAATATTTGACAGATGTTAGCTCGCGTTGATGTCTTTTTTCATGATCCCTTTCTTTCATTACCAATTTCACTATTTTTATCCCTTTCTAGCATAGACACGTTTGACAATAGTGTTACAATGTATTACTTTCAAGTATATCGATAATGCAAGATGAGAAAAACTTTAGTGTTTCTACTTTAGATTTCCAAAGTGTCCTGAGAGAACATTAAAATGGACAAATGCCGCACCCTGCTGTTAGAGACATTTACATAGGATAGTTTTCAATGTATGAAGGATAGAAGACGAGTAAATGAAAACTGCTGTGATTACTTCACCTAACCATATTTATAACTATACTCATTTGAATTTTTTTTTTCCCAAGACATGCCACGCTGGGCCACACAGCGCCACCTAGCCCCAAACTAAGCCGAAGCTTGTACTATGGGTACTAGACAACTGATAAACTTACTTAGATACATTTAAATATACTTATAATGTCAAAACGGCAGTTGAAATGTATTATTTAACGTATGTATTTTAGTAAATTGATCATTTTACGGGATCTTGCCGTAAAATCATCCGACGAAGGTGAGGTGAACGTTGATTGGTTCAATGGCTCACGTGGCGTTATCCCGGCAACCAATCAGGGAACAGTGTATTAAGTTACGGTTAATAGTGCACCGTTAAATAGTACATTGAGCAACGATTGGCCCATTTGAGGACGATTTTACTTGTGTCAAAATCGTAAATTATTAAATGACTGTCAGGCTACCGTAAGTTGATTAACTAACTGAAATCCATTGCGTTAAATAATACATTTCCACTACTATTTTCCGGTGACATATATAAACATATATTTATATACATACATAGATAAATATCCAGTATTGCACAAAATACTGAAAAGGTGATACAGACATAATCTAGTCTAATATACCTGATTGGTAATTTTTCGATAAAATTATCGACATTGCACAATACAAATGTACATCACTTGAGAAATGAGTTACGTCCCCCGCACACCCTTCCATACCACCTGAAATTGACTCGCGAAACTCAAAGCAAAATGCCGAATATGCGGTATCTATTGGGGGTAATCTGTGATATCCACCAACCATACAGTATCAAAAACAAAATTTATCCCTTTTCGTCTACGAATTTGGTGTCCCTACTCTAAGGGTTCGTCTTTGCCACTCTTTTGTTCCTTTGTGCGTTGCTCTTGAGGGCTGATAGGCTGGAAAAGTTTCGGGAAGTAGGTTTTGTGGCACTTCATCATTATTATAAGAGTTATTTTTGTGAGTGGTGATTTAACGAGTTATTATTTTTTCCACTTCCGTTTAATTGCTTTTTGCCTCATAAAAAAGCCAATTGTTCAAATCCCTTGACTGACTGGCTCGGTGGCTCAATTGGTAGTAACTCCTGCCTTCTGTACCAAGAGTCGTGGGTTTGATTCCTACCCGGGACAAACATTCGTTTGATGAAAATTTGTGTTTGTCTAATTAAAAATACTAATTATCATCTTAGGAGGCTTATTTCAACAGCAGCGAACATTTTCAGGCCGACTATGACGATGACGTATACATATACGATGTAATAACGTTACTATCTGCTCCTTCTATTTTTACATCCCATCAAACAGGATTAATACTAACACAAAAACGCTATCTAGAAAATCTGATAAAGTTAAAAGAGGCAAAAAGCCTTTATACCCTCGACGAAAAGACACAATTTACAATGCATTACAGTATCGGTTTAATATACTTGCTAGTACCAAGAAAGGCTTTTAAGAAAGATGATACATCAAAATTGATGCATTGTGGCTTAGCTATCTCGTCCGTTTAAATTTTGCGTCAATGGAATTTTCTTTGAAAATTCTCGGAAAATCGCAGTTGGTTAGATTATGAATGACATGGGTTTTGAAAGACGTGAAGACTGCCTTGAATGTACTACGGTATTCGAGTTGAATTTTTATAGACTGCACATGCAGTATGAATTTTATGAAACTTAACATAGTTTTGTCCGTGTGGTTTTCGGAATTAAATGCCCGTCGTAGATGATCTAAGGAACTATCAGGAAACGGACAGCAACGTTTCGTTATCATCGGCCTATCGCAGTCCACTGCTGGAAATAGGCCTCTCCAGTCGTTTGCCACTTTGGGCAAACACTTTGAGGCTTCATCCATAATCGTCACACTGTGCAGGCGGGTTGGCAATCACAGGGCGTAGCTTCTCGCTATAGTAACGCTGCTGCCCGTGATCGGTCTGTGGTATTTAGCTACACCTTTAATTGTTATGGTTATACCGCCACCAGTCGTCTCCTAGCGCCTCCGCAGTATGCACGGGCAGGTGGTGTTGGCTTGGACCGAAAAGATGATAGTAGTGACCTCTGCCTTCTGATCCAAGGGTCGTGGGTTCGATTCCCGCACAGTACAAACATTTGTGTTCATGAACATGTCTGTTTGTATTGGTCTGGGTGTTTTCTATGTATAATATATATATCTGACCTATCTCTCCGTTCTTCTAACAACCTTCAACTCTCTGTCCCTCTTCACCACTCCAATTTCTTTTCTCAGTCCTTCACTGTGCAAGCCATCCGGCTCTGGAACGCTCTGCCCAGTAAGATTAAATCGTCGCAGACTAAGGAACTGTTCAAGAGGAGAGTACGTGAACACCTTTTGAATCATTCCGCTTAGATTGTATAATTGACACTTAATTGCCTGACTAGTTTATTTATTTATTGTTTATGATTTGTATGTATATTATCTATATGTATATATATGTCTATATATGTATGTATATGGCTATGTAATGTTTATAATTTAAGTAATATTTTAAGTACATGGTATATATTTGTCTATTTATGTACGATATTTATATGTCTCTTATATGTTTAAGTATATTATACTTACTTTATTTAGCATATTTCCATATATTAGTTTTTTATATAAATAATGTATTTTCTTTTATTGTATTTCCATTTGTACACTCACCGCACAACAAATCTGCTCTCTGCATGACCCAAGGGTTGACTGGTAGAGAATGCTCCTAGCATTAAGTTCGCCTTTTGTACCATTTTGTGCAATAAAGTTTAAATAAATAAATAAATAAATATGTATTTATTTACAAAAAAAAAGTATTTAAGTAAGTTTATCAGTTGTCTAGTACCCATAGTACAAGCTTCGACTAGACGACTTTGTGTGGCCCAGCGTGGCATGTCTTGGGTTATGTCTTGGGTTATTATTGCTACAAATAACATCTTACCACGCTATCCCCTCTCCGCTCACACCTAAATACTGTCACTCGCTCACACATTAATAACGCTTCCGATTCAGTTCGCAACAAAGATGATTCATTAATCATTCCCATTCGTTATTAATCTCTCGGTCTAGAAACAGCTATCAATTCTCGACCGGTTCAATTACAAACTTACTTTTGGGGAGTTCGTTATCAAAGGCAGAAGATGAACACGGTTCTTTTGTGGCGAAAGGCTTGGCGTTGCTTGTGTTTCGGGAATGACGTTGGAATGTAATACGAATGCGGCTGTGAATGAAAGCAGTTTATTATAGACCAAGATTATGTTGGCTTATCATTAAATACCATTATTATTGCGTTAATAACCATTGGAAAATTTGTAGGCTGCAGCTGGCTTCTTAAAGAGTCACAATCATTGGAAAAAGTCACCGCTGGAAGCTGATTCCAAAGAGCTGTTATACGACGTAATCAAATAGTGTGGTGTCAATTTTCTGTATACTTAGGTTCAGTATCCTCCTCCATAAAACATAAAAATTCAATCATCACCATTAGCTTGCAAAGTCCATTGTTTGATATATGCCTTTCTCGATAACAGTTATTATTGGGGTATCGGTACTTTGACACAATGAAGACATTGAGCTCGTAGTATTGGGCATTGGACAATCATCATCATCAGCCTATCGCAGTCCACTGCTGGACATAGGCCTCTCCAGTTGTTTGCCACTCAGGGCCAACATCTGGAGAATATACCCATAATCGCCACACTGGGCAGGCGGGTTGGCGATCGCAGGGCGTAGCTTCTCGCTCCGGTCACGCTGCCGCCCGTCATCGGTCCGTGGCATTTAGCTACGCCGTCAACTGTGATGGTTATACCGCCACCAGTCGGTTGCCAGCGCCTCGTTCGTTATTCGGTCGGATGCACCACGGGCAGGTGAGGTTGGCTTGGAGCGAAAAGATGATGCGTCGCTCCCAGGTAAACCCAGAAACCACAAGGACAACAAATAAAGATGTGAAGTTAAAGATAAGAAGATTTAAACTTCTCTTGAATACACTGTAGGTAGTTCTACCGCAGAATCAATCGGAAATTCAATAAAAGGCGATACCAGTTTCAGTTCCAATGAAATTAATATTGAAATTCAATTATTACATCCGCCTTACCTTGCTTCCAAGAGAGGTACGAGTATATTGCCTTCCTATGAAATCTCTATACATAATATATGGAAATACTACGTCTACGGCTACGATTAATCTGTTTTATCATGTACTGAATGTAGAAAATGTTTTGTTAAATGTATGAAAATTTTGCTTTCTCTCTTCAACTCTCTTTTACTTTCCTATAGGTTTTTTTTCTTTGTCATACTATAGTCCTTTGCCTCATGAACCGCAACGATTGAAATATCTCAATGATTTGCCCATATTACGTAATTCTCATTTACACCTTTTGTGTTCTTCGTTACTACTAATCTCCTTTGCCTAATGAACGGTAAGTTTTAAAAATTTAATATTTTCTCATGACACGCAGTTACAAAAACACGCACAAAATAAATAGGTACAGATTTTGCATTTTAATTAAGTCCTTACGCAAACAAACGCATAACATGTTAACTCTTGATAATTACGTTAAACCTTTACAATTATCGCGAAACCATTTTACCCGTTTCAAAAGTTCATACAAACAAGACATGGAGACTTTTGGGTTAAACAACTGTTTTTGTTGATATCATAATATTATGCAAGGGATAGAATAAGGTAAACGGTTGGTGATGTTGCCCAGAGAGTATAAAGCGATGGATACACCTTAGGGGTCAAATGGAGCAACTTGTTGCAGAACATGTTCCTCAACAGCTCCGTCACTTAAATGTTGTTGCGGGAGCAACAATTTATATTAGCCTAGCGTTAATACTAGGTATGCGACGTTGCAGCGTCACGTACATTATTGGTTGCACATTATGTTGCTAAACAAAATTTTCCCTAGTGTACCTATCTGGCGTTTTCATAATCTGAGGGTTGAGTGGGCCTTTGGGCTAAGGAGCTGTGGCGATGGAAACTGACATGTGATCAACATGGTTTCTGGTTACTTATTGTTAACCAGATCCCAAATTAAGAAGTTCAAGCACCTGTGTAATGGAAATCGGAATCCACAAAGTTATGACAAATATACACCTAAATACAATACTAATACACAGAATAAACACAAAATGCTTATCAAATTTACATTTAATCCTGGGTGGCGAACCCAGGACCCTCGATAGACGGCAGGAGTTATTTCTATCGTTTATCTCATAAGAAAGAAACTTAGGTACTGTAGCAAGACAAAACTAGTCGTTATAAAAGTTTTTTGTAAGATAAAAATGATAAAAGCTCTCCAAAAACTCTCTAGTATCCATGTAAGCAAAATGGATACAAACTAGTTCACTTAAAATTTAAATACTAAGTTTAAAGTTATACCCCTCTGCATGCAGTGCATAGATTTAAATTTAA
Source organism: Conogethes punctiferalis (assembly GCA_031163375.1). Lineage (NCBI taxonomy): Eukaryota > Metazoa > Arthropoda > Insecta > Lepidoptera > Crambidae > Conogethes > Conogethes punctiferalis. The sequence continues at coordinate 17,653,732 of CM062078.1, forward strand.
GTACACAAACTCCGGTACTTGGAACTTTTTAACCCATTTCTTAAAGGCTTGGCCTTATACAAAATAACTCTGCGGTAAGTAATAACAAATATTTACAGCAACAAACCATGAATATGCATCCCGGTTGCAATACCGTCCGGCTTTCTTTGTGGTGGTCTAAGTTACAACCGATAGAATTAAAGAAAAATTCCTTTCATTATAATTGACTGGCTCGGTGGCTCAATTGGTAGTGACCTCTGCCCTCTGAGCCAAGGGTTTGATCCCCGCACATTACAAACATTTTGTGTGCATGAACATGTCTGTTTGTATTGGTCTGGGTGTTTTCTAACATACATTGCTCCGATCCCAAAGTAAGTAGCTTAAGTACTTGTGTTATGGGTATCAGAACAACGAAGGTAGCACAAATAAATACTTAAATACAAATATAAACACCCAGACACGGAACAAACACAAGTATTCATCACATGAATGTTTGTCCCGGGTGGGAATCGAACCCACGACCCTTGGTTCAGAAGGCAGGGGTCACTACCAATTGAGCCACCGAGCCAGTCAAAAATTTACAAAAAAAATATATCTAAGTAAGTTTATCAGTTGTCTGGTACCCATAGTACAAGCTTCGGCTTAGTTTGGGGCTAGATGGCGCTGTGTGGCCCACCATGGCATGTCTTGGGTTATGTGGCCGCGCTGCGGCCCGTCATCGGCCTATGGTTTCCAAATAATCGTTTGTTATTCGGCAGGATGCACCAGGGGCAGGTAAAGGTCGCTTTGAGTGAGAAGATGATAGGTCGCTCCCTTACATCCCTAGGCAGGGATACCTCAGCAGTGAAAACGCTTAGCACTTGCACCAACCTCAAGGCAAGAGGTGCCGGTATAGAGTTACTTCCAGAGAATCTTTAACGACGGCTCGTTAATGGCCGTTCATTTTGGGCCTGAACACACGAACGCCCAACCTCTTATTCGGCTCGCAAATTGTTTTGTTATTTGCTTCATTCGCAGCCGCACCGCACTTGGTTTTGGGGTTCCTTAAAAATGGAAGTATAAAATAGAGGATACAAAGAGGTGACGGCCTAAGCGATTGTGCACTGCGAATTGCAGCAGGATCCTGACGTCATCATTTCAATATTATCATCATTATTAATAGCCCTTATCAGTCCACTGCTGGACATATGCGTCTCCCAATGTTCGCTACTTTGATCGATCCTTCTCGTACTTGTTAGCCATCCTTCGCAAATCGTCACTCCACCTTGCCTAAGAAATTCATGTTATTTACTGACATCTTGTGCAAACTACTAAGAGACAAGACGGAAACCTTCAGGGTGAGGGCGACAGGCGATGACGCCTGACAGGCGAACCCATCAGGGTTCTATAATAAATAACCTGACTTTTGGACTTCACGACCGCGTCGACCGCTTACCATCAGGTGGAGTGAGGACATCCTAAAAGCTCTTCTTATAAAAAAAAAATAATCCCAAAATTCGCGAAGGCAAAATTACAAGCATTATCTAAAATAATACTAAATGCTGAGTAAGGCCATTTTATCATGCACGTAGCAAAAGCCTTGTCTAATAGTCTAGTATTATGTGTTTGTCTTTGTTATGTATTACTGCTATAAAGTCGTTTACTGTTTTAGTTATAAGTAGGTACGTTCACTGTATTTAGTGATGTCCAAAAATAATACACATTTCTTATTTTTCATAGAAATGCGCTGTGCATATATCGACTCACGCTTGACCAGCTTTTTGTTTATACAAGTGTGTTTACTTACGAAGGCGCGTGCTCTTAAGGTGCTCATGCGAGCTAAATTAGACTTTATTGCTTCGCAGCGAGAGCCGTTTTCGTTAATTCTATATGTATTACGTATAAATCGGGCGATTAATATACTCGTAGGTACCCCTTTTTATACCAATTGTGAGTAAATTGACGTACTTGAATAAATGCTCCTGAAAATGGGCAAGCATCTTGACTACGGCCCACGATTCGAAACAATTCAGAGATATAAACCATCTGATCCCTCATTTTGCTGATGATAATGGCCGCCTTGGTCATTATCATAGTCATTTAGATATAGTGTCTACTCAACTAGCTGAGAAGCCTAACAAAAGAGAACTTGGTGTTTCTAAAAAAATTTCCAAGATCGTGGTAGAAGACATTCAAGTCAAAATGAAAAAATAAATCCTTGAGGATGTTTTATTTTATATCCTGAACGATATGCTTGGAATGTTAGTATGATCTTTTGAAGATAATAGGTATCATCTTTTCGCTTAAAACCACCCCCACCTGCTCGTGGTGTATCCTGCCGAATAACAAACGAGGCGCTGGCAAGCGACTGGTGGCAACATAATCATCACGATTGAAGGCGTAGCTAAATACCACAGGCCGATGATGGGCAGCAACGTCACCGAAGCGAGAAGCTCCCCTGCGATCGCCAACCCGCCTGCCCAATATGGCGATTACAAGCAAAGCCTCTAGATGTTTACTCAAAGGGCAAACAACTGGAGAGGCCTATGTCCAGCAGTGAAAATTAAATGATGATGCTGATAATCATCTCTCTATCCAACATCCAACCCTTCCTTCGCTTCGCGATCCATACCCTACACATATTCGTGAGCTCAAAAGACAGCAATTGCAATATGGAGGTGTGAACCAAGCAATTAATATCCGGATGAGCCTGTCAGCTCGCTACGTCATCAATCTCCACTATTGACGTCACTCGCATGTGTTACGTCACCGCTGAATCAATTAAGTTGCAACTTGTACACAATGAGAACACCTGATTGGATCAATTACACATTTAATTAAATTTTGTTACTATTATGATAATAGCCAGCGGCTCTGCCCGCGTGATATTCGTATAAAACATAGCCTATGTATTAATCTGATGTACAAAATATATTCCTGTAAAGTTTCATTGAAATCCGTTCAGTAGTTTTTGCGTGAAAGTGGAACAAATATCCATCCATCTATCCATCCATCTATCCAAACAATATAATTGCAAAATATATATTAGTAGGATATTAGTAGGATTTGCTGTACCCGCGGTTTTGTCTGTGGTGGTCTTTCATAAGCAGCTCATAGCCTCACCGGCTCATAGCTAAGTCGGACAGGCGGGCTTACAACCTAATAGGAATAGGAACCTAACAACCTAATAGGAAACTCAAATCTCAAGATGTCCTCTAGTCAACTTTATATGACACCTATGGAAGAAATTGGGCGGTGACATGTATTCTGGAGCAAGCAAACATTTGGAAGATGTACCCATAATCGCCACTCTGGACAGGCGGGTTGGCGATCGCACGGCGTAGCTTCTCGCTTCGGTGACGCTGCTGCCCATCATCGGTAAATGGTATTGAGCTACACCTGCAAAGATTTGCTATGGTCTACCTCTCTTATTATGACGTCAGTCTACCTCCCTGGAGGGCGTCCCATGCTGCATTTCCATTTAAAATCAAGGTCAACAAAAAATTTGGGCTTCATGGCATAGATCTTTCGAGTTTGGAGTTTGCCAAATTTTATCAAATTGCAATGTCAAGTCAAGCCAAATCAATATAATATTCGTATAGGTTTTTAAAAACACACTTACAAAACGTCAAAACTACAAACTACCACTGACCACCGGTAGCATTCTCCCGAGAAGAAACCGGCAAGAAACTCGTGATACTTTTGACTACGTCATACAGTCTAAGGCTTTCCAAAACCTTACGAATAAAGGTAGTTTTTCAATAAATCAACAGCCTTGGTTCTTCCTCCTTTAATTCGCGCCACACCTCTCTATCCCGGGCCTCCCTTTTTTTTTTGTATGCCGAGGAAAATGCATTTAGGCATCCCCATCACCCGGGGGGGTGACGGAGTATGTGGGACTCACCCTGCCTCAAGGTGAAAAGGAGGCAGGGAATACCCACTAAAAACCCCGGCCCCTCCGTCAAGCGCCTATGGGGATGGTGTCACTAGGACTGCCGCGACACCACCAGCGCTGCCCGCCTACTCGGGCCCAACTAGCCCCCCCCTAGGGGGAGCGACGAGAGCGGACCGAAGGATCCCGGGCCTCCCTCATCCAGCCACTACCAGCAGTTCTTAGTTATGAATTAGCTTTCTCTAATTTGGTTTCTCATAACAGACCCATGCTAATTGTGTTAATTACTATTGAAACATCGTAATTATCAAAGTTCATCAGAGTTGCATGGCTCGAACCCGTGGAGATACGTTATGCAAGCGATGTCAATAACACTGATTGATGGAGTCACGCCGGCAGACTGAGCTCGTCCAAATATTAATTATTCCGTAATACCGCATTCAAATCGCTTGGGGAAGATAACATTGGGATATGTTCGGGGTAAATTGATAGATTTTGGATTAGGCGGTTGAGTATTGCGATTGTTTGATCCGCAATTGGCTTTACTTTGTTGAGAGCCGCTTTCATTGACGATGAGAGCCGTCTTGGCTATCACAGTAGTTAATTAGGAAACCATGACCTATGGTATTGTTTTTTTAAAAGAAAGGAATTGTTATTTATAATTATCCTCTAATCTAATCTTTTTAGCTATCCTCTTCCCAAAGATTGTCTGGAAGAGATCGCTGAAAGCGATAAGGTGGCCTTATTTGTACGTCTATTTAGCCTTGTACCTAGTTAAGTAATCTGTTTGGTGTGCAATAAATAATATCTATCTATCTATTTTTAGAAGACTTACAGCCGCAATGAGCAACCATGCACTATTTGAGTACAACCCTTGCTTTTTTAACCAGGCCCACGAACCCATGGGTTTAATCCTTGGGACACTTATATGATAAACCTTCACGTTTGTTCCGCCTACAAATACAGCACCTAAAATTTTCTCAAGTCTTGCATCTACTTATTAACTCCTTGCTTTAGCTATAAAAAGTTAAGATTTAACACCAGATAGTTTTCCAAAAGCCATTGCGCACAAACGAAATCAGATTCTCGAAATATTTATTCAAAGACCACATTTTCCTTAACAACAGTCCCAACTTATTCAACAAAGTCCGAAATTAAAATCTCATTATTATCCAAAAGCGCATAGTTTCAGCTACATTTATTATTAAAGCGACATCGGAGTTGTGAGCGTAAAACGGCTAGTTCAGCAATGCCATTAAAATAATGTACAAAACAGTTCTGCCGGTAAACAGTTTCGTAGCTTGGTCAACGCGGGATTGTAATTCATGTTTAGTTAGATATGCAAATTGTGCAGGGAACCTAACTTTTGATAAGAGCTATGGTCCCTGGGCCGCTGGTGAGGGTTTGTTGACAGACTTTTCATTGAAAATGCTTAGCTATTTCGGCCAGAGCGGCTATTCTCCAAGGAATCGTAGAAAACATTCCTTTGCATACAAAAAAGTTCTATTCTTATTTTTGCCGTATCATTAAAAAGTAAACACGTTGACAATACATGTGTTCCTTCCTTTGATGGGATTCTTAAAACGCGCGAAGAAGCATCTTATGGGCCGGCATGGCGGTGGTAACTCACATATTGACTGGTGACTTGCCCGTTGTAAAAGTACTTGAGTATTACTAAGAAATCGGATTTCAGGTGGCACTTTTATACGAAAAGAATAAGAATTTATTTATTGTTTTTAGGGTTCCGTAGCCAAAATGGCAAAAACGGGACCCTTATAGATTCGTCATGTCTGTCTGTCTGTCTGTCTGTCTGTCTGTCTGTCTGTCTGTCTGTCCGTCCGTATGTCACAGCCAGTTTATTCCGAAACTATAAGAGCTACATTATTGAAATTTGGTACGTAGATGTATTCTGTGAACCGCATTAAGATTTTAAAATAAAATCAGAAAAAAAATCAAAATTTTTGGGGTTCCCCATACATAGAACTGAAACCGAAAAAAATTTTTTTCATCGAACCTATACGTGTGGGGTATCTATGGATAGGTATTAGAAAATGATGTTGAGGTTACTGACATCATTTTTTTCTAAACTGAATAGTTTGCGCGAGAGACTCTTCCAAAGTGGTAAAATGAGTGTCCCCCCCCCCCCCCCGTAACTTCTAAAATATGGGCATGATAAAACTGAAAAAAATATATCATGTGTATCCCTATGCAAACTACTAACGAAATTTGGTTTGAATGAAATCTAGCCAGTAGTTTTTTTTTAAACGTCATAAATCAAATTACCTAATTTTTTCATATAATTAACTCCAATATAATACGTAAAGAAAAACATTTATTTAGCTGTATAGTGGTACGGAACCCTACGTGCGAGAGTCCGACTCGCACTTGGCCGGTTTTTACAGTTACATACAGTAGGTACATAGGCATATATTATTACACAATCGTACAGGCAGACAATAGGACAAAGCTCAGTTAATGCTGTCGCGGGATAGCGTCCCCGGCAGCGCTGGTTTTCAACTTTCCCCTGCCCTCTGAGGTGTTAGTGGAGGGTTGAGTGTGTATGGCTGAGTAGTGACACTAACTTAGTTAAACCAAGCTGTAATTATTACCTGGTAGGCACTATAATTATGTCATGAGTACAAAATAAAAAGGGAAAAAAACCAAACAAGCAAAGAATCATTCAGACACAAAGACAAACCCAACTCCACATTACTTAATTACAAAAAGCAATAACAGCCTTATCTTGCTCGCGGCATAAAACAGCTTGTCTGTGATATTGCTATTTTAGTTCGGTCACGCCACGCCGTCAAACACACAAGACAATCTGCCGTAAAACAATTTTAGTTCAGCTTAATTAAGGCGGCCCTGCTTAGCCTCAATTTAGATCGAACCGGGATAGCGCAGGTTATGTCCCGCGGGACCAATTAAGACCGATTGTGACTTTAATTCGCTCGCTTGATGGGATTGGACTTAAATTGGACAAGAAAGGCACACAGCTGATTTGATGTTGACATAGCGAGGCGTGTAATCGAGCTAATTGAACCGAGTTTATGTAGGTACACGCTTATATTTTTTTAACCATTTTTTCCAAATTCTTTAACCTTTATTTTTTTTTTACAAATCATCAGTCTATTGCAGTCTACTGCTTGACATAGGCCTCCCCAGTTGTTTGCCCCTTTCGGCAAACACTTAGAGTCTATATCCAAACCGCCTCGCTTCTGGTCAGGCGAGTTGGCGATCGCTGTGCGTAGCTCCGTAGCTACGTAGGTTACGTAGCTTTCATTGTCCCACTGGTGGGCAAGGCCTCCACTAAATTTATCTTCAGCTCGCGATTATTCGCGACATTGTGCCAGTTTTGTCACACTACCTAAGGAGTATTTAGACGTGACCCGTAGTGACAATCGTTGAACACGTACTTATTTCGTTACACAACATAAACATATATCAAAAAGTTCGTTCATTAATTTCATAACCCGGAAGTTTTTACAAGAAACTTGTCCCAAAACATGTTGACACAGGCGCGGAGTGTCGTAAACATGTTTTTGTCGGCATTAACTGGCTCTTATTGTGGTGCAATTTTGGTGCGATTAAAGCCTTTGTTGAGAACGTCTTGAATAGGGCTGCCAAGAAACAAAATCTTTACATACATACATAACGTCACGCCTTTATCCCAGAGGGGTAAGCAGAGACTAAGGTCCTCTTTTTTATATGTGGCTCGACATAATGGCTTCCCTACGCCTGATGGAAAGCGAAAGAGAAGCCCAAGTCGCTGTGACAACGGGCAAGTAACTGGTCAGTTACTTGTCAGTTGCCACCGCCATGCCGGCCCAGCCCTAACCCCCCACGAGCTCCGGAAACCCAAAACTCGGTCTTTCCATTTGCTACGATTTGGCACACAAATTTTGCCTTGTCCACATTCATTAATCTTTACATACATGCTCGTCTGTTTAAGGTGGGTACTTAGTAGATATTTTACCTTTTATTAAGACACTTCCTATTTTGTCACGGAATGCCCATCTAGGAGTTCCCCTTCCAACGGATCCATTCACACAGTCGCTATATATTTTCTTGGTAAATCTACTTTCATCCATCTTCTCTAAATAACCAATTTTCTCATACATCTCCTTGCAATCCACACAGATCTCTTATCGTTTCATTTATCCTATTACTCAATTTCACTTCTAGTTTGCTTCTAAAAGCAAAAAAAACCTTTAGCTGTATAAGTAATATTTTAAACTCGTTTAGTCGCTGTCTTGTACCTAATTTCTTTCAGGTCTTGTCAAACTATAGTCCTAATGAATTAAGAGAGTAAAGAAGGGCGGTGGGTAGCGCAATGTGGTTGTGAGAAGCGATGTCCGGTACACACGTCATACTTATGAACAAGTGCCTATGAAGACTGGTCGATTTTTGATTACCCTATACCTGTTAATGTATCTGGTCTAATTTATAAATGTTTTTCAAAATTTTCAGAAACCTTAAGACTGGTTAAAAGTACCGATGAGATCCGGTTTCTTCTCAGTAAAATGCTGCTTTCCAAGCCGGTGATAGTGTGACAAATTCTGGGTAGATACTTTTTTTTTAAAAACGTTTACAAGGAGCCAAGATTTTGACTTTGACTTAATCTACCATAATAAAGTTTTTGTATAATACAACTGTACCTGTCTTGTAAATTTATTGATCTTACCTTTCGATTTCACAAGGAAACCCTAACAAAACGTCTCTAAGAAAAGCTTACCTTCGTAAATTCCTAAGTCGGGTAGCCCTACCCCGGACAGCTCCGACGCTTCATAAGCTGCTAACGTCTTAAGTCGTGAGGTCTCCATTTTTCTTCCTTCGTGAAGCTATTAAAATGTCACCGTTATGAGCTAAGAGTAATACCCGGCTTGAAAGGAAAGGCGTTGATTGCAATTTAAGTTGTGGTATCAAAATAGACTTTTTATAATAAGCGACTGGCCTGGTCGTTTTAAAGTGTTTGGGGGAAGAATAATGTTGTTACAAATTTCATAAGTAAAAAACATTGAAGTGAGGAATGTGTTTGCTCTGTGCGTATTCATGTTAATCCTTTGAACGCCGAGGAATGAGACACAATAAAAATTCTATGGAAATAGATGTGATGCAGCTGCCTATCATCTTTTCGCTTCAAGCAAACCTCACCGGCTCGTGGTGCATCCTGCCGAATAACAAACGAGGCGCTGGCAACCGACTGGTGGCGGTATAACAATCACAATCGAAGGCGTAGCTAAATACCGCAGACCGATGACGGGCAGTTTAGCGAGAAGCTACGCCAACCCGCCCGCCCACCGTGGCGATTATGGATATATCCTCCAGATGTTTGCCCTAAGTGGCGAACAACTGGAGAGGCCTATGTCCAGCAGTGGACTGCAATAAGCTGATGGTGATGATGAGAAAATCTATTGTCATCGTCGTATATAAGCGTTACCTCATTTCTTTCCATAGGTACAGTGACAGCCGAGTAAGGGAGTTCGGATTCGTAACGACCTGTTTTGGTAGAATGAGCCTGATTAAGTTACTTGGTTAATTGGTCGGATGACACTTGGTAGTGATCTCTTTCTTCGGAACCAGATAGAGAAACCTATTCAATCTCCCTTTTAACATAAGAAGATTATATCATAAGTACATAGTATATAAATAATAATTAAAAAGAATAATAATGTTAACTCTTGGAGACCTATGGCCGTTCGTACTAAGTAGAGTCGAAACGCACCCTTGTTCAAGCACGGACTTGCACTGTAAAACGTTGTCTGTCTATGTGAGGATTACTTCTGTAGAGTTTAATTATGCTTCAAGCAAACGTACAAATAGGAACTGCCAAAAAAAAACATAACAAACTCCCCGTATTCTTCCTTCTACGAAAGCAATAACTTTCGACTTGAGCCCCACTTCCAAATTTTAATTAGCAAAGGAATAAGTTTAACTTCGGCGCGTAATAACTCAAAAGTCACTCCGTTAACGACTGCCGACAGTACATCATTAACTTGGGATTAAGCCTCGCCCGAAGTAATCACCGATGAACTTATTTTTCACGATTCCCTTTCTCAGTTCTTGGGAAGAGGTTTACACATGACGATTTGTAACCGAAGAAGAGTGAGAGTCTTGAGCGTATACCCTGCGGTATAGGGCTTAGAGTACTACTGAACCGATGTACCCGTGCTTGTCATAAGAGGCAACAAAAAGGCCTTTGGGTTATGGCACGCTTGCTCGGTTTTGTGGAACCAACTCTCCGCATCAGTATTTCCGAACAGCTACGACATGGGAACCTTCAAGAAACGAGCGTACTTCTATTTAAATGGCCGGTAGCGACCCCAGAACTCGATTTGAGTTGCGGATGTCCATGGGCGGTGTCGACTGCTTACCATCAGGCATCACATTTGCTCGTCTGCCGCCTCTTGCATAAAAAAAAAACAGAGAGCTCTCTTGCGCTTCGGTTAGCGATGTCGAGCAAAACGACGACACCTACCTTTGGGCCATTACCAGTACCTTCGTGCACTTCATGAGGGCACCACACTTTGGGAGCGCACTGCGACACCACAACGTCCGTCGAGGCTTCCCAACCCCCCTCAGATAGAGCGCTTGTAGCTGACCATCGTCTAGTTTAGTGGGTATTCGATACTAGATAGGAGTGAGCCCCACATAACCCAAGTGTCCCGTGCCCAGGGCCCTGGTTTATGCGATAATACATTCCCGAAGTATACTCTAGAACTTTAAACTTCTTAGAATTTGGTCTAAGAAATAGGGCTTGCATAGAGATTGTACGTCTATGTCTTCGTCATCATCATAATCATCAGCCCGTGTCAGTGCACTGCTGGAAATAGGCCTCTCCTAATGTTCGCCACTTTTGTCCATTTTGGGCTTCTCGCATCCAGCACTTGCCAGCCGTCCTGCGCAAATCGTCACTCCACCTGGCCTGAGGGCGTCCTACATTACGTTTGCCGAGACGCGGTCCCCAATCCAGAACTCGTTTACCCCAACGGTTATCGATTCTGCGGATTTCAAATTCGATCCCGCAGAGAGACGCCGAGCACAGCCCTTTCCATAGCTCGCTGAGCGACCTTTATTACGTCTACGTACTATGAAAAATAACACCGCAACATCGATTTAATTTTCCACAGCCATTCATCACAATGATACAAAACCGTTTCTTCTGAATCGCCCTTAATGAACAACTGGCCAGCAAGACAACGGTAATCGCCGAGTTATGATTTCCCCGAGGATTCGAAGGCAGCTTTGAAAATATTGCACCCGGCTACGGAACTTCATAAAGACATTTTTTAATTTAAAAACTTGCCAGGATTACTTTCGCTTTGTACGTAATTGCAATTCGTTGCAGCGAAGGCTTGTTATAAGAAACGTTTATTGAAAGCACGTTCTATTGATAACTCGATGGCTCAAATAATAGTTTCCCTGCCAGAAAGCCAAGTCGTGGATTCGATTCCCACCCTAGACAAACATTCGTGTGATGAACATTTGTGTTTGTTCCGTGTCTGGGTCATCGTATTTCTATATAAGTAAGGCTGATGATGATGATATTTGTACGACCACCCTGAAGTCCCGCTGAGATTCGGGAGTGGAAAGGAGACGATAGGATGAATAGGAATAACTCTTCGGAGCATTCCCCATTGTAAAATCGATAGGGAACACTAAAAGTGGCAATATTTCTACGTAGCTGGTGGTTCTAAGGTTTTAGTCACCTCTTGATCCCCAACAATACGAAATGGTTGCTACGAGACAGGCATTGCAGGCTTGGCTAGTGTGGCTGTCATATTATCCAATACTGTAAGTTGTACATTTCCCATAGAAATAAACAAATTTTACTTTTTTTTATCTAACTAGCTTTGGATTCTGATAGTGGGATCACAAATAATAAATTAAGCGTTCCAAAAACAAAGTTCCAATGCCACCAACCTTGGGATTCCGGGGCATCCGACAAGCGTATTTACAGAGCTCCGCGCCTCTCGTATTTCTACTTAATTGACACTTACTTAGATTAATGTTTAAGGATGGTGCTGCGATAGAAATAGGCGACGATAGAGCGGCCTAAGATATTGAATGATAAATAAATAAATAACCCAAGACATGCCATGCTGGACCACACAGCGCCACCTAGCCCCAAACTAAGCCGAAGCTTGTATTGTAGGTACTATAGTTCATTCGCGTTAAGAAAATAGTGACTCATCACCGACTGCCGGCCAACCCACACCCCCTAGCCAATTAAAACGCTAGAAATTATAATTTCTAGCGTTAGCCACACCCCCTAGCCAATTAAAACGCAGTCGGTGATGAGTCACTATTTTCTTAACGCGAATGAACTATAGACAACTGATAAACTTACTTGGATACATTTTTTTTTAAATAAATACATATTATACATAGAAAATACCCAGACCAATACAAACAGATATGTTCATGAACACAAATGTTTGTACTGTGCGGGAATCGAACCCACGACCCTTGGCTCGAAGAAGACACTACCAAATCAGCCACCGAGCCTGTGAATGATGATGATGATGATGGGACTTTACCTCGCGGTGGCCGCAGAAATCCTTATCCTTCATGTTTTTTTTTGTTCTTTTTTAGCGTTCAGGATGACCTCACTCCACCTGATGGTAAGCGGTCGTTAGGTCCAAATGTTAGGTCGACAGGCACAATAGGGCATACCCACCGCGCCTGTCGCCCTTACCCTGAAGGCCCACTGAGATGCCGTTTCACGCCCCGCCTAAAGAACCCAGGATTGTAGAGGCCTATGTCCACTGTAATAGGCTGATGATGATGATGATGAACTTATTATCACGATGCATTTGCATTTTGCACGCGTTTAAAAAGCATTCTTGTCGATTGCTTCCGTTGATTCCACCGAATCTATCACACTTCATTCGAAAGTTAATTGGTAATTTACAGAGTAATTGTTGACGGTATCAGATGTTGGTATTCATTGCTTTTTAATGAAAAACGCATGTATCCATATCGTGACACAGATCTGTGAACAGGCGTGGAAATAATTAACTTTAACGCAAACGCCACTTGATATTTTCACGTTCATTTCAATAGTTATAACAAATCTGCAATTTAACTTGCTCGATGGCTCATTTGGTAGCGGACTCTACCTTCTGAAGCAATAGCCGCGGGTTCGATTCTCATCCAGTAACAAACATGATGATGTGTGATGAACATATTTTGTGTTTGTTCCGTGTTGGTATATTGTATTTTATCTATTATATTTGTGGTACCTTCGGTGTTCTGATACTTATAACGCAAGTGCTTTACAAAAGCTACTTATATACTTTAGGATTGGGGTAATGTATGTGATTTCATCATCATCAGCCTATTACTCTACTTACCTTGCCCACTGCTGGACATAGGCCTCTCCAGATGTTCATCTCTTAGAACAAACGTCTGGAGGATACCCATAATCGCCACGCTGGGCAGGCGGGTTGGCGATGTGATTTGAACCATTTTAAACTATTTTTAGAATTTTTAGAAATACAAACGAGTCAAGCCTTTTTGTCTTAGATTTCATAGAAATAAACATATATGCAAACTGCCATTTCTACACAATCTAAGCTCAACATACAGCTGATAATCGAGCGAGCCCAGGACAGTGATAAATCCGGGTTTAATAAGTGCCTATACAACGGTTTGTCTAACGCTCTATTTGGTGCGTTTTACGCGGCTAAAACAACAAAACACTATGCAATGAACTGACAAATATGTTTAACATAGGTACATCAACAATATTTTGCGGTATTTTGTTAAACATTTTTACGCTTTGTCCAATGAATAAGATAAAGAGCGGTAGGGCATAGCGAATCTTCGCTCGAATTGAGCTGCCCGTCCGGGGAAGGACGTCCACCCTCTAGAACACCGCAGCCAAATGACCTACGGGTCATGTTTCTGTCGGTGAGTAGGGTTTCCGGAGCTCGTGGGGATTTGGGGTTGGGCTGGCTTGGCGGTGGCAACTGACAGGTAACTGACCAGTTACTTGCCCGTTGTCACAGCGACTTGGGCTTCTCTTTCGCTTTCCATCAGGCGTAGTGAAGCTATTATGTTGACACAGAAACACGACCCGGAGGTCATAAATTTTGGCTGCGGTATTCTATAAGGTGGAGGTCCTTCCCCGGACGGGCAGCTCAATACGAGCGAAGATTCGCTATGCCCTACCTCTCTTAAATTAGCTACTATAAAAAAAGAGCGTAGCGAAGAAGCGTGTGTACTACTATTTTAGGATTCCATTGAACTAAGGTTTCCATTCCCAAACATTTCGGTTTAAAACCTCCACTGGTCCAAAGAAAAACAAAACACAACGTTCTATTTATACACTCGACGCGCACGAAACAGGCGCACCCCATTAAAAATGTCCGCCACACAACCAAAATCCATTATTGGCGCTTCGCGAAAATTAGCGAACGTCCAACGGTTCGCGACGAGGCTGGGAACTTTTCTCATTTCCCTAAAAAGATTAACACGTTGTACCAAAGACGTGATCTGGCTGCTAATTGCTTTCGGATTAATATTAATTTTGCACGGTATCTGCGCACCTCTTTTTTTGGAGATACGCAACGCGCGTTTTTTGCCAATTTGTGTGACCTTTACAAAAAAGCACTTAGTGGGAGAGCGAATATAAAAAGGATTTTGGATCTTGTGTGTAGGGATCCGTAGTTAATTAGGTTGTGATTATGGTTTTAAGTATGTATGGCGTAATAAAGTCAGTGGCCTAGTCGCTAAAGCTGTTGACTTTCATGCGAGAGGCAGTGTGGTTTGAAACCCGTCACGTAACTACTAGTGTAATTTTTATTTTTAAATCCATACTAACCTACGATCATTCGACGTTGTAAAGGTGAAGAAAAGTCTAGACTTTTCTGGTATCCTCAGCGAAAAAACAGGTATCCTCACGATTGGGGGCAAACTTATGAAAAAAATCTCACTTTTTAAAGGTCGAAAATCCCACATTTGGCCAGTGTAGGCTAAGGTCGTATCGAACCAGTTTACATAGGTTCGAGGCCCTCGGTGAGGGACATATTATGAGCTGTTGATAATGGACAATTATACGAATTTTATTTTAAATAGCATTTCCCTGACAGTACCTCAACATTTACTCAGTTCCTTTGCATGGAAGGATACGAAGTGAGGATTTTCTGAGACGAAAAAATTTATAGCCCCATCAAAACCCATTACCATACAAATAAAGGTTCACGCTTAACCGAATTCCGTAAAAACTTTTTTCATTCGAAAGGAAAGCCATTATTACAATCAAGGGGAAGATCGCACGTAAATTTTCTCTTCTATTGCAAATTTAGAGAAGTTAACATTTTATCTCTTAGTAATTGTCTAATTCTCGTATAAATAAATACATAAACTACATAAATAAATATATAACATATAAAATCATACATAAAACATAATATGTAACGAAGTAAAACTAAAGGTTATTGTTTGTTAAAATTAGTTACAACTGCATAACACTAGATGGCGCTGTGCCTTATTAACACGCGCAAGCATTGTGATTTTTCAAATGTATAGGTGTCCGTCTAGTAAAAATAAAGTCGTCTTATCTTGTATCGGTATCGTCTGAAGAAGTTGGTGTTTTATTTATTGGTCCTTCGAGCCGGATGTAAAGCGGTGAAAAGGATTTCACACAGTGGCGCCACCTAGCGGTTTGAGGATTTTTACGGATTTGGAATTGCGGATTTACTAAGGAGCTGAGAGCAAGTTTGTATGGGCGTAGTAAACTGTGAGTACACTTTTATTATCTTAGTCAGGAAGTAGAAGTCAGGCAAAATTGAACCTTATGATCAAGAAAAATTTAACTTTAACAAATTGACTAGTAGTGCCTGGACTTAGAATAATTTAAGTAAAAGTGTTGAGACGGGGAATCCATGCCCGATTTTACCTAAGTGTTTACCGAACCAAAACACTTAGAAAATTTGCGCCCATACTGGACTTAGAGAATTTTGCTTACTCTCTCCTCTACCACGGGACTTGTAAATTTTTGCCAAATTTTTATCCATAACATAACAAGTACCTATCTACAATGGAATCGAAAATAAGAGCTCAATTGGACGTGTACAGTCGAATGGAAAAGGCTAAGATTAATTTCAAGAAATCTCCAAAAGACAGATTAACTACTAGCTACATTGAAACAAGAATTGATAATTTGGATGGTTTATGGCAGACTTTTAATAAACTACATGAGAAGATATTTTGTGATGTCACTGAAGTTGAATATGCTAAATTTGATTATTTTACGGAAGATTTTTATACCAAAACGGAGGAGTTATATACATATTACAAGGCAGAGTTAAAGGAAAGTTTGAGAAGATGTACTATCACCGAGACCAAGGCCCAGGAAACGTGTGGCGATGCAGACCAAGTTAACGTCCATCTTCCCAAGATAGCAATACCCAGTTTCTCAGGGAAGTACTGCGAGTGGATTACATTTCGTGATCTTTTTCTTTCTTTAATTCACAACAATAATAAATTACAAAATGTGCAAAAACTCCACTATTTAAAAAGTTACTTAACCGGTGAAGCGGAACAGTTATTACGTCATTTACCTATAACCAGTGATAATTATTCAACTTGTTGGGAACTTTTAGAAAATAGATTCAATAATAAAAAATATTTAACTAATTGCATTCTTAAAAGGTTTTTCGGACAAAAGAACATGAATAACGAAAGCTCAAGCGCGCTTAAAGAACTCTTTGATACAACCAATGAGTGCTTAAATGCTTTGAAAAATGTAGGAATTAAAACCGATAACTGGGATGTAATAATAATTTATATTTTGTCCGCAAAACTAGATAACGAATCTCGTCGGCAATGGGAGGCAAGAATTTGTGACTCAAACAACGACTTACCAACTTTGAAGCTTTTTATGGAATTTGTAGAACACAGATTTAGGTCACTTGAATTTTTGAATCCCAGAACCACGATAAGTAAACAATCTCATCATGTAGTAGCTAACAATAACAATGATAAAGTATCTGTTCCATGTTCTTACTGTACTGATATTAATCATAAGCTTGGAAATTGTAAAAAATTCGCAAACGAAACCCTCTCAACACGCCGTAATTTTGTCCAAACGTCTAACTTGTGCTACAATTGTTTAGGCGCGAACCATTCCGTCGTAGCATGCCGTTTGCCCACTAGATGTAAAATTTGCAGGAAAAAGCACCATTCACTGCTGCATTCTAACAATACCAGTGCACCAACCCATGCTCACATACCAGAGAGTAGTAACAATGTTATCGCGGCAACAGCGACAACATCAGATGATATCGACATGACCATTACCACTTGTTTCTCCAACAACAGGAGCCAAGTACTTTTAGCGACTGCTTTAGTCAGAGCAGAAATAAACAATGGGTCAACAATGACACTAAGATGCTTGCTAGACCAAGGATCTATGTCTTCGTTCGTAACTGAAAATACCGTCCAATTGCTTGGACTTAACAAGATTCCATGTAATACTATCATTTCTGGAGTAGGTAATGATAGTAATAAATCGATTGGTTCAAGATATCTAGTAAACATAACACTTCAATCCATTCACGACCCAACCTTCACCATTAAGGTGAAAGCTCACGTATTACCAAAACTTACCACATTTCTCCCTGAACGACAAGTTAATTTAGAGTTGTTGTCTCATATTCCGAAATTAACACTAGCAGATCCTAAGTTTAACGTACCAGGTCAAATAGACTTGCTGTTGGGTGCAGAAGTTTATTGCCGTATTTTATCGGAAGGGTTAATCAAGGGTCCAATTGGAACCCCTATTGCGCAAAATACACGGCTTGGCTGGATTTTGTCCGGTCAAATCTGTAAGGATCATAATATAACAGGGTCTGAAACTATAACTTTACATACCGTTAGTAATGAAGAATTTGATCTGAAACGTTTTTGGGAAATAGAATCGGATACTTACCTTACTAACAAACTTCAACTCACTCCTGAAGAACAAAGATGCGAAGACTTCTACAATCAAACTACCACAAGAGATACCACTGGAAGGTATATTGTAAAGCTTCCATTTAAGGATGAGAACCCGCGCTGCAAATCTGGGAATTCCAGGGAGATAGCCACCAGAAGATTTTTAGCTCAAGAAAGGCATTTCGCGAAGTCTCCGCAGCTAAAGGATCTGTATGCTGATGTCATTACCGAGTACCTGAAGCTTGGTCACATGGAGAAGGTACCTAGTGATGAGGTGAATAAATCTGATAGTGTGTACCTACCTCATCATGCCGTAATCAACCTTAAGAAAATTACGTCACAGCTGCGAGTGGTTTTCGATGCTTCTTGTCGCGACGCAAACGGTGTTTCTCTTAACAGCGAGTTGATGGTGGGTCCAACCCTCCAATCAGACCTGCGTCACTTGGTGATGAGATGGAGACAACACCCAATATGCTTGGTGGCCGACATAGTGAAGATGTATCGCCAAATATTAATAGCTTGTGAAGACGTAGACTACCAACGCCTGATTTGGCGTTCCGCACCTGAAAAACCATTTGAGCATCTTCGTTTGTTAAGAGTTACTTTTGGTACCGCTTCAGCTCCGTATCTTGCGGTCAAAACACTACACCAGATTGCACTCGACGAGGGTGAGCAGTTTCCTATGGCCTCTGAAAGAATCTGTAAAGATTTCTATATGGACGACTTACTTAGCGCCTGTTCATACTAGCGTTTATTTTCGTTCACACTAGCGGTTGATCCGCCCGGCGGCTACCGCAAATCGACCGCCGATCAACCGCAAAACGGCCGAGGTGTTCACACTAGAGCGGTCGCGGTTTTGCGGTTCGGCAGCTGGTAGTGTTGTAGATCGATGGTCGGCTATAGATAATAGTTGATTCTTTAGTGAGAATAAATCGATTCAAGTTCCAAATGATTTTACAATCTAAACATCGATAATCGCTTTAAAGATAATTTATGTATGACTTTAATAACTCTGTTTTTGGGAATAGGATATACGATTGTTTACTGTTCTATATTACTTTCTGGTCACCTTAAGAAGAAATACAATTTAACTTATTTGAGAGCCATGAGTACTAAATTGATTGCAAATGAGAAGTTTATTGACGTCTACAAACTTCAAATATTATTACAAAAGTTAAGTTTTGATTAAATCATAATATTATCGTATTTTTATCTATAATAATATCTTCACTTAAGAAATAAATTTCATAAACTCACATTTAATACAGTTGTCACAATTGTCTTAAGCGAACAGCAAATAATTAACGATTCCTAGTGATCGTTTAACTTTCTGGTGACCCATGCTGTGATTACAATTTGTACTCTTCACATATCGATTAATCATTATGATCCATTAACGTAACGATTAAATTGTAACAACACTAAAAATAAAACAATTACGTATCTACTAACAGAACGTAACCATTTTTGAAGCGCGTTGCGAAAATAAAGAATTATTGTATTTACTTACTTCATACTAATATTATGATGTATTATGTTGTATTCTACTACCTGTTTTTACGGTAGATCTAATGGGAGTTTTCGTTCCCACAATACTTAAAGAAATTCTTATCAAATATTACAATGCTTCTTGTATATTCTTCTTCTCTTCAAGGAATTGAATAATTTAAACTTCCTAAGTGATTATGCACTCCTGGTACTTTCAATTGGAGAAGTACACATCAGTCATGCCGGTGCCATCGTCGACGCGCACACAAACAAATTTCCCAGGGTCGATAACGGTTCAATTGGGGGTTTTCGCTAACAAACAAGTTTATGAGGACACAAAAAAAGATGAGTAATAAGAAACACAGCTTGAATATGAATATCGCACTTGATGAAGCTGCTCAAGTGAGGGCACTGCTTCAATCGGGTATTCAACTGAACTCAAACCGTTTTTCGATTTGAAAAGTTTTGCCAGCGGTTCCTGGAGACCGGTGGCTACATTTATAGACAAGGATCAGGTAGATTTCGCTGCAACTCGGACAGACACGACTGCTTTCTTGTTTCTACTTTCAATTAAAGTTAAAAGCATTTATTTGAAAGTTTCAGTTACACCTGGAAAGCCTATTTACTGCCGTGGAAATCACAACAGGCGTTAACCAAAATCTCTATGTGGTTTGAATCCTCAGGGAAGTAGGAACGAGATTTTGCAACATGTTCTACCGGAACCGATGGCAGTTTACGGCGCTTTTAATTTACTTACGATTTACATTTTCAATTTAATAAAATATGTTATATTATTGAATAAGGAAAACTAATTAAAATCTACTAATATTCTTTTAAAAAATCCTTTCCCTAAAGCCACATAAAATAGGTAGATATAAGTATTCATGAATTAATCATGTTCAGATTTCCATTATTTCGTATTTCATAGAAAATAATGTTTGATTTTTGGTATAGAAAAATGATAACTAAAAATGTATCTATAGTTTAATAACCATTTCTAAATAATTAGTGTGGCCTCATCGTGTACTTATATTTTCCACCATAATTTATAAATTCAAATAAATTTGTTTCATATTTTATTTTAACCGTGTAAAGTTACGTTCTATAAAACAGAAGAAGAAATGTCACTAGCTAGTGATGGAGGTATAGTGCTATTAAAGTTTCGATAATATCTAAATATAATAAGCTGAAAAGTAAAATTTTAAATGGAAATGGATAGTTTCTTGAGAAAATATTTCGACAAAGAGTAAAGAAAGGTATTTTTTTATATAGTGCAAACGGGCCATTATTATCATTTAGGAAATAGTTAAATAACTTTCTCCTTAGCTGTTGTGTAATGGTCGTCGTGGCCTCTCTCATCCTTTCTTTCCTATTCTATATTACCTTCGAGTACTGTTTTACGTAATGGGACCTGAAGGCACTGGCGGAGTTCAGGGAATGGTGGATATTGCACACCCGACAAGAGCAAACCTCTTTAGAATTAATGAATATGAAATTTTGCGACATTGACTTGTGGTAGAGTATATCTTCTAGCTAAAAATATTTAGTAGCTGAAAATTTTACCCAAAATATGGATAGTATTGCTGCCCACCAATTGTGAACCATTAATTACGAGAGTACCTACACTAAAGAACTTACGTCGGCACTAAGTTATTTTCCTAGTGACACTACGTAGTGCAGATACGCTTACTTTGCATAATGTAAGATTCGCGATGGGCATTTGTCTTCTACTTCCATCGATATTCACAATTTGACTATAGAGCAGCCCTAGCCCGCCGCGCCCCGCCGCGTTCGTAGTGTGAACAGGGGTAGCGGTTTGACGGCGGTTTGATGGCGGTTAAACGTCAATCTGAAGGAAGCCTTACCGGCTGTGAAACTGTAATAGAAGGAAAGCAGATTTTTAAGGAAATGAATGAACTATTAGGAAAAGGGGGGTTTGAACTTCAGAAATGGTCGAGCAATAATGAAAAACTACTAAAGGAAATAAGCAAGAATGAGAATGAAGTAACAGAAAGCAATTTGGAACTTAAAACCGATGAAATCATTAAAATACTGGGACTTACCTGGAACCGACGAACCGATGACTTCCAATACTGCATACAGCTACCTCCCATCAGTGAACCTGTAACAAAAAGAAAAGTTATATCAGATATCGCGAAATTGTACGATCCTATGGGATGGATTGCTCCAGCCATAGTAAAAGCAAAGATATTCATCCAAAAGCTATGGCCAGCAGGAATTGGTTGGGATGAACAACTACCAGCAAATCTTTTAAATGATTGGATTACTTACCGGAATGAACTCGTAGCACTTACCAGATTACGTTGGACTCCTTTCCTGAATTATGAAGGCATCTTAAGAGTTGGTGGTCGTCTTGAGAAAGCTGACATCGGTGATGATAGAAAACATCCCTTAATGCTTGTACCTGAATGCAGTTACGAGACCTCATCGATGTCCTCTCTTAAACGTTGGCAGCTGACACAGAGGATGTTGCAGACGTTTTGGCGCAGATGGTCAAGTGAATACTTGAGTCAATTTTTACATCGCTACAAGTGGGCAAACAAACCACCAGAGCCTAATATTGGGGACGTAGTTTTAGTAAAAGAAGACGATCTTCCTCCAGCCAAGTGGCTGATGGGTGTTATTACTGAAAAGCACAAGGGTTCGGATAACATTACGCGCGTGGTGAGCCTAAAATGTAAAGACACTATTATCAAACGACCTATTGTAAAGATTTGTCCTACCTGTAACTGAATAAGACAAAAAATGTTTATTTAAGCTGCCAATATCTGGCACCCGTAGATATAGTTTATCTTTTGTTGATTGTTATTTTTAAATTTTGAATATATTGCTTAACCTAATCTACTTACGGTTATAATAGTAATTTGTTCAATAGTTGTTAAATTAATTGGTTGACTTAATGTTTATTTATGTTTAACTTTGATCTAGCAGTTCCTAGCCATTATGTAATCAATGTTAATTTTTAATTTACTCTTAGAACCACCTTAACCATTTACAGTCCCACTCTCTTTGTATTTTCGATTCATAGTGGACAGGAATAATGACCACTCCGGTCATGGTGGGCGGGATGTCTAATTCTCGTATAAATAAATACATAAACTACATAAATAAATATATAACATATAAAATCATACATAAAACATAATATGTAACGAAGTAAAACTAAAGGTTATTGTTTGTTAAAATTAGTTACAACTGCATAACACTAGATGGCGCTGTGCCTTATTAACACGCGCAAGCATTGTGATTTTTCAAATGTATAGGTGTCCGTCTAGTAAAAATAAAGTCGTCTTATCTTGTATCGGTATCGTCTGAAGAAGTTGGTGTTTTATTTAGTAATATTGAGGATAATGTGAGAAATGGCTACTTAATGACGATCACTGAGACGTGTAAGTGGGTTTGCTTAACTGTGGATAAGGGTGATTTTTCGCTGAAGTAAAATAGGTTATGGAGCTAAAAAAGGTCTAGCAAGCTCCAAGTTTCGAGTAAAAAGTTTGCAAGCCTAATTTACAACTTTGAAATGGGACATTTCGTCGTACCTACTATAGAAGTTTTGCTTAGGCTCCTGTACTCAAACTACTTACTATTACGTAAGCAAAGTTTTTTTACGTAATAGTTTCAAGTACCTACCTACAGGAGGCATCTGGCCGTCTTTATGAATTACAGATTTAGAATAGGACCCCATCTCATAGGTACTGTAGTATCGTAGAAGACGACTTACGGAATATCAGGAAAAGGGCAGCAGTATTAACGTTAGGTACCCGGGTGAAGGTAGGTACAAATAAAACTTACTGCAGTCCCCATTCCGCCTGCCAAGCGTGATGATTAAGGCAAATCCTGCCAAATGACGACTGTCGTTGGGGGAAGCCTATAACCAATAGTGTATGTTAGCAGGCTGATGATGTTAAGAAATGGAAAGGTAGATTTATCAATTCAGCAATCAATGTACACAGCATCGCAGTATAATAACCGCGTCATCTATGTATACTGAAACTTGTCGGTATAGTTTTAAAATAATATTGGTTTTCTTCTGAACAGGAACAATAACCCAAGACCAGTAAAGTTTTTTTGGTAATGATCTTCAATGAATCTTCAAACCAAATAGGTAATACTTCTCAGAAACAATGCATTTCTTTCTTCTTGAAGACTTATTGTTACTAAGACCTTACTGCAGACTCTGACGCCTCACAATTTCCCACTGCACTCTCTCAAAGTTCGCCACTCAGACAGAGGCTGTAAGTACTTAAGTTTCTCGAGAAGGCGACGCAACCACAAATACACAATACTTTTGCGTAATAGTTCCATCGGCGATGTTCCCTGTAATGTTTCGCGTAAAAGCCTTGTTGCGTCACATTTAAAAGCTGATTTTACGTCTCGGAACGGCTTGAACGGGTAAGTACAATCGAGATTAGCATCTAACGCGGCTAAAATGCGTCAGCTCATGTCGCATTATGGCCTTAAACCTAAGTGGAAAACATGTCGACGTGTTGGTGATACCATTTATTTGGCGTCAAGTGTAGATAACTTTTTAGAATCCATTAACAGTGGTATAAATATAAATGGTATGCGTTTACCTATATAGTACGAAAGGCCAGACTTAGGAACTCTTGTCAGGCTCCTTGTTCTCCGAGAGGTAAAATCTTCCAATATTCAAGGCGAGAGTGCAACGGTTGTTGTAAATATAGCATACACAAGGACAAATAGATTTATGGGAGCGACCTATCATATCAAACTAACCTCACCTGCCCGTGGTACATCCTGCCGAATAACGAACGAGGCGCTGGCAGCCGACTGATGGCGGTATAGCCATCACAATTGGAGGCGTAGCTGAATGCCATAGACCGATGATGGGCAGCAGCGTCACCGGAGCGAGAAGCTATGCCCTGCGATCGCCAACCCGCCTGCCAAGCGTGGCGAATATGGGTATATCCTCCAGACGTTCGTCCTAAGTGGCGGACAACTGGAGAGGCCTATGTCCAGCAGTGGACTGTAATGGGCTGATGATAAAGGACAAATAGAAAATAAAAGCGACTTATTTCATACCATATAGTAAAGATATTTTCTTATTTTATTATATTTTTTTTTCTATAATAGCTCGGCATAATGGCTTCCATACGCCTCATGGAAAACGAAAGAGAAGCTCAAGTCGCTGTGACAACGGGCAAGTAACTGGTCAGTTACCTATCAGTTGCCACCGCCATGCCGGCCCAACCCTAACCCACCACCAGCTCCGGAAACCTTATTCACCGGCAGAAACACGACCATTTGGGTCGATCGAGGTCATTTGGCTGCGGTATTTTATAGGGTCCTTTCTCGGACGATCAGAGGCTCAATTCGAGCGAAGATTCGCTATGCCCTACCTCTCTTATATATTCTTTGCATGCACAGTATGTTAAGAAAACGGATAAGAGAGACAAAATTTAAGCATTGTGAGCATAACGAATCTTGGTTTCAAGACAAAACAGCAAAGCCTTTCGCTGCTCAGGCTGGTAATAGATGACGTCCCCAACAATGGAACAGTCATAAATTTTCCATGCGAACGACTCCGCACAGGGCGAGAGCTCCTAGCTCCGGTGTAGTTGCTGCTGATAAGGCGGCCTCTTTACACCACACGATGGCTATAAAAGCAGTTATTAATTGACTATTTTGACTATGTGTCTAAATGAGGAAAACCGGGGATAGAGAAATATGGCGCAAATAATAGGAGGCCTACGTTCTGCAGTGGACCGATCAAGGCTGTTGATTGATTTGAAGAGAGGTAGGGCATAGTGAATCTTCGCTCGAATTGAGCCGCCCGTCAGGTGAAGGACCTCCACCCTATAGAATACTGCAGTCAAATGACCTCTGGGTCGTGTTTCTGCCGGTGAGTAGGGTTTCCGGAGCTCGTTGGGTTAGGGCTGGGCCGGCATGGCGTTGGCAACTTACAGGTAACTGATCAGTTACTTGCCCGTTGTCACAGCGACTTGGGCTTCTCTTTCGCTTTCCATCAGGTGTTGGTAAGCCATTATGTCGAGCCACTATATAAAAAAAAAAAATTGATTGGTGTGAAAACTGATGAATACATTGTGTACATAAGCTGGCTAAGGACTGGCTCGATGGCTCATTTGGTAGTGACCTCTGCCCTCTGAGCCAAGGGTCGTGGGTTTGATTCCCGCACAGTACAAACATTTGTGTTCATGAACATGTCTTTTTGTATTGATCTGGGTGTTTTCTATGTATAATATGTATTTATTTACAAAAAAAAAATGTATCTGAGTAAGTTTATCAGTTGTCTAGTACCCATACTACAAGTTTCGGCCCAGCTTCGTTTCGGTGTGGCCCAGCGTGGCATGTCTTGAGTTATTTGTTTTGTGTTCTAGTTTTGTATCGATCATGTGTTGAACTATCGTTTAGATCTTATAAAAATCGCGTCGTAACCACAAAAGGTACTCAGATGGAGTGAATTTCCCGGAGACATTAGGCCAAATCGCACATCTCGAGGGTAGGCAAATAAAGCGACGTAAAATATAATGTCAACTGAATATTCTTGCGACTTTATCAGATTACCTACATTTGCACGTAAATGTTGTATTGTCGCATAATATTCTTTGGGAACTATGATGCGAGAAATCATTTTCCAAGTTAAACATTTCAACTATATAAATTTTAAATATCTATCATCTTTTCGCTTCAAGTCAACCTCACCTGCCCGTGGTGCATCCTGCCGAATAACAAACGAGGCGCTGGCAACCGACCGATGGCGGTATAACCATCACGATTGAAGGCGAAGCTCAATACCACAGACCGATGACGGGCAGCAGCGTCACAGGAGCGAGAAGCTTCGCCCTGCGATCGCCAACCCGCCTACCCAGGGTGGCGATTATGGGTATATCCTCCAGATGTTTGTTCTAAGTGGCGAACGACTAGAGAGGCCGATGTCCAGCAGTGGACTGCAATAGGCTGATGATGATGATGTAAATTTTAAAAATGAATATTGGCGATTGAAAGCTAAGTTTTGAGATTCTTGGGGGAGGCTTTTACCTAGGTAATCCCACTGCTAGCAGTAGGATTACCTTGCGCGCCTGCAGTTCTGATGCCAATAGCGCTCATACTATAAACTACAGTAAATTTAATATCTGCCGAACTATTAGGAACTCTCTTCCAGAACACGTGTTTCCTCCATCTTATAGTCTCTTTCTCACAAAAATTACTTAACCGAATTTGGTGAAACTGTACAGTTATGTAGCTTAAACGTCACGTTAACACTTCGCTTTATAAACGAAATACACCAACAGATCCCGGAGGCCGATTTCCTTGTACAAAAGCCTTATCTTATAAGTGAATATGTACGCAAAATATTTAATTAAATAGTATGTAAGTTTAATTGTACTGTTTCTGTTATTATGGGTAGGTACCTATATTAAATACATAATTATATTTAAGTCCTATTAATACTTAAGTTAAACAATGTATGTTTTAGTTAATTAACTGTAAGTATGTTGTGAAATTGAAATAAATAAATAAATAAATAGGCTACAATTTATTTAAGGATATTATCAATTTGCGTGCAAACCCGCGGGCTGAAGCTAGTAGAGAATATGGTAAAAAACAGCAACATTTTACCTTCCCTCCCATACAATAACAAAAAGTTTATGGTCATCGCGCGTCCTATTCAAATCGTTTCCCAAAAGTTCTTCGTATATCGTGTATCCTTTACGTTGGGCCTGAACGTAATTGTTCCCCGAGGCTTCATAAAGCCCTGCCAGTGTTTATAAATTATAATATCAACTTCCCTTTATATATTACATCTTAAGCTGGCCGAGTATTTGTGTATAAATGGTTTCACGTAGATATTAGACTCAGAGGTTCAGTATTAGTGAACTGCCTGACACATTGGTCGCGGGTTCGTTGCCAGCACAGTAGGTACCTACAAGCATGTGTGTGTCTTTTTATATAATGGCTCGACATAATGGCTTCCCTACGCCTGATGGAAAGCGAAAGAGAATCTTGGTATTCGCTGTGACAACGGGCAAGTAACTGGTCAGTTACCTGTCAGTTGCCACCACCATGCCGGCCCAACTCTAGCCTCCCACGAGCTCCGGAAAACCTATTCACCGGCAGAAACACGACCCGGTGGTCATTTGGTTGCGTTATTTTATAGGGCGGATGTCCTTCCCTGGGCGGGCGGCTCAATTCGAGCGAAGATTCGCTATGCCCTACCTCCCTTAACGTATATGTTATGTGTCTATTGATTTAGGAATTTGCTATGAGTAATGTGTATTCATTTACAAAAACACACATTATGCCGAAACCCAAATTAAGCCGAAAACTGACAACTTACTTACATACTTTTTTTTTGTAAATAAATAGGTACATACATAGTTACACGTTTTCCGACATAAATGGCTCAGTCGTAGCTTTGGAGTCTGGATGATGGCATTGATGACTACACCTCGTGCATCAGAAAGCACTTTTGGCTGTTGTTTCGTGTCGAACTATCGTCTTATTGGACTACGAGAGCAAAAAATAAAAGATACACCTGAATACTTGGCTAGTTTTTTTGGAGAATCTGTTATGGCCAAAATGTTGTCAGACGAGTATTTTACTATTTTTAAATACTGTACACAGGTTTTATATTAAATTTGACACTGGCAAGGGCTGGACGCGAGAAGGGATGTAAGGGAACGACCTGTCGCCTTTTCGCTCCAAGCCATCCTCACCTGCCCGTGGTGCATCCTGCCGAACAACAAACGAGGCTCTGGCAAACCGACTGGTGGCGGTAAAACCATCACGATGGAAGGCATAGCTAAATACCACGGGCCGTTGACGGGCGGCATCGTCACCGGAGCGAGAAGCAACGCCCTGCGATCGCTAACCCGCCTGCCCAGCGTGGCGATTATGGGTATGTCCTCCAGGGGTTTTCCCTAGGTGGTGAACAACCTGGAGAGGCCTATGTCCAGCAGTGGACTGCAATAGACTGATGATGATGATGGACGCGAGAAACCCAGGTTAGAACAAAGAGGCGAAAATTGGAGAGTTCTATGTCCAGCTGTAAGCTGCACAGGGAAATAAATAAATGATACAGAAAAAGTACAGTCAACCCTAGCAGACTCAACGTTACACTTTAAATAAATAACCCAAGACATGCCACCCTGGGGCACACAGCGCCACCTAGCCCCAAACTAAGCCGAAGCTTGTACTATGGGTACTAGACAACTGATAAACTTACTTATATACTTTTTTTGTAAATAAATACATAAATTATACATAGAAAACACCCAGACCAACACAAACAGACATGTTCATGAACACAAACTTTAACCTTTTATTTCGCACCTGCTAATTTTATTAAACTGAAATTATTAAATTCACAGTATCCTCCCACTTAATAGAAAATGAAGGTAATTAATATCGTCATCTACATCTTGTTTCTATCAAATAGTTAATTTGAATTCGCTAACTTGACTTACAATTTGTCAAATAAGCTCTTTACAACTTTCGTTCCTTACCGGGATTATTAAAACGGGGAGAAATATTTCAAATGTCACGCCATTCATTGACTTGCTAACGAATTGATTCGGCTAAAAATGGTTTTCGATCGCGCTCATTCAGAAGTTTGCTTGAGAAACCTATTGGGTTTACTTTTTGATATAAATCGTAGTAGGTACGTATGTTATTGACGTGTAAGAACCTACGGAAGGTAACTTATTTTACTTAAATTCCCCTGGTATTTTCCTTGATAGCTCATGTGGTTTCTTAATATAGAGTAGGACCATCCCAATCAGCCCATGTTCGTCGTAGAAAAAGACTTCTTCTCTTCTTGACGTGGCAATAACAACCGGTCAGATTTTCCGAGACCAAAACTCTACTACACGGACAGCATTACCAATAGCGAGTAGTAGGTCTTCTCGTCGGGGATGTAAGGGAGCGGCCTATCATCTTTTCGCTCCAAGCCAACCTCACCTGCCCGTGGTGCATCCTGCCGAATAACAAACGAGGCGCTGGCAACCGACTGGTGGCGGCAAAACCATCACAATTGAAGGCTTAGCTAAATACTAGAGACCGGTGACGGGCAGCAGCGTCACCGGAGCAAGAAGCTACGACCTGCGATCGCCACCCCGCCTGCCCAGCGTGGCGATTATCATATGGGTATATCCTCCAGATGTTTGCTCTAATTGGCGAACAACTGGAGAGGCCTATGTCCAGCAGTGGACTGTAATAGGCTGATGATGATGATGAGGTCTTCTCGTGAGCACCGATCCGGACAAGCTGGGCAGTCAAGAAGGTGAGCCATGGTCTGTAACGTGAAAAAAAGATGATAAGTCGCTCCCTTACATCCCATCGCTTCATTACATCGTTCTTTTTATACCTATTTCAAGTCTCTTGTATTTATAAGAAGGATATTTAAAAGCTCACTGTTTTCGCAGCGCCAGCTTAATTCAACGTGACGCATGGCGGTGCGCAAATGACGCGTGGAACACGTTTGAAGCATACCGGTGCGGGGGAGCGTTTGATTTGAATTGTTTTAGGGGAGGCGAGCGAGGCAAATTTATTTGGAGTTACACACGAAATTGCCGGTCATTTTGACTGGTTCGGTTGCTCAATTGGTAGTGACTTCTGCCTTCTGAACCAAGGGTCGTTGGTTCGATCCTCACGCGGGACAAACATTCGTGCGATGAATATTTGTGATTGTTCCGTGTCTGGATGTTTATATATTTGTATTTAAGTAAGTATAATATTTGTGTTACCTTTGTTGTTCTGATACCCATAACACAAATGCTTAAGCTTCTTACCTTGGGTTCGGAGTAATCGTTGTGTGATATTTATTTATTTAGAATTTCATCAGCTCTATGATTCAAGTTGATGTGAGATGGTACTGCAATAACGGTGAACTTAGAGCGAGAGATCCTTCTTATGGAGGAACCTTTTTTTTTTAAGAGGGGAATGCATTAGGCACCTTCATGCCGTCTCCAGGGGGAGGCATACCCACTAAACCCCCCTGTGTCGCCAGTGGGCAGCAAGTTGCAGGGACACGGGTAGCGCCGAAGCAAAAGGCCACATCCCTGCCTGCCCTAGCCAGCCGCAGATGATAAGCGGCCGGCACTCCTGGTCCGGGGAGAGCAAATACCCCTGCCCGGGGTAATGTAGGAACCTAACCTAAGTTAAAAGATTTATAGTTTTTATAGCAAGAAAATAGTAATAAGTTTCACCATTAGCCTGAAAACTTCGACTGCTTTATGTTAGTACGCTTGGCAGGCGTGTAAAGTATAATACAATATTTTTGTATGCAACTGTAAAGATTTGTGTGGGAGCAACAAATTTGCACCTGGAGCAATTGCTCTTAAAGAATCATAAGGCATATTCATACTATTTATTATTGTTGTCGACGCAAGTTACTGATGAGATGGCTGGGGTAATATTTTAATTTCTTGCTGAGTTGCCCTAAATATCTCTCACCATCTTATATCTACATCAGTTTCTCCCAGCTGCAATAACCCCGCATCATGAGCAATGGCTCCTAATAATGTGGCGACATGTTTTAATAATTGCCCATAAAACTTGGAAACAAAAGCCGTTTGGATTATAAATGAGCCACGAATTTATCAGTTGTGATGCTCGAGACGTGTCAACACGTTCGTGTGACCGATCGTTTTAATACTTTTAAGTGAAGTGGCGATAATCTCTTGACCGAAGTTGTGGCTAATCCCTGTGAGCTAGCCAAGTGCAAGAAATGTTATAGTGAAGAAGTATCTAGACATGTGACTAAGACCGTAATGAAAATTTGTATAGCTGGGTGAAGGGGCGAAGATAAGGAGAGGTAACCGTATGCTGAGACGCGGCGAAGGATCGAGCAGCGTAGGCCAAACCAGATTTTGTAAAATACTGAACGAACATCCGAGATGAACGTACGCTGTGAATCTTTTTGACAAAATCATCAGGATTAAAAAAAGACAAAGAAAGACGCGATTGGTAGCTTAGTCTTAGGCGCCTCACTGATGATCAGCAGAGATACAGCTAAGTATTCACAGCTCAACACTTGTAGTACTTCGCAAAGCTGCAAGACTTGACTCTAATATAATAGCACAATGAATCACCGATGGTCGACATAGCACTTAATCTAGAAAGTCTATAGTAATAAAGCCATAAAACTAATCGAACACCACTTAAACCTTCATTAAAAGAAAATCAAGCGAATTTCAATTTCGACTTGTAAAATAAAACTCAAATGGAGCAAGGAGAAAATCATTGTTTTTTTTCTATTTGTAAGGAAACTAGAGCTTATCAAAGGCTCGCTTCTTTGATTGCTTCCCAGAAAAGTATTTGCTTAAAAATCTTAATTGCTTATTGATAAGCTTTGAAGTTGGATTCTCGCAGAAATAAGGGCGATTACAGATTAGCGTATTTTTCTGTGCTGTTTTAGCATACGCGCTGACAAGCGCGCTACATTACACGCTTTGAACGAAGAATAATTGTGGCACTTGAGAGAAGGACTGTCAAACCAAAATCAGACATCATTACATACCTATTGCTTCGATTCCAAAGTAGGTAAGTAGCTTGAGCACTAGTGCTATGGGTATCAGAACAAGGTAGATACCACTAGTATATACTTTCTGTATATGGAAATACCAACAGTGTTTTTACCCGATTGCCGAAGACAGAAGGTTACTGTTTTTTAAAAGCTTTTGTTTGACTTGCCTCGTTAGTGTGCGGCAAATCTTATGAGCTGAATTAGGATCACTTCCTGTCGTCAGATTAGGCTGAAATTTGGTATACTTACGTAACCTCGGTGACAATACAATGGTATCTTGAAGCTGATCTCAAGATGGAGTCCTTACGGCCATGGAAGGTGGTCTTACCAATCCTTAACTAAAGATAAAACCGATCGAGTTTGGACTCGTTTGAATAGTCTTAAGAAGCACTCTAGTGCCACGTGACAAACATGGTCCCAAGATCGAGTCAGGGGGCATAGGTAATCAATTGTTTTTTTATATTTTTTAATCAACTTATTATTGACATCGATAAAACTATCGATTACACGTATCGTCATCACTATGTATCGTACAGACAGAAGGAAATTGAAAATATACTAAAAAGGCGGGCAGTTTAAGTGGTTTCGGGACCATTGGAGAAAATAAATTGCACTCTATGTGTCTGAGGGTTCTATATGGAAATCTAAATCATTTTGCGACGGAGACGTTTGAAATGGGTTAGCGTGACGGCCTTTGGCAGATTAGAAACGAAATGATAGGCAAGTGACAGGGGGAGATTTTAATATATTTGGATCCGTCTTTTATGCGTCTGAGATGAACTTTTTTAAATAAAATGGCATTGTCAGTGGAGTAAACTTTTAAAGCTTATCAAATGTATGAAGTAAAATTTAATTTTATTCTTACATAATCGTCATTCAAGGATACGGGGATGTAACGGAGCGGCCCATCATCTTTTCGCTCCAAGCCAACCACACCTGCCCGTGGTGCATCCTGCTAAATAGCAAACGAGGCGCTGGTAACCATTGAAGGCGTAGCTAAATAGCACAGACTGATGACGGGCGGCAACGTCACCGGAGCGAGACGCCCTACACACTACGATCGCCAACCCGCCTGCCCAGTGTGGCGAGTATGGGTATATCCTCCAGATGTTTACCCTAAGTGGCGAACAACTGGAGAGGCCTTTTCAATTCAAAACATTCATTTCAGGCAGAAACCCATATAATGTTAGTAACAATTTTCCTTACAAATAGTGTTAGTAAGTCAAATTAACAAACGAAACAATCAAAACAATGTACGTAACAATTTTCTTATACTCGTACATAGTGTTAGTAGATACAAATTAAACTATGTCCACGGCAATAGGCTGATGATGATGATGATGCCATTGTCAGAGCCTCGTCTGTTATTCAGCAGGATCCACCTTGGGCACGTAAAAGTAGCTTGTAGCAAAAGGACATAGATAAATAACCCAAGTCGTGCCACGCTGGGCCACACAGCCCCACCTAGTCCCAAACTAAGCCGAAGCTTGTACTATAGGTACTAGACAGCTGATAAACTTACGAAGATATTTTTTGTAAATAGATACATATTATACATAGAAAACACCCAGACCTATACAAACAGACATGTCCATGAACACAAAAGTTTGTACTGTGCGGGAATCGAACCCACGACCCTTGGCTCAGAGGGCAGAGGTCACTACCAAATGAGCCACCGAGCCAGTCGATCGCGATTACATACCCAATTTTTGCTTACGTTTGCTTATACGAGATCTCTCTTAAGATCTCGCCTGCTCAGCAAAGCGCCACATGCTACAACAATAGAGATACATAATTCAGAACTCGATCAGTTATTCCATAGGCTGAAGGGAAACATCTCTCAAGTCTCGTCCAATAGACTGCAATAACAAACAAACTAATTGGTTAATGGCGCGGGGTTGCCGAATATTGATAGGGGTGACGCAAGCGTTTGGTGCAATATATTTTATTTAAATTTAACTCAAATATTAAGAGAGGTAGGGCATAGCGAGTCTTCGCTCGAATTGAGCCGACCGTCCGGGGAAGGACCTCCACCCTATAGAATACCGCAGCCAAATGACCTCTGGGTCGTGTTTCTGCCGGTGAGGGAGCTCATGGGGGGGTTAAGGTTGGGCCGGCATGGCGGTGGCAACTGACAGGTAACTGACCAGTTACTTGCCAGTTGTCACAGCGATTTGGGCTTCTCTTTCGCTTTCCATCAGGCGTAGGAAAGCCATTATCTCGAGCCACTATAAAAAAAATTGTAATATACCATCATCTTTTCGCTCCAAGCCAACCTCACCTGCCCGTGGTGCATCCTGCCGAATAGCAAACGAGGCGCTGGCAACCGACTGGTGGCGGTATAACCATCACGATTGAAGGCATAGCTAAATACCACAGACCGATGACGGGCAGCAGCGTCACCGGAGCGAGAAGCTACGCCATGCGATCGCCAACCCGCCTGCCCAGCGTGGCGATTATGGGTATATCCTCCAGATGTTGGCCCTAAGTGGCGTACAACTGGAGAGGTCTATGTCCAGCAGTGGACTGCAATAGGCTGATGATGAAGTAAGCAAGTTGGTTAAATCCTTAATTTATTTTATTAGTGAACCCTAAAATTTTGCATTTTGCATTTTTTTGCGTCACCACTGTTGCCCGTCATCGGCCTGTGGTATTTAGCTACGCCTTCTATCGTGATGGTTTTACCGCCACCAGTCGGTTTGCCAGAGCCTCGTTTGTTGTTCGGCTGGATGCACCACGGGCAGGTGAGGATGGCTTGGAGCGAAAAAGTGATAGGTCGCTCCCTTACATCCCTGACTTACACCTTTAGAAATAATCGATATTGGACGCGAAAATACGAGTTGACAGAGATATTATTCGATTAATAGATCCAAAGACATCCCTATCACAAACTCGGGCCATCCATCTTTATTACATCTAGTTGTAATGGTACGAAATTGATAGCCGAATAACGTCTTCCGTCGAAATGTTTGACTTTCATTGACCTATTTATAAGAAGATGGCGTTGGAGTTGAAAATAACAAGGTGTGTTTGAAATTGGGTTGCGGTGTCACGGTGAGGCTACAGTTTAGTTAATTGGATGAATAAACACAAATGATTGCTTAGGAACGGGTACAATCGTTGAGCTTCAAATGAGGGTACGAATGGAACTTACTGCGGTCACCAAACCGCCTGGCAAGCGTGACTATGGCAATTTTTTGACCTGATGGAAAGCGAAAGAGAAGCCCAATACGCTGTGACAACGGGCAAGTAACTGGTCAGTTACCTGTCAGTTGCCACCGCCATGCCCCACTCTAACCCCCACGAGCTTCAGAAACCTTTTCACCGGCAGAAACATGACCCGGAGGATATTTGGCCTCGGTATTCTACAGGGTGGAGGTCCTTCCTCGGACGGGCGGCTCAATTCGAGCGAAGATTCACTATGCCCTACTTGCCTTTACTCAAATGACAACTTTCATTGGGGGAGACCTATGTCCAGCAGTGGACGTTAAAACAGTGGCTGGTGATGATGATTGTTTGCCGATGACAACAAAATAATAATATGATGATCGCTTTGGTAAGTTATGGTAAAACTTTTTTCTAAAGGGGAATGCATTATCCGGGGGAGGCGGAGTGGCGTGTGGAGCTCACTTCTCACAGCACGGGAGGGGCATATACACATAAAACCATTCTGTGCCGTCAGTGGGTAGCAACTTGTAGTTACATGGGTAGCGCAGGGTGCCCCTGGTACAGGAGCGCCCCTGCCTGCTCTTGCCGGCAGCAGTTGACAAGCGGCCGGCACTTTCTAGGGTGTACCCGCCACATTGTTACGCCCCATTGAGTGGATCGCGTCCCCACGCGCGTCACTTCACGAGATTTATATTTTTTGTCCGTCGCCAAACGGATACAATTTATAACAAAACCCGTCTTAGATAATTTTTATTATTTTTAAATCTTAGTAAATGTAAATTGTTTTGTAAATTTCCACAATAAATAACTGATTAAAATTAGCTATAAGGAAATTTGATATCGGCACATTTCCCGGGAATCAGATTAAACTGTTTCCTTATTTAACAAAACAAACTATATATCAATGAAATTGTCTAGATAAATAATAAGCCAATTATGGAGCCTAAATCTGGAGGCTACATGAATTTATATTAACAATCTCGAAAATCTTAATAGCAAATTCCTTTAGGCTTAGATATATTTCCCAATAATATTAAATTGTAGCAATATTTTTGAACATGAATTAGTACTTCGTACGTAGGTATTTGCCTACTTCGGAAAGTAATTGAGTTTCTTAATAATCTGAGATTATTCCTGTCGATGTATCGGAGCAATGAATAAATTAATGAACGAGTAGGTAACTACTTCAAATAAATTATGAGATGTTAGATAGTCATCATCATCAGCCTATTGCAGTCCACTGCTGGACATAGGCCTCTCCAGTTGTTCGCCAACTAGGGTTGGAGAGGCCTATGTCCAGCAGTTGACTGCAACAGGCTGATGATGATGATGAACCATTCTTAGAAATCTCTATCGCCTTAGAATTTCCAAACAATCTAATCCATGTTTTCTGAAAGTATTGAGAACAAATATGGATCTTTTATTTCGTACAAATAGATGTTACTACCTTACATCTTTTATTTATTTGTTGTACTTACTCGTTCATGAATTATTCAATACTCTTGAGAAATCCTGACGTATAATCTCGGATTACTAACAAACTCAATTATTCTCCGAATAATGTGAATTTACCAAGTATAATAACCTATTTCATGTGACTTCAAAACATTACTACAATTCAATGTTTATGTCAAGAACCAGCTTGTTCAGGAAAATGATTGCTGTAAAAATAAAAATTCCTGAAGACAACCTTCCAATCAACCTTCTTATTTTGTATCTCTTAATATAAAAAACTAAAGGTGGCTGATTGACTGGCATAGTGATCTATCAACGCATAGCCCAAACCACTGGACCGACTGGGCTGAAATTTGGCAAGGTTATGATGATAGATAGATGTTATGACGTAAGCATCTGCTAAGAAAGGATTTTATACAATTTTACCCCAAGAGTATAGGATAGGGGAAGAAACTCGATTTCACGCAGACGAAGTCGCGGGCACCGCCAGTTGCATAATATAAATTAAACAAATAAATAACTGGGCATTTTATTAAACAACGAACGATGAATCTTATTCTTCTTATCGAGTCGACAGAAAACCATTTTAAAGTTCTTGTCAGTGCTATATAGTTACGCCTCAGCGGACCACGATAAATATGAATAATATTCAAAAATTATAAACATTCCATGAACAATTGACGTTTAAAAGAGTCAAGCAATATTCTGCATGTTCTTTTTAAAAGCTACATTCCGAATCTGGCGATAGAGGCGATATAGTCAGTTTAACCTGTATTTGACGATTTTTAAATGCTCCCAAATCTATAACACTAAAGATATTTGATAATACCTAACACCCAAACATAGAACAATGACGTTTTTATCACACGAACGTTTGTCCTGGGTTCCATGATTTGTTCAGAAGGCAAGATTACCAAACGAGTCCCCGGGGCAGTCAAACAAATCAGGATATCTAACCAACAACACATTTTACCGACACCACCACTGCATAGATCATTGAACCACTCCTCCAAAGGGACCGAACCCATCGAAACGGTCCTCCGTCAAAAAATCCCATGAAAAACTAATTATTTGCCTACAAACGTATTCGTCGGGGCTGACAAATGTGGGAATTCGCAAAGGGTCCCTCGCGAGCAATCCATCAGCGGACCTCGTCCCCGATCGATCTTCGCGATTCGATTCCGTACACTCGTATATCATTGCCGATTAATTTTTTTCTCGTCTGTTATTACCGAATCGCTGGGTCGTCAATAGCTGTTTAATGGACGGACGGAGGTGCGGTAATGTTCGGAGTTTTCGCTGTGTGACAATGACGCAATAACTTAATGGGTTTGGAACAGTAGAAAAAAGAACATTATTAATTTAGACTTGGACAGCAGACAAGCCCTTCAACAAGCACGTCATTACAAATTCAAATAATAATCCCATTATAAAAGGGTTCTGAAAGTATCCCTATCGATATAAAACCCAGAAAGAAATTCGATAATTAGGTACTCTTTTTGGTCGCTGTTTTGTTTACAATAAAGTTTGGTTTATAAATAATAAAATTCATTATTTATTATGTTCATGAAAACAAAGTACTGTGCGGGATTGAACCCACGAACCTTGGCATATAAGGCAAAGGTCACTACCAAATAAGCCACCGAGCCAGTTCACACTCAGTTCGTGACCACACAAAGTTCACACGTGGACCATCTGTTGACAACGAGTGAACGTTGAACGATACAGGGTAGGACTAAGGAACATAAAATCAATATAATCAAAACTAGCACTTAATTTAATAGGGTTATTCAATACTCGATTACGTTATTGACTGCACCGGAATGCCGGGAAATAACATATGGGCGCTATATAACATTTTGTGTAGTCGGTCGAAACCACAACAGTTGTAATTGAATGATGGTCTAAGGGAGATACTTAGAGTGATTCCTTTTTCTGTAATGGTTGCATCCTCTTCTGATGTTTATCAACAGTTCATTTGTGAACCCATATGTATAATGACGCCTGATGGAAAGCGAAAGAGAAGCATAATTTTGCACTTATAGTGCAAAAATGTTTAGGGGAGAAGGGGCAGCTTCATACAGTGGGCTACATTCGTACAGTGCCAATATTTTGTTGAATTATGTAAAAAAGTGTCACTAATTTTGCTACAATTTTACATTATTATCAATTGAAGTAAAGCGCACTGGCTACCAAAGATTTTTTTGTACTTGAAACCTAAAATATTGCCACTGTATGAATATACCCACTGTATGAAGCCGCCCCTTCTCCCATTATGTATGCAAGCATTGATTTTGTAGACCTTTGGAGCGATAGTTCGACACGCGTAAACTCGGAGATCTTATCACTCACACACTCTCTTTATATAAAAAAATCGGGTTTAAGATCAACAATAGCTAAACATGATTTCTGAGACGCGTTGGGAGGTTGATGATGAACCTTGAAGTGAAGCTTAGCTTCACCATTCTTTGTTAAGTCCGCTCAATTCTTAACCCTTCCGCCGCGCCAACGAAAGTGGCCATAAAACGTCAAGGCTGTTTCGGATTTATACCCAGTCCCTTGGTTTATGTCACGTGTAATGTGGTCACTTGACGCTCCTAATTAGCCCGTCGGCTACCGACGGCCGCTCACTACGTCAGACAATGTTTTATGGTTACAGCCCTATAGTAGTAAGCTTCGTTAGGAATAGAAAGGGTTGAGATAATATAAGGGAGCGACGTGTGATCTTTTCCCTTCAAGCCAACCTCACCTGCTCGTCGTGAATCCTGCCGAGTAACAAACGAGGCGCTGGCGTCTGACTGGTGGCGTAGCTAATAACACAGACCGATGACGGGCAGCAACGCCACCAGAGCGAGAGGCTACGCCCTGCGATCGCCAACCCGCCCACCCCTTTTGGCGACTATGGATAGAGCCTCCAGGTGTTTGCCCAAAGTGACTTAAACCCATAGGTTTCTCCATTTGTTGTCCAGTTGGACATATCCAGCAGTGAATTGCGGTAAGCTGACGATGACGACGAAACAATAGTTTTAAATAATTAAATTGAAAATCGTACGTAACCTGAGTCGTTGGACCGTGCACCTGCTAAATCAACACAACCGGTAACGCATCGCTCATTTATGAAGGGCAAACACAATTAACGGCAACTTTATTTGCGCAAACCGTTTCAGTGTTAATTAAGTATAAAGGTTGGATCGCACGAATGAAAACCATTCGTTGACAACGGCCTGTTATAAACGACGCCGTTTAAACTCGGGAGATGCAGTGAGTTAATATTTGTCGTTCATTCGTCTGCATTGCTCGTTTGGAATCGGTCGTAATTGTTCCATTCATTGTGTTGACTGTTTTTAACGAATACCTTTGATTCTTTTGTTGTTATTTTATGTGAAACATAATAAAATGATAACCAAAGATATGCTTCGCTGGGCTAAACAGCGTCATTTAGTCCCAAACTAACCCCAAGTTTGACGTTTCATCATCTCGATGGTTGGCGATCCTCGACTGTACGCTATATGAGGAACTTCTTGCTTCGCGCCTCGGTTTTGTGAAAACAACAGTTTCCTGCGACAGTCTTTCCGAACGCCTATGGGAACCTTCAAGAATCAAGCGTATTCATATTTAAAAGGTCGGCAGCGACCCCAAAACTCGATTTGAGTTGCGGGTGTCCATGGGCGGTGCCGATTGCTTACCATCAGGCATCACAATTGTTCATCTACCGCACCTTGCATAAAAAAGAAACTATTGCAGGCGTAGCTTCTCGCGCCGGTGACTCTGCTGACCGTCATCGGCATGTGGTACCTATTTAGCATCGGCATGGGATGAAAAGGAGCGACCTATCACCTTTTCGCTCCAAGCCATCCTCACCTGCCCGTGGTGCATCCTGCCGAACAACAAACGAGGCGCTGGCAAACCAACTGGTGGCAGCAAAATCATCACGATAGAAGGCGTAGCAAAATACCACATAACGATGACGAGCAGGGTCACCGGAGCAAGAACCTAGGCCATGCGATCGCCAACCCGCCTGCCCAGTGTGGCGATTATGGGTATATCCTCCGGAAATTTGCCCTAGGTGGCGAACAACTGGAGAGACCTATGTCCAGCAGTGGACTGCAATAGGCTGACGATTTTTTTTTATTTTTTTTTATAGTGGCTAGACATAATGGCTTCCCTACGCCTGATGGAAAGCGAAAGAGAAGCCCAAGTCACTGTGACAACGGGCAAGTAACTGATCAGTTACCTGTCAGTTGCCACCGCCAACCGCCATGCCGGCCCAACCTCAACCCCCCACGAGCTCCGGAAACCCTACTCACCGGCAGAAACACGACTCAGAGGTCATGTGACTGCGGTATTCTATAGGGTGGAGGTCCTTCCCCGGACGGGCGGCTCAATCATGATGGTTATATTGCCACCAGTTGGGCCAGAGTCTCGTCTGCTATTCAGCATCAAAAAATTACACTAAAAAATTCTCCTTTTTTTGAAGTCGGTTAAAAATCACCAGTATATTTATTATCCAGTTGTTCCCGACAACGAGATTAACACACGCGATCTGTATCCATTTAATTTATTTCACTCGGTATTAAAACATTAACGGATAATTGACTGCAAGCTGCAGCGATTAAACGGTCAATGGAGAGCTTTTGTGTTTGCGGAATTTGAGTTTTTAACACTTTGAGCTGATCCGGCATACATTAGTTTTTCTATTGTGTCCTCTTTTTGCAGCAGTCGAAGCCTACAAGTAAAAAAAGGAAAGTTAATTGTTTAAATGCGGAGCGAAGTTCCAGCGAAGAGTAGTTTTTTTTTATAGTAGCTCGACATAATGGCTTCCCTACGCCTGATGGAAAGGGAAAGAGAAGCCCAAATCGCTGTGACAACGGGCAAGTAACTGGTCAGTTACCTGTCAGTAGCCTAATGCCGGCACAACCCTAAACCCCCACGAGCTCCGGAAACCCTACTCACCGGCAGAAACACGACTCGGGGGTCATTTGGCTGCGTTATTCTATAGGGCGGATGTCCTTCTATGGGTGGGCGGCTCAATTCGAGCGAAGATTCCCTATGCCCTACCTCTCTTAGCTACTCTCTTAGAGCTCACCCTACTACTAAGACTTCGTTGTCTGTCTGTCCGCACGTCTGTTTGGAATGTGTTTAAAAGGGATAGCATTGTTAAAAAATCAATCTGCATACTTATAAACCGGAAAATATCTTGACGCATACCCATGAAATTTGCCTCGTCTCCTATTACACATTAAATTTTCTCTTTCACCGCGACTTACTGAGCTGTAAATTTACTATTTCACCCTTCACTGTGTCTTAAAGTAAGCCATCCAATATTCTTGCTAAATGCTTCCCTCTCTTTCCATTCCCGACCTTTAGAAAGAGACAACCGCTCTGACACACAATTATTGCCGGGTCGTATACAAGATTCATTGGCGTTATTTATATGCGAAACGTGTCGACTGAACACAGAGTAATGTAATTCTTCTCTACTAGCTTTGTAGCTGAAATCATAAGTGGTTTTTCACAAAACATCAGTTAAACTTCAAAATTTCAGATGACTTCCTTTTGGCAAACACATTTTGAACAATATCGATGGTACGAGTAATAATATCAAATGATTCTTACAATTTTACTGCCTCTTTAGGTAGAAGCTTCGCCTCTACATTCATAGTGCGAACGGCTAAGCTATGGAACTCTTTGCCGGAGTCCTTGTTCCCTCAGAGATATAGTCCTCAGATTTTCAAGTCGAGAGGGAATCGGATTTTGTTGGGTGAGCGCGCTCCACCGTAGACTCTAACATCGCTTAAGATCAGGCCAGTTGGGGTCAAGCGCTACCCCATTCGAATATATAAAAAAAAAAAAAAGCTTTTTATTGCACAAAAATACGTAAAAACATTTAATGCAAAAGATACGTACAGCAACCGTTTGTTTTTTTAACCTCCCCAACTGTGAAACCAAAAGAATTCCAATCCAAATTTACTCGTAAAGGAATTCCAATTTTCATTTCGTCTAAACCGCTTGCATTTTCTACGTGCATCCTCAAAGTGCTTTCGGTAACAGAAATGCAGTATCAGATGAAAACATGCTATGTACAGCGTACACGCAAATTGTATGGCCAGTAAATTGCCTGTGTCCGAACTGTACTAACAGTATACAAGAAATCGTTTGGGACCGACCGACGGCGAAATTGGGTAGGTAATAGAGATCGAGTGAAAATTGACTTCACTAATAGTACGTATTTGCGTAATATGTAGTACGTATATAGAGAAAATATAATTAATCCATATACGAGTAGGTATATACCCAAAGATGCGAAAATGAACTACGGGGATGTTCATTGCAATGCTTATTAAAAAAAAACCTTCTACCGCACCCAGTACGCGTAGTGTGTTATCCCTGGTGTTGCCAATGCAATGATGCTCTACGGTGAGGTAGGCTGGGAGCGAAAAGATGATAGGTGGCTACCTTACATCCCTCGATCTATGTAAAAAAATTAAAATCTAAAATATGTTTTGGATAACATCGATATAAACACGTTGCCAAGGTGACAACTGACAATATTAATTGAATGTACCCAATACAGAATTATCTGAAATGACAATGAACTTTAACCTCAATCAGAACAGTTATCGCGAGCGAGTTCATTCGATAAAATGTGTTTCATAGAGTAATAACTAGTTTTGACTGCTAATGAACTTTGAACATTGGTTAATTATAATTTAAGAATAGAATAGAATATAGATATTTATTGCACCATGTTTATAGATAGTTCACATACAAAGTACACTTACTAACTAGTACAACATAGACCCTGTAAGGGTATGGCAACAAAGGTTTTTAGTATAACCTAGTCCAATTGGTATTGGTCTTCTGAATTAAGGATTGATTGATGTCAAAGGAACGAAGGAGGGTTCGATCCCCACCCGGGTCACTCATGTGATTAACCTTTAGGGACGTAAGGGAGCGACCTATCACCTTTTCGCTCCAAGCCAACCTCACCTGCACGTGGTGCATCCTGCCAAATAACAAACGAGGCTCTGGCGACAGACTAGTGGCGGTATAACCATCACAATTTGAAGGCGTAGCTCAATACCACAGGCCGATGACGGGCAGCAGCGTCCCCGGAGCGAGAAGCTACGCCCTGCGATCGCCAACCCGGCTGCCGAGGCGTGGCGATTATGGGTATAACCTCCAGATGTTTGCCCTAAGTGGCGAACAACTGGAGAGGCTGGCTATGTCCAGCAGTGGACTGCAATAGGCTAATTTTGTTGTTTATTAGTACCCATAGTAGGTACAAGCTTCGGCTATGGTTTGAGAGGATGCTGTGTTGCACTGGCATGTCTTGGGTTATTTCTAACCCCAAAAATACAACAGTTTAAAAATGAAACGAACCAAACACGGAATGTTGCTCTAATTTGTATGCTCGCGAGATGCCAGTATCAATATTTATCGTTAAGGAAAACGCGTTCGAAAACCTCTTATGTTTACTAACAAAGCGCTTTGCCAACATAATATGTATGTCACCGGAAAATAGCAAGAATCGTAAGTTGATCACTTTCCTAGGCAGTTGATTAACTTCCGGAAAATAATAAACGGCAGTTGAAATGTATTATTTAACGTATGTATTTTAGTAAATTGATCATTTTACGGGGTCTTGCCGTAAAATCATCCGACGAAGGTGAGGTGAACGTTGATTGGTTCAATGGCTCACGTGGCGTTATCCCGGCAACCAATCAGGGAACAGTGTATTAAGTTACGGGTAATAGTGCACCGTTAAATAGTACATTGAGCAACCATTGGCCCATTTGAGGACGATTTTACTTGTGTCAAAGTCGTAAATTATTAAATGACTGTCAGGCTACCGTAAATTGATCAACTAACTGAAATCCATTGCGTTAAATAATACATTTCAACTACCGTTTGTTATATTCCGAAAGATAATCAACTACCTAGGAAGTTGATCAACTTACGATCCTTGCTATTTTCCGGTGACATGTATAAGGAAAATCGCGAGTCACTTATCTGGTATTTCCAAGCTGCGATCATACATCAATTACACAATAATCTTTGTTGAGGAAAGTCTAGCGATATTAAATTAAATTTGCATCGAACTAGTTTTTGAACTTGATTTTTAGGGTTTCGTAGCCAAATGGTAAAAAACGGAGCCCTTAAAGATTCGTCTGTATGTATGTCACAGCCACTTTTTTTCCGTACCTATAAGAGCGATACTGTAATAGCGTCTCTAGTAGGTTTCTATCTAGGCTTTTCCTACATATACAGGAAAGGCCTTGTAGCTACCACCTATAGAGTCCTAGGATATTATGTCTCTTTGTCTAACACATAACTTTGCTCATATTTATCTACCTACCTATTGGCGATTAAATTGTCTCAATCATCTAATTGTACATAAAATCTGTTTTAAACTTTCATTTTTTTTGACAACATCACATACATTGCT
Source organism: Conogethes punctiferalis (assembly GCA_031163375.1). Lineage (NCBI taxonomy): Eukaryota > Metazoa > Arthropoda > Insecta > Lepidoptera > Crambidae > Conogethes > Conogethes punctiferalis. The sequence goes on from CM062078.1 coordinate 17,698,615, forward strand.
CCGATCCCAAAGTAAGTAACTTAAGCACTTGTGTTATGGGTATCAGAACAACGAAGGTACCACAAATAAATACTTAAATACAAATATAAACACCCAGACACGGGACAAACACAAGTGTTAATCACACGAATGTTTGTCCTGGGTGGGAATCGAACCCACGACCCTTGGTTCAGAAGGCAGGAGTCACTACCAATTGAGCCACCGAGCCAGTCTACTATTAAGTAAATAAAAGGTATAGTAATAAAACTAATACAGATAAGCCATTTAATTAAGTACTTAATTGGCGTACAGGTTTGTTGGATGATAATAATAATTACATTGTCCATCTATGCCATTTATTATGCAATCGTTTAAGGTAAAATATTTATATATAAAAAAAAACGAAAACGATCGTTCGTTGAACGGATGGCGTATTTTTGCCCTATAAATCCCTCTCATTTCTCCCTCCCGTGTTCGAATATACAAACTAAAGTTCGTCAAAGTCGATTTTAAATAATTTAATTCATATAATTTGAGCACGGGAGGGACAAATGGAAAGGATTTATTTTGCAAAAGTACGCGATCGTTTTCGATTTTGGTGGTGGGGGTCCTGGTCCTGAAATCGATCATCATCTTCATCGCCATAAATACTAAATAAATAAATAAAATAAAATAGTTTATTTCTGCAAATAGATTCACTAGTAATACTTTTGCACGTCAAACTTTTTTCCTACCAGCACTTCGACGTGTAGCCTGCCGAGAAGAAGTGCCGCAACAAACTCGACAGTTAGCCTTTTTTAAAATATATAATTCAATAATACCTATCGTTGTAAAAAGCGCAAGCGAGCAGACTATCATGTCCATGTAATATTGTCATCCATATAGTCTTGTACTTTATATTAACCATTAAAATGGACTTAATGCGAGATTTAAATCTATGTATAGGTAGATCAACAATATTTTGCGGTATCCTCAGTACCTAAAATTGAGCGTAAACTTTGCATTGCAAAAAAAAAGCAGCAATAAGTGTTTAAAGATTACAAAACTAACATACCTTTATACACGTTCTTTACGCCCACTTAACACTAAAGGCGCACCTTCACGTGTCACGCCGATGTGTTCCCGCGGCGCATCTCACGGGATTGTCTGTCAGCGGGATTTATTACACGGGAATGAATGTGTCGCACCACTCCGTGGAGCGGGATTAAGAAATATGGTTTTGATGTTACATTGTTTATTTATTCACGGGCTTAGCGTGAAGGATGGGTCGCCCTTTGTTTGCGTATGGTGGGTTTAAGTGCTAACTTGACGTGGGATCTTGAAACTATGCAAATATAATAATAATGGTGTGATTTTTATATATGTAAGGTAGTGAGAATTTCTCTCTTAGAACAGATCTTTCCAGGACGTTAATGAAATGGTTTATTGTTTATCTATAATTATTTTTTACGAAATTGTTACCGTGTGTTCGACTTTGTAGGCTCAATTTAGTCAATTGAATTCAATCCAAATCGATAATTTCAGGTAAATTGAACAACTAATAAGAAAATTATAATATAAATGGGAAAGCAACTCTGTATATTGCTCTTTTTCGCCAAAACTATTAAACCGATTGTAATCGAATTTGGTGCATAGATAGTCTAGAGCCTGAGAATAGGTATAGATAGGGCTGCCATCCGTCCGGATTTCCCGGGATTTGCTCTAGTTGGAAGGGTGTCTTTTTTGGGATTGGAGGTTTTGGGGAGTGTCCTTTTCGAAATCAGGGGATAGAACGAGGTATAAGACACTTTTAATGCGAAAAAAGGGTACATGCTAAAGTCTCAGCTAGAAACTTATAAAAAAAAACTTTTAAAATGTTTGGTGTGTTGATTTTGTGTGGTGTGTGTATGTGTAGAAAATTAAAAATAATTATTCTTATCATACAAATTTACACGAGTGAATGTTAATCTGTCGCGAGTTCACTTCTGTTGACCCAGCGCAAAACAGTCGCGGGGTCGCAACCGGTCAACACGCTTCTAAACCCCTGTCACATTCATAAAGGGCAGATAATTTGGCCAGGACGTGCCGGAGCCCTTGAATAACGGGATCCTGTTTGCTTTCACGTCATAATCCGACACAATCCTTTTTAATTTTTAGGGACTAATCCGTTCGCCGTGATCCGTTTAAGTCTCGCGTGTCGCGAGTCTTTTGGTTGTGAAATGATTTGTGGAACTGAATGAGTTTGTGACGGGTCGGATTATTTGATTAGGAATCTGACGTCTAAATAGGAATGTCAACGTTTCTGTTTCAACTTTTAAACCCGTATTATTTCTGTAGAGTGGAATGTTTTTTAATATACATTCGTACAGACACTTGAAATAAAATCATTGTCACGCCAACTCCCCCCTTATAAACGATATCTAACTCATTTTATCTATAGGACCAGACCATATTACCTATAAATAATAATAATAATAAAATAACCCAAGACACGCTAGGCCACACAGCGCAATAATAATATTAATAATAAAATAACCCAAGACATGCCACGCTGGGCCACACAACGCCATCTAGCCCCAAACTAAGCCGAAGCTTGTACTATGGGAACTAACTCATAAACTTACTTAGATACATTTTTTTTGTAAATAAATACTTATTATACATAGAATACACCCTGACCAATACAAACAGACATGTTCATGCACACAAATGTTTGTAATTTGTGGGGATCGAACCCACGACCCTTGGCGCAGGAGGCAGAGGTCACTACCAATTGAGCCACCGAGTCAGTCAACCTAAGCCTAAAGATATTATCTTGAACGTCTTAGGATAATTAAATTTTATAATGAAGTGAATCACGCTGTCCCAAGGTTGAGAACTTGTGTACTTAAGATCTGTACAGCAAAGGTACCGCAAACATATTGACGGTCTCAATGCTGCAATGTTTATAACTACTAAAGCGTATATCGAGTACAATCGACAATTCTGGTTTTTATTTCCGGTTGAATCAAATCGAAAAATGTTTTTTCTAAACTCTCGCATCTGGGTTTTCTGGGAGACGCTTCCATCATCATCATCTAGTTATCAGGACAAGGAAAAACCTTAGTTTGAGACCAGGTGATTGTAAGGTACCTATCATCTCTTCGCTCCAAGCCAACCTCACCAGGCCGTGGTGCCACCTGCTGAATAACAAACGAGGTTCTGGCAACTGACTGGTGGCTGTATAACCATCACAATTGAAGGCGTATATAAAAACCACAAGCCAATGACGGGCAGCAGCGTCACCGGAGCGAGAAACTAGGATCTGCTATCGCCAACCCGCCTGCCCAGCGTGACGATTATGGGTAAATCCTCCAGGTGTTTGCCCAAAGTGGCGAACTACTGGAGAGACCTATGTCTATACTAGGTGGTTGGTATGAATCACTACCAAATAAGCCACAGCATATATCCGTTAAACGCTCTAGCGCTTTTCAAGAAAACTTTAAAACAACCCATTTTACATACGGATTTCACAAATAACCCTAAAATACACTGTCCATTAAAGCACAAGTCTAGCTGAAATCCTTATAATAAATCCCCCAAGCAGACATTTCCGTGAGACGCGCCGCGCGAACACCGTGATACACGTCACGCCACTCGCTGCGGGAAGCGACACGCAGCGTGAACTGAGGACGTGAAGCAATTGGATTGCACCTTTAAGTTCAGTAATATAGCGAACTTTAAGAGTGGTAGGACATAGCGAATTTTCGCTCGAATTGAGCCGCCCGTCCGCACGGTTTGATGATGATGACGATAACGTTGATGTATCTACATTTCGCAAGTAAAATGATGACTACGTTAGTGTACATTTCTTAAGTTAAAATATGATTACATTAGTGTACATTTCCCAAGTAAAATGGAGACAACATCAGTGTACATTTTTCAAGTAAAATGATGATTACATAAGTGTAAATTTTCCAAGTAAAATGATGATTACATTAGTGTACATTTCCCAAGTAAAATGGAGACAACATCAGTGTACATTTTTCAAGTAAAATGATGATTCCATTAGTGTACATTTCCCAGGTAAAATGATGACAGCATTAGTGTACATTTCCCAAGTAAAATAATGACTACATTAGTGTACCTGGGAAATCCCAGGTAAAATGATGATAACATTGATGTATATTTCCCAAGTAAAAGTTACTTTCACGTATACCACGTGCATAAATTAGCTGACAAGTAACATTCAGTGTAAAGACACTTACTACTAAAACTAGCGTCTCTTGAAGGAGCAAGGACGACTTAATTTTGAATTTCCACAATTAACAACCCTAATAATAATGTAATTTCAACATAATACCTTGAGCCCTCTTGAGAAAGGGTCCTGATAAACACTTAGTCGTATAACTCAAGAAGTAATACACCTACCATTAAAGACTTTGTCGTCATTGTCTTAGACGATTAAAATATAACTAGAATATACCTAGCTGTCTTCACTAACCTTTTCAATGTGAAAATGAAAAATATCTTTATACATGTAAGTAAGGGATGGTACCATCATCAGTCGCTCTTATTTTTTCGTCGGAAATGTCTTTACGCATAGCCCTGGGTAAGGGACACCTGGGCTATCCAGCAAAGAATACCCTCTAAACCCGACCGTGATCTGCTACGAGCACTCTGTCTGGTGGGGATCTAGATCGACACAACCCCCCACAGCGCGGTACCGCTGTTGGCTGTGGACGGCGCACCTCGGGAGGACGGTGTGGTACCCTCCCTGCATCTTGTGATGCTCGTCGCCACTGACCCCAAACTATAAGCTATGTATAGCACCTATAAAAAAGTACTAAGTTCTTTGTAGCAGTTTACTACAATGAACAGCTGGAACTTCATAAACCCGTTTTTTTGTCTTCACAAACTCGTTAAGATGAGCGAGAACAAAGAACGAAAGTTTCGTTTCGTTTTAACGACGACGACTGAACCGAAAGATTGGACAAAGTTAAATATAATTTGTTGATGTTCATTATCTTACGTGTTATGTGCCTTTTTAAAGAGAATTTGGTTTTTACTTAAAGGACACAAACAACGATGTTATTGTTGGAAAATATAAAGTCAGCACAAATTAATTGTTCTTTGTCATGTGTTTTAATAATAAACAAAGAAAACCTTTTTTTTGCAAAACACACATGGACATGGCATTAAGAGGGATAAAAATACAAAACAACAAATATTTTTCCCGTATAAAATGCTAATTACTAGTATTAACATTATAATTTTATTATACCTGTGGTATTTAAATAAAATGTATTTTTTCGTAATATCAATTTAAAAGATGAATTGCAAATTAATTTGGTCAATTCAATGGAGATCTCTCCCCAAGGACAAAGTTACACCGTTCGCGAAATTTAATTTGTTATTTTAATATTTTGGAAATTTCATAGACTCCGTCGCCGCTTCAAGTTTTTAAGCGACAAAGTATCATTTAAGCCAGTATCTAGTCCCTTTTTAAGGGGCAGCCTGAGTGTAAATTAATGACCCATCATTTTGGCGTTCCGGAAATAAAAAAGATTTTGTAAACAAAACAGCCAGCTTTTTAATGATTTTAGGATAAATAATATAACGTCGCTTCCAATTTCTGAATGAATTTACATAGATATTGTATAGGGTAGGATGTTGATCTGCGATGTCGTGGTAGATGACTAAGAGAACAGGAATCGGGCAGCAGCGTTTACTCGGGTCCAAACAAAACCTACTGCCAAGCATGGTACCTAAGGCAGAGTGGTTTTTTCGCCTGAAGTATATAGACTTCCACTAGTATTGCCGGAATGTTGATTCTTGGCCTATGTCCAGACATAGGCTAAGAATCAACATCCCACATCCACATCAGTCCACTGCTGGCAGTGGACTGATGTGGGCTGATGATGATGATACTTGACCTCGGAAATCACCAATAACATCGATATACCTATCGAAACAATCGTGTATCGATAGTATTTTCATGGCTTCTTAAACCTACGGACGTGGTAATGAAGTGGCGTGAAAAATGAAAATTGTATGTTTTAAATCATCGCCATCAGCCACCTTATCCAAGTATCTTGAGGATTAGTCCGGGGTCTTTACGCTGGGCAGCCGGGTTGGCAATCGCAGGGCATAGCTCTCACTTCAGTGACGTACCTGCCCATTATCGGCCTGTGGTATTTAACTACGCCTTCAATTGTTTTGGTTATACCGGCACCATTCTGCTGCCTGAACTTCGTCTGGTATTCAGCAGGATGCACAAGGGGCAGGTGAAAATGGCTTGTAGCTAAAAGATGGTGGGTCGCTCCCTCCCCACCCCATGTCTTAAAAGATGAATTATTATAACGAGGCTGGCTTGTCTTAGTTCACAATATAGAAAGGCGTTGAACTGACTTAAAACATAAAATTATTGTTTAACGCCAAGTTATATTACCAAAAATATATCTCCAGTGTGCTTTGAATATAAATAGGGTGCCTCCGAGACTAAGCCAATTTAGGAGAAAATATTTTTCTTTCACTACCAAAAAACAAAATATCTACGAAGCCTTCTTTGTGCAAGCTCTGAAGTTATTGTATATCGTCCATTGTTATATTAGCTACGTGTTTCAAAGATATTTTTTATTAGATGTCTTTTTCTTCATACCTATAACAACTAAGTAACATTTATTTATTTATTTCACTACCAAAAACTTTATCTGCTCAATATTCTTGGATTAATTTATGGATTTCTTCAGAAACTGTCCTAGAGAACACAGAGCTCAACAACCTTCAGGCCTACCTTCCAGACAACTAGGCCTGAAGGTTGTCTGGAAGAAATCGATATGAGCGATAAGACCGCCTACATTGTACCTACTACAATATGTCTGGAATACTTCGTCTTGTATTTTTTTTTGTGCAAAGAAGAATATCACTGATTTTAATTTGGCACACGATGCACCAAACACCCTGTATAATTATAAAGAAAAATATGATAAAAAAAAAGCCTTTTTTCAGTCTCCGCCTTAAAAGTGCCATTTATTTACGTGCCGAAAACCGTTGACAAAAGCATCGCATATTCATGACCCAATCCATTGTTGCCTTTATGAATAAAAGTGTAGGGGAATTCGTGCCTAATAAGGAATGGCAGGTGGGGCACGGAACCGTCTGGAAGGGTTATTGAATATACTAGAGAGAATATATAAGAGAGGTAGGGCATAGCGAATCTTCGCTCGAATTGAGCTGCCCGTCCGGGGAAGGACCTCCACCCTATAAAATACCGCAGCCAAATGACCTTCGGGTCGTGTTTCTGCTGGTGAGTAGGGTGTCCGGAGCTCGTGGGGGGTTAGGGTTGGGCCAGCATGGCAGTGGCAACCGACAGATAACTGACCAGTTACTTGCCAGTTGTCACAGCGACTTGAGCCTCTCTTTCGCTTTCCATCACGCGTAGGGAGGCCATTCCGATTATAGTCGAGCCACTATAAAAAAAAAACAATGGGTCGGTTGGAGCGAACTGGATGTGGAAATTAAATTAAATAAATAATCAATTTATAGCCGGAAGCGACCCCAGAACTCGATTGCGATGCTTACCATCAGGCATCACAATTGCTCGTCTGCCACCTCTTACATAAAAAGAAAAACAAAATAACCCAAGACGCTGGACCACCCAGCGCCATCTAGGCCCAAACTAAACCCGAGCTTGTACTATGGGTACTAGACAACTGATAAACTTACTTATATACTTTTTTTTTGCAATTAAAGTTAATTACAAAACGCCACGGCCACATACCACCGTCTAGTCCTAAACTAAGCTGAAAAATAATCTTTAATTGTAGGAATTTTTTTTTGAGGACTGTAAGTTTATTATTCAATAAAATTTAAACTAGGCTTTGAACATTTTATATTTTTTTACTTCTTTACTAAACGCATACATTTATAGCTAATACGAAAATAAGATAACTAACTTTAATAGTCGCTTGACTTTGTAGGATATACATAGTATGTTTAGCACGGTGCATATTCATCTTTATTTATCTTCAGAATTTCAAAGCTTCGGTCCGCTTCCATAGGCGAAGTCAAAGGCTTTATCGACAGTAGCCGACCTCCCATGCCGGTTCCTTGTAGCATTCTCCAGTACAGCAGTTTCCTTTGCTGCCCTCAGGTCGGCACGCGTCATGAGACTTGATACAAGCCAGTACTTGAGTCGGCATGATCGTAGCAGCCATTAGGATTACAGTAACAAGGATGATCAGATTGAACTTCATCTTGAAGTAAATACTAATTCAGAAGCTAAGAGTGTAATGAGCCGTCGACTACTTAAGTGCATCTTATATAGTGGAATCGGAAACATAGGTTGAGTGATGGCACGTGCTTGGAATTGTAAGGCTTAGTGTATGCTGAGACGCAGGCAGAGGTTCACACAGTGCAGAGCAGATTTTGTAGGACAAATGTTTTCTTTGACGCAAACCATGAAAACTATTCCAGTTTGGTTTCATCATCATCATCAGCCTATTGCAGTCCACTGCTGGACAAAGGCCTCTCCAGTTGCTCGCCACCTAGGGAAAACATCTGGAGGGTATACCCATAATCGCCACGCTGGCCATTCGGGTTGGCGATCGCAGGGCGCAGCTTCTAGCTTCGGTTACGCTGCTGCCCGTCATCAGTCTGTGGTATGTAGCGACGCCTTCAATTGTGATGGTTATACCGCCACCAGTTGGTTGCCAGTGCCTCGTCTGTTATTCGGCAGGATGCACCACGGGCAGGTGAGGTTGGCTTGGAGCGGAAAGATGATAGGCCGCTCCCTTACATCCCTATCCTAGTTTGGTTTAGTGGCTGTGAATCCTAAACCACTGTCAGAACAATCATGTGATGAACATTTGTACTGCCTTCGTGTCTGGGTGTTCGTATTTGTATGTAAATAGAGTCCCATAGCACTAGTGCTCAAACTACTTACTATGTAATCGGAACAGTGTTAGTGATGTTCTCTGATATTTATTTATTATTAAAAAACCAAAGAAACCAATCAATCAATTGCCAATCTCAATCCCTATTCTTATCCCCGAACCCGATGTATAAAATCCTTACTAGTAGTCGATACAACGTTAAGCTTCAAAAGGATATAAATCAATGAAAACATATTATTATATTTAATTAAAAGCATATTTATTTGGTATCGTCAGGAAAGTAGGTACATACAGAGCAGAGTCAAGCGGTCATTGGTGACTGTTCAAAAACGTTGGTGCAAAAAATCTCACATATTTGATATCATCACGAAAGTAGTACATAATTTCAGAGCGGAGTGAAGTGAACAAAGTTGTAACTGTTCATAAAATGCATATAGTTTAGTAAGTCACACTATTGAAGTCGATTGAAATTCTATTGGATTTGAGTCTTCAATGCTTTGAGTCCGCTCCCACGCGTTTTAGAAGCTTTTAACGACAGTAACCGGCGACCCATCCCGGCTCCTTGTGACAATTCCCGGAGCAGCAGTTGCCCTGGCTTCCATCAGGCTGGCACCCGTCGCGGTTCTTGATGCACGCTAACACTTGAGTCGGCATGATCATGGCGCACACCAGAAAGACAGCGACGAGGATGATCAGATTGAATTTCATCTTGAAGTTGCTTTAAGTTGCTTAAGTTGAAGCTGAGAGTGTTGTGAAGCTTGGTATATCTAAGTGCATCTTATATAGTGGATTCTGAAACAGTAGGGTGTTCCCTCACTGGGAGCATTAGGCAACATGAAAAATGTGTCTTGCGTTGGTTTGAATGCAAAATATTTTAATGTTTCTTATAAACGAGTGTGATATTGACAAGATTGTAGTAGTTTTTTTATTTTTATTTTATAGTACCTACTACTATCAATATGGCCAGGAGGATTGTTCCAATTTTTATAGTAGCTCGACATAATGGCTTCCCTACGCATGATGGAAAGCGAATGAGAAGCCTAAGTTGCTGTGACAACTGGCAAGTAACTGGTTACCTGCCAGTTGCCACTACCATGCCGGCCCAATACTAACACCTCACGAGCTCCAGAGACCCTACTCACCAGCAGAAACATGACCCGGAGGTCATTTGGCTGCGGTATTCAATAGGGTGGAGTAGTAGTAATCTCTTTAGTTTTAAATATTTTCAATGAATTCTAAGTAAGAAATACATTTCACCACAGTTACGACTGATGTTAAGAGATAACGTGGCCTAGGATAGGATGAAGCATAATTACATATTCGCATATAATGTAGCATTTTAGATTCGACTTTTAACATAACATTACAATTATTATTGGAGTTCTATTACAAGCTCACTGTAATGGTTGATTTGTAATGGTCCTCGGCTTCATGTTTATTTTATTTTTTTTTATTTTTTTTTTTTTATATAGTGGCTCGACATAATGGCTTCCCTACACCTGATGGAAAGCGAAAGAGAAGCCCAAGTCGCTGTGACAACTGGCAAGTAACTGGTTAGTTACCTGTCAGTTGCCACCGCCATGCCGGCCCAACCCTAACCCCCCACGAGCTCCGGAGACCCTACTCACCAGCAGAAACACGACCCGGAGGTCATTTGGCTGCGGTATTCTATAGGGTGGAGGTCCTTCCCCGGACGGGCAGCTCAATTCGAGCGAAGATTCGCTATGCCCTACCTCTCTTAATTTGTTAGTGACTCGTGTTCAATTTTTCCATCCGGGACAAACGGTGATGAATATTTTTATATGTTCCGAGTCTGGGTTATGTTTATGACTTAAGTACTATTATATAAATTCACCACAAATTCCTTCGGTGTTTATTTATTTATTTAAAACTTTATTGCACAAAATGGTGCAAAAGGCGAACTTAATGCCAGGAGCATTCTCTACCAGTTAACCTTTGGATTATGCAGAGAGCAAAGCGTGTTGTGATACCTATAACACACGTGCTCAAGTTACTTACTTTGGGATCAGAGCAATGTATGTGATGTTGTCTGATATATCATCACTTGCCTGCCCTGTTCCCATTATCTGGGGTCGGCGCAATATGTTTTCTTCTTCCATTCATCCCTATCACCCGTCATCGTCCCATTCACTCCTTTCTCAGCCATATCATCATTCACACAGTCCATCCATCTTTTCTTCGGGCGGCCTCGCCCTCTCCACCCATATATTTTTTTTTTTAATAATTGTAATGCCCGAATCAGTAACGAATGCTCCCGGTGAGGTATCACCTTAGGTTACTTTACATCGCGTGATTGACATAATAAACCACAAGTTGCTCTTTACCTGGGCGTCATTTATACCTATGCAATATTACCCTTGTATTACTCAGACATTGACAAACAAAAGTTACGCCTACTGTCCAAATAGTACAGTCATTTGGTGAAAAACTAAGATACCTACTTGTAAGATTTTTCCTCGAGTTTTGATAGTTGGTAATTTTATGCGTGCACTCCTTTCTGGAATTCCATAGCCTTCTTGATGCGGCGTTTTTGGTCGACCCTCATCACCATCAGCCTATCGCAGTCCACTGCTGGACATAGGCCCTCCAGGTGTTCGCCACTTTGGGCAAATACCCAGGTATTTGCCCAAAGTGGATTACGGGTATAACATCCAGAGGTTATACCCGTAATCGCCACCCTGGGTGGCGGTATAACCATCACAAATGAAGGCGTAGCTAAATACCACAGACCGGTGACGGGCAACAGCGTCATCGGAGCGATAACATACGTCCTGCGATCACCAACCCGCCTGCCCAGCGAGGCGATTATGGGTATATCCTCCAGACGTTTGCCCCAAGTGGCGAGCTGTTGGAGAGGCCTATATCCAGCAGTGGTCTGCTATGGCTGATGATGATGATGAGGTCAGGAGGGGAATTTTATTATTGCATTAATATATAATAGTAAATGTTATACACGTAGTATCACGTATATAAGAAATACTGAACCCATTTGATGCATTGTTTTCTGTTGCGTTACTTATTGTCAGAAAATGTGCATAAAATAAATATTTAAGTTGCTTCATACCTATACGTATTATTGTTTGACAATCTGCAAAAGATCTTAACTTGCTTTATGCCTATTTATATTATGCATGAAAATCAGTTCCAGTGACCTTCTATTTCAACAAAAAATATGCGCCTCATATTTGAAAATCTCGAAAACAGATACCTATATTTTTAGTGTGTGTTTATATTTACTCACTAGCTGTGCCAGCGGCGTCGCTCGCTTGGATATCGGGTTTCAAAAATAACGGACTTCCATAAAATACTTATACCTATACCTAAGTTTTAAGTTAGACCTCTAGTAATACATTAGTGAAAATCGTATTCAATTTCATGCAGTAGTTTTTTAAGAGATGCGCGTTCAAAAAATTTCTCCCGTTTTCCTAACATTTCCCTTCACTGCTCTGCTCCTATTAATAGTAGCGTGATGAAAAGTACCCTATAACCTGCCCAGGAGTATGAAAAATAATTGTACCAAGTTTCGTTAAAATCCGTTGAGTAGTTTTTGTTTCTACTAGCTGTGCTCGCGACTTCGTCCGCGTGGAATAGTTATTTTTTCCCCGTTTTTTTTTACATTTTCCATTATTTCTTTGTTTTATAGCCTAAAGCCTTCCTCGATAAATGGTCTATTTAACACAAAAAGATTTTTTCAATTCGGACCAGTAGTTCCTGAGATTAGCGCGTTCAAACAAACAAACAAACAAACTCTTCAGCTTTATAATATTAAGTTAAGATCAAGATGTGACATCTTTGGCGGTGCAAAGGTTAGAACGTTAAGCTTAAAGCGCGAATGGCAGTGTAGGACTTCTCTAAACTGTCTTAGGCCTATAGTATATGCTGGATGATGCCTCCAGGCATTAACCTGGTACATAGTACAAGCGATAACCTTAGTTTGAGATGTAAATACGCCACACCATTAAAATAAATCATTATTTATACCTAACTAGCTGTGCCAGCAGCGTCGCACGCGTGGATATCGGGTTTCAAAACTAACGGACTTCCATAAAATGATGCCCAAATCTTAAGTTAGACCTCTAGCAATACATTGGTGAAAACCACATTCAATTCCATGCAGTACTTTTTGCGTGATGCTCAATCAAACATTCAGATAAAAAATTCTCCCGTTTTCCCAACACTTCCCTTCACTGCTCTGCTCCTATTGATTGTAGCGTGATGAAACGTATCATATAACCTGCACAGGAGTATGATGAATAATTGTACCAAGTTTCGTTAAAACCCGTTGAGTAGGTAATTTTTGTTTCTATAACGAACATACAGACAGACAGAAAGACAGACGGACAGACAGACAGTCAGATAAAAATTTTACTGATTGCATTTTTGGCATCAGTATCGATCACTAATCACCCCCTGATACTTTTTTTGTAAATATATTTTTAAAGCTGAAACGCCTGTGCAAAACTATCTACCTATACCTACTTCACTTAAAAATAAATACTTATAACTACTTTAATTAATAAAAGTACCTACGCTTAATAATTTTTAATTTGAACGAATATTTTACAATATAACAACAAAAGAAATTCAAATTTAAAACTATTTAAACACTAAAAGTCGCGCTGTTAAGCACGGTTTCTCAATATCAATTATTGTCTGTCAATAAGGTCGATCGCTCTGAACGCATCAACAGCCAAGCTCTCGGACCTCCCGCCTTTTTATACCCTACCGCCGCCGCGACCCGTGTCGAGCGCGGCAACCGTTACACAAAAATAATCCTTATAGCATTATTCAGTATTCACGTGCGACGGCGCGATGGCTTATTTCATGTATAAGTTTGGTGTTTCTATACCGATTTCTATGATTCTTTTTTTATTGAATAGGTAATAATGATAACTTTTTTAAATTAGGGATGAATGAGAGTATTATAAACGTAAGAGTAAACAAATATAATCAGAATGCTCCGAACTGCTAAGCTATCAGGAGTTACACGTGTTATTGTGAGTCAACCATAAAAGATAGACATGCTGTTGCGGGATATTTTTAGTCAATTTTATGTAAAATATTTCTGTCATACATAATTTCTATGTAACTTTTAACCATTAAGGCTGCACACGCGACAGAAGCTTAAAAAATGGAGTAACTTCTCCCGTTTTCCCAACATTTCCCTTCACTACTCTGCTCCTATTGATCGTAGCGTAATGAAAAGTATACTATAACCTGCCCAGAAGTATGAAGAATAATTGTACCAAGTTTCGTTAAAATCCGTCGAGTAGTTTTTGTTTCTATAAGGAACATACAGACAGACAGACAGACAGACAGACAGACAGACAGACAGACAAAAATTTTACTGATTGCATTTTTGGCATCAGTATCGATCACTAATCACCCCCTGATAGTTATTTTGAAAATATATTTCATGTACAGAATTGACCTCTCTACAGATTTATTATAAGTATAGATAACGAACATACAGACAGACAGACAGACAGACAGACAGACAGACAAAAATTTTACTGATTGCATTTTTGGCAAAAGTATCGATCACTAATCATCCCCTGATAGTTATTTTGAAAATATATTTAATGTACAGAATTGACCTCTCTACAGATTTATTATATATTTACTCATATTAGGCTCAACATATAAATAGAAATGAATAAGCACGCGGAGAGTACATGGGATGTAAGCGTCTATCATCATTTCGCTCCAAGCCAACCTCACTTGCCTGTGGTGCATCCTGCCGAATAACAAACGAGGCGCTGACAGCCGACGGGCGATATAACCATCACAATTGAAGGCGTAGCTAAATACCACAGACCGATGACAGGCAACAGCGTCACTGGATCGACAAGCTACGCCCTGCGATCGCCAACCCGCCTGCCCAGAGTGGCGATTCGGGTATGTCATGCAGATGCAGATGCTTGCCCTAAGTATCCAACAACTGGAGGGGCCTATGTCCAGCAGTGGACTGCTATTGGCTGATGATGAGTGAGCACACTCATCCATGGCCTTCACGCAAAATCAAGACCATGGCACCCATCATCATCATCATCAACCTATTGCAGTCCACTGCTGGACATAGGCCTCTCCAGTTGTTCGCCACCTAGGGCAAACTTCTGGAGAATATACCCATAATCGCCACGCTGTGCAGGCGGGTTAGCGATCGCAGGGCGTAGCTTCTTGCTCCGGTGACGCTGTTGCCCGTCATCGGCCTGTGGTATTTAGCTACGCCTTCTATCGTGATGGTTTTACCGCCACCAGTCGGTTTACCAGAGCCTCGTTTGTTGTTCGGCAGGATGCACCACGGGCAGGTGAAGATGGCTATGGCACCCGGCCATACAGAATCATCGGCATAATGCTAAATGAGGCCCTTTTATTTTGGACTTGGAAACACGACCCGGAGGTCATTTGGTTGCGGTATTCTATCCCTATAGAATAAAGGACCTTCGTCCTTCGCCGGATGGAGTGGTTGCTTCCCAACTAAAGCCCATGGTCACTTTAGAAAAAACAGACAGACAGACATGATGAATCTATAAGGGTCCCGTTTTTGCCATTACCCTAAAAGGGAGAAACGTTTCTATATCCAAAAAAAAGAAAATATGTATATCCAAACTGGACGCCAAAATTAAGACTTTAAGCTTTGAGCAAACAAAAATCGCCCAAGGTCACCAGCAAGTTATTCAACAATAAAATTAGTAGCTTACAAATGTACAGATTATGACAATTATTCGTAATTATTCACAACAACATCTAGTTCTGAATATGTAGGTACAAACATCGTACAAGGAAGGAAAACGATCTTACATCAAATGCAGGTTTTAAAAGTTGCTAAGGAAATCAATTCTACGCAGAATTTTCAGTATATAAGACCGTTGCGGGCGTTAGAAGGCATCACACATCTTTCGAAGTTCCACGAGTCTACTTGTCTATCAAAACTCAAGATGAAGTTCAACCTGATCATCCTCGTCGCTGTCTTCTTGGTGGCTGCCATGATCATGCCGACCCAAGTGTTGGCGTGTATCAAGAACCGCGACGGGTGCCAGCCTGATGGCAGCCAGGGCAACTGCTGCTCCGGGTACTGCCACAAGGAGCCTGGCTGGGTCGCCGGCTACTGCCGCTAAGGAAACCATATAACCCTCAACTTGTACCAGACAATTCAATATTCCATGTTGTGCGTTCTTGAGTATTGCTGTGATTTCCAAAAAATTTGCGAATAAGACTACGAATTTAATTTTAGGATAAAATTGTCTTTGAATTTTCTTGCCTTTTTTGTTGTAAAGTTTTTGTTTAACCATAATTGGTCGTATCTGTGATGTACATAATATGTGTCTATCTATCTTTTGTTATATGAAATAAATTCATATTTTGTTTTATATTTATGTTTATTTCTCATTTAGCAATCTTTCTTAGAAGAAATCGTTTAAGTAACAAACTTTCCCGACAATGTTCGTATATGTCACCGTAAAATTGTAAATACCGTGAGATTGTGAACTGTAAAATAATGCTTTATATTCGACAGTTTACGATCTCGCAAAATAGATTATAATCTAACGGTATTTAGAACCTCACGGTGACATATACTTATAAACCAAACATTTGGTCTCACACTGATACGTTGTTAAAGTTTTATATTGATATGTTCTCTCTTGGGATGTAAGGGAGCGACCTTTTCGCTCCAAGCCATCCTCACCTGCCCGTGGTGCATCCTGCCGACTGCCTGGTGCAATGCGACCACAAAAAGGCCTTCAAAATTGATTGGGAAAGTCAGTTTCAAAAGTGTAACAATATTTTCTATTAGGTATACTGTCCTTTAGGGAATATTTAGAGCATTTTTTGTTATTATTATTAACTCATTTATTCAAGTCAACAAGGACCAATTACAATTCATACAATTAATTAAATACATATAAAATCAAATATAAATATTTCACAATAATCAAATTAGAATATCATTAAATTAAAATAATAAAATTGAAAAAAAATAAAAATTAAAATAAAATCACAGCATTAGCCTGCACATGCACCTTGTTGCAATCATACATGTACAGGCAGTCATGGCGCTCGGCGAACGCGCGCAGGATGCCGTTCGGACTGGCCCGCACCACCAGCACCAAGGATGTGCACCGCTTGCGCATGGTGGTGTGGAAGCAGTCCACGCGCGCCTCCGCGAACATCCCCGATGCGCTACAGAAGCGAGGCAGCCCCAACAACACCCTGAACGCGTTATTGTATTGAACGCGTAAGGCGCTGTACTGCTTCTGCGTGTAGTCCACCCACAGACTGCTCGTGTAAAAGGACGTGCAAAACGCCCTGAAAAGGGTAATCTTGACACCCTTAGAACAGCGAGAAAATCTGTGGGCTATCATGTTCGCACGAACAGACAGCGCCCTACGCTCCCGCTCTAAGTCAGCATTGTCCCTCAGGTCCGGGGTTAAAATGTGCCCGAGGTATTTAAACTGTTGCACTCTCATAAGGGGGCAACCATTTAGTTTAAGTTTGGGTGTGACACCTGTCTTTTACGCTATTAGAAAATAGATAATGTGCTCTTCGCGTCACCAAGCACGATAACCAATTGTTGCTTACTACATTCGACCTCTGATCAAGTCAACTTGTATAACCATGCAGACGAAATCGCGCACAAAAGTTAGTATTCATTTAAACACGTTTATTTTAAATTTACATATCACAATTTTCTTTAAAAAGTAATTTGTAATTAAGTACTTTTTAAAGGAAATGGTAACATAATTACAACCTTTTAGTAATTTATTTTTAATCGGGCTGTTAATAAGCCTTATCATGGGTTACGATAAGGGACACGATATCAATGACCTGATGCTTTCCAGTATAAAAGGAAAGCCTGAAAGTTGGTAGAAACATACTCCTCCTTACCTTCAAAGAGTGCCTTCAAGCAAATTTCAAGATGAAATTCAACTTAATCGTTCTAGTGGCTGTGTTCTTGGTGGCTGCTGTAATTCTTCCTGCAGAAGTGTTGGGCTGCATCTCCAACTTTGATGGGTGCCAGCCAGATGGAAGTCAAGGCAACTGCTGCTCAGGTTTCTGCTACAAGCTACCTAACTGGGTAGCTGGTTACTGTCGCGACCGTTAAAATTCCGTATACAAGCTGTGGATATAGTATGTAGATTGATAGGTATTTTTTGTTGCAACACCAAACAGTGCCTGGGAACTAGAAAAGAAAATAAATAACTCAAGACATGCCACGCTGGGCCACACAGCGCCACCTAGCCCCAAACTAAGCCGAAGCTTGTACTATGGGTACTAGACAACTGATAAACTTACTTAGATACATTTTTTTGTAAATAAATACATATTATACATAGAAAACACCCAGATCAATACAAACAGACATGTTCATGAACACAAATGTTTGTACTGTGCCGGAATCAAACCCACGACGCTTGGCTCAGAGGGCAGAGGTCACTACCAAATGAGCCACCGAGCCTGTCAAATATATTCTTCTTCTTCTGTGGCATATGTTCTATGACTCGGGTCGACCCCAATTTTATATATCATTGGCCCTCTGTGTCTATTCTGGGCGTTTCTATATCACAAACTACAACTAGAATTAAGTACAGAAAACATTTTTGTAAAACGTTCTTTTTATTATACTCCTAAACGTTTATCATTTGACTGAGGTAGATCCATGTTTATACTGATCATATTTTCTGAATCCAGAAACTATTCAAACCCCTTGGAAGTGTACATCTGTGTTTAAATTAATTTTTAGCTTTTAAATACCACTCTACCTTCAACATAATTATGATTGAGGTAAATATAAGTTTTTACTGATAATGATTTCTGAATTTAGAAAATATTTTTTTGTATTGTACCCTTTGGAAATAACTCTACATCTGTGTTTAAAAATCTAGTTAATTTTTGGTTTTACAATGTTTGTTTCTCTCCTATAACTGAGGCATAGTTAGTCTTTCATATATAGTCATGCCTTTCTGTCATCTCAAAGAAGAGTACCAAAAGTCGAGTTTTAATTAACTTATTCCTGGACGAACATTAGGACGGCATCTCTATAATGTGCCCAAATCTACTACACAAAATAGTACCTACCACAATAAACATACATTCTTCAGTTATAAAGCTTTGTTTGATTTAAAAACATCTTCTCTCTTTTAGCTACTCCCTAAACCGAGGCAACTCCAATCCACCTGCCCAGTGTGGTGATTATGGGTATATTCTTCAGATGTTTGTCTAAAGTGGCGAACAACTGGAGATGCCTAAGCCTGGAGTGTAACAACAAGCAGAAATTTAAAAAAAAACTTTAAATGATAATATTTTCAATATTACATTCAAAAATACACGATTATCAATTTTTAACCGACTTCGAAAAAAGGAGGAGGTTCTCAATTCGTCTGTATGTATAATATTTTTTTTTTTTTTTATGTTTGTTCACCGATATCTCCGTCAATTATGGATGGATTTCAAAAATTTTTCGACAGTTCGATAGAAGACACTTCCGAGGTGGTCCCATTATCACCAAGTCAGGATCTGATGATGGGATCCTGGAGAAATTGAGGGCATCAACCGAAAATTGTATGCTCATATGGTGTTTTTGTTACGTAATCATATTTTACTCAGGTATATGCTTCCGGGCGTCAACATCTGGTGCTGATGATGAAGCCACAGAACTCCTTAACGGTTAGGAGTTAGGGGACAGTACTGACATTGGTCTATATTAAACTAGGTAGTAGTATGTACTTATGCAGGGCTAATAGGGCAGGAGATTTGGTAAGTGATATGCTTGATTCTAGATCGCAAAGTCTTCATTTGACATAAAGCAAAATTTTTCATTCATAAGTAAAACTCTTAAGGACATTAATTAACCTTTATTCAAGGTCACAGCACATTAACGCAACTAAAAATAGAGAAATAAAATTATTTTTTAAAAAAAAATTAAACCGACTTCAAAAAAAAACACAAACGACCAAAACTAAAAAGCGATAAATAACGTAAGTAATTCTATCCTTAATACATAATTATTTAAATATTACAATTGTCACTTATTTTTGAAGTCGGTGCCAGCCAAACAAATAAATGTATATTGTCGTGTGGATTTGCCGCCCGCGGGCGTCATACAACAACATTCTACGCTAGGTACCGAGAGGCTGGCACCGACTTCAAAAATAAGTGACAATTGTAATATTTAAATAATTATGTATTAAGGATAGAATTACTTACGTTATTTATCGCTTTTTAGTTTTGGTCGTTTGTGTTTATTTTTGAAGTCGGTTTAATTTTTTTTTAAAAAATAATTAAAATTATTTTTCAAATCGGAGCATGCACGCTCTTGGTAATATGTAAACTTCAATTTACGACAGCTAACACCGTCTAGTGATTTTTCTTTTAACTATTTCGATACTTCGTTTTGTTGACTAGGAGCCAGTACTTATTACTTCCATGCTAGGAGCTACATTGCAAGAAAACGTCAAGAAATAAATAATAGAATTTTGTGAGTGACCGAACGGTATGTTGCCTACAGTCTACACTATGATACAGAGGGCTAGGGTTGAGAGCCTTCCGCTCCCCTTATCCGGAGATGAAATCTGCCTTAATCGTATCGTAGTCATTTAGAAAAAGTAAAAATAAAATAATAAATGCAAATTTAAATGAACAGAATGAGATAGTTTGCATGTTGTCATTTTTCTTCTATTAAAACTTTATTCCATTCTTTTGCTGAAACTTTAATCGAACACTAAATCAGACAAGTAAAATTAAATAAATAATAATAATAAATAAATTTTATTTTTATTTTATTTTATTTTATTTATTAGGTACACAATACAGATTTACAGTAATACATTTCTAACTTAAACAAACACTAACATACAAGAAGGCCATAAATCCACGTTGATGTGTACACAGCGTGATAAGCAGCACATCGTAAAAAAATATGACAAATATTCTTATAATATATTAATAAACATAAATACTAATAAATATAAATATATATAATATATGTACATGTGGAAAGAAATAATTACATTTACAAGGAAAACATGATTTAGCATGATTTAGCAAATAACCCAAGACATGCCATGTTGGGCCACACAGCGCCATCTAGCCCCAAACTAAGCCGAAGCTTGTACTATGGGTACGACAACTGATAAACTTACTTATATACATTTTTTTTGTAAATAAATACATATTATACATAGAAAATACCCAGACCAATACAAACAGACATGTTCATGCACACAAATGTTTGTAATGTGTGGGGATCGAACCCACGACCCTTGGCTCAGAAGGCAGAGGTTACTACCAATTGAGCCACCGAGCCAGTCAAAATTAAAATACAAGTTGATAGATCTTCGCATTAGATAATTGGATTGCAATAGCCAATAATCCAGCCAGGCTTCATGTAGCAGATGCCACCAGGACAGCAGAACAGGTCACCAGCATTTCCCTTCTGGCATGGCGCACCCAGTATGGCGCACTTCTGGCTTTGCGAAGGAACCACCATCACAGTTACCAGGAACGCTGCCAATATGACGATGAGACTCAACTTCATTGTATAAGCACGTATTGTTCGTTGGGTTTGGAACACGATAATGAGTGCTGAATGTAAGTGCTACGCTTTTATATAATGTAGCATATTTTTTATTTAGTATTTCCAGTTGTAAACAATTTGTATTTTTTAACCGACTTCGAAAAAAGGAGGAGGTTCTCAATTCGTCTCTATGTATAATATTTTTTTTTTTATGTATGTTCACCGATATCTCCGTCAATTATGAATGGATTTCAAAAATTTTTCGTCAGTTCGATAGAGGACACTTCCGAGGTGGTCCCATTATCACCAAGTCAGGATCTGATGATGGGATCCTGGAGAAATTGAGGGCATCAACCGAAAATTGTATGCTCATATGGTGTTTTTATTACGTAATCATATTTTACTCAGGTATATGCTTCCGGGCGTCAACATCTGGTGCTGATGATGAAGCCACAGAACTCCTTAACGGTTAGGAGTTAGGGGACAGTACTGACTTTGGTCGATATTAAACTAGGTAGTAGTATGTACTTATGCAAGGCTAATAGGGCAGGTGATTTGGTAAGTGATATGCTTGATTCTAGATCGCAAAGTCTTCACTTGACTTAAAGCAAAATATTTTCATTCCTAAGTAAAACTCTTAAGGACATTAATTAACCTTTATTCAAAGTCACAGCACATTAACGCAACTAAAAATAGAGAAATAAAATTATTTTTTAAAAAAAAATTAAACCGACTTCAAAAAAAAAACACTAACGACCAAAACTAAAAAGCGATAAATAACGTAAGTAATTCTATCCTTAATACATAATTATTTAAATATAACAATTATCACTTATTTTTGAAGTCGGTGCCAGCCAAACAAATAAATGTATAATTGTCGTGTGGATTTGCCAGCCGCGCGCGTCATACAACAACAGTCTACGTTAGGTACTGAGAGGCTGGCACCGACTTCAAAAATAAGTGATAATTGTTATATTTAAATAATTATGTATTAAGGATAGAATTACTTACGTTATTTATCGCTTTTTAGTTTTGGTCGTTAGTGTTTTTTTTTTGAAGTCGGTTTAATTTTTTTTATGAGACTTGGGTTTGCGCTTGTTTGCAATTCACTTCATGGTTAGGTAATGATGTCAAGTCTATTATACCAAGTACCCAGATGTCAATATTAGAAGCAATCTCCCAGAACACCCGAGCCAAAAGCCAAAATTTAGGAAACGAAGTTTTCTAAATTGGCTGACCCGACCGAGAATCGAACCCGGAGCCTAAGGTATGTCGGCGCTTTCGGGCTTAACCCTTCAACCCGACCGGGAATCGAACCCGGAACCTACGATACGTTGGCGCTTTCGGGATTCAACCATTGCACCACACATATTTATTTACAAACAAAAAACGTATTTAAGTAAGTTTATCAGTTGACAGCACCCATAGTATAAGCTTCGGCTTAGTTTGGGGACTACACGGCGATGTGTGGCCCAGCGCGGAATGTCTTGGGTTATTTATTTATTTAAAACTCTTAGGGAATAAGGTGCCCAGTAAAGAGACAAAGTTTTATTATTTGACTGAAATTTTAATTGAACAGTGAATATCGGACAAGCGAATTTCGATATAAGACCTTTACATCAGAGCAGTGGCTTGCAGTAGCCCTCAGTCCAGCCAGGCAGCTTGTAGCAGATGCCTCCACGGCAGCAGGATAAGTCACCGGCATTTGTAAACTGACATGGCTCGTCCAGTCTGGCGCACTTCTGGCTTTGCGAAGGAACCACCATCACTGCTACCAGGAACGCTGCCAATATGACGATGAGACTCAACTTCATTGTATAAGCACGTATTGTACGTTGGGTTTGGAATACGATAATGAGTGCTGAATGTAAGTGCTACGCTTTTATATAATGTAGCATATTTTTTATTTAGTATTTCCACTTGTAAACAATTGTTAATTTTTTTATGAGACTCGAGTTTGCGCTTGTTTGCAATTCACTTCATGGTTAATGATGTCAAGTCTATTATACCAAGTACCCAGATGTCAATATGGGAAGTAATCTCCCAGAACACCCATACCCGAGCCAAAAGCCAAAATTTAGGAAACGAAATTTCTAAATTGGCTGAACCGACCGAGAATCGAACCTAGAGCCTACGGTACGTCGGCGCTTTCGGGCTTAACCCTTCAACCCGACCGGGAATCGAACCCGGAGCCTACGGTACGTCGGCGCTTTCGGGCTTAACCCTTCAACCATTGCACCACACATATTTATTTACAAAAAAAACGTATTTAAGTAAGTTTATCAGTTGTCTAGCACCCATAGTATAAGCTTCAGCTTAGTTTGGGGACTACAGCGATTGTGTGGCCCAGCGTGGAATGAATGTCTTTTTTTTTATAGTGGCTCGACAAAATGGCTTCCCTACACCTGACGATAAGCGAAAGAGAAGCCCAAGTCGCTGTGACAACGGCAAGTAACTGGTCAGTTACCTGTCAGTTGCCACCGCCATGCCGACCCCACCCTAACCCCCCACGAGCTCCGGAAACCCTACTCACCGGCAGAAACACGACCCAGAGGTCATTTGACTGCGGTATTTTATAGGGTGGAGGTCCTTCCCCGGACGGGTGGATCAATACGAGCGAAGATTCGCTATGCCCTTTTTCTCTCTGTCTTGGGTTATTCATTTATTTAAAACTCTTGGGAACTAGGTGCCCAGTAAAGAGACAAAGTTTTATTATTTGACTGAAATTTTAATTGAACAGTGAATATCGGACAAGCGAATTTCGATATAAGAACTTTACATCAGAGCAGTGGCTTGCAGTATCCCTCAGTCCAGCCAGGCAGCTTGTAGCAGATGCCTCCACGACAGCAGGTCAAGTCACCAGCATTTGTAAACTGACATGGCTCGCCCAGTCTGGCGCACTTCTGGCTTTGCGAAGGCACCACCATCACTGCTACCAGGAACGCTGCCAATATGACGATGAGACTCAACTTCATTGTGTAAGCACGTATTGTACGTTGGGGCTGGAACACGATAATGAGCGTTGAATATGAGAGCTGCGCTTTTATACATGAATTACGTGACATAGTATATTACGAGATATTCACTCGAAGTATGGCGATGAGTAATGAATGTCAATTTTAGCATAATTTTTATTTAGTACTAGCTGTGCCGGCGGCGTCGCGTCGCGACACGCGTGGGTATCGGGTTTCAAAAATAATAGACTTCCATAAAATGGTACCTAAATTTTAAATTAGACCTCTAGCAATACATTGATGAAAACCGCATTTAGTTATATGCATTAGTTTTCGCGTGATGCGCGATCAAACATGCAGATAAAAATGTCTCCCGTTTCCCACACACTTCCCGTCACTGCCCTGCTCCTATTGATTGTAGCGTAATGAAAAGTATAACCTGCCCAGGTGTATGAAGAATATTCGTACCAAGTTTCGTTAAAATCCGTCCAGTAGTTTTTATTCCTATAACGAACATACAGACAGACAGACCGACAGACAGACCAAAATTTTACTGATTGCATTTTTTTTATCAGTATCGATCCCTAATCACCCCCTGATATTATTTTGAAAAAATATTTCATGTACATACAGAATTGACCTCTCTACAGATTTATCACTTCCAATTGAGCCACCAAGCCAGTCAAAAAATGGCGGGTCCCCAAATGCCAATTGTCATTGAAGGAAGCATTATGTTCAGCAGTAAGCGTCTGCATTCTGATGATGATGATGATGATAATCGAACAAAGTAAAAATAAAGAAGTAACAAATACACATCTAAATAAAAAGAATGAGACATATTTTACACATGCGCTATTTTTCTTTTATTTATTAAAACAGAATTCCATTATAGTTGTTCGCCACTAAGAGAAAACATCTGGAGGATATACCCATAATCGTCACGCTGGGCAGGCGGGTTGGCGATCGCAGGGCGTAGCTTCTTGCTCCGGTGACGCTGCTGCCCGTCACCGGTCTTTAGTATTTAGCTACGCCTTCAATTGTGATGGTTATACCGCCACCAGTTGGTTGCCAGCGCCTCGTTTGTAATTCGGCAGGATGCACCACGGGCAGGTGAGGTTGGCTTGGAGCGAAAAGATTATAGGCCGCTCCCTTACATCCCTCTAGATAGATAGATAGTTACTCTTTATTGCACCAAAATAAAATATATACAGGAAAAAGATGTTATACAGATATAGTAGTACAATGTAGGTGGTCTTATCGCCGAAAGCGATCTCTTCTAGACAACCTTCAGGTAGAGGATAAATGCTGAAGAGAGGGGTAAATTAGTGCAGAACTGATACAATTAAGATAAATAATATTTTAAATAAATAAATGATACAAATAAATAGAACTTTAATCAAACAGTAAATATCAGACAAGCAAAATTACAATATAAGCTGATAAATCTTCGCATCAGGGAAGTGGTACACAAATGCCAAGAAACTGGCCAGGCGCCATTTTGCAGACGCTGCGAGGACAGCAGTACAAGTCAGCGTCATTTGTCTTGTGACACGCGTTACCCAGTGGGGCGCATTTCTGGCTCCACGTAGGCACCACCATCACTGCTACCAGGAACGCTGCCAATATAACGACCAGACTCAACTTCATTGTGTAAGCACGTTGGGGTTGGAACACGATAATGAGCGTTGAATGTGAGAACTCCGCTTTTATACGAGAAATGGTGTGTTTACTCATTACGACGAGCAGCTTGGTTCGGTATAGTGTACACTGTCTCTGCTACATTATAAGCGTTATCGATATCGATACACATACGTACGACACATTCTTATATACCTACCGACAACAAATATCGATTGTAGCATATTTTTTATTTAGCAATTTGAATTTTTCAATTGTTGTTACATTTATTTAATTCGTCATGGGTTTGCGCTTAATTGCAATTCACCTAGTGGTACCTACGCGATATTGCAGCCTACGTCGAAGCGATCACCCAGCGAAAACCGCTTCTCTCGCGCCTTGAACATCGATAGATTAAAACTCTGATTTTGTAGTGACCTCTGCCTTCTGAGCACGACCCTTGGGTTCGATGCCCGCACAATACAAACGTTTGTGTTCATGAACATGTCTGTTTGTATTTGTCGTGGGTGTTTACTATGTATAATATGTAATTAATTTTATTTACAAAAATAAAGTATCTAAGTAAGTTTATCAGTAATTGTCTAGTACTTACAGTACAAGCTTCGGCTTAGTTTACGGCTAGACCCAGCGTGGCATGTCTTGGGTTATTTTATTTATTCTTGGGGAACATGATTATGATGATAGATAGATGTATTCTTTATTGCACACCAAACAATTTACATAGAACTAGGTAGGTAGACATTTTGTTGTACAATATAGGCGGCCTTATCGCTATAAGCGTAAGAACATAGTGCCCAGGAAAGAGACAAAATTCCATTATTGTACTAAACCTTTAATCAAACTGTAAATATCGGACAAGCAAACCTACAATAGGCTACAATATAAGTTAGTACACCTTCGCATCAGGGCAGTGGCTTGCAATAGCCTTCAGTCCAGTGAACCAGCTTGTAGCAGATGCCGCCAGTACAGCAGGATAAGCCATCATTTGTAAACTGACATGGCTCGCCCAAATTGGAGCACTTTTGGCTTCGCGAAGGCACCAACATCACGGCTACCAGGAACGCTGATAATAATATGCCGATCAGATTCAACTTCATTGTGTAAGCACGTATTGTATGGTAATGAACGTTGAATGTTCGAGCTGCGCTTTTATACCTGAAATGGTGTGCAAACGCATAAATTAGAAAGAAGAAAGAAAAATCCTTTATTAGAATCACATACAAAATATGAACAAAGGAGTAGAAAAACAAACTAAATTACACTAGGTGACATTAAACGGTTATAATGACAATCTATTTTGTTCAATGGTAGTGAATAATAGTAGCCATATACAGGCTTAAGCTTTGTTTGAGACTAGATGGCGCTGTAAGGCCCTGCGTGGCAGATTTTGGGAAATTATGCAGGTAGAAACAATAAAATAAAATACACTTTACCACCGTGACTGAAAAGTTGTTTTCTATCGAGAAGAACCGGCAAAATACTCTAGTGTTTTGACAAATTTTGTATTACAACGATCATAATAAATTTATAGTTCAGTACAATGCAAAGCTACATATTGAGTTTATTACATAACTCAAAATTATTTTTAATTTTAAATAAAAAACCAAGGGTGATGAGTTATTTTTATTTAACTAAAATGCAAAACATTGAAAAAAATGGCCCCTTTTATCGACAAATTATGCCAATTGCTCTATTTCATTTATCGAACCGCACTAGACGACACATAATTTTAAGTAACTAAACATTTATTGTTTATGTTAACTTGCAAGGGCACGGGGAAAATCATGTAAAAGATTTCATGTTGATATTTTTCCGCAATAAACAAGCAAGTAATCTATAGGTATGGGTGATCAAAAGACCCATTAAAAGACCCGCCTACGAATTGAGCTGGAACATTTTTTTTCATCGGGATGCCTCTTACACATACACGAGGGCCCTGGGTACAAGACAACTGGGTTATGTGAGGCTCATTGTCAAGCAGAGAATACCCACTAAACCCGACGGTGATCTTTTTTTTTATAAGAAAAGCTTTCAGGATGACATCACTCCACCTGATGGTAAGCGGTCGTGAGGTCTAAAAGTTAGGTCGACAGGCACAATAGAACAAACCCATTGCGCTTGTCGCCCTCACCCTGAAGACCCACTAAGATGCCGTTTCACGCCCCGCCTAAAGAACCCAGGATTGTAAGAGGAAGGAAACACATGAGCTGGAAGGGCATTCCACGACTTAATGGCACGGGACAAGAACGAGGAACTAAACCATGCGGATGACAACGCTGTCCAGCACATGTTGTTCGGGAGTGGAAAAGAGAGGATGGAACTTTAAGCGCTCTGTCTAAGGGGTCAGGATATAAGAATAGAACAGCTCTTCACTCAGCTCCAATAACTCTCCTAGAGTAATTAAAATTTCGTACTGTTGTCTGGGGATGTAAGAGAGCAGCCTATCTTTTCGCTCCAAGCCATCACTCACCTGCCCGTGGTGCATCCTGCGGAATAACAAACCAGGCACTGGCAACCGACTGGTGGCGGTATAACCATCACGATAGAAGGCGTAGCTAAATACCACAGGCCGATGACGGGCAGCAGCGTCACCGGAGCAAGAAGCTACGCCCTGCGATCGCAAATAACAAACCAGGCGTTGTCAGCCGACTGGTGGCGGTTTTAACGCCATCACAATTGAAGGCGTAGCTAAATACCACACGCCGATGACTGGCAGCAGCGCCACCAAAACGAGAAGCTACGCCCAGCTATCGCCTAATATCTGGAGGATATCCTCCAGGGCGAATTACTGGAGAAGCCTATGTTCAGAAGTGCATTGCAAAAGGCTGATGAAGATGATGAGTGTTGTCTGTCTTCCTGGTGAGTCTCAGAATTTGAATTTGGGGTGTTGCTGGGGGTACATGCAGATGGAGATATAAAAGTGTACAGATGCACTCTCTGTAATTTCACTCTCATGGTACGCTGGGAGGATCGTTCTACACGACCTTGAGACAGCTTTAAAGAAAGTAAGCACTATTATTTCAAGAAATCGTGTTTATTGCTTTACTACTACATAGATAGTAACAAGACGAGGACACATTCTGATAATAGAGTAGTAAAGTAAAAATAGTAAAGTAAATAAATTGTCGAATATGAGACATAAATTACATGAATTCAAATACAGATGTAGAATTTTCTTACAAATTGCTTCAGTATTAAGAAATCATTAATAATCAGTAAAGTCATAATCGGTAATACGAGTATATACGGTCACAAACCAGCCTACAAAGCGTGGTGAATATGAAAAATGGGTATTTAATAATTTGTGTTAGTGGACATTTGCAAGCTAACGATGATGGTGATGATGATAATAAACCAAAAAAAAAGTTACAATGTTTTCTGCCCTAGTTCTAAGCTACTATTTGGTGTGCTACATACAATATCCATCAATTCTATATACTATATCCAAAGGTTGTTTAAATTTAACGGTTGCGACAGTAACCAGCGACCCAGCCAACTTGCTTGTAGCAGAAACCGGAACAGCAGATCCCCTGGCTTCCATCTGGCTGGCACCCATCGAAGTTCTTGATGCAGCCCAGGACTTGAGTTGGAAGTATGACAGCAGCCACCAAGAAGACCGCCACGAGAAGAATCAGATTGAATTTCATCGTGAAGTGTTAAAGCACACGTTGAAGGGAAGAGAGCGTATGTATTAACCGACGTCCATACCACTCTTTTATACTGAAACCCATCAGTTCGTTGTCGCTACGACCTTTATTGTCTCGTATAATAGCTGCAGATGATAAGGGACGTGTCAACAGTCTCGTTAAGAAAAAAATTAAGTCCGAAATGTCAAACGTCAGCAGCGACACCAAAATAAATAAACATTTTGTATCTTTATATTTTCTAAACATGTCAAATATATTTAAAACAGTTTGTAAATTGATGCTCATTTGATTGGTTCGATCCCCGCAAATTACAAATTTGTATTGGTCTGGGTGTTTCCTATGTATAATTATGTATTTATTTACAAAAAAAAATGTATCTAAGTAAGTTTATCAGTTGTCTAGTACCCATAATACAAGCTTCGGCTTAGTTTGGGGCTAGATGGCGCTGTGTGGCCCAGCGTGGCATGTCTTGGGTTATTTATTTTATTTATTTATTAGTTACCTGTCAGTTCTCACCACCATGCCGGCTCAACCCCAATCCCCCACACAATTGTCATATAACGTTTCATGCGCGTTTACGCAAGCAAAAACCAGAGGTCCAGCCGGGCACCTTAAAGCAGAATCCGGAGCAGCAGATCAAGCCCTCTCCGGGCTGGCATTTTCCTTGGTCGGGGATACACGCCGGTCCTACACCCGGAACTGCTTCCACTGAGACCAGGAATACAGCCATCAGGAGGAACGGATTAAACTTCATGCTTAGGTTTGTATGAGCTCATGTGCACACGATGAACAAGCGAAGGTTTGTGTTTTGTGAAGTTTTTATTAAAAAAAATATATTGTGCTCGGTTTATTGACCTAATTGATATGAGTAACATAAACAAATTATCTGTTCTTAATTAATCATTTCCTGTGCTTATAATTGTTTTCCCTTACATCAATTTAATTTGCAATGTTATGTTATTTGCTAGTAAAGTTGGTAAAGGATATGTAAGGGTAATCTATCATCTTTTCGCTCCAAGCCAACCTGCACGTGGTGCATCCTGTCGAATAACAAACGAGGCGCTGGCAACCGACTGGTGACGGTATAACCATCACAATTGAATACGTAGCTATATACCCCAGGCCGATGATGGGCAGCTGCATCATCGGAGCGAGAAGCTACGCCCTGCAATCGCCAACTTGCCTGCCCAGCGTAGTGATTATGGGTATATCCTCCTTAATGTTTGCCCTATGTGGCGAACAACTAGAGGCCTAATGTCCTGCAGTGAATTTGCAATAGGGTGATGATGATGATGATAGTAAAGTTGGTTAAACTTAATCTTTAGATGTGTCATATACCTACTTACGACTCCCGATAAATAATAAAAATATATTTAAATTGTCAGACATTTATTTTGATAATTGCCAAAAACTACGAAGTAATTAGTTGTAAGGATTCATTTGTGAGTACAGTAGCCGGCGACCCATCCGGGCTCCTTGTAGCAGAAACCGGAGCAGCAGACGCCCTGGTGCCCGTCGGGCTGGCACCCGTCGCGGTCGGCGATGCACGCCAGCACCCGAGCAGGCAGCACAGCCGCCGCCGCCAGGAACACTGCCATCAGGACGAACAGGTTGAACTTCATGTTGAGGTTTGTGTATGAGCAGAGGTGCTAAAGACGAAGATGCGAAGGTTTGTGATGCCGTGAACGTTTGATCGAAGCTTTATATACATAAAAAATGTACTATGTCGGGTTTATCAACCCAGTGGATAACAAATAAACTTTCATGTCCTTTATTATCACTTTCTCTTTTAATACAATTGTATTTTCATAGGTTACAACAACACCTTAGGAATGTTGCTTATAATTTGTTTGCTAGTTGTAAAAAACACCGTTACAAAGGAAACATCTGAATAAATAAATCAATTGTTAGGTCTTGCAATAGTATAAGCAGTGATTTGACTTGCGTGTTGAATAAAAGTAAAAAACGCTGTAACAATGGCAGACATTTGTTTAAATAAATCAGTTGTTAGCTCTAGTATTATAAACTTAGTAGTGGTAGTGATTTTATTTATCCATTGAAAAAGGTTGGGAACCTTATTCAATGGATAAATTAAATGACATACAACGTTCTTCTATACAACGTTCCCTAAATATTTGACAGTCACGACAATATTATGGAACATCAACCTAATACTGTGGACTTTAATTCCCCTCGGGGGACCACGCAATGTGTAGAGGTGAAGGTCATTTCCATCCGGTGATCAGTTATGATGAAGACAAATGACATGACGTTAGTACTGATGCGGTCACTATAAGAACTTGATATTATAACTGCAATCAAAAAGTCAAACATAATGCCGCGGCCACACATTGGATTCAACTTTGCGTCCAATCACTGTCCAATGCCCAATACTAACGCGCTCAATATCTTCATTGTGTCAAAGTACCGATACACACATTGGTGCATTGGGCACAAAACGTTATGTTGGTGCAAATATCTCCAATGTGTGGCCGTGGCATTAGATACTTATTTGTAGTGGTCCGGACAAAAGATTGGGTTATTCTGTTTAGAAATGATTCAGTAGCGATCCATAATTCCATATATTTCACCGTGATACCTAATTGTTTATAATTAATTATGGAAAGAGACCTGTGATCTTTTACTGGTATGGAAAGTCAAATGTGTGATCTCTCCTTGACTAAATTGTTTTGCTCGAATTGTGACCGTGAAAGAACAGAGATCTTACGCCAGTTTTCCTGTTTATCTAGTTTATTTGTAATTGGAAAATCTGTAAGGGAATAGAATCTTTCATTTTGCAGTAGGTAAAACAAAGTTTCTGGCCAGCACCCCTCCCTGGGAGCTTGAAGCTCAGGTGCTGGCCACTGTGTATTTATGGATGGTCGAGGAGCGGGCGCGCGGGGAGCGCCCTGCCCCCGCGGAAAGAGGCGCTGTGCGGAGCGAGGCCCACGACGAGATGGTTCGTCTGTGGGCCGAGGACCTCGCCTCCGCCCAATTTGGACGAAGGCTTTTGGGCGCAATAGGCCCAGTTCTCAAGGAGTGGCTCGAGCGGCAGCATGGGTTCCTCACGTTTCGTCTGGTGCAGGTATTGTCTGGGCATGGTTGCTTCGGACAATATCTGCATCGGATCGGACGGGAGGAATCCACTGCGTGCCACGAGTGTGGGGCCGGGTGTGACACGGCAGAGCACACCCTGGCCGTCTGCCCGGCTTTTAGTGGTCCCCGGGCCGTTCTGGTCGGCTCGGTGGGGACCGACTTATCGCTCCCAGCAGTTTTACGCTCAATGCTGGGGAGCCGAACATCCTGGCTAGCGATGGCCTCCTTTTGTGAGACGACAATGTCCCAAAAGGAGGCCGCGGAGCGGGAGCGGGAAGACGATCCCAATGCCCCCCCGCTCCGCCGACGAAGAGGTGGGCGCACGCGGCGAAATTTC
Organism: Conogethes punctiferalis; assembly: GCA_031163375.1. NCBI lineage: Eukaryota > Metazoa > Arthropoda > Insecta > Lepidoptera > Crambidae > Conogethes > Conogethes punctiferalis. The sequence continues at coordinate 17,731,659 of CM062078.1, forward strand.
CGCCGCTTGATGCCGCCTGACGGGGCCCAGCGGGTGGTTGGTGTGGGGGCACCTCCACCTGCATTGCACGGGTCCCCGTCTCCGTCGGACGGGAGTGGGTTGTCCTTTCGGACCCCTCCCGTCGCTCCCCCCTAGAGGGGTGAGCTCGTTGGGGTCTGCCGTCTAGAGGCAGACAGCGCTGGCGGTGTCAAGGTTGTATGAGTTCACCTCAGGACCCTTGGCACCGTCCCCATAGGCGCATGACGAAAGGGCCGGGGTTTTTAGTGGGTATTCCCTGCCTCCCTACCATCTTGAGGCAGGGCGAGTCCCACATAACCCGCCCCTCCCCCGAGCGGCGGGTATGCCTAAAAGCATTTTCCCCGGCTTAAAAAAAAAAAAAAAAAAAAAAAAAAAAAAAAGGTAAAACAAAGTTTGCACAGTCTGTCATACAATGATATTATATTATTCATCTGAACTAACAGTTAAGTTAAGAACCTTAGCTAAGAGCAGGTGGTTCCTGAACAAAGGGCATGGCTTCAAATCCAACCAGAGGCCAACATGATGTACATCTACATGACCCAAGGGTTAACGGGTAGAGAATGCTCCTAGCATTGAATTTCGCTTTTTGTACCATTTTGTGCAATATAATCAAACGTATTGCGTTTACGTTAACTGCATCACGTATTATAATAATATCGAGGTATAATTTACGGTCGCTTCCCGGGGGTCGCCGGGGCACATCTGGAGCCGGTGCTGGATGTCTCAGCATGCGAACCATCGGCGACGAGGAGTTGAACAGGCGGGCTCCCGTCGAGAAATATGTTGCAGCCGAACAAATAGGAACATCACCCACATCTTCCGTATCCCTTTTCCCATCCTTGCCATCATCTCCACCCTCATATTTAAATGACGCGAACCATTCAGAATTATCAAATTCCTTAAGTAGTTTGACCTTGGATGTTGTGCAGGAGGAGGACTTGATCCTTAGTGAGTCTGCACCCGCCAGGGTAGAGAATTGTACGCGAAAAAAGTGGAATTACGATATGAACACGTTCATCTGGCGTACATATTTGACAATCACTGAACTAGAAACAAAAAACACCAATGCTTATCTAGATTCTCTCCATAGTAAATTCATCGAACAGTTCCCAAGTATGTATGTATCTAAACAGCGAGTAGGAGACCAACGCCGAGCTATACTGCGTAATAAATTAATAAGCCCAGAAGTACTGGAAACTATAAGACGCGAAGTTACAGAAAGTTTAAAAAATAATAGCAATATAACACAGATAAACCACGATACTGAAACTAATAAAAGAATGAGATGGACCACTGAAATTAATGAAACCATAATGAGAGTGTATTATGAAGTTACGGAACTAGAAAGAAACGCCACTGGTTACAGAAAACAATTACACACCAAAGTTATAGAAGCACTACCTAATTTATCACATATCTCAGAGCAGAGGATTGCAGATCAAAGACGGGCCATAATTAAAAACCGGTACATCACCAACGATAGGTTGAAGGAACTGAGAAAAGAAGTAGAAGAATTATTATCAATATCGAACACAGTGATTACTCGTAACCTTACAAATGAACACTACAGTCACACTCTTGAAACACCGAATAACACACCACACACATCCATTACAAATGTAGTAAATAGCACCTGTGAAGAACAGCAAGACTCCATTACTCAAATAAATACACCACCCATAGATACAGACATAAGAAACACAGATACAAATCCAGATAAATACACTAACACTAAACTAAACAATGAAATCACAAATGTTTTTGAAAGGGCAATTACTACATATACAGGATCGAACCCAACAGAGAGGCCTTATATCCCAAAACAAAAAGTCAATAGAAAATTTTATTACATTACCGGTTTCTTAAATACACATGTAATACCACAACGTTGTAAAGATGATGATGATTTTACAACTACACAAACCATAATTTACTGTGCTGCATATACAGCAGCAATATGTAACGGGTCGAAAATTAATCACAACACTAACGCTACTGCCTCCTGTGAAAAAACTCAAATGCCATCCTGGCAAAGACGACTTAACAACAAGATCAACCATCTCCGGAAGTGCATTGGACAATTGTCAGAATACATACGAGGAAATACAAGTGAAAGGTTAGAAAGGCACGTACGAAAAATACGGCAGACATTTAAAGTACACTCACGACATGAAGCACCAAACACTACAGATAACCAGATTCTTGATACGCTGAAACAAAAATTAAACGCAGCTGCTAGTCGTCTCAAAAGGTATGTCAACTGTACACTGAGAAAAAAACAAAATACACAATTCCTTAATAATGAAAAACAATTCTACAGAAAACTTTCTACCGACACACAAAGAACTTCATCAACAACCACAATAGCACCGTCAGAACAAGAGTTACATACATTTTGGTCGAGTATATGGGCAAACGAAGTACAGCACAAAGCTGATGCGGACTGGATCAAAGATGCTGAAGCAACAAACAATGTGAACTGTATGGAGTTTGAACATATACCAGCTGACATATTTATGAAGGTCCTGTTAAAGTCACATAACTGGAAAGCGCCAGGCACAGATAAGATCCAGAACTTTTGGTATAAAAAGTTCACAAACACACACACAATATTATTTAAACATCTGAATAACTTTATTCATACACCAGACTCGATACCCTCGTTCATTACTGAAGGTATAACCTATATGATACCAAAAGGTGCACCATCCCAAGATCCCAGTAAATACCGCCCAATCACTTGCCTTCAAACAATATACAAAATACTCACGTCCTGCCTTGCAGAAGTAATATATGAACACGCAACAAAAAATGATATACTAGCAGAGGAACAGAAAGGCTGCAAGAAGAATAGCCAAGGCTGTAAAGAACAGTTAATAGTAGACTCAGTAGTTATGAAAACAGCTCTTAAGTCAAAAAGAAATATCAGCACAATGTTTATAGATTACCGTAAAGCATATGATTCTATACCCCATACTTGGCTTCTGTACATACTGCATCATTATAAAATTCATCCTACTATTATATCATTCTTACAAACTTCTATGCAACAGTGGAAAACAACAATAAAATTAACCAATAATTCCAAAACAACTATTCAAACAGATGTGATCCCAATAAAACGAGGCATATTCCAGGGTGATGCTCTCAGCCCACTCTGGTTTTGCCTAGCATTAAACCCTCTTTCAAACATGTTGAACAAAAACAGTGGCTTTCCCTTACCAACGCAACAGTCTGAAACACATCTCACACACCTTATGTATATGGATGACATTAAATTATATAGCCAAGATACACAATCACTCCACAAACTTGCCGACATCACTCAAACATTTTCTAACGATATACACATGGAATTTGGTGTAGACAAATGTAAAACTGTCACTATAGTAAGAGGTAAAGTTCTAGAAAACGACTATGTACTTAATGATGGAAGCAATATTGAAGCGTTAGATGAGAATTCTTCTTACAAGTATTTAGGATTCCAGCAACTCCGGCAAATTAATCAAAAACAGGCAAAAATGGATATTACAGCTAAATTCAGACACAGGCTTAAAATACTACTCCGATCGCAGCTGAACTCACGGAATCTCATTAAAGCAGTTAATACATACGCCATTTCCATCCTAACATACTCTTTTGGAATAATCAATTGGTCCCAAAGTAACCTAAAGCAACTACAACGTATCATCAACACTACTATGACATCACACCGAAAACATCATCCACGAGCCTGTAATCAAAGAATAACCCTATCACGTGATGATGGTGGTAGAGGCGTCATTGATATAGTTAATATGCATAATAAACAGGTATCACTACTAAGACAATTTTTTCACAAACAATCAGTCCATTCAACACTACATAAAGCCGTCACTGATTCCGATACAAAACTTACTCCGTTGAACCTACAAAGTAAAAACGTACAGCAAAACGAACTAGTTACAAGTGACCGGGATAAAACTACTACGTGGAAGCTTAAAGCACTACATGGGAGACACTACAATGATCTGCACCAATCTCATGTGGATAAAACAGCATCAAATGCGTGGCTGCGACGAGGGGAACTATTCCCTGAAACTGAAGCTTTTATGATAGCCATCCAAGATCAGGTCATAGATACCTTCAACTATCAAAAACACATCATTAAAAATCCGTCAGTTCAGGACATCTGTAGACGCTGCCATTCCAGCTCAGAGACCATACAGCATATCACCGGTTCATGCAAAGCTATCGCCCAGACAGATTACAAACACAGGCATGATCAGGTTGCATCAATAGTCCACCAACATCTAGCACACGCATATCAATTTGTAAAGCAAAAAGTACCTTATTATAAATATAAGCCCGAAGTAATCCTAGAAAATCACCACTTTAAACTGTACTGGGACAGGACAATAATAACCGACAAGACCATCCACTTTAATAGACCGGACATAACCTTACTGGATAAAAAGAATAAAGTAGTCACCCTCATAGATATTGCAGTATGTAATACACATAACCTGCAATCTACACATACTGAGAAAATGGCCAAGTATAGAGAACTCGCCGTGGAAATAAAAACCCAATGGCAGGTCTCAACCGTAAAAGTTGTTCCCATCATCGTGTCTTCTACAGGAGTTATCCCAAAGGACCTTCACAAAGGCTTAGAAACGCTCAACATTCATCCATCCACATACATTCTTCTTCAAAAAGCTGTAGTCTTAAATACATGTAGGATAGTCCGTAAGTTTTTAAACCTATAAATATAATTATATTACTAAGGATGCGCTTGGCTGAGGCCCGTGCTCCTTAGTTAAAACCTCGTTATTAGAGAGATATGAACCCACAAAAATAATAATAATAATAATAATTCTTTATTTGCATAAAACATTATATTGCGTTTGTTATTTGTGTCAAACCATGTTCAGATTTCTCAGCCTTCGAATCGAATATATTTTATCTTCATTTTGTTTCTAGCATCCATTAATTTTAGCATTGTAAGCGTGTGTATAGGTTATATTAATTGATAGAAAATATGAGAGGTCCTTCCTAAAACACCAACAATGTATGAAATGTTTAGCTGAAATAATTGATTTATCCGAAGCGAAGCGAGGAGCGGGCTGCTAGTCTTCTATATACTTATAATAAATCTGTAGAGTGGTCAATTCTGTACATGAAATATTTTTATAAATTAGGTACCTTAGGACTACGAGTACATGAACTGATTAGATAAGGCGTACCAGTTATTTACATACTGAAGGAAATTCTTTATTCTTTTACATACCAAAGATAAAAATAACACTCCCTCGGCTGAACTATTCCTCCCAGCAAGCGATCTACAATCATGATAGCCAAAGTAAATAAGAAACTCAGTTCAGAAGCAAGTGTAGATTTATGCCATGAGAAAAGCTTTGGTATTAATATCTAATGGAATGACACAGTTCCATCATCATCAGCCTATTACAGTTCACTGCTGGACATCGGCCTCTCCAGTTGTTCGCCACTTAGGGCAAACGTCTAGAGGATATACCCATAATCACCACGCTGCTGCCCGTCATCGGTCTATGGTATTTAGCTACGCCTTCAATTGTGATGGTTAAACCGCCACCAGTCGGTTGCCAGCGCCTCGTTTGTTATTCGGCAGGATGCACTACGGCCAGGTGAGGTTGGCTTGAAGCAAAATGATGATAGGCCGCTCCCTTACATCCCAGTTCCATCAAAAATAAATCAGGCAATGTGTCAGTTATTAGGAAGATTGGCTTAGAATCGTGGGTTCGAATCTCACCAGAATAACGAATGTTTAGCAACGCTTTAAAGCATACTGGGAAGGTATGAAATGCCACGCCATTCATTGTGACCTCTACTGGAGTAGTAACGCTGATATATCACCATTTATATACCCAAAGGTTGTCTGGAGGAGACAGTTGAAAGCAATAAGGTCGCCTGTAGGTATTGTACCTACCTCGATTTCTCTGTATCTAGTTTTAAGTATACTGTTTGGTGTTCAATAAAGAATATCTATCTATCTACACACTGTGTTATAACAAGACTTATTTTGCTTCTTGCAGGCTTGCAGTCTGCTGTATTGATTTAGTATTTTATTTACTTATTCAACAATCATGAACATTTTGAAATAATATTTTAAAAGGTTTTTATTACAATCTATATTTTCTAAATCTATACTTATAATAAATCTGTAGAGAGGTCAACTCCATACATTAAATATATTTTTAAAATAACTATCAGGGTGATTAGTGTGTCTGTCTGTATGTTCGATATAGAACTGCAACTTCTCGCTGCACTGTAACTATTTCTGTGTAAATTCACCCTTATCGAATGGGTAAATCAAATCACTGCCGCTATTGTAGTCATTATACTAGACCTAACAATAATAAAATTTATTTACCCACATGTCTCCATTATAACAGTTATTTTTTATCGGCAAAATTACTACTAGCAAATAACAGTACAAAAGCTATTGTTTTAACCTGTGAGAATACAATTGTAAAGAGAAAGTGATTAATGAAGTACATGAAAATTTGTTTATGTTATCAATTGGGTCGTTAAACCGATTATGATACATTTTTTAGTATATAAGCTTCGATCAAACACTCAAGGCACCACAAACCTTCGTTTTTTCATTGTATGCACCTGTGCTCATACACAAACCTCAATATGAAGTTCAACCTGTTTCTCCTGATGGCAGTGTTCCTGGTGGCGGCGGCTGTGCTGCCTGCTCAGGTCCTGGCTTGCATTGCTGATCGCGACGGGTGCCAGCCCGACGGGCACCAGGGCATCTGCTGCTCCGGCTTCTGCTACAAGGAACCTGGCTGGGTCACCGGCTACTGCACACACAAATGAAACCTTACAGTCAACGAAAATGTATCCATCCTCTAACAAACTATTGGGCAAACTTCTTGGTGATTTTCGAATAAATGGCTTTGGAATTTTAACTCAACGATTTATTTTAATTTATTTCTCCCGTATATTCCAGTTTGTTGGGATAGTGATCAGGTACACATAAATATAATTAAAGTAGAAGTGCGCGTCTAATTTTTTATCCGTACGGTTAGGAATGATCATCATCATTATCAGTCTGCAGCAGTCCACTGCTGTACATAGGCTTCACCCATTGCTCGTCACTGTGCTCAATCCTGGGCTTCTCGCATGTAAGACTTACCAGTCATCGGTTACGTGTAAGGAATACGAAACGCCTCCTTCTTCTTCTTCTTCATCGATGTCACTCTTGACGTGATATCCGTATTGTTGGGGATCAAGAGGTGACCAAGAACCTGGAACCTCTTCTACTTACTACGTAGAGACATTGCCAGTCTTAGTATTCTCTATCGTCTTTACAATGGGGAATGGTCCGAAGAGTTATTCCAACTTGTTCCATCCTCTCCTTTCCACTCCCGAACAACACGTGCTGGGCAGCGTTGTCATCCGCATACCATCCAGACGATGGTGGCGCGCACCAAGAGGTTTAGTTCCTCGTTCTTGCCCTGTGCCATTAAGTCATGGAATGCCCTTCCAGCTCATGTGTTTCCTTCCTCTTACAATCCTGGGTTCTTTAGGCGGGGCGTGAAACGGCATCTCAGTGGGCCCTCAGGGTGAGGGCGACAAGCGCAATGGGTTTGTTATATTGTGCCTGTCGACCTAACTTTTGGACCTCACGGCCGCTTACCATGGGTGGAGTGAGGTTATCCCGAAAGCTCTTCTTATAAAAAAAAGAAAAACTTCGACGGTTTTAACACCAGTCCTTCGCGTGGAAAGTAATGGTGCAGCGGTGCTACCGCTACATCGAACGCGAAATCTTCTTCCACCATTATTTCCATCACTTTCCAGATACCGTCACATGCTACACCAATGGCATCCGATTTCCATGCAGTATTGACTATAAACTGAGTTTGCACCAAAACCAGGGTAGAGTTTATGTGATCACTAGGCTTGACAAAATTGACAAATTTTATCGAAATTGTGCTCACGAATGAAACACTAACGATTTCAATCCTAAGAGAATGTTTACCGGAGTCAAGGAGGTGGCGGTGACTGAAAGCTTGTTGAGCCTTTGGTCTTGCGGCCCGGCATGTGAACGCACTTGTGCACTTTACCTTATAGAATTTTTTATTTATTTATTTAAACTTTATTGCACAAAATGGTACAAAAGGCGAACTTAATGCTAGGAGCATTCTCTACCAGTCAACCCTTGGGTCATGCAGAGAGCAGATTTGTTGTGCGGTGAGTGTACAAATGGAAACACAATAAAAGAAAATACATTATTTATATAAAAAACTAATATATGGAAATATGCTAAATAAAGTAAGTATAATATACTTAAACATATAAGAGACATATAAATATCGTACATAAATAGACAAATATATACCATGTACTTAAAATATTACTTAAATTATAAACATTACATAGACATATACATACATATATAGACATATATATACATATAGATAATATACATACAAATCATAAACAATAAATAAATAAACTAGTCAGGCAATTAAGTGTTAATTATACAAGCTAAGCGGAATGATTCAAAAGGTGTTCACGTACTCTCCTCTTGAACAGTTCCTTAGTCTGCGACGATTTAATCTTACTGGGCAGAGCGTTCCACAGCCGGATGGCTTGCACAGTGAAGGACTGAGAAAAGAAATTGGAGTGGTGAAGAGGGACAGAGAGTTGAAGGTTGTTAGAAGAACGGAGAGATAGGTCATGAGATTGGCATAAAAGCTGAAAATGGTTTTTGAGGTAAGAGGGGGCCAAAGGATTAAATAATATATTAAAGAGAAGACAGAGAATACGAGAATTTCTACGCTGACGTATGGGAAGCCATTTAAGTTGGGCGCGATAACTGGAAACATGATCGTATTTACGTAGTCCAAAGACGAATCTGATGCAGTTGTTCAGGAGACGATCAAGCTTGTTTAAGAAGGCAACAGAAAGGTCGGGGTAACAAACATCAGCGTAATCGATGATAGGAAGAATAAGAGAGTGAACTAACATGAGTTTCGTGCAGAAAGGCAGAAAGAATTTAAAACGATAAAGGCTCCTCAAACATGCCACTACTCTACGGCTGACCTCCGTCACCTGGGCAGTCCAGGTAAGAGCCGAGTCCATGTATAATCCTAAATTCCGCACTGACTCGCAGTACGGAATATCAGTACCGTCATACCGAACCGGTGTAAAATCATGGCTACTAAGTTTAGAGAGTAGTCTGGAACTGCCGACTATAATAGCCTGGCATTTAGTGGGATTAACCGAGACACCAAAATTGTTAGACCAGTCTCTAATACGGTCCAGGTCGGAGTTCAGTTTCATTACAGCGTCAGGTAACTCCTCTACGCGCGCCGAAGTGAATACCGCTGCTAAATCAACCTTCGGTTCTTGTTTGTGCTGGTGAGTAGAGTTTCCCGAGCTCGTGGGGTGAGCACTGCATCAAGCAACCAGGGTTAGAGTTGGGCTGGCATGGCGGTGGCAACTACCAGGTGACTTGCCTAGACTCCGTAGAGATTGGATGTTGCGCTCGATATTCGATCAGGAGAGACTAGAACCGGCCTAAGTACCCTTGTCGCCTTTTGAGTGAAAAAAATGTTTTGTTGGATGGACGTATGATTCTCTTTCACACAAAAACTACTAAATGGGAATGAGAATTTACTGTACTTAATGTAGCGCTTAAATCAGATTACTACAAAGGATAATTCTTAAGAAAATTATAATTTCACATATTAGCGATATTCATGCGAGCAAAGACGTAAGTTGCAGCTAGTATTAAGTATAACAAAAATCACAGCATTGTTGGTTTTAAAACGATTGGCGCCATTGATATCCTTCTTTACATTACCAACAATAGATAATTACTGAAGTATTTGTAACAGTTTTTTTTATTTACTCAGGTGGTTGTATTGTTTTTCATTTACACCTAAATTTGTTTAGTAAAATACTCACGATTACAACGGCCTTGGTTGGCGGTTTGTAATGATTTAAGCGCGAATTCGAATGTTCCCGGCTCGATTACCGATCGAGTCAAGTCAGGAAGTACTTATATTTTTATTTAAGCTTTCTTGTAAAATAAAGTAGTATGTAATACGGTATACCAGTCAACCATTTGCATTGGGCTGAATAGAAAGTTGTTATTGTATGGAACCACTGGAAGTAAAACTTTCACAACATTTGAATTTCATATTTATTTATATCGAATCAAATGAGATGGTTTGGAGATGGTAAAGGAAAAGAGATGCTTGATAGAAAAGACATGCAAACGACTGTAAACAGAAGAGGGAAAATAGTGAGATACTTACCTTGTGCGTTATGACACAATTATGAAAACTATACTTGAAGGTAAAAACATAAGGCAGGAGACAATATTTACAAAACATTTAAAGGAAAAAATTAAAGTTATGAAGTAACAGGCGCTGGCGGAGTCCAGGAAGTAGCGAAAATTACTCCACCAATAAGAACAAAGCTCTTGATTGTTACAGAAACTATACTTGTTTTTTTTCAGGAGGTAACTGAATTAAAATAAATTGTTTGTGTTTAAATTCAAAGGCCATTTATTCGAAAATCATCAAAAAGGTTTCCATAAAAGTTTGTTTAACAATTGTTGAATTCAAAGTTTCATTTGTGTGTGCAGTAGCCGGTGACCCAGCCAGGTTCCTTGTAGCAGAAGCCGGAGCAGCAGATGCCCTGGTGCCCGTCGGGCTGGCACCCGTCGCGATCAGCAATGCAAGCCAGGACCTGAGCAGGCAGCACAGCCGCCGCCGCCAGGAACACTGCCATCAGGAGGAACAGGTTGAACTTCATGTTGAGGTTTGTGTATGAGCACAGGTGCACACGATGAACAAACGAAGGTTTGTGATGCTTTCACCGTTCGACTGAGGCTTTATATACTAAAAAAATGTATCATACTCGGTTTATCGACCCAATTGATAACATAAACAAATTTCCATGTACTTCATTAATCACTTTCTCTTTTAATACAATTGCATTTTCACACAAAACAATAGCTTTTGTACTGTGATTTTGTCGATAAAAAATAACTATAACAATGGAGGCATCTGGGTAAATAAATCAGTGTTATTTCTAGTGTAATGACCTGAATATAGCAGTGATTTGACTCACCCATCGAATAAGGCAAAATTTTCAGAGAAATAATATAATTTATACTTTTTTGACTGGCTCGGTGGCTCATTTGGTATGTAGTATAATTATGTATTTATTTACAAAGTATCTTATTAATTTGTCTAGCAACCATAGTACAAGCTTCGGCTTAGTTTGGGGCTAGATGGCGATGTGTGGCCCAGCGTGATATGTCTTGGGTTATTTATTTATTTAAATAGTTAGCGCGGGACCAGTTTCTATTATAAGTACAGGAGCCAGAAATAAATAAAAGACTATAATCCAGCAAAATTCGTGTCATCTCGTAGGTACCTATCGTAGAAGACGACTAAGAGATAACAAGAAACGGGCAGTAGGGTCTACCAGGCGTGGCGACTAAGGCACATCATAAGACAATTGTCATTGAGGGACGCCTATGTCAGCAGTGGAAGTTTGGACGGATGATGATGACCAACCCGACAAAAAAGAAAGTGTCAAACTCAGTACAGTACACAGTGATTTTTAAAATATTTTGACAATGACAGATAGATTTACCTCACCCAACCCAATATAATGAGAGAAACGATTTCCTGCTTCAAAATTGTTAGTTAAGTGCACAAAATTGTTGTTGGGTTGTTGGTGATTCGGAAAGAGTTTTAAGTGTAAATTTTAGCGAGAATACAACTAGTATTCAAAGAATTAAACCATAAATATCTAATACTTACTATCTATGCATCTCGTAAACTTAGTTTCCAATTTATTTGAACTAACAAATTGTATAAATTGGTCTTTGGGATAAATAGTTCAAGCAAGTTCTTAATTATGTGTTAGTTTGTAAGAAACACTGAATAAACGAATTATAAAAAGAAAGTGTTATATTTTTTAGTAGAAATAATGGAAAGCCCTTTGGTAGGTATAACAAATTGATAAACGTTATCTAACGTATTCATGTAGTAATTAAATTTGTTAGTTATGCTTACTTTTTATTTATCAAAAAACATTTACCTATCATGTTCATCCAATTAAAAAACTTTCTCCTTGTTTCTTATTACAGGCTTATCAGTCAACTGATAATTTCGCATAACTTTTCTGGTATAAAAAGCATTAATCCGTTCCTTGGAGGTATCATAAACTCCCTGAAATTCAACGTGTGGACTTCCATTACTTATATACCTCAATATGAAGTTCAACCTGTTCCTCCTGATGGCAGTGTTCCTGGCGGCGGCGGCTGTGCTGCCTGCTCGGGTGCTGGCGTGCATCGCCGACCGCGACGGGTGCCAGCCCGACGGGCACCAGGGCGTCTGCTGCTCCGGCTTCTGCTACAAGGAGCCAGGATGGGTCGCCGGCTACTGCTCTCACAAATGAAACCTTCCATCCAAGGACTATACGGATTTCCTCCATTGACACCTATTTTAATGCAAATCTCAATGGCGACTTTGAAATAAATCTCTCAATGTGAACTAAAAAATGGCTGTTATTTTCTAAAGAATACGATTAATCAATCTATTAGCCCGAGCGAATGAAAGGGAGCGGTTTATCATCTTTTCACTCCAAGCCTATCTTACCTGCCTCTGATGCATGACATCACATACATGGCATCACAATTGAAGCCGTAGCTAAGTACCAATCACCCATGACGGGCAGGAGCGTTACCGGAGCGAGAGGCTACGCAAGCTAGCCATACGACGCCTGGTTAGTGTGGCGATTTTTTTTTTTTTTTTTTATAAATAAAAATCTTTATTGATCAATGCTTCTTAGTTAATATTGGTACAGAGGCAACATAATAACAAGATAAAACTATCTCAGCCTTCGATCAGGAACCTGCCATCGAACTAGGAGTAAACCTGTATCTCGAGTGGCCGGTTCCTTCACGATAGACAACGAGTGTTACATACTATTAAACTAAAGGAAACATTTATGCTTGATAGTCTTAAAGGTACGGTGATTCCTGAGCTAGCCTTAGCTGTGATTCAGGAACCTATAAAACAAAATTAAAGTAGACAATTAAAGAAAAAAATAGAACTAATTTGAATGGCTCTCCGTCGCCGTTTATGTGTGGGGTGTATGTTTGTATACTAAATGCGTGCGTGTGTGTTTATGTGTGTGTATGTGTGTGGGTGTATGAGTGTGTGTGGGTATGTGTGTAATATTATAGGCAAGTATGTGTATTAATAGTCAGTAGTGAGTAAGTAAGTATTTGTGTATTGTGTGTGTGTGGGATACTATGAGTTTGTCAATGATAAGTTGTCAAGTGAGAGTGAGCTGTCAGTAGCATAACAACTCTTCAGTCTTAGAATAATTGAGTGTAAGTAGCCATTCATGTAGTTTTGTTTTCAGGCTATTTTTAGTACATGGGTATATATGAAGTGTTTTATTTATTTTATTATAAATATTGCAACTCAGTACCTTGAACTGACTTTTCGCAAGGGCTGTCCTGTGCTGTGGAGCACTGCACACGCGGTCTGATCTGCGCTTACGAGAGTACAGTGTCGGATCATATGGTAGTTGCGAGTGTTTACGAAGAACCGTTGACAAGACGAAGAGCTGACGTACTGTTAGGCCTGCTACATCGCTATAGAGCTGTGCGGTAGGATAACGAAAAGGTTTTTTGGTCATGACCTTGAGCACTGCCCTTTGCGCTCGTTCAAGAGAGAGCAATCTAGACCTAGCTGCACCACCCCATACTGTAATACAATATGTTAAAATAGATTGACATAGTGCAAAATAAAGTGTTTTTAATGTCTTCATATCTGCAATTGAATTTAGGTTTTTAAAGACGTATATTAGTTTTCGTATTCTGGGTATTAAAGAGTTTATATGTTTGTCCCATCTTATATGCTGATCTATGTGAATGCCTAGATATTTAATGGTAGGTGTCCTGGCTATTTGCAAACAATTACAACTACTTGTGGGATCATTTTGACAGGTGTGTGCTTTTATGACGAAGTCTTCATTAGGTGTTGTAGATATATTTAAAGAAAAAGTAATAAAATTAGTTTTTTGTATATTTAGCGTTAACAAATTTGAATCGAGCCAAGACTTAGTCATAGTGAGTGCCATTTCGGCATGTTGGCGGGTATCCTCCCAATTTGATCCACTAATGATTAAGGCAGTATCATCGGCGTAGGCGTATATACGGCAGTGAGGGATATCCAGCTTACAGAGGTCATTTAGATAGATAACAAAGAGTGTTGGGCCAAGAATTGAGCCTTGGGGCACTCCGAAAACGAGATCCTCCTCATCACCAAGCACATCAGAAATTTTGACAGACTGTGTACGATTTGTGAGATATTCCTTAAAAATTGAAAGTGGAGGGCCTCTAATCCCAATCTGTTCAAGTTTAGCCAAAAGTAATGGTATCGAAACGGTATCGAATGCCTTGGATAAATCAAGGAATATTCCCACACATTTATCTTTGGCATCCAGACACTGAACCACATCCTCCACCAAACAGTTTACCGCGTCCTCCGTGGACACCCCCTTTCTGAAGCCAAATTGATTTTTGGCAATTATGTTTTTTGATTCCATATAACTCACTAGTCTACTATTTAGGATCTTTTCCAGTATTTTTGAGAGGGCTGTTAGAATAGAGATAGGCCTATAATTCGTGACAGCATCTTCGTCCCCTGACTTAAAGATTGGGTGAACAATAGCTCTCTTAAAACCCGATGGAAATATTCCGGTAGTCAAAGCGAGGCGGCAAATGTGAGTGATGAGGGGGACGAAAATTATTTTTGATCTCTGCAGTACACGGGAGGAGATACCGTCCCAACCAACTGCACAGTCACTGCGAAGTCCTGTTATCAACCGGTCTACCTCGAGCTCATCCACATCAAAGAGTACCAGAGAGTCGCGTTCTCGTTGAGACGTTGTTGGCATAGTGACCGCAGAGGTTGGTAATGTTCCAGTGCATATAGCGCTTGCTAGGTTTTTGCCTATGTCGACAAAAAATTTGTTAACCAGATTTACTGAGGCTTTCGGGTTTTCATGTAGCTTGAGCAGAGCTTTAGCTTTATTGCTTTTAGAATTAGTGTAGGTTATTTCCCTAATCGCATTCCAGGTGGCTTTAGAGTTATTTTTCGCGTTCATAAGAAGCTGTTTATAATAGTTATTTTTTAAGTTTTTAAGGAGTTTATTAATAAAATTCCGGTATCTCGTATACGTTATCATGAGTGTGACGTTGTCAGGTCTCTGCTTTAATCGTTTGTGCATTTTGTCACGGTTCCGGATACACCTAAGCAAACCGGGAGTAATCCACGGCTTAATATTGCGCCTACTTCTTGAGATACTTATTGACTGCACATTTTTCTTAATTATTTTAGAGACGTTTGATATCAGATAATCCACGGCAAAATTCACGTCGGTTGCTAAAATGACAGGCGACAAATTTGACTCGAGAAGGTCATTATGTATAGAGTCGTAGCAAATTTTAGTGCGTGTTCTTGGGATAACTTTAGGCTTACGACTGAGGTCCGCCAGCAAAAGGGTGGGTAGATGATCAGTGATGGCAGTTTCCAGAATCAGTGTAGTAAACTGCAATTTAGTTTTCGTAAATACATGGTCTAAGCAACTGTCCCCTCTGGTAGGAAGAGTGTGGGCAGCAAGATACCCGTGTGATGCCAGTAGATCCAAGTAGCTGTCCGCTCGAGTATCCGTGGTATTCGACTTAATGTCTATGTTGATATCTCCCATAATACTGGATACCTCAAAGTTAGGTATACTTGACAAGAGTTTATTTAGACCATCCAAAAAAATATCAACATTATAAATCGAAGGTGAGCGATATGCGCATACTACTACAGAGTCATTTGCGACCTCGCACACCAGGCAGTCAGCGTCCCTCACATACTCCGGCTCATATACCTTGCAGTCAAACGTATCCTTAATATATAAGACAAGCCCACTATTTTGGTTTGTGTTTAAATGTGTTTGGTAACTGTTATATCCTTGAAGTATCGGCAGATGAGAAGTTTTAGAAAGCCAGCACTCGGATAATATCACAACATCTGGCGGCAAGTCCATCAACGCGAGCAAACTACATAAATGATCAAAATTGCGATTTATGCTACGAATGTTCAGGTGCATTGCACTAAATGTTCCGTTGTTCCGCTTAAAATACCCGGAGCACTGCTCCGGCGGGCAAGAATAGGCCTGCGTAAAACTAAGTCCCTCCAGTTCACCCAATAAAGAACTGAAATTATCTCTTATCATATTTATATAGTTTATAAAATATATAAAAAATATCCAAAAAAGAAAAATAGAATGAATGAACCAGTGGGACGTCCGTTATTGCAGGTCTTTGTGATTTGGCAGAAAGCGAGTACAACTTTTCATGTTCGAGATACGAGAGTTTGATGGGCAAAAAGGAAGTAGGTGTATATGTTATATATGAGTTGTGCGATTGGGAATGTGTTGAGTGATTGTTAGTCAGATTGGGAATGTGCTGAGTGATTGGGTATGTTGTGTGACCAAGTTGAGTTCGTGAGATATTGTGTGTAAAATTTATTGATATATTATATCGGCGGGAGACTTGCCATGGGTATACAAATATACTTACATCTAAATAACAAACATGCATGTAACATATCAAAACAAAAGAACAACACTTGATGCATATAGTCTCAGAGCAATGTGCACATGCATCGAGGTTCGGTATTAAGGAATAATAATATATCTTAACTAGTCATTCTGTATCAATTTCACTCAGAGTTGAATCAGTATCAATTCGTATTGGCTTGGTGTTTTCATTTTTACGAATATAAATTTTATTGTTTACTGACCAGCAAAATTTATAATTGTTAATTTTAGCGAATTCTCGACATTTGTAGAATAATTTTCTTCCACTTCCGGAAATATACTCAGATATATATATTGGAGAACTATTACCTTTTATTCCAATCAAGGACGAGCTTAACTTATTTTCTTTTGAGCGGCAAGTGTTGTATTTTCTTACAGCGGCCAAAAACTTATCCTTGAGGGCGACTGACGAAAATTCAGAGACGATTGTCCTTGGTTTTTCAGGTTTTCCCGGCAGCCGGTAAACATCCCGAATATCTGACGCCTGGATATCCAGTCCAACTATTTCACCGGTCGTTTTTATGTAGTCGTACAAGTCATCCGCGGACTCACTTTCGACACATGGGGCGTTCCGGAGCTCAATAGACGATGGGCGGGAGCATATTTCCAAATCATTAATTTTAGTTTCTAGGTTTCGAATATGATTCATCATGTCCTGACGATTATGGGTATAGATATTTGCCCTATGTGGCGAACAACTGGAGAAGTCCAGCATTGGACTGCATTAAGCCGATGATGACGATCTATCACCCCATATCCATCCACTATTAAAAGTAGGCCTCCACCAGGGAACGCCAACAATCTCGATGCAAAATTTTCGGCTAGCCATCTTTCTCAAATAATATAATCTGATTGTATTGTTATAATATATTTATGTATCTATTATTTAATGTATGTAGTATCCATTATTGCATATTATGTACTTATCTTATTTATGTTATGTACCTACATATATTGTAATTATATTATATTTATTTTATATTTTATACTTATACTAAACTATGTACCTATCTTGTACGTAATACTTATTATTGTATAATATATTATATATATATATATATATATATATATATATATATATATATATATATATATATGTATGTGTATTACTTGTATATTTGTGCTCATATTTCCAGCAGTTGTTTTAATGTCTATTACCGCACCATAATATAGTTTTCTGGCTCGCCCAATGGTTGACTGGTAGAGAATGCCACACGGCATTAAGTCCGCCATTTGTACTTTCCTTGTGCAATAAAGAATAAATAAATAAATAATCGTCCAATTGCGTTAGAAGTCTTGGGACTTTGTTTACTAAAGAAAGCAATGGATATGCAAGTTAATACGAACTTTTATTTTCGAATCGAATTTACGAACGTTTATACACGAATTGACACCATCTTTTGTGAAACTCAAATTCACACAATGTTATACTACTTACGAAAAATAAAAGAAAATAGAAATATTTCTCCGTTAAGTATCTGTTATTACAACATTGGTCAAACTCCATATAATTTATATTGCAAACGCTGAACTGTTGTTATATCGTTAACTTTATCAAGTTACTATTAACAAATTGTCATAAATCTTTATACGCTTTCAACATAATAATAATATGGAAGATCATTTGTATGTATGGGGAAAAGGAGAGGCTACCGCCTACTACCTTGGGGTACACCCAAACATTTTAAGTAAATATGTTTTTTATTACAGCAGACTTAGACTTATTTTTTAACCCAATTATTAAGGCAGCTTCATCAGGTGTTTCTTATGATCAATGCAATGAAACGTGTTAAATAAGAATTAAACAGAGTATTAAACGTTTTTTTATGTTTTCATAATAAGCATTAATAAAGCATAAAAAAGCTTTTCTTTTACATCATACGTGAATCCAATTGATTAACGTATAGTACACCGTTTATATCGAAACGTGTCAATATTTATTTAGTAGTGTACCTGTTATTACGCTACAGTTGTGTACTTGGTGCATATTTTATCATCACTTTATATTGTGTAACTTGTTGACTGAGGTGCAAGTATATTATACTACGGGATATTAATCTTGCAAGGATGGTATTTTGTTTGTAAAGTTTTGTCCAAAGAAAAATAGAAAGCTTTTGTATCTTTCTATATCACATGGGAAGCTACACCTGTACATGAATCCATATATTTTTTTAAATTCACTTAATTATTTTGGATTGTGATAACCGTATCACCGCATAATATATTCATAGCCACATTTATTAAAACCTTTATTGATATTTGCAAATTTGATATCAACAAAGTTAATAGAAAGCATTGCATTTATCCATTTGACTTTGTTGTTATAAGAAAGCATCTCGATACCAATCTTTGGGCCTCAGATAAGAATAAGAGAGTGAGATTATTAGAATACCGCAACTTAATGACCTCCGGGTTATGTTTCTGCCCATGAGTAGGATTTCCGGAGCTCGTGGGGTATATATCGGCGGCCGGAGTTAGAATTGAGCCGGCATGGTGGTTGCAACTGACAAGTGACTGACCGATTACTTGGCAATTATTGCAGCGACTTGGGCTCCTCTTTCACTTTCCATCAAGCGTCAGGGAAGTCATTATGTCGCGCTACTATTAAAAAAGTACCCACTCTAGTCATTATCATCATCAGCCTATTACAGTCCACTGCTGGACATAGGCCTCTCCAGTTGTTCGCCACTTAGAGCAAATATCTGGAGGATATACCCATAATCGCCACGCTGGGCAGGCGGGTTGGCGATCGCAGGGCGTAGCTTCTTGCTCCGGTGACGCTGCTGCCCGTCACCGGTCTTTAGTATTTAGCTACGCCTTCAATTGTGATGATTATACCGCCACCAGTCGGTTGCCAGCGCCTCGTTTGTTATTCGGCAGGATGCACCACGGGCTGGTGAGGTTGGCTTGGAGCGAAAAGATGATAGGCCGCTCCCTTACATCCCATCTAGTATCCAGTAACTATAGTGACTTTAAAAGCTTAAAACACTACAAATATGTAAATATTATCAAGAAAATACAGTGCTACAAGAATATTATTTATTTACCAAAAGTTTACATATTTTTGCTTGAAAACAATGTAACGTCATTAGTTGTAAAGTTTCATTTGTGTGTGCAGTAGCCGGCGACCCATCCGGGCTCCTTGTAGCAGAAGCCGGAGCAGCAGACGCCCTGGTGCCCGTCGGGCTGGCACCCGTCGCGGTCGGCGATGCACGCCAGCACCCGAGCAGGCAGCACAGCCGCCGCCGCCAGGAACACTGACATCAGGAGGAACAGGTTGAACTTCATGTTGAGGTTTGTGTATGAGCAGAGGTACAAACGACGAAGAAGCGAAGGTTTGTGATGCCTTGAGTGTCTGGTCGAAGCTTATATACTAAAAAATTGTATCGCACTCGGTTTGTCGACCCAATCGATAACAAAATGAACTTTTCATATGCTTTATTTATCACTCTTTTAATACAATTGTATTTTCATAGATTACAACAATACCATTAGTGTTGTTTCTTTACAATTTATTTGTCAGTTAAAAAACGCTGTAACAATTGATACAGCTGGGTATACAAATCAGTTGTTACCTTTAGTGTAATGACCTGAATAGTGGTAGTGATTTGATTTACTTATATGGCATGTACTACGGGTATAAGGGCCAAGTTCCACTGAAAGAGAAGCAGCGTTCAATGGAAGGAAAAATAATAAAGTATCTGGGTAGAAAAGTTTTAAGAAGCTAAAACTGAACAATATTCTTAGTTTGACTGGCTCGGTGGCTCAATTAGTAGTGACCCCTGCCTTCTGAACCAAGGGTCGTGGGTTCGATCCCCACCGGGACAAACATTCGTGTGATGAACACTTGTGTTTGTTCCGTGTCTGGGTGTTTACATTTGTATTTAAGTATTTATTTGTGGTACTTTCGTTGTTCTGATACCCATAACACAAGTGCTTAAGCTACTTACTTTGGGATCAGAGCAATGTATGTGATGTTGTCTGATATTTATTTATTTATTATTGTGTGAGTTTCTGATATGATCCTTGGTTCAGAAGGCAGAGATACGTTCAAACCAAGGTTCAAACACAGCAAGAGGTCCGTTAGCCCAAACGGGTGTTGCAATCCCGTTAAGGTCTGGTAAAATTCGAAGGCTCCCTGTGAGGCTTGATGAAGAGGCCAGGTTTAAAGTGGTTATTCTTCGAGATAAGAAACATGGTTCCTTATTGAGGACATGGACAAACGTACATCTTGTCGTACGACTACATATGGCGAACAGCTAGAATTCGTAGTAGAGAGAATAGTAGAGGCTCGGTACTTGGTCGATTGCTCGTCTGAGAGCAGTATCTCACCTATTATTCAGGATTGTTTTAAGAGAGGTAGGGCATAGCGAATCTTCGCTCCTATTGAGATGCCCGTCCGGGGAAGGACCTCCACCCTATAGAATACCGCAGCCAAATGACCTCCGGGTCTTGTTTCTGCTGGTGGGTCTCCGGAGCTCGTGGGGGTTTAGGGTCGGGCCGGCATGGCAGTGGCAACTGACAGGTAACTAACCAGTTACTTGCCAGTTGTCACAGTGACTTGGGCTTCTCTTTCGCTTTCCATCAGGCGTAGGGAAGCCATTATGTCGAGCTACTATAAAAAAAGGACCTATGGGAGGTAAGGACCGACTATCAATTAATATGAAGGTCGATGAATATTTCTATATCGTAACTATTTCCATTGTTCATATTTTTTTAATTAAATAAGGTGTACAAAAAACATGCATGTTTGCACAGTTTATACAGTACTGCAACTGTCAATTTTTCAGCCTTGTTTACCAACAGGCTACACAGCGTCAACGAACTTACTCGTATAATACGCACAATTTCTACTATAAAAGCTTACTCTATTCGCTGAGGATATACATACACTTTCTGGTCTTCAACGTGATCTAGTACACACACAGATCTCAACATGAAGTTTAACCTGTTCCTCCTGATGGCAGTGTTCCTGGTGGCGGCGGCTGTGCTGCCTGCTCAGGTCCTGGCTTGCATTGCTGATCGCGACGGGTGCCAGCCCGACGGGCACCAGGGCATCTGCTGCTCCGGCTTCTGCTACAAGGAACCTGGTTGGGTCACCGGCTACTGCACCCACAAATGAAAATTTACAACTAATCGCTTTGTATCGTCTCTCCAGTTCACATATTGATTTGAAAACCTTTCACTTATTTCAAATAAATCTTCTATTTCAAACAATGTCATTCATTTCTCTCGCAAACAAAGGCTGGTTGGTCATCATCATCATCATTTCATCATCAGCCCACATCAGTCCACTGCTGGACATAGGCCTCTCCCAATGCTCGCCACTTCGATCGGTCCCGGGCCTCTCGCATCCAGCACTTGCCAGCCGCCCTGCGCAAATCGTCACTCCACCTGGCCTGAGGGCGTCCTACACTACGTTTGCCGAGACGCGGTCTCCACTCCAGAACTCGTTTACCCCAACGGTTGGGGGTAGAAGAGACTGGGGTTTACCCAGTCTCTTTTAACACGACAGAGACTGGGCTGAGGTACAATAAGCCACACATAAGTAATACAGGTCTGTGAAATTCTCTTCCCATGTTCTAGGATATAGAAAGGATTGCAGATTGTTAAATGTTGATGATTAACGATGCAATAGACGAAAAAAGAAAGAATAACAATACAAATAAATTCAATGCACATTTATTTAATTTACAAGGGTTTTGGCCAAACGTGTACCAAGAAGTGGTAAACAAAATACTACATACGTAATATTCTATTAGCACAAAAGTTTTAGTACGAAAAGGTAGAAGGCGTAGGTTCTCTCAGCGGCAGTAGCCGGCGACCCATCCCGGCTCCTTGTGGCAGTACCCCGAGCAGCAGATGCCCTGGTGCCCATCGGGCTGACACCCATCGCGGTTTTTGATACAGCCGAGTACCTGAGTCGGTAACACCACAGCCAATAAGAAGACTGACACCAAGATGATCAGGTGGAACTTCATCGTAAGGTTTGTTGTGATAAGTCGAGGTAAACTGATGAAGGCTGAATGATATCCCTTGTTGATTGCATGCTCTTTATATATATAACCGTGCATCATATTGTTGACACAATAACCTTGGCTGAAAAATAAAAATTTATTTCTAAAATGGTTTAAACACCTTTACATTGTTATGACAACCCTTTTCATGTGATTTTTTATAATGTTATTGCTGAAGACCATACAACGTCAATGAACTGAACAAGGCTATCCAATAGACTTATCTTAGAAGATACATAAATTTACTTTCGTTATAACATGGTGCAGAAATATCGGTGAACATACATAAAAAAAATATTATACATACAGACGAATTGATAACCTCCTCCTTTTTTCGAAGTCGGTTAAAAAATGGATCTTGGCTACTTGGTCTAAGTGGCTTTCTCTCACCTGATGGTAGTTGAAAGGGAAGTCCAAGTCGCTGCACCAATGGATTAGGAATCAAACCAATCAATGGTCTGTCAATTTGCTACTGGCATGCCAGCTTGTTAGAAAGCTTTGGCTTTGCATTTACAATCTAGACATAAGCAAGCTCTTCGAGACAGTGTAGTAAGTAACGTTTGGTAGTATACCTCATGAGATACCTCATTTATGGAAAAGGTAATTTTTTCATAATATTTTTTTTTATAGTAGCTCGACATAATGGCTTCCCTACGCCTGATGGAAAGCCAAAGAGAAGGCCAAGTCGCTGTGACAACTGGCAAGTAACTGGTTAGTTACCTGTCAGTTGCCACTGCCATGCCGGCCCAACCCTAACGCCCCACGAGCTCCGGAGACCCTACTCACCAGCAGAAACACGACCCGGAGGTCATTTGGCTGCGATATTCTATAGGGTGGAGGTCCTTCTCTGGACGGGCAGCTCAATACGAGCGAAGATTCGCTATGCCCTACCTCTCTTGAATAATAATGAAAGAATTACCTTTCCATAAATACCTTTTCCATAAATTCCGCTCCCTTTCATCCCAGCGTTTACCTAAGTACAAATAAAACCTTCTGCGGTCACCAACCGACCTGCTGCTGACAATTATAGCAAATCCTCTCAAATAACAATTGTCATTGGCAATTGTCGGTCTTTCTCCAGCAGTAGATGTGTGCAGGCTGATGATGATGTATGAAATAGAACAGAAAGTAAAATCAGTCATTAAATTATTTCTTGACTGGTTCAATATGGATTTACGTCAATGACCCCACAATTTTTCGTATACGAGTATATAAGAAGCGATCAATCTTTCAAGGTATCATAACACTCAATTCATATTTCCGAAACGCCTGTGCTGAAAACTCAAAATGAAATCCAAGCTGGTCATTCTCCTGGCAGTTTTTCTGGTGGCAGTGGCTGTTTTTCCTGCTCAGGTGCAAGGGTGTCAGCAGTTCGGCAGCAGATGTGAACCTGGTGGTACACTTAAGTGTTGCTCCGGTTTTTGCTTTAGAAATGTGTGCACGCCGATTTTGCCTAAGTGATAAATTCCTTCACACTTCAGCCAAGAATGGCTGATTCAATAACAAAATGCGTCAATGACCCTCCACTATTTCGTATGTATATAAGAAGCGATCAATCTTTCAAGACATCACACCTCTCAAGTCATCAGAATCGCCTGTGCTGAAACAAAACTCAAAATGAAACCCAAGCTAGTCATTCTCCTGGCAGTTTTCCTGGTGGCAGTGGCAGAGCCTGACGATGTAGTCAAGTGTTGCTCTGGATTTTGCGTCAGAAACATGTGCAGGATAGATTCGTTGATTTTGCCTTGAACAATGAAAGTTAATGACAAATTTCTTTATACCACGATGATAGCAAGTGGCTGAGGCTGCCAGCCTTATAGCATGCACTTTTGTTGTTTATCTACATATATACCTACTAAGTAATATAATAAGAGGAAAGATTTGTATATGTATGTTTTCAATGAATAAACTCAAAAAATATTATGCCGATTTCAAAAATTGTAACGTAGATTATATTTATTGCTAGAAAAGGTTAGGGATTATTCATAGTACGCCAATAATGTAACCCATTGAAATGTTTATCGAACCCGAAGCGTAGCGAGAGTTGGTCGCTAGTGTACCCAATAAAATAAATGAATAATTAACTTTTTACATAATTATACAACTTATCCATTTAAGGCGATAAAAAATAAAAGAACAAAATACATAATATACAGCACACTTTGATTTATGTGCCTTAAAAACAGAATACCAATTTCATCATTTAAATGAACATGTTCCGAAATCCGGAATATTGCTCCCTGTGGTTCCATTAATACTTATGCTTATTTTATCATTATTTGTCTTACGCATTTGTTCCACTGCTAAATATGAGCGATAAGGATTTTATCTTATCATCATCAGCCTGTTGCGGTCCACTGCTGGACATGGGCTTCTCCAGTTGTTCGCCACTTAGGGCAAACATCTGGAGGATATACCCATTACCGCCACGCTGGGCAGGCGGATTAGCGATTTCAGGGCGTAGATTTTCGCTAAATTTTAAGGGTGAGAGCCTTCCGCTCCCCCAACAGTCCGGTGATGATGACAAGGCCGCCCTGGCCATCATCGTAGTCATTTAGAAAAAAAAAATCGCACAGGTGGTTTCGTTATGTTCCATTAGTCGTCATTTATGGGATGGGGTGGTTTTATTTTAAGTCCCGAATAATATAAGAATCTTATAGGTATCTAAAGAAGGACTAAACACCAGCGATGACTTTCATATTTGAAATGCGACAAAGATCGATATTGCCAAGAATTGTGTTTTTTTTTACTGGTTCGATGGCGTAGTTTGGGGCTAGACGGCGCTGTGTGGCCCAGCGTGGCATGTCTTGGGTTATTTATTTATTACAGTTGAACTGTGACAACGAAGGCTACCACGTGTGGTTCAGTAGCGTAAGAGCGAAGGTGGGATTTATTTCGCAAGGAAGTACCTCCACCCTATAGAATACCGCAGCTTAATGACCTTCGGGTCGTGTTTCTGTCGGTGAGTAAGGTTTTCGGAGCTCGTGGGGTGAGTGCTGCATCGGCAGTCAATGTGTGTGTGATAACCCTGGGTGTTGCAGTCCATAGGCTGCGGTAACCGCTTTACATGGCGAGCCCGAGGCAAATTGCCGCTTGAATGGTATAGAAAATTAAAAAAAAATCTTAAACTGAAACTACCAAATGGTTTTTTAACAAAAAGTCCTAATATCCAGTTGCCTCTTCGCTAGCGGTGGGGCAACCGCTTTATAGTCAAAACTTCAACGAAACCAAGCGTGCGCATATAAAAGCTCAATATCGCTGTCAAAGAAGCAAATCATTCCTAAACTCCAGATCACTCGCTCTTCAACGTGAAGATGAAGTTCGTCATCCTCATCACAGTGTTTCTGGTGGCAGCCATGTTGTTGCCGTCGCAAGTGCAAGCGTGCTTGAATAATGGAAGCCAATGTCAAACCGATGGGAGCTTGGGAAACTGTTGCTCCGGATTCTGCTACAGGAGGCCCGGATGGGCTGTCGGCAGCTGCCGTGATCAGTGAATGTGAAGACTTATGTGCGACATCATTATTTAGAGCATTTTATATCTACTATGGGGGCTCCTGCGTGAGCGACGGCTTAATTGCTGAGTGAGGCCCTTTTTTGTGTTTTCTGTTTTTTTTTATGTATGTTTTGTGTTGTTGTGATGTCCGGAAAATAAATGTTTCTTATTTTTTAAAACCCATGCAGAATCGCCGCTATCTTTTTCTGCGGGATTTGAGAATTCTTGTTCATTATTTTAACGCCTATACAATAATGCAATTGGTACAATAGTTAATATGTAACCTAGGTCATATGAAAATTAAACAAAGTTAAAAATGCACGTCGCGGTTTTATTTCTTCCAAAATAATTCCAAAACTCTCACTTAATCAATGAATTATTAGTTGCCGAAAATATGTTCCAAACAAAATTTCTGACACGTTACATCACTCCTGTACGTGTGGTTTCCAGATTTAGTATAGGACGACTCCATCTTATCACGTGGACTTTGTACTCGTGTAAGACGACTTAGTCATTTTCTACGAGGACTTTGTCGTTTTCTACGACGACTTATTCAGCTTCTATGGTGACTTAGTCATCTTTTACTTGCATAAATCCTCGCCTTTAAACATTTACACACACACACGTACATACACACACAAAGCACAATATTAAACGTCACCTCACTTTGACTTTTGAGAAACAATGTTAACATACTGCTTACCATCAGGCATCACACTTGCTCGTCTGCCGCCTCTTGCATAAAAAAAACATTTTGTTGTTTTGGTAACTTTTTTCTTTGGTTATCATTTTTATTTTCTACGACACCCAAGGGATAAAATGGGCTGATCCTATTCCAAATCTGTAAACACACAACTTTTCAGCTGTTAGCGGCAATAGCCCTGTCCCCAACCCGTCTCCTTGTAGCAGAATCCAGAGCAGCAGTCCCCCAGGGTACCGTCGGGCTCACACCGGCCACGATTCTTGATGCACCCTAGTACTTGCGTTGGCGTCATCACAGCTGCCACTAGGAACACAGCTACTAGTACGATCAAGTTGAATTTCATCTTGATAGGACAGTGAGTGTACGTCTTAGAGCTTAGAAGTAATCTGCTGATTATCTAGCGTGATCCAACTTTTATACATGAGGAAAGACCTACGCATCTAATCGTTGACGTAATGTACTAAGATAATAAAAAATTGTATACTATTGTTAGAAATCCATTAGATAATGCTAATAACAAAAAGGGGGAGGGGAAATAGTACCTCAACAGCTTCATTGGCCTAATTGTGCAAGTGCCGCCTAAGACCCAAGTAGTCCCAGATTTGAGTGCAGTCGGGATAAAACATTGTTTCTGGAAAAAAATACTTAGTAGTACTTAGTACAAGTAGCCCCAGAAAAGGAAGTTGGCTTATAACTTTTCGGTTGTGTTGAACAATAATCCTATTGGATTACAAGAATGTATGGACAGAGACTTGCAAAAAAGATAGTCGACCTGTGTGTTCAATATTTCTGGCTACTGTGGCGGAATTTCGTAGAATATTAACATCGTCAGCCTATTGCAGTCCACTGATTGTTGTTGTGTTTCATATGTTGTTCAATTTATAAAATTATAGTATTTGATTGATGTCATCCAATGCAAAGGGACGAGCACCAGAGATTTAAATTTTATTAATTTGTTTGGAGAAAATTCAATTTATGTTTATTATTATTTCGTTTCAGGATAGTTAAAATATAAAAGTCACAAATGCATAACGCAGTTTCTTCCTAAACACTATTCAGTCGTTGGTTCTTTCAGCGGCAGTAGCCGGCGACCCAGCCAGGCTCCTTGTGGCAGTACCCGGAGCAGCAGTTGCCCTGGCTTCCATCAGGCTGGCACCCGTCGCGGTTCTTGATGCACGCCAGCACCTGAGTCGGCATGATCATGGCAGCCACCAAGAAGACAGCGACGAGGATGATCAGGTTGAACTTCATCTTGAGTAATAGAAGAGTGTTCCCGTTGAGGTTTAGAAGTGATATGATGCTCAGTAATGTGATCACTCTTTTATACACAGAAATATATGCCTACGTCTAGGTAATGAGTTGACCCAAAGATAATGTGTGAAAAACCAGTATGTAAATTCATTAGTTAATAAACAGGTGCTGACAAATTTTCTGGGCATATGAGGAAAATGAATGTTTATTTCATTCATAGCAACAAAATATTTTTAAAACCATAATTAGTATTCAAAATGTAGGCGGTTTTATGTGATAGATAGATTGCTCTTAACGCGTACCAGATAAATTTTATTAAAACTGCTATTATCAGATTACCATTAATATGATTTTTGCAAATAAATGTGTTGCTCTTTGAATTTATTTTTCCTCTTTTCTGTTTATTTTCTCTTTTTAAAATTCAGCTCTTAGCCAACAAAAGACTCTATAAATGAAAGCAACCTAATTTAATTGTTAGATTAGGCTATAGATATGAGTAATATGCTAAAAGATTATCAGATAATCTTTAACACTAAATTAAGGTATACTTATTGAATTAAGTAAGTAAGTCTTGAGTTAGAATACTTTAGTTAGTCCAAAAATTATTAGTAAGTTTTTCTATTAAGAAATCACTCCCAGGATTGATTAAGTATACTTGATGATTGAATATACTGAGTATCAAAGGAGACAAGAAGTTGACGGTGATATATCCAACAATTGCCAACAGTTCAGACATCGCTATGATTTCAATAAGGAAATAAACATCAAGAATCCACACAAAGCATTTTACTATACAGATGACCCCCGCTTATAAATGAACTAGCTGTGCCCGCCGCTTCGCCCGTGGTGATGTAGGTGTGTCACAGAAGTGTTTCTTCATCCCTTTATGCACAATAAAAGGATGAAGAAATACTTCTACCTAACCTATGTCCTTTCTCAGGGTCTAAAGATTGACTGTGCCAAATTTCATAAAAATCGGTTGAGAGGTTTAAGCGGTAAAGCGTAACAGACAGGCAGACAGAGTTACTTTTGCATTTATAATATTAATTAAGGATGAGTTTAAGCGGTAAAGCGTAACAGACAGGCAGACAGAGTTACTTCTATAATTTGCATTTAGAATATTAAGTAAGGATGAAACTTGATACTGGTTTGTACGCATTATCAGAGTGTAAACAAACTGAAGAGTAGGTACGTCTATTCCTAATGTATAAAAGCTTGGTCACACTGTCAGAGCAGCATATCACTTCTAAACCTCAACGGGAACACTCGTCTAAACCAGTCAAGATGAAGTTCAACCTGATTATCCTCGTCGCTGTCTTCCTGGTGTGCGCCATGATCATGCCGACCCAGGTGTTGGCGTGCATCAAGAACCGCGACGGGTGCCAGCCTGATGGAAGCCAGGGCAACTGCTGCTCCGGGTACTGCCACAAGCAACCAGGCTGGGTCGCCGGCTATTGCGGGAACCGTTGAAAGAAACAACGGCTTCTTTGTCGACGTCGCAGTGATTAGATTAAGTGTGACGTCATAAGCCAGCACTGAAATGGAAACTGTGTAATGTTTATGTAAATTTTAATTTATTGATTTTGTATGCAATGTTTGATGATAATCCTAATCTGCCATGAAAATATCTGATTAAAAATACTTTTTTATCAACTTTTTTTTTTCTTTTTATTTTACCTATTTCTATTACGTGTTTTCATAACTTATTGACTGTAAATGAAAATATCCATTCATCATCAACAGCTCACATAATTTTACGTTCCTAACAAAAGAGAGGTAGGGCATAACGAATCTTCGCTCATATTGAGCTGCCCGTCCGGGAAAGCACCTCCACCCTATAGAATACCGCAGCCAAATGACCTCCGGGTCGTGTTTCTGCTGGTGAGTAGGGTCTCCGGAGCTCGTAGGGGGTTAGGGTTGGGCCGGCATGGCAGTGGCAACTGACAGGTAACTAACCAGTTACTTGCCAGTTGTCACAGCGACTTGGGTTTCTCTTTGGCTTTCATCAGGCGTAGGGAAGCCATTATGTCGAGTTACTATAAAAAAGGTTGGAGTCCACCCTAAACTAGGTTAAGGCCTTTTTTTTCGACGGGAATGCCTTTACGCATACACCAGAGCCCTGGGTACGGGGCACCTGGGTTATATACGGTCGAATTGGACCGCCGACCAAGGACGCGTTGGTCGGGTTGATATAAAAATGGACAGTGTAGAAAACGGTTGTCCGACCAATATTTGGTCGATGCCAACGGCCTTGGTCGGGAGCGCATCTCTTCCGACCGGCTGCGTTCGTGGTTGGCCATCTACCGACCGTGAATGAATGCAAAAACTGGTTGATCCGACCAACGCGTTGCCTTCCCGGTACGACGTCACTGACCACGTGTGTCCAGAGACACGTGTCGTCGTCTTCCTGTGGGTTGTAGATCGGATCGTAAGAGAGCCCGAGCGCGTCACATCTCTGAAGACCCTTTTAGTCGCCTCCTACTACAGACAGGGATACCTCGGTAGATTCTACGCCCCATACCGCAGAACGATAAGACTTTAGTCTACCACTCTGGCCAAGTGCAGATCGACTTAACGATCGACTTAACGAGACATTAGAATTTTTAACAAACGAGCAGGCTTCCTCACAGTATTTTCCTGTTTTAAAAAATAAATATTCGACAGCATTACATACATAGCTTCATTCTCAGAGTAAGTACATATATAGCTTGCGTACTTGTGTATGTGCTGAGTATCAAACAACAAATGTACCACAAATACCTTACCTAATACAAATAACAAGACACGGAATAAAAACCCACCACATTCGTTTTTGCCTTTGATGGCAATCAAACCCACGACCAAGCTTCAGAAGACGGGTCACTAACAATTGTGCCACCGGGCTAGTCACTGTCAGTAGTACGGTATCCGTTTTTTTTAAATGATTTGTACGGAAAACTAAAAAAGGCAATTTCTGTAAACTGAGTTCGTAATTTTTGGTAAAAATCTTTTATCATGATTTCGGTAGAGCTTTTTCTATAGGCCAGTTAAAATAATAATATGAATTTATTTCGTTTGTAAAACGTAACTTAAAGTGCTTAAGCTACTTACTTTGGGATCGGAGTAAAGATGTCATTTTGTCTGATATGAAAAAAAATAAATAAAAAAAACTAAATCTAAATTTAAAAACCTAAATTTAAATTTAAACTTAATATACCAAAGACCAAAATTCAGCTCTTTACGAGATAACTTGAACTTATTCTATCTACGTTTCCTGGGCCAATCTTTGATGGTGGTAATCGGGTATACAGGATTATATTAACAAAGAACACCAATTCAACTGACCCAGTAGCTTATAATATGGTATTAACCGCTAGCTTTTGAACCAAGGGTCAATACCAAATGACCCACTGAACCAGTCAATCTCATACAAGTCAAGGTTATTTTAATAGTAGTACAACAAGTTGCTTCTTGCCGCCAGATAGAACCTTATACAAAGGCTCTGTTTAGCTTTCTATCTGGCACATTGCTGTGGCAACGGACAGGTAACAAAATCTCTCTTTTCAGTTGTATCGGAAGATACTTTGAACACATGAGAGTTTCGCTTTTTAATGCTACGACAAAAGTATGAAGTTACTAAGCTAGTGGCAAATACCTGCACGTGTGATTCTACATTATGTCCCTTCCTTCATAAAGTCAGTGGGCAAAAACGAAGATTTTTTATATAAGGCATGTCCGTGTCATAACAATACATTGCATATTGAAGATTAAATAATAATTAGACAAAAAAGTAAGATGCAAAAAGTGTTTTAATCAGATCATTTTAGAAAAACAAACCAAAACAATAAGTTACCAGTTACATGAATAATACTTCAAATTTCTTAGTCCGTAGCGCTTTTCGTTTCATCTAAGCTTTGAAAGAAGGCGTTGGTTCTTTCAGCGGCAGTAGCCGGCGACCCAGCCAGGCTCTTTGTGGCAGTACCCGGAGCAGCAGTTGCCCTGGCTTCCATCGGGCTGGCACCCGTCGCGGTTCTTGATGCACGCCAGTACTTGAGTCGGCATGATCATGGCAGCTACCAAGAATACAGCGACGAGGATGATCAGGTTGAACTTCATCTTGATTGGTTTAGACGAGTGTTCTCGTTGAGTTTTAGAAGTGATATGTTGCTTGGTCAGTTCAATTCTGCTTTTATACAAGAAAATAAACCTAGAGTTAGTTACGCTGACCTTATGATAACGCGTAAAAACCAGTGTGTAGTTACATTTGCTTACAAACGGTTGTCATCGGTGTAGTGCAAATTTCTCGTTGTATAAGGAAAATTAATGTTTATTTCCTTGATAACAATGCAATGATAAACAAACTCTTAGCAGTGTTTTAAATGTAAGTGATTTATAGATTTTTTTGTTACATAAAAATTATGTGATACATTTATGTGAACATAGGTATATTCGTATTACATATTATTATTGTTTCGTACGTTTAAATTTACAGACTTTGCAGTACACAACCTTAACATTTGTTTCGGTTTAGTCTAATGGTTGAGTGGTAGAGAGAGCCTACGCGGCATTGAGTTTTAAAAAAATTCATCAGACGGAAAATTGCTAAGATGTTATTCCTATATATGTTATAGTGTAGCGAATCTCTTAGAGCTCAACAGATTTAAGATATTTCAAATATTCAATATTTGTAATAACTTTTGATAAAGTGGCATTTTGATATCTTTTATAGTTTGGCTGAGATATACTGTTTCTTTATCATGTAGGGGGAATACGGGAGATCCCCAACTACTCACCACCTCACCTAGACGAATCACCTTTCAAAAATTAACTTAAATTTTGCTCCACCGATACATTTAACCGAGCAGAAGAGCAAAATTAAAGTTGATTTTTGAAAAGTAGTTCATATCTCCCACTTCCCCTACCTATTCTAGTTCCGAAAATATTTTTTTAATAGTCTGGGTCCATGGTTAAAAAAATTCCATGTACCTAGAAACAGATAAACTTACCTACAAATAAACAATTTTCTTCCTTCTCTGCGACTATGTTTCTTTACCTTCCTAAATTTTTTCTTAAATTTTCATCAAATGACTAAATCTAAAAATAAGTAACGACCAATTTTATTGGCCAGTAGGTACTTGTGAAAAACGCCCATTGTATGAAGTCTAAATGTTATCCTTTAAACCTTAATGTTAACCTAGTATCAATTCAGCTATTACTTAATTGTAGTGGAATGGATGACACCACCTCACTCCTTCAATTTAGTTGTCATCTAAAGGTTGTCTGGAGGTGATAAATAAGATCGATAAAGTACAATACTTAGGTGTAAATTGTCCTAGTTTTAATATACCTACCTACGTATGTATAAAGAGGAAAGATTCCAAGTATTTTCGTATATTATTTTGTGTGTGTAAACTGGACATAACCTGCTTTATATACAACACAAACGCCCTGGCAGGGAACGAACACAAATGTTCATCACAGGAATATTGGTATCAGTTGGGAATCAAACCCACGATCCTTGGTTCAGGAGGCAGGGGTACTAATGAACCATGAAGACAATCAATTTTATAACTATCCTACACTTAGCCGTAGAACTTTTACATGATTTATTGTTTGTTTATGATCCGGAGCAAGTCTGATGTATATTAAACTTCAAGAGGTAGTGTTCATTATCAGCATATTGCAGTCCACTGCTGGACATAGGCCTCTGCAATTGTTCGCCATTTAGGGTAGATATATATTTTTTTTAATGGCTCAACATAATGGCTTTCCTACGCCTGATGGAAAGCGAAAAAGAAGCCCAAGTCGCTGTGACAACTGGCAAGTAACTGGTTAGTTACCTCTCAGTTGCCACTGCCATTCCGGCCCAACCCTAACCCCACACGAGCTCCGAAGACCCTGCTCACCAGCAGAAACACGACCCGGAGGTCATTTGGCTGCGGTATTCTATAGAGTGGAGGTCCTTCCCCGGACGTCAAGCTCAATTCGAGCGAAGATTCGCTATGCCCTGCCACCTTTATTCGCTATGCCGTGCCTCTCTTAATAATTATGGGTATGGAGGATATACCTATAATCGCCCCGCTGGGCAGGCGGGTTGCGATCGCAGGGCGTAGCTTCTTGCTCCGATGACGCTGCCCGTCCTTGCCTGTCATCAGTCTGTGGTATTTAGCTAGGACGTTTCAAATCTTCGGTGGTACCATTTCGGAGTAGGCTTACATGACCAAGGTTTCAAAAGTCCCGGAGGGGCTGGGGGCAGTGGAGGCGTGACAGTATGGTATGCGTCGTATGGGACCAACCATTATAAAAAAACAGCTCTAATGTATTAATTCCAAGGTGGCATTCGGGCAGGACCGTAATCCCGATCCCAAATGACGCATCAAAAAAAATATTAATGTGAAGGTGGGCTCTTGGGACCACATTCTTATAGGCCTACTCCAAAATGATGCTACCAAAGTTTTGAAATGTCACGAAGGCATTTTCACGATTGGGTGTTTGACCTGTGTGGTGCATCTTGCCGAATAACAAACGAGGTTCTGGCAACTGACTGGTAGCGGTATCACCATTTCGATTGAAGGCGTAGCTAAATACCACAGCCCGTTGACGAGCAGTAGCGTCACTGGAGCCACAAGCTTCGTCTTGCGATCGCCAACCTGCCTGCTTAGCGTGGCGATTTTGGGACCACAGATCTGCTCCCAAAAAACTCCTGACTCGAAATTCGTATTACGTGGTAACAGGAATTGTTATAAAAATAAAGAAATAAATGTTTTTTCAGGCAAAAGTATTTATTCAGAAACTGCAAAAAGCATGCCGAACATGTTCAGTCATGCTCTTTAGAAAGTTTGCCGAAATATGGCCACTAGTTGAAATCATATCGACGACACATTCCTCTTAGCCTAAACACTAGCAAATCACTTTACAATGTTCGTAAAATCAGTTAAACGCAGCGTTGAAGTCTTGAAAGGTGGTTCTTAGCGGCAGTAGCCGGCGACCCAGCCAGGCTCCTTGTGGCAGTACCCGGAGCAGCAGTTGCCCTGGCTTCCATCAGGCTGGCACCCGTCGCGGTTCCTGATGCACGCCAACACCTGAGTCGGCATGATCATGGCAGCTACCAAGAATACAGCGACGAGGATGATCAGGTTGAACTTCATCTTGATTGGTTGTATTGGACGAGTGAGCTCGGTGAAATCTGGATGCTGTGTGAAGCTTGGGGCAACAGTCCTTGCTTTTATACAGAAAATGTTTGTTTACTTTTGCGATATGTAAAAACCTGAACTGTAGCTAAGGGGGTAACGCATGCTGAGAATAAACTGGACATAACCTGCTTTGTTTATTACTTTGCTTATCGTGTGTCGAATGTTAAGGAAAACTTTGCATTAAATGTTTGTAAAGGATGCTCTTGTAGTAAGCTCGTGAAAGTTCAACGTATTATTTTTCATCTTCATTTTATCACACATTTAATTGTAATAAAAGTAAAGTGTTAATTAAAGAAACGTTTATTGTAACATTTTATTTAAATAGATAATTAAAATAACTAAGCATTTATTTTTTAAACAAAATGTATTGTCGACCTAACTTTTGGACCTCACGACCGCTTACCATCAGGTGGAGTGAGGTCATCCTGAAAGCTCTTCTTATAAAAAAAAAAATTGAGTAAAAGTTTTTTTTTTAATTTTTTTTGACGGCTTTAATCAAGCCGGTGTTTGTATGCGAAGATAGCAGTTCGAACCCCGCCACGTACAAATAAGTTTTCGAAATTCATAATGTACATGAACGTTATCTGTTTGTATTGGTCCAGGTGTTTTAGTAAGTGCCTAAGTAAGTTTATCAGTTATCTACTACCCATAGTACAAACTTGACTTAGTTTAAAATAATGGCCTAGTGTGATATTTATTGTAAGAGCAAAATGATGATTCTAATTGGGATGTAAGGAGGCCTTCTACCATCATCCCTCCAAGCTAACCTCACCTGCCCGTGGTGCATCCTGCTGAATAACAAACGAGGCGTTGGAAACCGACTGATGGCGGTATAACAATCACGATTGAAGGCGTAGCTAAATATCACAGGCCGATGATGGTCAGCAGCGTCACCGGAGCGAGGAGCGATCGCCAACCCACCAGCGTGACGATTATGAGATCCAGATCGATGCAATTGATCATTTTGGTTAGATCTAGCTGTTTGAAAGCCTTCAAATGCTATCTATTTCCTGCCGACTGTACCTATATTATCTACCTATAATCAAGTGGGGAAAGCTGCGAGCTAAGATTTCACTTATCTATTCTATACCTACTTATAATTAATCTCTAGAGAGGTCAATCTCAATTCTGTACATGAAATATATTTTCAAAACAACTAATATCAGGGGGTGATTAGTGCTCGATACTGATGACAAAAATGCAATCAGCAAAATTTTTCTCTGTCTGATTGTCTGTATGTTCGTTATAGAAACCAAAACTACTGAACGGATTTTAACGAAACTTGGTTCAATTTATTCTTCAGTTCTGCAGGTTATAGTACGAGTACTTTTCATTACGCTACAATCAGTAAGAGCAGAGCAGTGAATTTTTATCTGTATGTTTGATGGCGCATCACGCGAAAACTACTGCATGGAATTGAATGTGGTTGTCACCAACGTATTGGTAGAGGCCTATGTCCAGCAGTGGACTGATGTGGGCTGACAATAATGATGATTGGTAGAGGTCTCACTTAAAATTAAGACAACATTTAATTTATGTCGGTCATTTTCGAAACCCGATTATGCACGCGCGTGACGTCGCTGGCACAGCCAGTACAAAATAATAATAATGTTAGCCATACTATAGTTCAATTTTATGAAACCTAAAGGATTGTAGATCTCGATGTGGCAAATAAATAGAAATAAGCTTTTGGAATAATTGGAAGTTTTATTTCACTAAAATAAGATGAGTAATATAACGACAGTTTCAAGACACAGCGGAAGAGAGCGACAATAATGGCGCCACAGGCGATTAAAAAAAAAAACTATTTGGGTTGCGTTCCGAAACACTAACACCCTCCCTAGGGACGCAACCCCATCATCTTTACACAATGCAAATGTTTGTCGGCAGTGGTGCCCTTAGTAAGATTATCAGCAATCATATCTTCCCCTTTAACATAACTAAACTTTATATTTAAATTGTTTACATGGTCCTTGAGAAAATGATAACGGATGTCTATATGTCGTGACCTAGGCAAATAACAATTATTATTTGATAATTTAATTGCACTTTGGTTATCACTATATATGACGAGTGGAGTGTTCTGTTCTTGGCCGAGTTCAGCATGCAGTTGTTGGAGCCACAGCGCCTCCTGCGCTGCCGATGACATCGCCATGTATTCGGCCTCAGCAGTAGAGAGGGCCACCGTCTGCTGCTTTTGTGACCGCCAAGATATTGCACCACCCTGTAACAAAAAAGCATAACCCGTGCACGACTTTCTATCGCGCACATCGCTTGCCCAATCAGCATCACAATATCCTGTGATTTTCTCATTACCATCTTTGGTGTATACCAATTTTAAGTCTGCGGTACCCTGCAGATATCTGAAAATTCTTTTTACCGCAGTCCAGTGTGTAGTTGTAGGATTTTTATTAAATCTGCTCAGTGCATTTACTGCAAATGATATATCAGGTCGGGTACCTTGAGCCACATACAGTAAGGAGCCAATGGCCTGTTGATATGGACAGTCAGTAACTGTTTCTTCTTCATTTTTGTCACCAAGTTTCATGCCAGCTTCAAATGGTGTTTTCACAGATTTACAGTCTGACATTCTGAACCGTGCTAATATTTCATGTATGTATTTTTCTTGATCCAGCAATACTTTGTCCCCGTCTCTGGTAATATGAAGACCAACACATTGACTTGCCGGACCAATATCTTTCATTTCAAAGTGTTGTTTCAGTTTTTCTTTGAAAATAATTTTTGTATTTCCTTCAGCTGTAAATAAAATTAAATCATCAACCCAGATGGCTATAAAAGTATTCTTCTCTATATTATAATAGACACAAGGATCTGTTTTTGATTGTGTCATCCCTAACTGGTGCAGGACAGAATTCAATTTCAGGTTCCAGAGTCTGCTGGCCTGCTTCAGTCCGTAAATAGATTTATGTAACATGCATACCTGAGATCCAACTTTATACTCCTCTGGCTGTTGCATGTAAATGACTTTATCAATCTCTCCTTGCAGAAAAGCAGATACAGCATCCATTTGGTCTATATCCAATCCATACCTGGCTGCTAAAGCAAATAGATAGCGGATAGTTGTGTACCTGACAACTGGTGAATATATTTCCTCATAGTCGGTGCCCCATCTCTGTGCATATCCCTTTATCACAAGCCTTGCCTTGTATCTCAGCACATTTCCACTCTGGTCTGTTTTTGTTTTAAACACCCACTTATTTGGAAGAGCCTTTTTACCTGTAGGGAGATCTGTCAAAGTCCATGTTTTATTTTTCATCAGGGAAGTATATTCCTCGTCCATGGCCCTTCTCCATTCCGTAGCTTGTGGTGATGAAAGTGCTTGCTCAACAGTCTGTGGGTCAGTCAAATCAGTAAACAAACACAATAGGCCCATCTTACCATTTTGTGCCTCATCTTGTTTAGCCTGTGATCGTGCTGACCTCAATGTTATATTACTCTTGTAATCCTGTCTTGTCCGATATGGAGGATGGTAAGTTTCGTCAAGTTCTCCCGAGTCAGTGTCATACTCACTTGACTCTTCGCTGTCACCTCGTGCATCTGAGTCTCTGCTGGACATCACAGGTGCAGATGTGGATGACCCCCGAGTGTGTGATTTGTTTCTCTCACTGCCTGAGTTTGCATTTTCTACTGAGCCGGAACTTGCAGTGGCTGTTTGGGTGTCTTTTACTGGAATATAAGTTTCACAATCTACTGGCACACTGACATCCACATTATAATTTTCAATAAAAGAAACATCTCTGCTTTTGATCACTTTGTGTGACTTAGGATCCATAAAACGATATCCTTTTGTATTTTCGCAATATCCCACAAATATCATTTTTACTGATTTTTTATCCCACTTTTGTCGTTTCTCTTTAGGTACATAAACCATAGCTTCAGAGCCAAAAATTTTCATGTGTGATAAATTGGGTTTCTTACCTTTCCACACTTCATATGGAGTTTTGCCTTGTAATGACTTTGTTGGTGAGCGATTCACAACATATGCGGCAGTTGCCAGAGCTTCAGCCCAATAGTTCTTCTCCAGGTTGGCATAAAACAACATACACCGTGCTCGTTCGACTAAAGTTCTGTTCATTCTTTCAGCCATGCCGTTTTGCTGGGGAGTGTAAGGAGTTGAGGTCTGATGAACTATACCATGATTAGATAAAAACTTTTCAAAGTTATAGTTACAGTATTCTTTACCATTATCTGTGCGAAGCGTTGTTATCTTAAGGTTCAATTCATTTTCTACTTTCAACTTGAAATCTTTAAATGTTTCTAAAATGTTTAATTTATCTTTCAAAAAATATACATAGACCTTTCTAGTGTAGTCATCAATGTAAGTAATAAAGTATTTCATACCTCCAAATGATAAATTTTCCATAGGGCCACACAAGTCCGAATGTATTAGTTCCAGTGGTCTTGTTGCTCTGGAACCAACATTTTTGAACGGCATCCTCGCTTGCCTGCCCTCCATACAATGAGTGCATGTGATATTACTTAGTTCCTGAGTCAGAGTCACACCATCAGTACAACTGGGGAGCTTCTTCACATCTGGAATATTCAAATGACCCATTCGCAGGTGCCACAGATAAGTGTCATTACAATACTGAGAGCTTGTGGTTAAATGAGCAACTTCTTTACTGGTATCCATGACATATAACTTGTTGCTCAATGTTGCAGTGCATACCACCACATCTTTCCCATTTTGAATATCACACCCCTTTTTATTAAAAGTAACCTTATGTCCATTTTTCACAATAGTACTGACTGAAAGCAGATTGGCAGCCAGCCCAGGAACATACAAAACATTATTAACTTGTATTACTTTACCTTGACTTGTATGTATGTCCACACAACCAACTCCCTTCACAGCTAATGGCTCTCTGTTAGCTACAGTGATATTCTTCACAGGCGGCTCGGTGACTTTGTACATCCAATCATTCCTACTAGTCATGTGCATGGATGCACCGGAGTCTAGAAACCATTTAGCATCATTCATGTTTTCCTTGACGGTCGCTGAAAAAGCTGCTACAAAACTGGAGCTGACTCCCTTCTTTGCTAATTGATGTTTCTTCGGATGTTTACAATACTTGGCAAAATGGCCGCTCCTATTACAATTAAAACATCTAGGTCCCTTTGGTTTCACTGACTGCGCATTATTTCCTATTTTCTTAGTGTTCGTGTAGAAAGCGGTTGACTTTGATGAGTTAATCTCTTGTATGAGTTTGGTTTTCACTAAGTCCGCACTGATCTGAATACCAGAACTCTCTAGCCCCATTATCATGGGCTTGTACTCCTCCGGTAAGCCAGCCAACATTAAAGTTCCAAGCCACTCATCGTTAACCTCAAAACCAATGTTGCGCAGCTTATGAGCAGTGTTCATTATTCTACTAACATAGTCCTCAACACTATTACTTGACTCCAGTGTAGTATTTATCAGATCTTTGAGTAGACCTACTCTTCTGGTTAAACCGTTGTCATCAAAAGCTCTTTGCAAATTTTCCCATACCTGTTTTGCAGTTTTGCATTCCTGAACATGTACGTAATTCTGTGGGTCCAACAACAATATCAGCTTTGACTTCGCCTTTACGTCTTTACTTGCATCTACAGGTTTATCGTCGGGGCGTTCAACACAGCACCATAAATCTTCGTGCTCCAAGTATGTCTTCATACTAAACTTCCAAGTTGCGAAGTTTTCGCGTCCGATCAGTCTCTCTAACTTGAACATATTATTTCCACTCATCTTGCTGTATTTCTCCAAAAATAAGTAATTTACAACTGCGATCGTAAATTTTCTTAACGTCAAATTCAAATTGCACCGACAATTTTCTGATTGAAGTTAATCCACTTTTTCGATATTTCCAACTGTGCCACTACAAAACTACGCTCTGCTACCATAAAGGATTGTAGATCTCGATGTGGCAAATAAATAGAAATAAGCTTTTGGAATAATTGGAAGTTTTATTTCACTAAAATAAGATGAGTAATATAACGACAGTTTCAAGACACAGCGGAAGAGAGCGACAATAATGGCGCCACAGGCGATTAAAAAAAAAAACTATTTGGGTTGCGTTCCGAAACACTAACAAAACCAAACAAACAGTATAAGTGATAATATTCAAACTTTTGCGTTTATTGCGTATATTTTTCCTCCTTGAATTTACTGTCCAAACAAATAACCCAAGACATACCACGCTGGGCCGCGCAGGGTCATCTACTCCTAAACTAAGCTGAACCTTGTATAGATATTGGTAGTTGGTATGATAAACTTACTTACATGCTGTTTAATATAAATAAATACGCATTATACTCGATTAATCTTATCTATACTTAACACGGATTTTTAAGAGAGCTTATTTCGCTATGCCTGAATTTAATGAATCTTTGCCCGAATTGAGCTGCCCGTCCTCTAGTACCCATAGTACAAGCTTCGGCTTAGTTTGGGGCTAGATGGCGTTGTGGTGGCCCAGCGTGGCATGTCTTGGGTTATTAATTTATCATCATCATTATCTACCTCTGGCAGTCCACTGCTGGATATAGTCTTCTTACATTTTTCGCAACTTTTAGCGATGTTGGCCTTCTCGCGTCTAACATTTGCCAGCCATTCTGTGCACATTCACTCCACTGGGGTGTGAACAGGTTTTGCCGAAATGTGCCAATGTCCAGCAGTGGATTACGATAGGCTGATGATGATCATATGACAATCGTTATTAATAGATAAATATAGTTCGCAGAGAGGAGTAGTTCCTATTATAAGCATAAATTAAACGTTTTATGATAAACAGTCGCGATTGAGGAAAAATAACGAAAATAAATTTGATAACGAAAACAGGTTACAAAACCTTCGTAAAATTTGCTTCAATAGAGGTAGGGCATAGCGGATCTTCGCTTGAATTGAGCCGCCCGTCCGGGGAAGGACCTCCTCCCTATAGAATACCGCAGCCAAATGACCACCTAGGGTTTCCGGAGTTCGTGCCATGCCGGCCCAACCCTAACCGCCCAAGAGCTCCAGAGACCCTACTCACCAGCAGAATCACGACCTGGAGGTCATTTGGCTGCGGTATTCTATAGGGTGGAGGTCTTTCCCGGACGGGCAGCTCAATTCGAGCGAACATTCGCTATGCCCTACCTCTTTTAGTTCTCCTTAGTTCTTGGTTGCTTCCTTAATTAAGTGTTACAATACTTATAACAATATTATAACAAAGTGATGAAAATAAAAGACCAGATAGGTTCTAGGAAAATATTGTATTTTCATAAAACAGAACACCAATTTTTATAAGCGTAATTTACCTTATCCTAAAACTTAAATGGAATAAATAACAGCATTTTTAGCAAATAAAAAAACAACTTCAATATTGCGACAAAGGAAGCAACAACTCGGAAGTACACTCAAAAAAAAAGTTTCAAATCCATTCACAATTTTCGGAGATGGTAACAAAGATACAAAAAAAAATCTGTGGAATTTAGAACCTCCTCCTGTTTTTTGAAGTCGGTTAAAA
This sequence comes from Conogethes punctiferalis, assembly GCA_031163375.1. Classification (NCBI taxonomy): domain Eukaryota; kingdom Metazoa; phylum Arthropoda; class Insecta; order Lepidoptera; family Crambidae; genus Conogethes; species Conogethes punctiferalis. The sequence continues at coordinate 17,774,486 of CM062078.1, forward strand.
AGTTAACTCAACACATGCGATGTAAAAAGAGATTTACGTTCGGCAGTAAATTTATACAATAACTTGTTACCTACAGTTTCTTGATAAAAATAATTCGACTTGCCAGTAACCTGTGTAGTCGTGTTGTCAAATGCATGAGGTTGATTGACGGTGTGCAAGGGTGGTTTGGAGCGAAAAGATAATGGGTCGATCCCATTATCTTTTCGCTCCAAACCACCCTCACCTGCCCGTGGTGCATCCTGCCGAATATCAGACGAGGCTCTGGCAACCCACTGGTGGTGGTATAACCGTCACGATTCAAGGCGTAGCTAAATACCAGGCCGATGACCGGCAGCAGCGTCACTGGAGCTAGGAGCTTGTCCTGCGATCGCCAATCCGCTTGTCTAGAGCTTGGCCATTGTGGGTTGATGTTTTCCCAAAGTAAACAACTGATCAGATCTATATCAGTCCACTGCTGGACATAGGCCTCTCCCAATGTTCGCCATCTTGATCGGTCCCGGGCTTCTCGCATCCAGCACTTGTCAGCCGTCTTGCGCAATTCGTCACTCCACCTGGCCTGAGGGCGTTCTACACTATGTTTGCCGAGACGCGGACGAAAGTGAACCACTGGAGAGGCCTATATCCAGCAGTGAACTGCAATAGGCTGATGATAAGGTTGATTTGTTGGAAGGTGTAGCGTGAACACACTGTTGAAGAGGCTTCCAATGATTTCCAGGCTCAAACACTAAAACTGATTCGGGATGTCTTCAAGAAGCTGTAGAGTGGCTTGAGTTGTTGAACTTAGCTGCAATAGCCAAAGTCCCATGCTGGTGCAGTGTTGCAGACCCCGGAACAGCATTGATCACCCTTTTGGCATGGATAGTTTGAACCGTCGCACCCTTGAACTTCCGTCGGCATCATTATGGCAACGATGAAGAAAACAAAGAAGATGATTAGGTTGAACTTCATTGTTCTTATGTCAAATACAAGTGAACTGATTGAAACTTGGAAGGTGTATGCTGTTCCGAGGATGAGATTCAGCTTTTATACAAGGGACTGTTGGCTTTATTTGGTTATATTTAGACCGGTATTCTAAAATAATTATTTTATGTTTAGATTTTGGAAGGCTTAACTGCTTAATATATCTTATTTTTATATTAATAAAATAAATCTATTCTATCTTATTAATATTTATGTTTCTTTTAAGGGTTCTGTAGCCAAATGGCAAAAAGTACCTATCTATCAAGTCTCAGTGACTTCTTTCCAAAATATTAGCACTATACTGTTGAAATTTGGTAATCAGATGAATTCTGTGAACCATAGATTTTCATACAAAAATCCAAAAAAAAGGAAATTTTGGGGTTCCCTCGTATTATGTATTACTATTTTTTTTTCATCAAATCCATACGTTCACGGGTACCAATACCAACCCTTCGATAGGTCTTCAAAAATGATATTGACGTTCCAATATTTTTTCTAGGTTGAACTGTTTGTAAGAACCCCCCCCCCCCCCCCCTGTAATTTCTAAAATAAAATTATGATTTAAAAATAGCAATAAGATTGAAATTTATTTGAACGATATTAGTAAGTATTTTTATAATATAAAAAAATAAAATCACGAATATTATAACATTTATCAAAGTTCGTAACTTTTATTTATATTTCAATTTCAATATTTCAATTTATTTATTCATACAAAGTAACATAGACTCATTTTGGTTAGTAATACATACTTAATGACTATGTTAGTAAGGACACATAATCACATAGAAAATTAAAGTGGCCATTCCTGCACCACTCCCCCCGAAATGGTACAAGAACGGCCTATATATGGGCATATATAGCCTATTTATGTTACTTGCTGCTACGGAACCCTTCGTGGGCGAGTCTGCCGCTTATTTCGTAATTAAATGTCCTAAGCGTTGAAATATTGCAAACGTTATGCCAATGTCAAGTGCTTAAAGAGATTTTAATTTTAATATACATCGGAAATAACCTGTTGTGAAAGACTATTTGAATGATAATGAGATGATATATAACAATATGATTACGTCATAGCATCTAGCCTGTCAACAGGGCATTCAACTGTGATTCGATGGGAATAATGTTTAATACTTAGGTGGGTGGACCATGGAAGGCCACGCTCCTTTGAAGGCCAACTATCAAAAAGTCGTAGTTATTGACATGTAAACACATATTCCTTCGGCTATACACTAAGATCCATCAAACTCAAGGCCAAAGATGCGGCGGCGAGTCGCTCGCGCCGCTATTGTGGCAGTGCGATCTCACGCTTCGTACTCGTTAGAGTGGCCTTCCATGGTCCACCCACCTTTGTTGATTTTTGACTCTTTTTCTATGTAAAATTAAGGGAGGTTTTACCTCCCCTAGGTTTCTCCACAGCAACTCCTTTCTCCTCAACTTCACAGTAAGGGCTAAGTAAAAGAAAAAGCAACAAATATGTCCATCTCATCCTGTGGTTGACATGGAAAGCTACTAAGGGAATATCAGGTAAGACAGTAGCGTTGACCTGGGTACAAATAAACCTACTGCGGTCACCAACCCGCCTGCCAAGCGTGGTGACTGAGTCAAATTCACCAAATGACAATAGACCTATTACGGTAAAAAATGTAATTAGTCCGTCTTTTAGATTGTTCAAAAATAAAAGACACGTATTTTAACATTTGTAAATTAGACCAAAAATGACAAAGATATAGCCCGTTAAAATTACGCGTGACGTCAAAGAGTGGGAGTTTTTTTGCCACTGAGTGACGTCAAAGACCCCCACTCCTACATTTTGGTGACTTGTATCTTTGATATGTTTTATTTAAATGTAAAAAGGAAAAATACGTGTTCAATATCCTTCTAATATTATAAATGGTTAAGTGTGTCTGTCTGTCTGTTTGTTTGTCTTTCTTTCACGGCAAAACGGAGCGACGAATTGACGTGATTTTTAAGTGGAGATAGTTGAAGGGATGGAGACTAACATGGGCTACTTTTTGCTCCTTTCTATTCCCCCACTTCCCTAAAATGGGGGGGTGGAAGTTTGTATGGAGCATTCACCCTAAATTTTACGCGCGTGCAGCCGCGGGCAAAAGCTAGTATTTTTATAATCTAAAATACGGACTAAATAAAATGTAATTATTTTGACCCTGGAAACATAATATTATCATTGGGAGAGGCCTATGCCCAGCCGTGGACATTTGCAGGCTGATGATAATGACTTTGACTCACTTTGTCGGCGTAAAATAAAAGGTTGGTAGTTGGCTGCTTGTATGTGTCTTTATTATAAAGTTATAGCTATACACGACTTGCTCAATTGGTTTATTTAAATATATTAGTGCGAAGTCCAGCAACCCGTTGGGCTGATGACCTTAGATGAACTTTCTGGATGGAGGAAGCCCGGGATACATAGACCAGGCTTGTTGACTCATATAATAAGTGCACAAATTAGCCGACAACAATGACAACATGCCAATAGCTTGTCTAGTGGTGTTATCAGATGCTGTTACTGCGCGATGTTGATTGGCAGGAAGCGTCTAATAATAGCACGAACACTGCTTAAGAGACTGTCAATTGTCTTATGTTCTGGTTTAAACACCAAAACTGATTCTGGATACTGTCTTCAAGAAGCTTGTAAATATAGACTGTCACTTGTTTCATTTCTGGTTTAAACACTAAAACTGATTCTATCCAGAATATATACTGTCTTCAAGAAGCTGGTGAATAGGGACTGTCACTTGTCTTATGTTCTGGTTTAAACACAAGAACTGATTCTTGATACTGTCTTCAAGAAGCTGGTGAATAGGGACTGTCACTTGTCTTATGTTCTGGTTTAAACACAAGAACTGATTCTTGATACTGTCTTCAAGAAGCTGGTGAATAGAGACTGTCACTTGTCTTATGTTCTGGTTTAAACAGTAAAACCGATTCTGGATACTGTCTACAAGAAGCTGGTAAAAGAGACTGTCACTTGTTTTATTTTCTGGTTTAAACACTAAAACTGATTGAGGATCTTCTATAAACTGGAACGGAACGGCTGGTTAAGCTGTTGAACTAGCCGCAATAACCGAATTCCCATGCTGGTTCGTTGATGCAGCTCCCCGAACAGCACTGGCCGCCGCTTTGACACAGCTGGCCTCCACTGCTGCACCCTTGGGCTTGAGACATCATGAGAGCAATGATGAAGAAAACAACGAGAATGATCAGGTTGAACTTCATTGTTCTTGTATCGAATACAACTGAACTGATAGAGACTTGGAAAATGTATGCTGTTTAGAAGATGAGATGCAGCTTTTATACAAGGGACTGTTGGTTTGATTTATTTTATTAGACCGGAGTGTTCTAAAATAAAATTAGATTTATTTGAGGTTCAGGTATATGCGAAGTCCTATAAATATTCACGTTCCTTTTTTATTTTTGTTTGCCCTGATTGTTTACATAAAGCAAATATTCCTCCAATGTCAAGTGTTTAAAAAAATAAAATTGTTTATTCAATTTTTTATATAATAATGGCTGGTGCGTTCTTTTGAGCCGGAGGCAGAGGAGATATGTATTTATACCTACGTTGTTCAACTTTGAGGTATAGTAAATTCCTTCTAATATTTATAGTCGAGGTCTTGAATTGCTTTTTTTTCAATCTACTCTAGAAGCTCTGGAAACTTACGACAGGCAAAGTCTTCCCTTTTTCTCTCTCCTCAACTCGACAGTGAGGGTTAAGAAAAAAGTTAATTGAAGAAATCAAAATTGTTCGTGTGGTTTCCGGACTTAAAAAACCCCCTCCATAGCACCCCATGGGTGTCGGAGAATACAACTAAGGGACTATAACATACTGCGGTCACCAACTCGCCTTCCAAGCGATTACGCTTTTACGCTGCAAAATTTATGAATTTGCTTTAGTCATTAGACTAAGGCAAATTCATAAATTTTGCAGGCCTACGTCCAAGGTTAAGTAAAAAAAATAAAACAAGAACTAATAATAATAATGATCTTTAATAAAAAATTGCAAACGATGAAATGAGATACATATTGAAAGAGTTTACATACATAAAAAAATACAAATAATACTTGCTACATTGTTTTCAACATACAGTTTGTTAGATGACGTCAATGGAATCCATTGTTTAATCACACATTTCGATGATATACAATTTTCCTACAGTATTTTTTCCTTTCTGGACACAAAACAATTGGTTTGGAATTCCGATGTTCATTTAACTGGGAATAAGCTTATATTGGTATGTGTAATTTTTAACGGTTGCGGCAGTAGCCGGCGACCCATCCTGGTTCCTTGTGGCAGTACCCGGAGCAGCAGTTCCCCTGGCTGCCGTCGGGCTGGCACCCGTCTCCGTTCCTGATGCAGGCCAGGACCTGCGTCGGCAGGATCATGGCAGCCACCAGGAAGACAGCTACGAGGATGATCAAGTTGAACTTCATGGCCGGTTTGGTAGAACACAAGCGTACTCAACTAAACTTGGAAGGTGTATGCTGTTCCGTGGTTGAAATCCCGCTTTTATTCAAGAAAATGGGTTATAGGATTCGTTTATTGACATGCCGACTGTTTTTTTTTTTACCAATTATTTTTTTGATGCAGGTAGATGGACAATCGTAAAAATTGTGTTCTTTTTTGACGTCCTCGGTAGCGCAATGGGCACGAGTTGGATTCCGGGGTCAATTTAGTAAAAGGACTCTTCAAAATTGTTGGCTTAAGTTGTTGTTCTGTAGGTAATACACCGCCAGTCATCATCTGATACTTTACAAGGGAAAACTACGCTACGCTCACTTTTGATGGTTATACCGCCACCAGTCGGTTGCCAGCGCCTCGTTTGTTATTCGGCAGGACGCACCACGGGCAGGTTAGGTTGGCTTGGTACGAAAAGATGATAGGCCGCTCCCTTACATTTGAAACATACGGAGATCTATTTTAGTACTTTGGGTTTTAAAAAGCAATTTTTAAATCTAATGTTTCGCTGCTAAAACCAGTCTATAGGCTAACGAATCAAGGAGAAATTGAATAGACAAAAGGTCACACAAAAGAACGTATGTTATTGTCTCTTTTTGTATAAATGTGTACTTACCAAATTAAGATCATTAATAACATTACCAATAACAAGCTTATTGCGACTTAAATTTGCACCAACAAGGTAATCAGAATTTAACTCCGTCCAAAAAGTTTCCATTTAAAATAAAATAAAAACAATCGAACACCGAGACAAACAGGGCAATATTGTATTGATTAGATGATTCCGATCAGAGTATTTAAAGCTTATTTTTATTTAATTTACTACCTACAGCCCCCGGCTTTACCCACGTGAATTAAATAGCGATATTTTCCAGACAACATTTAGGTATTACGTAACATTCATAGAAATAACGGTCTATATATTAATCTAATTAAATAATTTAGTATACTTAGATTAGATTAGATATACTTTATTGCGCACCATACATTTGACTAAAAACTAGGCATAACAGACACTTGTTGCACAATTTAGGCGGCCTTATCGCTATAAGCGATCTCTTCCAGACAACCTTAGGGTAGAGGATAAATGAAAAATAAAGGGTGAGGTGAGCTATCAACTAAATCGGAATTGATGCTACCCAATAAATATAAATATATAAATAATAATAATACATACATAAGTAATATACATAACGTACTACCATCTAACATGGGATATACATAACAATACATGCATAAATAATACACAATTAAATATATATATATATACATATAATATATACTTGTAAAGAATCGAATAGTGCAATACCAGCTTCCGAATCAAAAGAAAGAGAACTGATGTAGAAGAGCTTTTAGAGCGCCAAAAAGTGCTCCTTTACTCGAGCTTTGAAACTAGGCAAGGATTGGGACTGTCTGATGGATAGTGGTAAGGAGTTCCATAAGCGGATAGATTGGACGGTAAAGGACTGTGTGTAGGAATGAGAGTGATGAGGAGGGAATTTAAGAAGTAGGGATTTGGCTGACCGCATTTGGCCATGTGTGGGTTGCAAGAATTGAAAACGCTCCCGAAGATAAGGTGGAGACTTTGGATTAAATAGTATTGAATATAAGGTGCAAAGAATATGAGAGTTGCGACGAAGGCGAATAGGAAGCCACTTGAGCTTAGACCGATATTCAGATACGTGATCAAATTTTCGGAGGCCGAAAATGATACGAATGCAGAAGTTCTGCAGGCGCTCAAGCTTGTTAAGTAGATTCACGGTAAGATCAGGAAAACAGCAATCGGCGTAGTCAATAATAGGTAAGAGGAGTGCTTGTACTAGTGCAATTTTGGTAGGTATAGGCAAAAAATTTCGAAGTCTACTTAGAGCTCCAGCTGCAGCAAATACCTTCCTGCTGACCTCGGCAATCTGCTTACTCCATGAGAAAGAGCCATCCATGTATAAACCTAGATTTTTCACTTCTTTACTAAAAGGGATTAGGACACCGTCAAACAAGACTTGAGGCAAGGCATTCCAGTTGATTCTGGATATTAGCCCCGAACTGCCAATAATGATAACCTGTGTTTTTTTAGGGTTTACCACTAGACCAAACGACTTACTCCAAGCCAGAATTCGGTCCAAATCAGCATTTAATACCTGTACAGTGTTGTACAGGTCGTTAAGGTTACCCTGCGAATATAATTGCAAATCGTCCGCATATAAGTGATAAGAAGAAGAAAGATTTTGAGATATTGAGTTGATAAAAATTGAAAAAAGAAGAGGAGACAGAACGCCACCTTGCGGTACACCAGCAGTAACGTCACACCACGCAGAAAAGCGATCATCGACGCGAATGCGTTGCCGGCGCCCGTACAAGTAACTATGAAACCAGTCAATTACCGTTGGAGATATGTTAAGAGAACGTAGCAATCCAAGAAGGATATCGAAGTTAACCGTGTTGAAAGCGTTGCTGAAGTCCAGCAGTGCTAACACGGTGAGATGCTTCTTATCCATGCCAGGACGGATATCATCCGTAATTTTGACCAAAGCCGAAGTCGTGCTATGACCAGGTCGGAAACCGGACTGGAAAGGGTTTAGCAATTGATTTTTGGACAAAAAAGAAATGAGCTGCTGATTGACCAGTCGCTCTAAAACCTTCGAGAGGAAAGGCAAGATTGATATAGGACGGTAATCGGAAAAGGAACAGGGATTAGAGTTTTTAGGTAGCGGGATAATTTGAGCGTTTTTCCATGTTTCAGGAAAGCAACTAGAGGATAAAGAAGAGTTCAGGATATGAGTTAGGACAGGAACCAAAAAGTCAAGGAGAGGTATTAACATATTTCGACTAACACAGTCACTACCGACGGCATTGGATGCTATCGCCATTATGTTCTTCTTAACATCACAATCGAATAATTGACCAAAAGTGAATGGTGGAATGTCAGGAATTGGAAGAGATGAAAGTTGATTTAAAGTATTCGCTTTAGTTAAGTCATCAATAGTGACAGACGATGAGAAGTGTTTATTTAGAGAGTTAATACATATATTATTAGGGATCATATCGTTACTTGTCCTTCAAATTCCGAGCGACTTGAGGAATTTCCAGACTTTGGCTGGATCCCCATTTTCAACTGATTTATGAATATGGCGTCTTTGAGCGTCTCTACACAACCTATTGCAGCGATTTCGAAGCAATTTATATTTTTCACGGTTTTTTTCGGACGGTTCCAGTTTGTATTTAGTTTTGGCACTATTCTTCCTATCTCTCAAAGATTTCAAATCATCGGACAGCCAAGGCGCAGGTGAGTGTCTCATTTTGACTGGTCGTACTGGGGCGTGCTTGTCGTACAGTTGAGTAAGAAGCGAATTGAAGAGTGTGATTTTTTCATCTACTCCTTCAGCCTTATGGACCACGGACCAATCAATATTGAGAGCGTCAGATTTTAGGTTCTCGATGTTCATTCTAGAGAAATTGCGCTGATATAGAAATTTTGCTTTAGCTTTAGGTGGACGTATTTTATATGATAGATATATAAGGTCATGATAGGAAAATGCATCGGCGTCGCACTGACCATGCTTAGCCACGTGATCAACCGAGGAAACTATCATTAGATCAAGTAGAGATGGAGTGCAGTCTGGAAAATGATGAGTAGCATTGAGAGGTAGAATATGCAGGTTACAGGAATCAACGATAGATCTAAGCTGAAAGGCACGAGGATCATTTTTTAAAAGACAAGTGTTGAAGTCTCCCATTAGTATAGTGTGAGTGTATAACGGAGTCAGGTCCTCTAACAACTTCTCTAGAGCAGGACAGTAGTCTACTCTTAAAGAGGGGCTGTAGAGGACGCCGAGAAGAATTTTAGTGTGCAAGAGAGTTATTTCAATGAAAAGATGTTGTGCTAAGTCTGAAGAAGAAGAAGATGGAGATGCATTTATAACAGAGAAAGGAATATGGGATTTTAAATAAATTGCAACGCCGCCACCGGCACGAATAATGCGGTCATTCCGAATCAACTGGAAACCGGGAAGGGAGAAAGAAGTAGAAGGAAGGCAGGGTTTAAGCCAGGTCTCAGATACGAGAATAGCATGGATATTCCTATCTTCAAAAGACGCTAGAATATCTGAATAATGAGCTGGGATGCTCTGCGCGTTTATGTGGACAACGTTAAAATTTTTTGGCACATCTGAAAACTTTTCAGTAAGAGTACTAGAAAGTGGAAGAGAGGAAGATTGGAAGCTATCAGTGGAAGACGAAAACGATAAAAAGTGGTCGCTAGTTTCGCCATCGGTTGCACTATCACTCATTTAATATAAATATAATAAATATCAATATATAATAATAAGTGTGAATAAATAAAAATAAAATAAAATAGAATAAAAATCAGATCCTATAGACCACTGGTCTAGAGGCACAAACATGTACTACTACCCGCCAGCAGCAAAAAGGACTTATAGTAAACTTTGCATTATATAGACTCAAATTTTATTTTGCATTGTTTACCTAACATTAAAAAATTAAAAAATGTTGTAATACTAAAACATGTAACAATTGGCGATTTAAAAAGAGTAACATAACTACCGAGTTTTATGCCGTTTCTTCTCGGCAGAAATCTACTTTCCGAACACGCGGTAGCTTCTTTTACATTGCTTTTATTCACATTTTTACATTACTTGTTGCTAGCTTGACGTTTCATAACTGCTTATTTTAAGTCTATATGAATAACGATCACTGGATTCCCTATAGTCTAACATAAGTTCATTCAACCCGTTAAATGCCTATAGGCAAAATTTGGCCGCGAAACAGATTTATCGCTTCTGGAACTTAAGTAAAAAAAATATTTAAAACGTGTAATAGATTTTACATCGCGCTACATTTTATTAAAACATGCAAATTCCAAAGTGCTTCATAACCGCTTCGGCGCGGCATAATCGCGTAATTTATCTTAACTAATACTCCGCCGTAACTTCATTAAATACCATCAATCTTCTTTCACAAGGCGGCTGACATGTTGTTACCCATTATTTCATACGTGCCACTTAATTATACTCGTGCGAGCATACAAACGCCTACACGTTGAAGGTAAATCTTGAGGATCAGTTAAGAAGTTAACCCTGCAACGGACCTTTTTTTGTTTTTACCTTAAAAATGTATATGTACGTTTGTACCTTCATACGTGCCACTTAATTATACTCGTGCGAGCGTAGAAACGCCTACCTACACGTTGAAGGTAAATCTTGAGGATCAGTTAAGAAGTTAACCCTGCAACGGAGCATTTTTTTATTTTTGCCTTAAAAATGAATATGTACGGTTGTACCGTGCGGTGATCGAACGTAGTACACTATGGTAAAAGCATCGTTCACAACCGCTGAACCGAACTGGTCTTGTTCTAGAGCCATTTTGCAAACCGGACTTGAATAATAGGGATCCGTAGTAATAATACGTATTTAAAACATACATAATTAGAGTTCTGTCCAATGAAAGATGTTTATATTTTGTCAGACAGTTAAGAAGGGGGATGTAAGGGAGCGGCCTATCATCTTTTCGCTCCAAGCCAACCTCACCTGCCCGTGGTGCATCCTGCCGAATAACAAACGAGGCGCTGGCAACCGACTGGTGGCGGTATAACCATCACAATTGAAGACGTAGCTAAATACTAAAGACCGGTGACGGGCAGCAGCGTCACCGGAGCAAGAAGCTATGCCCTGCGATCGCCAACCCGCCTGCCCAGCGTGGCGATTATGAGTATATCCTCCAGATGTTTGCTCTAAGTGGCGAACAACTGGAGAGGCCTATGTCCAGCAGTGGACTGTAGTAGGCTGATGATGATGATGATGAAGAAGCCCTGATCAGCATTTGACCGACTGGTACGTTAACTGGAACGAACAAGAAAAAAACCAGCCAAGTGCCACTTAGACGTTCCGCGTCACATAACACAAATGTTCATTACAGGAATGTTTGTCCCGAGTGGGAATCGAACCAACGACACTTGGTTCAGAAGGCAGGGGTCACCAATTGAGCCACCGAGCCAGTTAATATAAAAAGAGACATAGGAGGAATTTATCGAAAAATGTTTTGTTATCTTTAGTGAGGAAAACAATATAATGTAAAGCTATAAAACCGCAAATTTATTGTGGTTTTCCGAAGTCATTGATCTGGAAAACATTTTTTCCTTTCTTTCAACATCGTTGCTATGCAAAGTATCATTAAGAAAGCTTCGTATTGTCAACAAGTTAATATACCTAAATGTAGAGTTAATTTCCTTAACGCCTAATTCTTTCAACAATAAATAACCCAAGACACAGCGCCATCTAGTCCCGCACATAGCTGAAGTTTGTACCATGGATACTATACAAATGATAAACTATATGTATGATGATGTACATACTTAGAATGTTAGGGTGCGACCTATTCGCACCAACCCTCACCTGCCCGTGGTGCATCCTGTTAAATAACTAACGAGACTCTTGTAACCGACTGGTGACGGTATAACCATCACGATTGAAGACGTAGCTAAATAATACAGGACGTAGCTAAATAATACAGGCCGATGACGGGCAGCAGCGTCATTGGAGCAAAAGCTGGGTCAGTACCTAGCTTTTACATAGAATGTAATGGAGCTAAATTTTTTTTATCAACATCATCGCAGTCCACTGCTGGCCGAAAACATCTGGAGGCTACACCCGTAATGGCCACGCTGTGCAGGCAGGTTGGCAGGCGGGCAGGCAGGTTGATCGGAGTGCATAGCTCCTCGCTCCGGTGACGCTGCCGCCCGTCATCGGCCTGCGTATCTAGCTACGTATTCAATAGGCTATTATGGCTAAAAATTGTAATTAGTCCGTCTTTTAGCTTATTCGAAAATAAAAGACACGTAATTTTCCTTTTTTCATTCAAATAAACAATAGCAAAGATACAAGGCATCAAAAGTTAGAAGTGGGAGTCTTTGACGTCACGCGCTCCCGTAAAAATGCCTCACCGAGTGACGTCACGCGTAATTTCAACGGGCTATAACTTTGTAATTTTTAGTCTAATTTACAAATAAAAAAATACGTGTCTTTTATTTTTGAACAAGCTAAAAGGCGGACTAATTACAATTTTTAGCCATAATAGCCTATTGTGATGGTTATACCGCCGTCAGCCGGTTTCCAGTAATTACTGTATCAGAAAGGAGTATGTACTCCATTCCGAATACCAACATCATTTTGACGCATCTCTCTAAATATTTGACGTTTGCTAAATCGTTGCATTGTCTCTATATGCGGGACAGAGCTAGAATAATAACACAGTTTTTCCTCATAGGCACATTTGGTGTCGTAACTTCCAAGATGATGCGACAGAGGACAAAAGGTGCAATTATCTAGTTACTAAACGAATATGGGTATGAATATAGGTATCAAGCCAAGTATGGGTAAACCGGTATGAGTGATCCGTGACAAAGGAATAGGTTGTTTTAGTAGCGATTAGCACGCAGGAGACTTTTATGAGAGGTATGGCATAGCGAATCTTCGCTCGAATTGAGCCGCCCGTCCGGGGAAGGACCTCCACCCTATAGAATACCGCAGCCAAATGACCTCCGGGTCATGTTCCTGTCGGTGAGTAGGGTTTCCGGAGCTAGGGTTGAACCGGTATGGCGGTGGCAACTGACAGGTAACTGACCAGTTACTTGTCCGTTGTCACAGCGACTTGGGCTTCTCTTTTGCGTTCCATCAGGCGTAGGGAAGCCATTATATCGAGCCACTATAAAAAAAAAACTTAAAAAAAAAATATTATTTTAACCCATATCATCCCAAGCATACATAGGCTTTATCGATTTTGACGAAAATTTTATCCCAGCACCTTATTATATAAGCAAACATAAATCGCTTCTAAAAAAAATTTTTTTATTATTAGTTATGAAGTTCTGAAACCGATCTAATAATCGATCAGTAGGAATATATATGCATGTTTTGTTCTATTGTGCGGGTTGGTTGATTGTGAAATTTGAAGCTGTTTTTATTTATACTTTTATTAATTTTACAACAAATTAAACACTTTTAAATATTTACAATTCAACACACTTTATTATTTACGAAAAAAAGTTATTTTGTATGGAAAGCAACAGCACATTTCTGGTGCAAGACCACATTGCACTTCGAACATTTGTGGCATAATCCACATCGGGTTGATTTGGTTTGCCTGATAATATGATGAGCTGTACCATCTAGTCTTATCGAGTCAGAAACTCGTTTTATTACAGCCAATGATGACCTGGGTACCGAAAGTTTAGCAACGGAGTTGATGTTGGAGGCCTCTTTCATCAGAAAGTACGTACTCACGAGGTACCTAGTAAATGATAAAAGATCATGACTATTGCCGTTCTTCGATGCTGGGGATAATTTATATAATTGGAAGGCATTGTTCACACAAGCATTGAGTGGAAACATTAACAATTGCCAGTACCACCTTAGCCCTCAGCCTTATCCATACTTGGTAGCACCCCACAATTTGATCAAGCCGATCGACGCCCTCCATATATTTCAACACAAATACCAGTATCTGAAGCAACGGTGGCCCTAATTTCAGCCTCTGCCAATAGTTGATGCCTTGACAAATTATTTATGTGGGTCGACTCCTCATCACCACTGTTTTCGTCACTTTTATCCAAATTTTCCGGTGGGGTGAAAAAAATATAGGCCGCTAAAACGTCCGTATCATCCTCCAGGTGCGAAATAATTTCATTGACAGACAAACTGTAACAAAATCATAACAAATTAAAAAAATAAATAAAAAATTATACATAAATGCAAAATCATAATACATAACCGTACACGGGCATATTATCCTGCTGATCGAAAAATCGATCACTTCATAAAACATCTTCATATCTACCCACATTCAATTTACATTAATCTAAATATATAAAACTCAAAGGTGACTGACTGACTGACTGACTGACTGACTGACTGACATAGTGATCTATCAACGCACAGCCCAAACTACTGGACCGATCGGGTTAAAATTTGGCATACAGGTAGATGTTATGGCGTAGGCACTCGCTAAGAAAGGATTTTGATCAATTCTACCCCCAAGGGGATAAAATAGGGGATGAAAGTTTGTATAAAAATTTATCGATTTTAAGCCGATTGGGCTATAACTTTGCATGTATAGAGCTACTACGTAGGCATCCGCTAAAAAAGGGTTCTGATCATTTCTACTCCCAAGGGGATAAAATAGGGGATGAAAGTTTGTATGAAACTTTGTAAATTTTAAGCCGTTCGGGCTGAGACTTGCATTCATAAAGTTACTATAACGTAGGTATGCCGTATGCTTCGGCGCTACCCGTGTCCCTGCAACTTGCTGCCCACTGGCGACACAGGGGGGTTTAGTGGGTATGCCCTCCCTTTTGGGAGGTGTGAGTCCCACACACCATGCCGCCTCCCCCCGGAGACGGCATGAAGGTGCCTAATGCATTCCCCTCTTAAAAAAAAAAGGTATCGCTATAAAAGAGTTTTGATAATTTCTGTTTCCAAGGGGATAAAATAGGGGATGAATGTTTGTATTCATGAAACTTTATCAAGTTTAAACCGATCGGGCTGAGATTTTGCATGTTTAAAGCTACTATGAGGTAGGCATCTGCTAAAAAAGGGTTTGATCATTCCTACCCCCAAGGGGATAAAATAGGGGATGAAAGTATGTATGAAATTTTGTCAATTTTAAACAGTTCGTGCTAAGACTTTGCATTCATAAAGCTATACTATGACGTAGGTATTATTGCTAAGAAAGCGTTTCGATAAATTCCACTCCGAAAAAGATAAACCTTCAAATATTTACCTAAATCAACCCTTTACGGGATTCAATAGGAAAAAACTTGAAAGGCCGAGAAATAAACTCACAGCTTAAAACTACTGATTTCTCTAAATAAATGGCCTTACTGGTAAAATCTAAATAGACTGACTTAGGTACTGACTGACATTTATATGCCTAAACGGCTAAACGTAGGTACTGGAAATGTAGAAGAGACGTATCTTAGATACCGGAGAGGTGCACTAAGAAAGGCATTCCCGAATTCCCACGGGAACGGGAATTAGCTGGAAAATCCTTTTGTATGAAAATCTAAACCGTTTCAAGCGTCTAGCTTGAAATTTGGCTGTAGGTACCTTAGTAAACTAAAAGCTTAGTTGCAACAGGATATTGCAAAATTCCCACGGGAACGGTAGTTAGCGGGCAAAACTTTTGTATGTAAAAATCTAAACACGCGGACGAAGTCGCGGGCAAAAGCTAGTTGTTACATATTACAACATTGTTACACACACTACGTTTAGTATAAAATCAGAAAAATAGATAGAATATTTTAATAATTCAACAAAATACTTACATTTTACGATGTGACATTTTTTTTGGTTGAAAATTACCGCAATCGCACTCGAACTATAAAGAATTAAGCGCCAATTTTTAAACTTCAAAATTACATTTTGACAGCCATTGGCATCAAGTTTACCAACACATATAAAATAACAACCGATGCGTTATGTTTTTCTTAGAAAAAAATAAAAAATCAACCGATCAACTAATCGATCACTAGGAATACCGCCGTCAGCCGGTTTCCAGTAATTACTGTATCAGAAAGGAGTATGTACTCCATTCCGAATACCAACATCATTTTGACGCATCTCTCTAAATATTTGACGTTTGCTAAATCGTTGCATTGTCTCTATATGCGGGACAGAGCTAGAATAATAACACAGTTTTTCCTCATAGGCACATTTGGTGTCGTAACTTCCAAGATGATGCGACAGAGGACAAAAGGTGCAATTATCTAGTTACTAAACGAATATGGGTATGAATATAGGTATCAAGCCAAGTATGGGTAAACCGGTATGAGTGATCCGTGACAAAGGAATAGGTTGTTTTAGTAGCGATTAGCACGCAGGAGACTTTTATGAGAGGTATGGCATAGCGAATCTTCGCTCGAATTGAGCCGCCCGTCCGGGGAAGGACCTCCACCCTATAGAATACCGCAGCCAAATGACCTCCGGGTCATGTTCCTGTCGGTGAGTAGGGTTTCCGGAGCTAGGGTTGAACCGGTATGGCGGTGGCAACTGACAGGTAACTGACCAGTTACTTGTCCGTTGTCACAGCGACTTGGGCTTCTCTTTTGCGTTCCATCAGGCGTAGGGAAGCCATTATATCGAGCCACTATAAAAAAAAAACTTAAAAAAAAAATATTATTTTAATAATTATATTATTTTTTTTGTTTTATGTTTGTTTCCACATATCTCCGAAAATAGTAAACCGACTTGAAAAATTCTTTTTTTGTTCGAAAGAGTGTTCCTAGTTGGTACCATTGTCTTGTCACCATAATGAAGGCGGTTTTTTTTTGGTAAAAATTGCTGTTGCTATTATAATCACGTCAAAAAAACGCCCTGACTAATAATAAGCAAAATACGAAGCTTTGGTACAACACGGATCATACTATGTATGATCACCTGCATAAGTGCTGCTTCACGCCCTTTTTAAAAGACCCAAGATTACAATAAGAAGGGAACACGTATTAATAGCGAGGGGCTACGCCCTCACTCCACCTGGCCTGAGGGCGTCCTACACTACGTTTGCCGAGACGCGGTCTCCACTCCAGAAGTCGTTTACCCCAACGGTTATGGGTTCTGCGGCTGATGTGGCCAGCCCACTGCCACTTCAACTTACTGATCCGGTGAGCTATGTCGGTAACTTTGGTTCTCTGCCGGATCACTTCATTTTGGATCCGATCTCGCAGAGAGACGCCGAGCATAGCCCTTTTCATAGCTCGCTGAGCGACCTTCAAGTTGTGGACTAGCCGTACCGTGAGTGTCCACGTTTCGGCTCCGTATGTCGTATGCGCAGGACGGCTGGCAAGTGCTGGATGCGAGAGGCCCAGGACCGATCGAAGTGGCGAACGTTGGGAGAGGCCTATGTCCAGCAGTGGACTGATGTGGGCTGATGATGATGATGATGATGACGCCCTACGATCGCCAACCCGCCTGCCCAGAATGACGATTGTCGGCAAAGCCTCCAGATGTTTGCCCAAAGTGATGAACGACGGAGAGATGCTGAACACGTATTTTGGTGAAACTAGACGTACAGAGGTCAGATTGCCGTATCAACAAAAACTTATTGCTGATTCGGCTTTAAAGTCTTAATCTTATTATACGAGAGGCAGTAAATCCTCACTCCTCCATAACGTAAGACACGACCTAACCCATTTAGCGACTGCAAACGGAACGATATTATCCATACCAATAATGCCGGGATTATGACATCCACAAACATAAACCCGCTCTAAAACAGCAGCGTTTAATTCACAAGCGATAGCGTTTTCAATGACTTTTTGTAGCGTTAATTATCACCGCTGTTTATTTAAGAGAGATAGGGCATAACGAATCTTCACTCGAATTGAGCCGCCCGTCTGGGGAAGGACCTCCACCCTATAGAATACCGCATCCTTATGACCTCCGTGTTTCTGCCGGTGAGTAAAGTTTGCGCAGCTCGTGGAGGGTTAGGTTGGGCCGTCATGGCGTTGGCAACTGACAGGTCACTGACCAGTTACTTGGCCGTTGTCATAGCGACTTTGACTTCTCTTTCGTTTTCCATCAGGCGTAGGGAAGCTATTACCTATGTAGAGCTACTGTAAAAAACCCTAAGAATCGACTAAGGGACTTGTCGAAATTGACATCTCTGTAACAACGCATTCGCGACTTAGGTCTAGTACTGGACTAATGTCATCATCATTATCAGACTGCAGACGTCAACTGCTGGATATGCCGCCCCCGATGACAGAGGCTGATGCTGATAGAAACGCCCGCTTCTTGAGAGTCCATTCGGAAGAACCGCTGCTGGAAATGCGGACGATTCTAAATCCGTCATTGTTAGCAAGCAAGCCAAAAATTTGATTAGCACTGAACTTTATGATACACAAAGCAACGTCGATCAGTGTATCGCACTCCACAGCTGGACAAAATTGTCTGGTTTCAATCGCAGAGCAATCCAGTGACGCTACTGCCCGTTATCAGCCTACGAGTATAGTATTTAGCTACGCCTTCTACCGTGACGGTTATACCGCCATCGTTCGGTTGCCAGAGTCTCGTTTGTTATTCGGCAGGATGCACCACGGGCAGCTGAGAATGGCTTGGTGCGAAAAGATGATCGTTTCTTTACATCCCATATATAAAGCATGTATCACATGATTTGGGCCAACCATTAATTCACCCACTTCACTTTACGGCCAATTTTTACTTTTATAACGTTACTCTCAGCGAAATTAAATTACGCCCGCGTATGGCTGTGTCTGTGTACCCGCGTACATTCTTGTTGTATGCTATTAACACGACTATAGCAATATCAAATTCAATTTCACCACATATAGCAATGCTTTGTCGTCATATAACGTTGTTACGTTTAAATGAGAATAGCCCTGCTTTGGAATGAGTTTATGTGTAAGTCGCAGGGGTGTTGTGAAATACGAGAGATTTATAAACGTGTTGGAGAGGTGTTGGGGGACTCTTTTTTAGGGTTCCGTTCAGAAAGGGTAAAAACGGAACCCTGTTGGTAAGATTTCGCTGATTGTCAGTCCGTCCGTTAGTATGTTACCAGGCTATATCTCAATAACCGCCATTGCAGGACAGTTGAAATTTTTAGAAATATTTATGTTGCCCGTTTAATAAAAAACGCAATTATACTAAGGCTTTTTTTTAATTTTCAATAATGACAAGCGTTCAATAAAAAGTTTAGAAAAATAAAATAAATGCAAATTTTTAATTCAAAAGTGTTTTGCCGCTTCTTGCCCGATTTAAAATCAGCACCAGGTAACGCTTGAAATCTAATCAATAGTACAGAACCCTCCATGTGTGACTCCGACTCGGACTAGGCCAGTTTTTATCATGCACAAGGGTAGGTTACATTTATGTGGTTTTTAGGGCGCGATAATAAAATTAAATGTCACCAACATTTTATTTGTATGCCTTTTTAATGGTGTTTTCGTTTTAAAAACTCATGTTTGTCCATTATATCAAATATCGGGTTAGGTCAATTTGTTAATAGGTTTTTTCGGAATGAATTCGCTGCTACCCGAAGGCAAAAAGCTATCCGTATACTTTTTTTTTATAGTGGCTCGACATAATGGGTTCCCTACGCCTGATGGAAAGCGAAAGAGAAGCCCAAGTCGCTGTGACAACGGGCAAGTAACTGGTCAGTTACCTGTCAGTTGCCACCGCCATGCCGGCCCAACCCTAACCCCCAACGAGCTCCGGAAACCCTACTCACCGGCAGAAACACGACCCAGAGGTCATCATCGAAAACCTTTCGGTTTTCCATCGAAATCAAACCCGGTGTGCCCAGTACTCCGCCACGCCACCGCACCCCCGGTCACGGACATAAACTCAGCCAGTGAGCAGGTCTCTCCGCACGTGAGACAGCAGACCAGGTGAGAC
Organism: Conogethes punctiferalis; assembly: GCA_031163375.1. Lineage (NCBI taxonomy): Eukaryota > Metazoa > Arthropoda > Insecta > Lepidoptera > Crambidae > Conogethes > Conogethes punctiferalis. The sequence goes on from CM062078.1 coordinate 17,794,343, forward strand.
ATACTCTGGAGAGGAGCACCACAATCCTCAGTACCCCCACCTGAACATATTCTCCTTGCTGTGGCCAACCTGGGTACGAAGTCTGTTAAAAGACTTAGGAATAGAAATAGAAAAAGAAAACGTTTATTATTATTGGTCATCATAACGAACACAGTAGACAGACATTATACTAAAACATAGACAAAGATAAACACATAATAGGTACATGATAATTAGACCGGACAAGACCGTTGCGACGTCCAAAACAAAAGGGCCTCACTCAGCATTAGGCCGTGGCTCCCGTAGAAGCCACGGCGCTGGTTTTCATTGAGTCCTGCTGAGTGAAGCCCACGGACGATTGTCTCTGCTCCCATAATATATATAAATAAATAAATCTTAACTAATATTATAAAGCTGAAGAGTTTGTTTGTTTGAACGCGCTAATCTCAGGAACTACTGGTCCGAATTGAAAAATTCTTTTTGTGTTGAATAGACCATTTATCGAGGAAGGCTTTAGGCTATATAACATCACGTTGCAACTATTAGGAGCGAAGAAATAATGGAAAATGTAAAAAAACGGGGAAAAAATAACTATTCCACGCGGACGAAGTCGCGAGCACAGCTAGTAATAGATATGTATATATATCACAGATAGATATATATATTCTTTATGTATAGCTACTATATTTTTTTCTTCTGGTCAACTGGTGACTTCTAGGTCAACCATGTGATGGGATGGCTATTACTTAGATAAAGATCAAAAGAAAAATATCTGCGCCAGTTCTTTCGATAAATCATTTCAGATACATCTGTCTCGTCTTAGAGTGCAGAATTAATTTTTCATTATTGTTTCCTCATACACAAGGCCACGATATGTTAATCACTTACTAAGTGACCGATAAGGAAAACATGTTGTGGACTAAGTTACTCGTATCACTATGCGAAACTGATTGTGGGTAAGTAAACAATGACTAATTATGGTTTCGTGTGTCAAAATTTGTAGACAAATGTAGTCTTTTTTTGTTGCAAATAACTTTCCTAAAGCGAATTTCGTACCATTTTTTTTTAACCCAAGATATGCCACGCTGGGCCACACAGCGCCATCTAGCCCCGCACTAAGCAAGCTTGTACTATGGGTACTATAGTTCATTCGATAATAGAAATTATAATTCTAGCGTTTTGATTGGCTAGTGGCCTGTCAGTGACCTGTCAGTCACTATTTCCTTAACGCGAATGAACTATAAACAACTGATAAACTTACTAAGATACATTTTTTTTTGTAAATAAATATAAATACTTATTATAATTATACATAGAAAACACCCAGACCAATACAAACAGACATGTTCATGCACACAAATGTTTGTAATGTGTGGGGATCGATCCCACGACCCTTGGCTCAGAAGGCAGAGGTCACTACCAATTTAGCCACCGAGCCAGTCATAAAGAACAATTATTGTCATCAAAAAAGAGTATCTAATATTATAGGTTGGCTTGTATAGGTACTAGCCAAAGCTTCTTCCTACTATGGGTACTATGGGTAGTACAAGCTTGGACTTATTTTGCGACTAGATGGCGCTGTGACCCACTGCACATTTTGGGTTGGTTTTAATGCAGTGATTTCATAGACACGCAATAAAATAATGCTTTGCTCTCATAAAATTGCAATAAAAATACAAAAAAAACTCGTGTCTGGATAAGATCCAAATGTATTAGCATAAGAATGCTCGCAGTGGTATAAATTGTTAAAGTCACTTTTTCTAACCTGTTCTGGTATGAACTGGTGAAACCGGTGGGCATAAAAATTATTAACGTTATGGGATGAGCAACAAGGCTTGCTTGTGAAGACCTGCTGTGTTTAGGGAAAACGCTGATATTATTGAGGTGGACTTAAAGTCGTTAAGATGCTTTTTCGAGCTTCATTATTTTATAGAATTCATTTTTTATTTTTATAGTAGCTTAACATAATGGCTTCCCTACGGCTGATGGAAAGGGAAAAAGAGGACCAAGTCGCTGTGGCTACGGGCAAGTAACTGGCCATTTACCTGTCAGTTGCCGACGCCATGCCGGCCTAACCGCACCGCACAGGCAGAAACACGACCCGGAGGTCTTTTGGCTCCGGTATTCAATAGGGTGGAGGTCCTGCCCCGGACGGGCAGCTCAATTCGAGCGAAGATTCGCTATGCCCTACCTCTCTAATTTATTACAGGCCTATGTACATCAGTGGACGTTTAATGATGATTATCTTGAGCTTTGCCCAAAAGCGTAAATAGAAAGAAAGAAAGAAAGAAAAATGTTTATTAGTATCACTTTACAATGTAACAGTTTTTAAGTTTGCAAATATACAATAAAAATAAATTGTGACACTAAAGGGTGTCCACTCAGTATAAGCCGAGGTATCCTGTAAGAAACCTCGACACTGGTCTTCCGTAGACACCAAGACACATTATAACCTTCTTAGCTCACTATTCCTCATCATCATCATCAGCTTCTATCAGTCCACTGCTGGATATAGCCCTCTCCCAATGTTCGCTACTTTGATCGATCCTGGGCTTCTCGTTTTCAGCCGCGCCAGCCGTCCTGCGCAAATCGCCACTCCACCTGGCCTAAGGGCAGCCTTCATTACGTTTGACGAGACGCGGTCTCCACTCCAGAACTCGTTTACTCCGACGGTTAATCGGTTCTGCGACTGATGTGGCCAGCCCACTGCAACTTCAGCTTGCTAATCCATTGAGCTATGTCGGTGACTTTGGTTCTCTGTCGGATCACCTCATTTTGGATCCGATCCCGCAGAGAGATGCCGAGCGTAACCCTTTATATGGAAACGAAAAAGTCCACAGGTCGGGCTACGGCTCGCTGAGCGACCTTTAACTTGTGGACTAGCCTCACCATTAGCTAACTATTGCGGTTCTGGTATAAAAAGTATGTGGTCTGCGGGGTCTTTAAGGCCGCGTTGCATGTAAATGGAAACCAAAATGTGGAAGACGCTATCAAAAGGCTGAACCAGGTCTTCTTTTAATCTTAGGGGCGTAACGGTGTGATGGGTGCAGCCACAACGTTGCACGAGGTCCGCCCGGGGGCATTCTATTGCTCCCCGGATCTGGGGGTAGGGGTATTTGCCCTCCCCGGACCAGGAGTGCCGGCCTCTTATCATCTGCGGCTGGCCAGGGCAGGCAGGGATGTGGCCGTATGCTTCGGCGCTACCCGTGTCCCTGCAACTTGCTGCCCACTGGCGACACAGGGGGGTTTAGTGGGTATGCCCTCCCATTTTGGGAGGTGTGAGTCCCACACACCATGCCGCCTCCCCCCGGAGGCTGCATGAAGGTGCCTAATGCATTCCCCTCTAGAAAAAAAAGGTCTTCTTTTAATCTGTTGTTACACGACAAATTAGGTCGATAAGTGAGACCACTCGTGCTCATTATCAATCTATTTAATTGTAATTAAACATAACATAGTAATTATACCTAAAGTGTGTTTATCTCGTGACATCGTTGACCTGTCTAACGATATGCAACAGGAAAAAACAACAAACTGGAAATACCACGCGAGAGAGACGAAGGAAGGAAAATGAAGATTGATTTTTTTTTCGTAAAAGCCTCTTCAGAATAGCACACTTCCTCTACCTGAAGGTTGTCTGGAAGAGATCGCTTACTAGCGATAAGACCGCCTAAATTGTACCACTTGTTGTCTGTTATATTATATTTATTGTCTTTAAATGTTTGTATTTTGTGCAATAAAGAATATCTATCTATCTATCTATCAAACTTTTTTTATGTCAATCAACAAAAATTATCTTGATTTTGGAGATACTCAATTATACGACTTAATGAATTGATCATTAACCTTTTGCAATTTAGAGTATTTATTTTTTTATGACAGCAGGGGCAAACGGGTTTGAAGGTCACCAACTTCCTGCGACAGTCTTTCCGAACAGCTACGACTTGGGAACCTTCAAGAAACGAGCATATTCATATTTAAAAGGCCGGCAGCGACCCTAAACTCGGTTAGAGCTGCGGGTGTCCATTAGCGGTGTCAACTGCTTACCATCAGGCATCACACTTGTTCGTCTGCCGCTTCACACACACACATTTAGTTTGCATACACACTGCAGCACTAGGTACGTTGGTGGCCCTTGAGAAATCCGTACGCTCACTTTTTGAAGTACCATTCGGGAAAATTGCAGCCGGAAGCTGATTCCAAAGAACAGCTGCAAGAGGCAGAAAATTGCGCGCAAAATGCTCTGTGGAAGACTTCCAACTATCAAGATGGTAAGGATGTTGACAGGCTCGGTGGCTCATTTGGAAGTGACCTCTGCCCTCTGAGCCAAGGGTCGTGGGTTCGATTCCCGCACAGTACAAACATTTGTGTTCATGAACATATCTGTTTGTATTGGTCTGGGTGTTTTCTATGTATAATATGTATTTATTTACAAAAAAATGTATCTAAGTAAGTTTACAGTTGTCTAGTACCCATAGTACAAGCTTCGGCTTAGTTTGGGGCTAGATGGCGTTGTGTGGCCCAGCGTGGCATGTCTTGGGTTATTTATTTATTCTTGGGTTGTTTATGTACTTTAATAAAGAATGAAGGATAATTTAGGTATTTTAATCTGAGAGAACCCAAAAGGCATTCAATACACACTTGACCAATCAGTTCTTTCATTAGCATTTTGAGTCTAGAAATCAACTTTTCAATTACCAGTTTCTGTTCAAATGCATTGAATTGAGAAAAGATACTGTAGTCCTATTAATAGTGTAAGGATTCTTGTTTAACATGTTCTTAAGTACAGGATGTGTGGTTCAGGTAAGGTTACCTGTTTTATTTATTACTTACGACCCGCCCCAGCTATGCACAGGTGAAATAGTAATGGTGTATCTTAAATTTTCTAATTCTCTGAGCAATTTTTTATTTTTTTTTCTTTCATAAGAACCTTCTCCTGACTTTAACAAAGACAACAAAAAAAATCAGTGATAATAGTCCAACCGTGCACGCGTGATAGCGTGACCCCTTGATCTATTTATTCTGTTAACTAGCTGTGCCGGCGGCGTCGCACACGTGGATATCGAGTTTCAAAAATAACGTACTTCCATAAAATTATAGGTAACTTAATTTTAATTTTGACTTCTAGCAATACATTGGTGAAAACCGCATTTAATTCGATGCAGTAGTTTTCGCGTGATGCGCGATCAAACATACAGATAAAAATTTCTGCCGTTTTCACAACATTTCCCATCACTGCATTTTAGAGTGATGAAAAGTATGCTATAACCTGTCCAGGAGTATGAAGAATAAGTACCAAGTTTTCTTTTTCTATAACGAACATACAGACAGACAAAAACTACTGGACGAATCGGGCTGAAATGTGGCATGCAGGTAGGTGTTATGAAGTAGGCATCACCTAAGAAAGGATTTTGATCAACTGTACCCCCAAGAGGATAAAATAGGGGATGACACTATATTTCACGCGGACGAAGTCGCGGGTACAACTAGTAATAAAATAGAAATCAACCCAGTTTGATATACAAACTAAATAAATTCCCAAACTCCAAACCAAAATTAAATAGTTAAATTTGTAAACTGATTAAAACCTACCATCAATACAAATCACAGCGTTTCCTGGCCACGTTTCAAAGCAGATAATATCCGACGATTATGAGTCAATAACTTTTTTGATAACGACCCTTATTAAAATATAACTTCATTGCTTTAATTATGGCACTTTATTAATGCTATCGCCGCGAAACGTGAAACGTTACGCTATTGTTATTGGGTTAATAACGTTATTTTATACGTGGTTCGTTTATTATAACTTGCGACGATAAAATAATTGCTTGTCGTTGTACCGTAATCATTCATTTGTTTTCATCATGAGAGTTCACGTCTATGAATTACCATTATTTTTCGGAATAATGTGCTACAGTAATGTAATACTTTATAGGCGGGTAACGCTCACTTAGAGTTTTTGTATATCTTGCCTGATAAAAACAGAAAGAAAAGCCGTGGGAAGACTTTGTGTGGTATTTATCAGTTGCCACTGTTAGGCTGGTCTGTAGTACTGCAGGCTTATGTTGGACAAAGGCTTCTCCAGTTGTTCGCAACTTTAGGTAAGCATGGAGGTTTTACCTATAATCGTCACACTGGGCAGGCGAGCTCGCGATCGTAGGGCATAGCTTCTCGCTCCGGTGAAGCTGCTGCCCATCATCTTTCTGCGATATTCAGCTACGCTTTCAATCGTGATGGTTATACCGCCACTCGTCGGTTGCCAGAGCCTCTTCTGTTATTAGCAGGATGCAACAAGGGCAGGTGAGGGCGGCTTGGAACGAAAAGATGATGGGTCGCTCGCTTACATCGCCACAAGTTCTCATTCCTAGTCTAGACTTATCCATAAAACATATTCTTATATTTCCATCCGACTGACCCACATCTCAAAATAAATAGACATTTAAGCACCCTCAATATAACAATATGGCGTCACCAAAATGGCGCCGATTAATGCCGAGATAAAAGAGGCATAACACGGCCAGATTAAGAGATAAAAATGACGCTTGTAGACGGGCGATGGATCAGGCTTAGCGTGACATACAGACGACATTGGCGCGGGGATAAATATGTATAAAGAGCGGGCATTGAAAAAAAAATGACTACTTAATATTATGTGACCACATAATCCGTGCATACCTAAGCACGGATTATGTGGTCACATAATGTTAGTATAAACTAAAAATATGCGTCTCTCATATACATTTCATATTTGTACGAATTCTATGAGAAATATATAACCCAAGACATGCCACGCTGGGCCACTCATCGCTATTTAGTCTCGACCTAAGCCGAAGTTCATCAGTTGTTTAATACTATCGGTATTAAACAACTGATAAACTTACTGAGATACTTTTTTTTTTTGTAAATATAATGCTTATTCTACATAGTAAACATCCAGATCAATACAAACAGACATGTTCATGCATGCAGTGGCACTGCTGCCCATCATCGGTATTTAGCTGCGCCTTCCATCGTGATAGTTATTTCGCCACCAGTCGGTTTCCATAGATTTGTCTTGTATTCAGCAGGATGCACCACGGGCAGATGAGGGTGGCTTGGAGCGAAAAGATGATAGGCCGCTCCCTTACATCTCCCATGATCCCCCACCTCCGAGTGTACCGATGGTAAAACCTACCACCTGAAATTACGAAATCCACTAGTAAATTGGTCAAACTTAACTTAACCAATATTGTTTTTAATACCTTTTGCTTTATTTTTTATGATTGAAGTGTTCTTTTGTTTTACATAAATTTTATTATAAATGTTGTGAGCACCTTTAAAAGGTATATATGCAAGCCCTATACCAAAAGCTGAGTCTTTGTTTTTTAAATAATGTGTTTATGTATACTGTTGGTGTTCCTTTTCATATAAATAATAATAATAAATAACCCAAGACATGCCACGCTGGGCCACACAGCGCCACCTAGCCCCAAACTAAGCCGAAGCTTGTACTATGGGTACTAGACAACTGATAAACTTACTTAAATACATTTTTTTTTGTAAATAAATACATATTATACATAGAAAACACCCAGACCAATACAAACAGACATGTTCATGAATACAAATGTTTGTATTGTGCGGGAATCGAACCCACGACCCTCGGCTCAGAGGGCAGAGGTCACTACCAAATGAGCCACCGAGCCTGAAATAAAAAGAATAAATAAACTTAGACTCATACGAAACCCACAGGAAGAAATGGGATATAATTTGTATTTTTTCCTGCCATATCAGGAAAAATGTTGGAACATCATAACGGCTGTATGTAGCCGTTTGCAGGAGATTAGGAAGTCTAAGTGAAACACTTTTCAAGGGGCCACTCCTGCAAATATTCATCGTAATCCATCCGGGTGGGGGGAGTAAACAAATTGCTTAGATTTTGTACCCCTGACACTATATCTGTTGCAAGGGTGGACCTTAAGTCCTATGTATTTAATAAGCACTTTATTAAATACAGTTTTGATGATGTTGGAAAGAATTAGCTTTCATCATTTCAGTGATAATGTGAAATGATAGTATCAATGTGGAATAGAATAGAATATATTTATTGCACCATGTTCATAGATTCACATACAAAGTACACACTACATAATACAACATAGACCTTCTAAGGGTCAAAATGTATGATAACACAGAGATTTACGGGACATTAATCATATAAATTAATATAATTGTCTTATACATAGAAGTTAGGGATGTAAGGGAGCGGCATATCATCATTTCGCTCCAAGCCAACCTCACCTGCCCGTGATGATAATGATATAGAAGTTAACTAATGTTATGATCTAAAGATGAACGAGAACTTAAGTATAATCACATGCATTAATTCGTAATTATTTTTGTAAGGTTTCAGAAAACCTTAGAGTTTATGATTTGGTTAAAAGTATAAATTAGTACATCTTTATTAATAAAAATGTGTTCCTATTCATTCTAGAACTCAACAAGTACACATAGAGCGACATTGATCGTGCTATAAGCATGGATCCCTATGTGCGGGAGTACATTCCGCTCAGGGAATGCCGACACGCGAGAAGGGGACGCCTCCACAGCAATGTATCGACGATAGAACTGCCTTTATTTCGCTAAATACCTGCTTAGTACACTTATTGGTCGTTTAAGGCTGCTGTAATGTTATTCATCATCATCATCAGCCTAACACAGTCCACTGCTGGACATAGGCCTCTCCAGTTAGGGTAAACATGTGGAGGATATACCCATAATCGCCACCCTGGGCAGGCGGGTTGCATTCGCAGGGCGTAGCGTCTCGCTCTGGTGACGCTAGTCGGCGACGTTCTATCCGAATATAATTTCTGCGTCCGCGCCATTTTCACACAACGCCGAACAATGCGGGAGCCTATCCAATATGCGCTTTATGCTAATTAATAAATTTTGAAGAGTGATTTTTAATTTTTCGCCACAATGGGACGAAAAACAAGGGAATGCTTTTATTTACGACGAAATTTTATGCAGCTTTTGAGTATGCGTTCACAAATAAATTCCTTTGGATCATGCAACGTACGTATGTCTTATTACGTCTCCGTATTTCAGATATACCGCGTATCGGCAAACGTAATGTAGGACGCCCTCAGGCCAGGTGGAGTGACCATTTGCGCAGGACGGCTTGCAAGTGCTGGATGCGAGAAGCCCAAAATCGACCTAAGTGGCGAACATTAGGAGAGGCCTATGTCCAGCAGTGGACTGACACGGGCTGATGATGATGCTTTCAAATATAAGGGAGCGACCTATCATTTCTTCGCTCCAAGCCATCCTCACCTGCCCGTGGTGCATCGTGCCGAACAACAAACGAGGCTCTGGCAAACCGACTGGTGGCGGTAAAACTATCACGATAGAAGGCGGAGCTGAATACCACAGGCCGATGACGGGCAGCGTCACCGGAGCAAGAAGCTACGCCCTGCGAACCTGCCTGCTCAACCTGCCTGCTGGAGAGGCCTATGTACAGCAGTGGACTGCAATCGGCTGATAACACACTTAAACACTACCTACACAATCGTACACTACACATTCACATACTTACCTGTACCTATTTTAAATTGTTACTTTTGATTTTGGTCGCGCAACGCAAAAGTGTAACCTTGTGACAAATGATTATCTACGTGACAGGCCTAGCCTAGTGTAGAAATCACAGCAACCTTTGTGTATTAGACTCTTCTGGACGCAACCTTAATTTTTAGAGTCCATCAATTGAAAATATGTAATGCTAGGGTTGTTAAATAAACTTTATTATTATATAAGTAAAACACAATGTATAAGATTGAAATGTACATAATTGAAATTGTCGATTTGTGGATGCGATCATAGAAGACATCATTTTTTTTCTAAATTGCATTGGCTTGGACATGCGTGTCGTGCGAAAAATGAGGCCGTAAGTTAACATCGATGATCGATTCCGTTAACATCGATGTTGCGATATTTTTCATATGGTAACATCGATGTTAAAACATCGATGTTTTTGCTTTCAACATCGATGATCATCGAACATCGATGTTCATCGAGCATCCCTAGCGGGATGCACCACGGGCAGGTAAGGTTGGCTTAGAGCGAAAAGGTGATAGGTCCCTCCCATACATCCCTTTGTGCATTACATTTAAAGATAGAGCTTTATACAAAGCAGGTCTAAAATCTATATGCAAACGAAATTGTCATCAAACCTGACCTACGTCACAACCGCAATCAAAACACACCACACCCAAGTCTCAAACGAGTCGGCTACAAGTCTCACTGCCAAGGGCGAGGGTCATCAGACTGAGCATGGCGACGTAAAAACGATAAACAAATATGTAGTAAGCAAGCCGGTCGCGCGGTCACCCGACTGGTTTGGGTAGTGCGAATGACGTTAGCATAATGTGAATTGCATACAAAAACATCTGGCTTCAATACATAGTTGACTGCACATACAATACATAGGTGCCCCTCCCAATGTGAAACTGACTCAAATAATTTTAAAAATTTAATGTTAATTTAATTAAATTGATTTGATTTATTGATTTGATTTAATTTAGTTGATTTAATCTAATTGATTTAATTTGATCGATTTGATTTAATTTAATTTAATTGATTTCATATAATTTTGTACTTACTAACATAGTTATTTAAGTTAATTTACGAACAATTTTGTATGGATATCTTTATCTGAAATAAACATTTATTATTATTATATTATAATTTATTTTATTTTAATCATAAATGGAATTTCGCGTCTCGGCAAACGTAGTGTAGGAAGCCCTCAGGCCAAGTAGAGTGACGGTTTGCGCCGGACAGCTGGCAAGTGTTGGATGCGAGAGGCCCGGGACCGATCGAAGTGGCGAGCATTAAGAGAGATCTTTGTCCAGCAGTGGACTGATGTAGGCTGATGATGGTGATGAAATGGAATTTACATAAAAATATAACATAAGCTAAACCTAAACTGTAAACCAATTCAAATTTTCATCCTTATCATCTTTATAGCTGGACTCTTCTTTACTGTTTTACTATATGTATTCATGATTCATTTATTTCGTTTGCATCGCGACGATCTTTATCGAACTTGAAATTCGGACTTGAAGATCGACTTATGAAATACTAGCTGTGCTCGCGACTTCGTCCGCGTGGAATAGTTATTTTTCCCCGTTTTTTTTACATTTTCCATTATTTATTCGCTCCTAATAGTTGCAACGCGATGTTATATAGCCTAAAGCCTTCCTCGATAAATAGTCTATTCAACACAAAAAGAATATTTCAATTCGGACCAGTAGTTCCTGAGATTAGCGCGTTCAAACAAACAAACAAACTCTTCAGCTTTATAATATTAGTTAAGATTTATTATTATCATGTTGATATTTATAATTGGAAGTCGCCGACGGTAAGTTTTGCCTATATTATTTACCTCGTGCTACCGTTCTTTAGAATTCAGCTATGAATTTTCCGAATAAATACGACTAAGAGACTTTCAAAAAGCGAGCCAAAAAATTCAAAATAATTGTACTTTGCATAAGTACTATAGTTCATTTGCGTTAAGAAAATAGTGACTGACAGGTCACTGACAGGCCACTAGCCAATTATAATTTCTAGCGTTTTAATTGGCTAGTGGCCTGTCAGTGACCTGTCAGTCACTATTTTCTTAACGCGAATGAACTATAGGTAAAGCAACAACTTAATTTCCATAAGCATCCACAGAGCGTACCCTTAGGCTACGTTCACACGGAGTCATTTTTCACGTATATCGTATACGAGATTTTATCGAATATCGTAGTGACAGCCAAATTTGTATAGCAATTTTTAAAATCGTTCACACGGCGTCTATACGAGAAAATCGCGTATTCGAGACATATTTTTTACCGTATGCCGTAGGGTCTTACCACCGGGAATGCGAGATTATCGAAACGATTTTAACGAATGCGATACTCATTGGCGCTTGCGTTTACGTTGAGAAGTTCACACGGACAAACTGGTATCTCGTACACGAGACGCACGCGGGGGCAGGCAGCCGCCAGTCGTGTTCGGAACGTCGTTAAATATAAAAGAATTGGAACACGGGGATCCATGTCGGTGTGCACTCAACGACTGGCGGCAGGTTGCATCAAATAGACGTCGCGCGCCGCGGCGGCTGTCACGTGTACGGGAAGACCGTATACGAGAAAAAACCGTGGGCCTCGCACCGTGTGAACAGCCGTCCCGTATACGGTACTCCCGTAAGCGAGAAAATATCGAATCGAATAGTCGCCGTGTGAACGTAGCCTTACATTGTCATTATGTTATTAAAGGCGATTTGTCACGCAATTAGTTGAGATAGTGTTGTCAAACTATCGATACTATCTTGTCTATACTACTCATCATCATCATCAGCCTATTGCAGTCCACTGCTGGACATACGCCTCTTCAGTTGTTCGCCACTTTGAGCAAACATCTGAAGGATATACCTACTCATAATCGCCACGTTGGGCAGGCGGGTTGACGATCGCAGGTCGTAGCTTCTCGTTCCGGTAACGCTGAGCTCGTTATCAGTCTGTGGTATTTAGCTGCGTCTTCGTGAAGGTTATACCGCCACCAGTCGGTTGCCAGCGCCTTGTTTGCAAGTAACTGCTCAGTTACCTGTCAGTTGCCAGTGCCATGCCGGCCCAACCCAAACCCCCCACGAGCTCCGAAAACCCTACTCAAGTCGAGCGAAGATTCGCTATGCCCTACCTGTCTGACTATCATCATCATCATCAGCCCACATCAGTCCACTGCTGGACATAGGCCTCTCCCAATGCTCGCCACTTCGCTCGGTCCCGGGCCTTTCGCATCCAGCACTTGCCAGCCGTCCTGCGCAAATCGTCACTCCACCTTGCCTGAGGGCGCCCTACACTACGTTTGCCGAGACGCGGTCTCCACTCCAGAACTCGTATACCCCAGCGGTTATCGGTTCTGCGGCTGATATGGCCAGCCCACTGCCACTTCAGCTTACTGATCCGGTGAGCTATGTCGGTAACTTTGGTTCTCTGCCGGATCACCTCATTTCGGATCCGATCTCGCAGAGAGACGCCGAGCATAGCCCTTTCCATAGCTCGCTGAGCGTCCTTCAACTTGTGGACTAGCCGTACCGTAAGTGTCCACGTTTCGGCTCCGTATGTCATAACCGGTAGAACGCACTGAACGAAGACTTTCGTCTTTAGGCACTGTGGGATCGACGATGTGAAGACTCGACGAAGTCTGACTATTTATTATTGCAATGGTCAACTGCCATAAGCATTGCCCGCACTGCCCATACGTTTATCGATACAATTGTTTCTACCCAACTATCGATACTTCATAGTAAACATGAAGTGGCAACACTACGATAATCGGTAGCCGGTAAATACGTGACCGAAATACCGATGCCGAAATGACAATACCATAGGATCGGTAATCATTTGCCAATAAACGGTTAGCGTGACGGCGATAACTGTTACAATAACAGTTCCGTTCTGGTAACTGTTATGGAAATAGCAGGTTATATGCGGTGATAGTTTCAACTGTTCTTTGATGAGGTTGGTTAATTTACCATAACAATTTTAAGAGCCTGTTAAGGGCGGGCGGCGGAAATACGGCTTGGCTATAGATAGACGAACGAACAGACAACGAACTCTTAGTAATAGGGTTCCGATTTTACCATTTGGGTACGAAACCCTATAAGTGAATGACGTGATTTTACCTGTTATAATATTGAAGTGACAGATGTTTAGTATTTTAACCACACTAACATTTGTGGATGAAAATAAATAAACAATTTTTAAATACTTAAATAACGAGATAGAGGTTCCAAACCGGATCCTAAGAACGCAATTTCGCGCCGAACGAGAATTGAATGCACTTTAGCAGCGCAATACCATACGCAAATAGCAACAATACTCGGCAGAAAGCCAACCGAAATACGTGATGGATTCGCTTAAATGACAATAGCGTCGGATTGGCAATCGTACCCCAATAAACAGATGCCGTGACTGCGATAACTGTTACTCTGTGCTGGTAACTGTTATCGGGTGATTTGCGGTGATTTGATTATTGCGGGGAATTGTTTAGCGATGTGGACAAGGAATCTGTGTTAATAGACTTGTGTTAAAACGTTTACTTGACTGACTTGTGTTAACTTTTTTTTATGCAAGAGGCGGCAGACGAGCAAATGTGATGCCTGATGGTAAGCAGTCGAAACCGCCCACCCTTAACTTGTGTTAAGTTACCGACATAGCCCAAAGGATTAGCACACTGGAATGGCAGTGGACCGGTCATGTCTGCCGCAGAGCCGACAATAGGTGGAGCAGACGAATCTTGGAGTGGACACCGCGTTTAGGCAAACGTAGTGTAGGACGCCCCGCAACCCGCTGGGCGGATGACCTTAGAAGAACTGCTGACAATTGCTTGATGGGGGAAGCCCGGGATAGAGAAATGTGCCGTGAATTAAAGGAGGCCTACGTTCAGCAGTGGATGGTTCAAGGCTGTTGACTGATTGACAAAACGTTTCCTTAGAAAATTTTACTTAACTTTGCTATTGTCTAATCTTGAGTGGAAGGGCGGTACTGCTTAACATCGAACAAGCCGCTTGCTCGTCTGCCACCAACAGTAATTGATTAGCATCTCCAGTTATTCGCCACATTGGGCAAACATCGGAAGGATATACCCATAACTGCCACGCTGGGCAGGCGGTTTGGCGATCGCAGGGTGTAGCTTCTCGCCCGGTGACGCTGCTGCCCGTCCATCGGTCCGTGGTATTTAGCTACGCCTTCAACTGTGATGGTTATACCGCCACCAGTCGGTTGCCAGCGCCTCGTTTGTTATTCGGCAGGATGCACCACGGGCAAGTGAGGTTGGCTTGGAGTGAAAAGATGATAGACCGCTCACTTCGATCCAAAAAAAAAAAATACTGTAAATACCAAATTTTTGTGTAGGTATTTGTCAATATTGATTTTTAATTTCAAAACACTATTTAACTGTGTAAATATTAGCATCAGTCCAAAATTTAAGCACCTACTACTTACTCTTAAAGGTAGGTCATCACCGTTGGTTCATCTCAAGGTTTTTTAAATGCAAATATATGTCAAACATGAACACGTTTGTAGCCTAAATTAATGGCATGTGTTAATACAGTATGTAAATAATATTGTATTGCACGGGTATTGTCTTAAGAAGTAATTGTATAAACCGCATTTGGATTTTAAAATATAATCAGAAAAAAAATCCAAAAGTTTTGGGGTTCCCCATACATAGAACTGAAACACAATTTTTTATCAATCCTATACGTGTGGGGTATCTATGGATAGTGTTTTAAAATGATGTTGAGGTTTCTAACATCATTTTTTTCCAAAGTGGTAAAATAAAATGTTCTCTGATATTTGTTTATCAGACTTAACTCGTAAATTAATTTAACGGATTGCATGAAAAATATACATTTTGATTGTGATAATCAATTTCACGAACTCGCAAAGGGAATAGACGCCCCCAATTTTATTATTCCAAAATATCCGTTACGTAATCTCACCTTACCCTTATTCCAAATCAAATTCGCCCCAAGAAAACAAACGGGTCCAAATTCATTTCTGTCGTCATCGTAAATTACAATTTTGCAGCCGGTCTGGGCTTTCCTCGAAAATTTCCGGGGTCTAAACTAGTGATGGGAAAATGTTACGTACAACTAAAAGTATTTGATTGAGAATCATCTCGAATTAAATAACCCAAGACAAGACATGCCACGCTGGGCCACACATGGCCATCTAGCCGCAAACTAAGCCGAAGCTTGTACTATGGGTACTAGACAACTGATAAACTTAGGTACTTAAATACTTTTTTTGTAAATAAATACATATTATACATAGAAAACACCTAGACCAATACAAACAGACATGTTCATGAACAGAAATGTTTGTACTGTGCGGGAATCGAACCTACGACCCTTGGCTCAGAGGGCAGAGGTCACTACCAAATGAGCCATCGAACCAGTCAATTAAGTATTATATCTACTCTAAGCTACATCTACTCAACTACTTTAAGTTATTGAATTTTCTACATTGCACACACAAAAATACAAATCTTCCCTTCTTTGTAACAGAGCTATCAGAGAAGATGTAGATAGACAAAGACCCATTTCAGCAATTCTTGGGATGGTACATTCAACTTGAGTAACATAAGGCTATTTTATTGCTAGAAAAGATTAAAGATCCTTACTAAAACGCGTATTACGTCACCCAAGAAATGTTTATCTGAAATACTCTAAGCAAAGCGACGCGTAGTTAGATAGATAGATACTCTTTATTGCACAAACACAGACATTACAGGAAAACATATCAGAAACAAAACATAGTCTGGTCTGGGTGTTTTTTATGTTTAATGTGTATTTATTTACAAAAAAAAGTATCTAAGTAAGTTTATCAGTTGTCTAGTACCCATAGCATAAGCTTCGGCTTAGTTTGGGGCTAGATGGCGATGAGTGGCCCAGCGTGGCATGTCTTAGGTTATTTATTTATTTATAGTACAACTTAGGCGGTCTTATCGCTTGTAGCGATCTCTTCCAGACAACCTTCAGGTAGAGGAAACCAGTTTCACAAGAAATGGGTATCCTGGTGTAAAACTATCTACTGATAAGTTAAGTTGGCAAATACATAAACATAAATATACCAAGTACTATTACATTGTATGAATACAAATATAATACATACAAATACATATAAATAAATTATACATATATTAAATAAAATTACATGTAGTTATTAGTTAGCGTTAGGAAATATTAGGAAATGGGTATATACTCGTACTTATGAAATATCAGGAAATGGGCAGCAGAATTTATCTGGATACAAATAAAACCCACTGCGGTCACCAACCGCCTTACAAACGTGGTGACCAAAGCAAATATCTCCAAATGACAATTGTCATTATTAAGGTATGTAACCTAGAAGTGGACGTTTCCCTTAGTCGTCTTCTACCACGAGACGAAATGTTAACGAGAGGAAAGGACATCAAAAAAAAACCAAAGGAAGGATCATCATCCCATCTCTAGAAGTACGTGACGCGCATGGCCCATGTAAATGGGGTGACGTCACGGGTTCCCCGATTCGTTATCGGGAACGAGTTGATTTTGGGCGGCACTTGATAAAGTCTGGTACCATCCTCTGGAGTGCGGGGGTCGTTATGATAAAGTCGACGGTGGCGGATCATATTTTAAGAGGCTCTGTTGTAATTAGAGGATTCGATCCTGGTCGATTTTTCTGATCCCGGGATTTCGGGATTTTCTACAGTCGGTCCCGGGATCCCGGGACAGTCCCGGGATTATATTGGTAATAGAAAGTGATAACAAAAAGACAGTAAAACCTCAAAATCAAATTTTTATTTTAAATCTTTAGTCAAATTTTCAAAAAACTGAACAAAGGCCTTGGCGTGGAAGGTCTCTTCCAGCACATAACCGGTAGTGCAGGTATGCCGAATCGGCAGGGCAGCCAATCTGAATTTCCGTCAGAAACAGCATCGCAGGCCTCGCCGTCTCGAGGTGTTGGTGGACGGCGTTGAGGTTTGCATGGAGTCCACGGATGTTGGTGAACTCCCCTCAAACAGCGAGCTGGTGGGGGAGGATTAGGATGCCGCTGTAGGACGTGTGCGATGTCGTCGTCGTGTCATTGAAGTGGATAAGGGAGGGAGGGCGTGGAAGAAGTGACCGTTTTCGCGGCAAGAACTAGAAAAGGCGCGGAATCTCGCATTGGTCACTGAATGCACAGGCATTGGTACAGACCACACTGTCCAAATACAGTGTGGTACAGCGGGAGCCAGTCAGCCAGACGGAAGGTTTTAACTTCAGTGCCGCCCCTGCACAATACTGACTATTATTTAAAATGATCAATCTACATCAGACAAGTAATCAAAGAAGAAAAGGCGATGGCGGATGATAATTCGATAAACTCCAAGACCTTTAATGCATGTTTATTTTATAATGAATTCATTAACTAGCAAAATAAATATCAATACTTATCACGACGTGATGAGGAATTTTTAGATACTTTTACACATAATCCGGTACCCGTCGTTAGCAAAATCAAATGAAATCAGCCGTGGAAATGAGATGGCCGTCAAAACGTCAAATGAAAGCATGAATGAAAGTAAGTGCGTTTCGTTTTAAAAATATATCAATCCCGAAAATCCCGGGACTCTTTAATTTAATCCCGAAAATTTCGGGGACTAAAATATGACCGGGATCCCGGGATCCTCTAGTTGTAATATCGCTTTGAATACGCCTGTCACATATGCAAGTCTTACTTATAATAAATCTGTTAGAGAGGTCAATTCTGTACATGTAATAATATTTTCAAAATAACTTCAGGTGGGTAACAATCAGGTCATAGTGGATCGATACTGATGCCAAAAATGCAATCAGTAAATTTTTTGTCTGTCTGTCCGTCTTCATCATCATCATCATCAGCCTATTACAGTCCACTGCTGGACATAGGCCTCTCCAGTTGTTCGCCACTTAGGGCAAACATCTGGAGGATATACCCATAATCGCCACGCTGGGCAGGCGCGTTGGCGATCGCAGCGCTTAGCTTCTCGCTCCAGTGGACGCTGGCTGCCCGTCACCGGTCTTTAGTATTTAGCTACGCCTTCAATTGTTATTGTTATACCGCCACCAGTCGGGTTGCCAGTGCCTCGTTGTGTTATTCATCAGGATGCACCACGGGCAGGTGGGGTTTGGCTTGAAGCGAAATGATGATAGCCGCTCCCTTACATCATTGTCTGTCCGTCTGTCTGTCTGAATATGTTTGTTATAGAAACAAAAACTACTCGACGAATTTTAAGGAAACATGGTACAATTATTTTGCATACTCCTCAGACAGGTTATAGTAGTAAGTATGAATAGTAGGTACACTTTTTATCACGCTACAATCAATAGGGTGCAGTGAAGGTAAGTGTTGGGGAAAACGGGGGAGATTTTTTTATCTGTATGTTTGATCGCGCATCACGCAAAAAGTACTGATAGGAATTTTGGAACTCGATATAACGACAAACAGAAATGTTCATGCACACGAATTAATTTGGAATTTCAAAAGAAACATTTTGTGTAAGATGAAGGTTTCTATAGATTACATATTTTTAGGTATCAGAGGTTACACAATATGCACCCAGATGGTCGATTAAGAACGCTGCATGATGCAATTAATCATCAATATAGGTTTTTCCTTGATTATAAGTACAACGTACCGAGTTTCTTAATTGCTCTTACGGAAAAACTGGCCCTAATTTTTTAATTGCACTTAAGGAAAACTCAGTCGGAAAATGAAAGGTAGACAAAATTTCTTAACAAAATTACAAAATGTATTGTGAAAATTCCAATAACAAATGGTAATTTCTGCCACAGTCTAAGTAACATTAGGAACTTTTGTTGCTGCCTGCTTGAGATTCAAGAAAAAAAAAAACTCGTTTATTTAAAGTTTCATTGTATCTGAATTGTAGATTTCTCAAGTTGAAAGCGGGGGAATTTTAAAGCGCGTGGTTTTTTTTTGTATGTTTTTCGCAAATGAGTTGGTAGTTTGTGCAAAAATTTGCATGGGAGGTAGGTAAGATGCTCGTTTGATTGATCACTTTGTGACCTGAATGCATAAGTGACATCAAAAAGAAACTGGTTACTCATTTTTAACCGACTTTAAAAAAGAAGGAGGTTGTCAATTCGCCTGGATATTATTTTTTTGTATGTTTCTTACACCACTTGTCTCCGAGACTTGTGAACTGAGAACCTCGTCCTTTTTTTGAAGTCGGTTAAAAATAACCCTTATATTTACAATTCAGGAATAATGGACATTTTCAATACTTGGTATAATCCACGTGAAATTAAATTACATGAATTCCTATAAAATCGCTGGTTCGTTAAGGTCAAGTCGATTCTTAAAGCAATAATCCCATATTCCAGTCACAGTTTACAACTAAAAATAAAATTAGACTTCTATTCCGAGCAATTATAATATTCATGAGATGGTAATTAGACCACCAAAGCCTTTTGACTACGTATTGTTATTTACGCATTGCTGATCGAAGTATGACAGTAAATGTTAAAATGGGTATTAGTGCTGGTATTACGATTAGCGGGCAAAAATACGTGCCATATCGTCGCTGCGCGTGCAATACCGCGAAAGAGCAGTTTGTAAAAACCGCGTATCTACGTTTTCGCGAATTTACAGGAGACAGAAAAAACATAATATTATCTGTCATTTACCTACATTTTGCGCGATATTTCAATTTTGTCCCTTTTGCTGTTACGCGGTATTAACAAAGTGCTCTTCCGCGGTATTGCACGCGCAGCGACGATATGGTGCATAAAAGTACTTCTTCTCTTAATTGTGGGTAGTCTATTCTAAAGAATGATGCCAGCATAATATTCTAGCATTGTACTTACCGAGACGAACAACCGTCCGATGTTACCATCGTCGTCTCGTCATCGTCTCCTCACCCTAATGGTAGACTTTCGACCAGAGCGGCTCCAGCGACACTAACGCTGCGTCCGAGCCGTTGCGTCAGTGTCGCAGCAGCTCTGACGCATACGTGCTCATATAAGCTTAGCATATTATTCACTAACATCTGAGATACATGCTTAGAAGCAAATGGTAGAATTTCTAACCCTGTTATTTTCAATATACATAGGACAAAAAAATACTTTCAACGTTTCAACTCACGTCGCTCTCAAGAGCACGTCTGTCGAAACACCCCGCATGTTCCGCTATAACGCCGGTGCCCTTCGTAATCGGTCGTCGGCATATCGGCGCTGATTGAAGCGCGTCCCGGCACCTGGGCCCACTATCGAAAGCGACTTTTTCCTTAAGCGCAATCGTTCAGGCGAGCATAAGTTTACCATCGATATTTCGGACCGGTTGGATTTAGTGATAGTGAACCCTGATTCTGAAACAACGTCGTCCGGATCGTGTTTCTTCGGCTTAGAAGCTCGTCGGGGGTTAGAGTTAACCCGGCATGGCGGTGGCAACTGACAGGTAACTGACCAACAGGCAAGTAACTACTTGCCTGTTATCACAGCGACATGGATAAAGATAAAACCTTGAAGTGGTAGAATAAACAGTCTAGATCACCGTACACACGACAAAACACCCATGAAGTGGCTTTTTGTTTCGGAATTTCAAAGCAATATTATTTGGTTAATCTGTTCAAATTGACTTTCGCTGGGCTGACTGAGCTATCCTTGACCAAATCATGCACAATAGCGCAAGATTTAGTCACAATTTTAGCGCACAAAGCTCTTCTACCCTTAATAAACGTAGCCAAAACATTCCAAAAAACAAACAGTGGCATTTCATAAGGTGTTACCGAAACGTTACCTCGTAATTCATTGTCGGTATAAATGAGTGCCATTCCGTTTTATTGAGGAAAAAGTGAAGGCACCAATCGTACTCCCGGCCCGTCCCTCACTCATACATCATCCAGAAACCTCAAGTTATTTGCAGGGATCAAGTCGGATGTTTGTTTACTTCGCCAACGAGGAAATTATGTCTCTAAAAACAGTTTGTGTTCTGCCAAAGTGGCTGTTACTTTAAACCCCGAAACAGAGAGGTATAATATTCTTTAAGTTGGGTGGGTTAGATAAGTTTTGAGTAGGTTTTTTTTTATAGTAGCTCGACATAATGGCTTCCCTGCGCCTAATGGAAAGCGAAAGAGAAGCCCAAGTTGCTGTGTGGATGCGGTAAGAAGGTTTTTAATGATTCCCCTTTAAAAAATATGAGCCGCGAATAACTGAGTCTTAAGGCAAGCAGTTCAATAATTAAATTAGCGACCACCGTTGCTTCGCTTCGAGTATTTCATTTCTGTGTCTATCTATACTATACATCTATACTATGCATGTATTATACATATAAACCCAACTTCTTGAATCACTCAACCTATATAAAAAGTGCGCTAATATCCGTACTTTTCCGGGCCTCTCGTATCCAGCACTTGCCAGCCGTCCTGCGCAAATCGTCACTCCACCTTGGCTGAGGGCGTCCTACACTACGTTTGCCGAGACGCGGTCTCCACTCCAAACCTGAGAAACCTAGGCTATATTTATTGCTAAAAAAGTAGAAATCCTTACTAAAACGCCAATAATGTAATCAAATTAAATGTTTATATCAAATACTCGAGTCACCAGTAATAAAATAAACAAAACAAGTCTCTTTCAGACTGGCGTTAAAAGATAAACATGACTTTTTAATTGCTTAAAAACACAGAAAAAGCGTGTTCTAATCAAAACATTTACATACTGACTACACGTTCTAATTGTTAATTGCCACTGATCAATACGATAGGTGTAAACATTGTGTTTTATTTCCATTTGGTTTTAAATAAAATAAAAACGATGTTGTAGGAATAAAAATACAAGGCATTGAATAAAATGTGTAAATGTAATGTTATAATGCTGTTAGTACAAAGATTTAAAAGGTACGTGCATGGAAAATGCAAATAAAAACCGATTTGTAAACTTCATTCATTTTACCATAACGTTACTTATTGTATGATATTACTAGCTTTTTCCCGCGGCTTCGCACGCGTTAAATTCGGGGTAAATGCTCCATACAAACTTCCACCCCCCATTTTAGAAGTGGGGGTTAGAAAGGGCAAAGAAGTAGCCTATGTTACTCTCCATCCCTTCAACTATCTCCACTATATATAAGAGAGGTAGGGCATGGCGAATCTTCGCTCGAATTGAGCCGCCCGTCCGGGGAAGGACCTCCACCCTATAGAATACCGCAGCCAAATGACCTCCGGGTCATGTTCCTGTCGGTGAGTAGGGTTTCCGGAGCTCGTGGGGGGTTGGGGTTGGGCCGACATGGCGGTGGCAACTGACAGGTAACTAAACAGTTACTTGCCCGTTGTCACAGCGACTTGGGCTTCTCTCTCGCTTTCCATCAGGCGTAGGGAAGCCATTATGTCGAGCTACTATAAAAAAAAAAAATCACCGTCAATTCGTCGCTCCATTTTGCCGTGAAAGAAAGACAAACATACAGACAGACAGACAAACATTTATAATATTAGTATGGATACAAAATATGAGTATCAGGTGAATAATTGACTGAAGATTTTTTTTATATTGTTTTTCTTCTTCTTTTCGTGTCGATAGCAACAAAAATAGTTTAAACCCTCCGTGACCAAAACTCCGCCACACGGACAGCATTTTCAGTAGCGAGCAGACGGTCCTCTCGCGTACATCTGTCCGGACAAGCAGGACGGTCCAAGAGGCGAGTCATGGTCATATTGTTTTTGTAATGTTAGTACCTACGTGAAGTATAAAAAAAATCATCATCAGCCTATCGCAGTCGTCCTGGCCATAAGCCTCTCCAGTTGTTCGCCACTTTGGGCTGACATCTGGAGGCTTTACAAGTAATCACCACGTGGGGCAGGTTGGTTGACAATGGCAGGTCGTAGCTTCTCATTGGCCAGTGATAGATACCACAGGCCAAGCGTAAGCGTAGCTAGATAGCTACGCTTTCAATCGAGATGATTATATCGCTTCCGGTCTCCATAGTACATTTGCTTACGCTACTTTGGGTCTGAGCAATCATCATCGTCTTAGCGTTGTCCCGGTTTGTGCCTCTAGGCCCAAGGTCCGCTTTGACCATGATCCTAGATTCAGCGAGTCTGGTTATTAAATTGGGTCGGAGCATTATAGGTAGGATATTCTGTGTCATTTACTTATTTGACACAGGCCTATAGATATATTTGTATCAAAGTAAACTATTGCCGTAAACAACGATTAAAGGGAACAGAAAAGACATAAGCAACAAAGAATCCCTTCCCCTAGTTAGTGAGATAACAATCATTTTTCCGTTCAAACAAAAATAAGGGCTGGAACGTAACAAAGCCAACCAATCATGCGTCGATTGCTCCAATATTTGATCCGTCAGTGTCGTCCCAAAGTAGTGTTGGGGACTTATAAGTGTCGGTACATTTGTCCCGTATAATGACACTATAATTCTAATACGTAATTTTTTTTTGTAATAGCTCGACATAATGGCTTCCCTACGCCTGATGGAAAGCGAAAGAGAAGCCCAAATCACTGTGACAACTGGCAAGTAACTGGTTAGTAACTTGTCAGTTGCCACTGCCATGCCGGCCCAACCCTACCCCCCATGAGCTCCGGAGACCCTACTCACCAGCAGAAACACGATCCGGAGGTCATTTGGCTGCGGTATTCTGTAGGGTGGAGGTCCTTCCCCGGACGGGCGGCTCAATTCGAGCGAAGATTCGCTATGCCCTACCTCTCTTAAACTACAATCAATAAAATTCAAACAATCGGATGTAAGAGGTAGATGTATCATCTTTTCGCTCTAATCTACATTAACCTGCCCATTCTACATCCGAATAACAAACGAGGCTCTGGCAATCGACGGTATAACCATAACAATTGAAGGCGTAGCTAAACACGAGCCGATGATGGGCAGCAATGTTACGGGTGCAAGAAGCAATGCCTTGCTATCGGCAACCAGCCTGTCCCGTGTAGCGATTATGGGCAAATCATCCCGATATTCTGTGTCCAGCAGTGGACTGCGATAGGTCTATGATGATGATCATGTAATGCTTCGTACTGGGTCAGTACAAAAATGAGTACAAACAGCTTTTCAATTCGCGTGCTTCCCAGCACTAGCTCAAAGTTGGTTTGTTTTGTTTCCTGCCACTAAATTCTTTAGATATTTTGCAAGGATCATGTGTAGCGTTCGTTGACTGATGTTGTAGCGGTCGAATGAATGTCTTATGGAAGGTTTCTGTTGCTGCTTAACATAAAATATAAAGGTTTTAAATTTGATCTCCAATCCCAAATGATAAATACGATCATCGCGATGCAGGCGATAAAAAATGTATTATTATGTATGATTGTTTGTTGGTATCTAATAAGCACCGAATTCACTAAATCGTTTTTAAAAGTTCTTTCACAGTTACACAACTGTGAACAGCTACACAGCTGCACTATCTCCGGGCTGTATTATATACTAGCTGTGCTCGCGACTTCGTCCGCGTGGAATAGTTATTTTTTCCCCGTTTTGTTTACATTTTCCATTATTTCTTCGCTCGTAATAGTTGCAGCGTGATGTTATATAGCCTAAAGCCTTCCTCGATATATGGTCTATTCAACACAAAAAGAATTTTTCAATTCGGTCCAGTAGTTCCTGAGATTAGCGCGTTCAAACAAACAAACAAACTCTTCAGCTTTATAATATTAAAAGTTAAGATACATCATCTTCATCAGCTTAAAGACGTCAACTGCTGGACATAGGACGATCCTAATGACTCCAAAAAACTACTATCAATGTATAACAGTTATGTCATAATATAGCCTGTTCCAAGTTGATGCACTGTGCGAAAGAATACCTCCAGATACTTGTGACGTATTTTAATAAAATTTGAACGCTACAGTAAACACTATAAATGGTCGAAGTGAACATAGTTAGGTATGATAATCCTGTTACGTAGTTCCGAAGGTAGAGCGCTCTTATCGTCTCAAGGATAACTCAATTGGTCTAACCCCTACTAGAGATATGTCTCTGCTAATATTGAATTATGTTCAAAACTGCAAACTGTTTTAGCATATTTTGACAGTGTGTTTATATTCAGCAGGGTCCCAGGTCGGGCAACTTATGAATGATAGAAAGTATAATTAGATTTAGATTTGTTCTACAGACGACCAGTGTGATGGAACTGATGGATGTCACTTATTGACGGAACTTGATAAAATTTGTAGGCTCCTTCTTCTAGGTTACTATTAACCATTGCCTGAGGCAAATAATTACATTTATTACAATAGTATTCATTTACGAAAAGAAGTATGTAAGTGAATTTCGTTGGCAAGTACCCATAGAACTAGCTTCAACTTAGTTTGGTATCTGATTGCGCTGTGTGGCCCAGTGTAGCGTTATATATTCTGTAATAATAATAATAAATTCTTTATTTGCATTAAACATAGGTCTAAAATATACATAATGCGTGCTCATGTCTTGCGAATATAAAATTGCATGCAAATGTTGGATCTAAATTAAATTTAGGCAGTTGAAATTCGATACATTCTGCAAAAGTAATAATAATCTTATGACACTTAAAACATTCTTCAGTTATACATATATTCTGTGTACCATCCATCGCACTTATTTTTCTTTTTTCCCGCTCGATAAACTTCCATCGCTTACCAACCTTGAGAATCACATCTCCAAATCTCCACGCAGTGCTATCACGTATACGAAACGCTGTCTGACCTTAATTACCGAAAGGTAAGAACCCTAGGGAATCTAGATTGTGTCCGAGCCGAGGTCAGCGACCGTGGTACCGCCCGTGACGTCATTACAGCCTCTCCCGAGACGGACGGATTATACAAGCTCACTTAATTATGGTAAGGTCAGCCTTAACGTTTGGGATATTGACTGAAGGTGGTACCAGGTTATCGTGATTATCTTCACTCATTTGTACATGTATGTTGCATGGATGGATATGTTTTTTTTTAATCCTATAGGAGTAAATATGATTTTGACTTAGGCTTCGCAAAAAATTACAGATAGTTATTTTTAAAAAAGCCTTAAAATAGAGATGTAAGGGAGCTTCGATGACATAGGACGATCCTAATTACTCCAAAAAACTACTATCAATGTATAACAGTTATGTCATAATATAGCCTGTTCCAAGTTGATGCACTGTGCGAAAGAATACCTCCAGATACTTGTGACGTATTTTAATAAAATTTGAACGCTACAGTAAACACTATAAATGGTCGAAGTGAACATAGTTAGGTATGATAATCCTGTTACGTAGTTCCGAAGGTAGAGCGCTCTTATCGTCTCAAGGATAACTCAATTGGTCTAACCCCTACTAGAGATATGTCTCTGCTAATATTGAATTATGTTCAAAACTGCAAACTGTTTTAGCATATTATGACAGTGTGTTTATATTCAGCAAGGTCCCAGGTCGGGCAACTTATGAATGATAGAAAGTATAATTAGATTTAGATTTGTTCTACAGACGACCAGTGTGATGGATGTCACTTATTGACGGAACTTGATAAAATTTGTAGGCTCCTTCCTCTAGGTTGCTATTAACCATTGCATGAGGCAAAGAATTACATTTATTACAATAGTATTCATTTACGAAAAAAGTATGTAAGTGAGTTTCGTTGGCAAGTACCCATAGAACAAGCTTCAATTTAGTTTAGTACCAGATTGCGCTGTGTGGCCCAGTATAGCGTTATATATTCTGAAATAATAATAATAATAATTTTTTTATTTGCATTAAACATGGTATACATAGGTCTAAAATATAGGTACATAATGCGTGCTCATGTCTTGCGAATATAAAATGGCATGCAAATGTTGGATCTAAATTAAATTTAGGCAGTTGAAATTCGATACATTCTGCAAAAGTAATAATAATCTTATGACACTTAAAATATTCTTCCGTTATACATTATATTCTGTGTACCATCCATCGCACTTATTTTTCTTTTTTCCCGCTCGATAACCTTCCATCGCTTACCAACCTTGAGAATCACATCTCCAAATCTCCACGCAGTGCTATCACGTACACGAAACGCTGTCTGACCTTAATTACCGAAAGGTAAGAACCCTAGGGAATCTAGATTGTGTCCGAGCCGAGGTCAGCGACCGTGGTACCGCCCGTGACGTCATTACAGCCTCTCCCGAGACGGACGGATTATACAAGCTCACTTAATTATGGTAAGGTCAGCCTCAACGTTTGTGATACTGACTGAAGGTGGTACCAGGTTATCGTGATTATCTTCACTCATTTGTACATGTATGTTGCATGGATGGATATGTTTATTTTTAATCCTATAGGAGTAAATATGATTTTGACTTAGGCTTCGCAAAAAATTACAGATAGTTATTTATAAAAAAGCCTTAAAATAGAGATGTAAGGGAGCTTCGTATCATCTTTTCGCTCCAAGTCGCCCTCACCTGCCCGTAGTGCATCCTGCCACTTAACAAACGTAGCACTGGCAACCGACTGGTACCGGTAAAACCATCACGATAGAAGACGTAGCTAAATACCACAGGCCGATGACGGGCAGCAGCGTCACCGAAGCAAAAAGCTACGCCCTGCAATCACCAACCCGCCTCCCCAGGGTGGCGATTATGGGTAAATCCTCCAAACCAAAGTGCTGAACAACTAGAGAGGCCTATGTCCAGCAGTGGGCTGATGATGATGATGAGGCCCTAAAGTTAAACAACAACAAACTATCCAGCAATAAAACAAAAATCTAGCCAGAGTTCTGAACAAAACGAATTCAATACTTTAAGTCAACACTTTTCTGAGTTACACCGGGCGCGGTCCACATTCCTTACTCTAAACTAATTAAAAGAATAATTTGTAAGAAAGGAACGTCTGGAACGCGTTTTTAATATACTTAATACCAGATGTGGTCGGCGAGATGGTCGTAGAAACTAACTTTGTTTTTAAAAGATGCCTCTATTTGAAAGATGTTTGAAAGAGATCGGTAAAGTTTGACTGTAATCGATTTAAATCGATCACTTGATAGTTGCAACCGCTATGCTGACCTGTAATACATATAGCAACGATATAGCCCCTCAAAAATACTAAAGTGGTCCCATGCTCTGATCGGAAAGGTCCAACTCAAAGTTAACGCACCCTCATCAGGGGTGTGTCACGACCCCGTAATTAATTATGTTAGCATGAATCTGCCGTAATCATTAAAAATTCTCTTCACACTCCGTCTAATTACGCTTACGTAGGGCTTGTGCAATGAAAGCGTTTGTAAAAATACTTTTAATATTCAATTTTGATATGTCTGATAGTAAACGTCATGACTGATTTCTGCAATCATCATCAGCCCATCACATATAATATTAGGGGCAGTGAAGGCACTTTGCCGACCTACACTAATTTAACAGAGGCATAGCGAATCTTCGCTCGAATTGAGCTGCGCGTCCGGGGAAGGACAGTCACACTCATAAGCATAAGAATAATAATAAATAACTAAATAATAAATAAATTGCCCAAGACATGCCACGCTGGGCCACACAGCGCCACCTAGCCCCAAACTAAGCCGAAGCTTGTACTATGGGTACTAGACAACTGATAAACTTACATACGACGACGATAAGATACATTTTTTTTTTGTAAATAAATACATATTATACATAGAAAACACCCAGACCAATACAAGCAGACATGTTCATGAACACAAATGTTTGTACTGTGCGGGAATCGAACCCACGACCCTTGGCTCAGAGGGCAGAGGTCACTACCAAATGAGCCACCGAGCCTGTCAAAATAGTGTAAGAGTGTATGGTGTGCGTGTAAAAATGTAAGTAGGTACATTAAGATATTATTTTCGACCATATTATTCCAACCTCCATTTCAATCCAACTCCCTCACCGCCCTAATAGTTACATCAACGTTTCATCTCCGAACTAACCCCACCGTCCCGGAGCTAAATTTGATCAACCTCCTTCGCTGCCGCTCTATCCGCCATCTTGACTGAAATAGATTAAAAATGGCGGTCGTGACGAATTTTATGTCGTCCCGACCGCGATAATGTCGTTATCGGAACCAATGACGACTTTACGACTTAGTTGGGGCGGTTGAGTGTTTTAAAGGTAACCGTTTTTAGTGTGGTTGATGTAATGGTAAAAGGGTAATAAGATTGGATCAAGGATAGAACGGTTTTGTGTGCGGTAAAAATGTGACTTAAATCATCTATTTTCTATTTATACTTATAATTAATCTCTAGAGAAGTCAATTCTGTAAATGAAATATATTTACAAAATAACTATCAGGGAGTGATTAGTGATCGATACTGATGCCAAAAATGCAATCAGTAAAATGTTTGTCTGTCTGTCTGTATGTTCGTTACATACATACTCGCATACATAGCAAGCTCAATCCCATTTTAGCTTGGCTCCATTATGAAATATCATATTGGAGTCGCTCTTTTCTGCTTTCTTTACTAGGAATCGAACTCACAACCCTTGGATTAAGAGACAGAGGTCACTATAAAATGAGCCATCGAACCAAACAAAATCATGGAAAGTTGTATAAAAAAAAACCTCTTTCAGCACCTTAACCCATATCTTCCCAAGACTCGAAATCATAAAATATTCGCGGGTTTTATTACGTATATTTAAAAAATACCTCTTCAATAAGACAAAAAATGGCCTTAAATTTTTCAGACTTTTATGGAACCTGAATTTCAAGACCGCACCTTAAATGGGGCGGTGGGAAAATATGCCCATGGGTTTTGTATGGAGAAATAATATACGTGATGTTATGTTGGACCTCTATTATTTGCAAAATTAAGAGATATTAGACTTGTTAAAAATTATATATATTCAAAGTAATAAATAAAGTGTAGAAAAATATACTTTACAGTGTAAGTGGCATAATTCAGGACAATGGTGATGGAAACCCACGTCACATAATTTGCTGCAACGAAATTTCGTATGTTTGTAGCCTTTATGAGATCGAATTCGGGTTGTTTCTTTTTATAGTGATACAGCATAGTAGCTTTCTTTTGCCTGATGGAATGCCAAAGCGAAGACCAAGTCACTGTGGTAATCGACAACTAACTAAATCAATTACTTGTGATTCGCCACCGTCTCGCCAGCCTGTAAAAATACTCTTGCCACTGATCCTGATATGCGACCGAAGTAAACTCCCAGAGTGTTTCAGTGAGTGTTCGGTAGTCGCCAGCCTGACGGATAAACCCTGTTACTGGTGGAGACGATGGAATCTAAAGACACCTTAGTCGATTCATACAGCTCCCACCGAATGAGATAGGACGATGATTTGTATTGTTTATCTGTCACCGCATGGTTTCTTATTATGTAGAGATGCATTATGCATTACGCATGTGGTTTCATCAATTCAGTCAGTTTTTTAGTTTTTTTCTGGAGTGACACGTTCGTTTCAAAAGAGACAATGTTGCTTTTCCTAAGATTCTAGTAAGGTTATACTATTGTAGGTAAATGATAAAACATAGTGAGAATCTTTTACGTATCGTGCTTTTGAGTGTCGATACAATTGGTACTCGTTATTAGCACACACATTTATCGGAAACAAATGATTTGTTAGTACCATTTATTCATTATTATTGCCAACATTTTGGACAAGCCTATCGATTCCACCCATACAAGAAGCTTTTTTCATCAGGGCAGAGTCCATTATTGGCTGGTATAATTTTATAAACTTTCAATAAATAACAAATATAACATAAATTATTGCATAAAACATATAAAAGGTACATACAAATAAAATAAAGGTAGTCAACATCCACGGTGCCTCCTGTTCCCAGCGCACCTTAAATGGGGCGTTATATATAACCTGACAAAAGACATATAATTATAAAAACAAATTTTCTTCATATTCATAATGTTACCCAATAGTACAACATATAAGTTACTAAAAACATAGCTTCACTTAAATTATCAATGATTATTGTAAGAGTTACAACTTACTTTTTGTTGGCATTGACTTGGGTTGAAATTCACAAAATTCGAAGATTTATAAATACTTTACGTATGAGTGAAATCACTATCAAATTTTATTAGATTAACCGCAATAGCGTCTAGTGTAAGATGAAATTTTAAAATCTACCCACACTTTCACAATTTTTATTTTGTCATGTAAAATGCAAGTGCACCTTATATGGGGCGGTGGGAAGATATGGGTTAATGTTAAAATATTTACGTATCCCGACCATCAAATTATACTAGCACCATCTTTCGATAATAAAACCCTTTCCAGTTTAAATAAAAAACAATATGGAGTTCCCAGGAAGTCCGTAAAATTTATTCAAATCGCATGAAAATCGGTGGATGGGCCGTAAAATAACGCTCTATGCTTTTAGAGGCGCATAACAGTGAAAACTGCGATTGAATTAGAAATAATTCCTGGATATTCTTTTTATGAGCGTATCTAATAGTGCATCTCAAAAGTTTTATAACACCTTAATGATGCTGTCATATTTTTTTTTGTATTGGCATAGCATAATAGATAGAAGAGAGATAGGCTATAAGGAATCTCCGCTCGAATTGCGCCACCCCTCCGGGGATGGACCTCCATCTTATAGAATATCGGAGCCAAATGATCTCCGGGCCGTGTTTCTGCCGGTGAGTAGGGTCCGGAGCTCGTGGGGGGTTAAGGTTGGGCCAGCATGGCGATGGCAACTGACAGGTAACTGACCAGTTACTTGCCAGTTGTCACAGCGACTTGGGCTTCTATTTCGCTTTCCTTCATAATCATCATCAGCCTATTGCAGTCCACTGCGGGACATAGGCCTCTCCAGTTGTTTGCCACCTAGGGCAAACTTCTAGAGGATATACCCATAATCGCCACGCTGGGCAGGCGGGTTGGCGATCGCAGGGCGCAGCTTCTTGCTCCGGTGACGCTGCTGCCCGTCATCGGCCTGTGGTATTTAGCTACGCCTTCTATCGTGATGGTTTTACCGCCACCAGTCGGTTTGCCAGAGCCTCGTTTGTTGTTCGGCAGGATGCACCACGGGCAGGTGAGGATGGCTTGGAGCGAAAAGGTGATAGGTCGCTCCCTTACATCCCCGCTTTCCAACAGGCGTAGGAAAACCATTATGTCGAACCACTATAAAAAAAAATCGATACCAATTCCCGAATCTAAACCAACAGCCAAAAACTGAACGGTGTCGTCATAAAGATTTTTGTAACCTTTTAGCAGAACGACGAGCGAATGCTGTACCGTGAGCACAATGCAGCGACATGCAGAAAGGGTCGATTAACATACATATTGTAGCGCGGTGATGCTCAGTGAGGTCGAAGTGTACTAGGATTGAGAAACGCTGGAAGAGTCACAAGGATCACCTTTTGGGATCATTTGGGATGGGATATTATTTGTCTATATTTAAGAGGGGTAGGGTATAGCAAATCTTCGCTCGAATAGAGCCGCCCGTCCGGGGAAGGACTTCCACACTATAGAATACCGCAGCCAAATGACCTTCGGGTCGTGTTTCTGCTGGTGAGTAGGGTCTCCGGAGCTCGTGGGGGGTAGGGTTGGGCCGGCATGGCAGTGGCAACTGACAGGTTACTAACCAGTTACTTGCCAGTTGTCACAGCGATTTGGGCTTCTTTTTCGCTTTCCATCAGGCGTAGGGAAGCCATTATGTCGAGCTATTATAAAAAAAAAATATAGCTAAAAGCTTCTTAAAAAAACTAGTCATAGACTCTCTACATTAGGATAACGTCGTATGTTTATCGGTATCTTTATCGATAATCATGTTCTTAATTTTATAAGTTTAAATTAAGCAAGAAGAATCTTTGATTGTAAATTCATCATCATCATGATCAGCCTATCACAGTCCACTGGTGGACTTTAGGCCCCACTACACATCTATGTCAAAGACTATATGTATAACCCGGCCCACATCACACCTTTAAATAAATTAATAAATAACCCCAGACATGCCACCCTGGGCCACACAGCGCCGTCTAGCTCCTAACTAAGCCGAAGCTTGTACTATGGGTACTAAACAACAGAAAAACTTACTTAAATAGTTTTTTTGTAAATAAATACAGCCATCGAGCCCGTCAAACCAATCTAACCTTGTGATACTCTGTCTGTTCTAGCACCAGCAATAGCCTCAAACATCTACGTAAAAGGCTATTTTGCTCGATCCGGAGCACTAGAGGACGCAGTTTTGCCTCTCCGTTATCGCATGGAGTGCTACCATTAAACTCTGAAGCCGCCGAGTGTTACATCTGCATGGGCCTTTATGTTCCGATTTGAAGATGAATTGAATGGCAGTACTAAATCTGCCAGTAATAGAGGGTCAAAGTTTTAGTTCGGTCATATTGTACTACCCGCACATTTAGTATAGAATGCGAGTATGCTTCACCTTCACCTGAGGCTTACATTAGGGTGAGAGCCTTCCGCTCCCCCAACAGTCCGGTGATGATGACAAGGTCGCCTCGGCTATCACCGCCACTTAGGGCTAACTACTGGAGAATATACCCATAATTGCCACCCTGGACCACTGTCCACTCCGATCCCACTGGATCGGCGATCGCAGGGCGTAGCTTTTTGCTCCGGTGACGCTGCTGCTCGTCATCATCATCATCAGCCTATTACAGTCCACTACTGGACATAGGCCTCTCCAGTTGTTCGCCACTTAGAGCAAACATCTGGAGGATATACCCATAATCGCCACGGTGGGCAGGCGGGTTGGCGATCGCAGGGCGTAGCTTCTTGCTCCGGTGACGCTGCTGCTCGTCATCGGTCTGTGGTATTTAGCTACGCCATTATGATTGGGTTATACTGCCACCAGTCGGTTGCCAACGCCTCGTTCGTGATTGGGCAGGATGCACCACGGTCAGGTGAGGTAGGCTTGGAGCGAAAAGATGATAGGCCGCTCCCGTCCATCCTAACTAAGCAAAGAAGCTCCTATGCTGAGCTAATATAAAAAAAACACTATCTAGAGTTTCTTATCGGTCCATTACACTTGTACAAACAAGTCCACGGCTGGATGTAGCAATTAAAAGGTTTATCCGTTTGTACCGGCGCCTGGGGACCTATTCAAACCATCCGTCTGCGGGAAAAACATATAAGTGAGGGAACGCTGCTAGGGTATGCACGCTTTGTGATTTATTGGGAAGGACTTTGTTCCTTGTTCGTTAAGGTGTCTAAGTAGGTCATCAACATCCTAGCCTTTTTCCCGATTGTCTCAAGGCCCGACCCTGAGACAATCGGGATTTCCCGGGATTCCCGAGATTTCGGGATTCCCAAACTGAGAGATTTGGCGAGGGCTAAGCTTTTACACAGAGCGACTGCCATCAGACCTCAGCAACACTTAGGGTAAGCTATACCTATTCCCAGTTGGGGTCTAAGTAGGTACTTTAGACTAAATAGTCGCGGCAAACACACTTACAAACAGCCATGAACACATACAAAACCCGTTATCCGTTATTAAAAAGATGGTAGGAATAAATTAAATATTTTTATGGTATCTTAGCATAGTAGCCTCCTATCACCTGATGAAACGTAAAAGATAGGCCCAAGAGACTCCGGCAACGGACAAACAACCAACTCAATCACATGTCAGTTGCTACTATCAATATGGCCCGGAGGATTATTCCATTTTTTTATAGTAGCTCGTCATAATGGCTTCCCTACGCCTGATGGAAAGCGAAAATGAAGCCCAAGTTGCAACTTAGTTTCTCATGGTAACCCTACTTGCAATGGTGAACTGTGCTAGTTGCACCCCAGAGTATCTTTACAGAGAAAACATTTCTGGAAACTCAGCTAAAAATTAAACGAGTGGTACGCTAAAGAATTTGCTAGGTAACCGAGTGAAATCTACTTTTGACTTTGACCTGTTAAGAATTAAGTTGTTGCTTAACTTTTGCAGTTAAATGAATAGCTTTTCTATTCTATTCTGTTTGTCTGTTTAAGGATTTATTGAGTTATTTTATCGTCCAGATACACAAATATCAGAGAATGTTTAAAATGTCCATTCGGACAATAGGACAAAGCTTTTTTAACTTATTGATTAGACAGAAAGATCCAATATGTTCGGTTGACTTCATGTGAAATTCGCGCCAACGCGCCTTACAACTCCATAAAAAACTGTTTTTGTGAGAGGGGCATTAGTTGAGGAAAGGACTTTAAGAATATTTGTTTTCAACTACTGTATCTCGTCCATTTTTCAGCAAATTTCTATTTCATATTCACGAAGCCATTATGTCGAGCTACAATAGAAAAAAAAAAAAAAAGTAAATACATGAAAATGGTTTCGATACATAATTCCCTATTATTATATCATTTCCAACTTTCCATGCGCATGTTTGCGCAGAACCAATTCATTCGTACACAGATTTGAAACAAACATACGAATATTCAAGTACATAACGTTTGGTTAAATTCCAAATCGTACATCGTGGCTTTAAGCAAACAAGTTTAAGCCCGTTGTACACATCTAGTACTGTCGTAGAGAATTCCTGTGGTGTACACTCGTGCTGGATTTAGTTTAATCGCGTCATATTTTTTCAAAACAACGGCTAGCGCAATGGGCCCCGTGTGGTTTGCACGCGAATGTTACTGTTTTAGACGGCACGATTCTATTTCGATTCTACTTGTTATGTTTCTTACATTATATTGAGCACCTATTTTTTTTTTGTTAGTACACCACCAGGCTCTTTTTAAGGTGCATTTCCTTTGACTGGCCCGGGTGGCTCAATGGTAATCCCTGCCTTCTGAACCAAAGGACGTGGGTCCGATCCACATCCGGGACAACCATTCGTTTGATGAACATTTGTGCTTATTTCATGTCTGGTTGTTTATATTTGTATAGTATATATTATATATTTTTGAAATAAATATCAGACAGCATCACATATATCGCTGCGATACTTTACTTATACGAGTACACTTCGTTGAACAATGAAGGTACCACACGCGTACAATTTGTGGTATCGTCGTTGTATTCAAGTAGGTTTAGGTACTTGCTTGAGAAAGCAACGAAAGAAAATGAATATTTATTAAATCCATCGCACGCTCTAAAAGTCTTCATAGAATATCGCTTACCATATTTTGCTTAGAATTTATAGCTTAGCGATATTATGTGAGCGCCGGTGAAGCTCCTGAGTCGCCCGGCAAGACTACATGTCCGTAGCTGATTTCATTAGATCTCTTATCTTTTATACAACAAAATATTTTAGTGCCTAACTCCCTTGCACTACTATAGTTTCGTCTCCAATTATTTTTGCGTGCAATCCATTCAACATTGGAACCGGCTGTCCGAAAGCATCCAGAAAGTTCTAACTAAAGCAGCCTTGAAATTTGTGGTACAGAAATTTTAGTATTTATTTATTTTGAATAGATCAGCGGAAGCGGAAGAAGGGATCGGGATAGGCATCGAGATACAGATTGGGATAGGGATCAGGTATGAAATAGGAACACGCAAGATAAAGACTTCTGTGACAAATCCATATTACCACTGGCTAATGCAACAGCTAGTAAATAAATAACATGTGTAATAGTACACATTTAGAGATAAAGATTGTCTTTAAACTTTATCCGATAGTAAAAAACTAGCTGCTGCCCGCGGCTTTGCCTGCGTAAACATCGGTTTGTCATAAAGAGCTTACTCTGTCATTTATCATGTACGCGTCTTTGTCTCTTATTTTATTACACGGGCTTACGAATGAATGCTCAAAAGATGATGAATATATAGGTATTCGATTCGAGTACTGAGAAATCTGAACATAGGTTGACACAGGACAAACACAATGTGCGCCCTGCGGTATGGGGCGTAGAATATTACCGAGGTATCCCTGCCTGTCGACTAAAAGGGCCTTCGGGGTTGTGGCTTGCGCTCCAGTTAGCGGCCTCGAGGAAGACGACGACACGTGCCTCCGGGCACGTTCTTGCTGGTGTGCCGTTCTTGCTGGGCGGCGCAGCGCTATCGCGCTGTGGGGGGTTGAGTCCAATCCCTCCGGGCATCCCGACCCTCCTCAGACAGAGTGCTCGTAGCCGACCACCGTCGGGTTTAGTGGGTATTCTCCGCTAAATAGGAGTGGGCCCCACAAAACCCAGGTGTCCCGTACCCAGGGCCCTGGTGTTTGCGTAAAAGCATTCCCGCCGTAAAAAAAAGGACAAACACAATGTAGGTACATCTTGTTGGCCATTGAAAGCCGCGGCCCATTCTTCAGGAACCACCTTGTCTTAAGCTATGGTTCACATAGTTGTAAGTTTTGGTGATGACTTATCTAGAGCGACATACACTCCCTGAACATAAATTATTCGAGCTATCTAAAGCAGGCTGGATTTCCTGTGTATCAACAAATATTGAAAAGCCATGTTAAAAATACTAAGTATCTTCAATTTTTTGGCTTTTCATTATCTCATACTGAGCATCCCTCTGAGCATTATTTACCGATAAAATTATTAAGATTTTTTTTGTCTATAATGGTACCTAACTATGTACATGTTAATACATTTTAAGTATCACGCCGACCAAAAAGCGACCACTTGGCCGGTGTATGAATCTTAACATACTTCACAGCGTTATTTTCTTCCGCCATACGTAATTAAAACGATTTTATTAGGCTGAAATATCATAATATTAGTATTGAGGACAGAAATAACAATTTGGATTAGAAAAATGTTTATTAAGCATACACTGATAGCAGTTTCGTCGCATCCAATCTAGACATGTGGCCCGTTGTGAGCCTTCTGAGAATGCAGTTAGGTTTTTGGTTTTTGGATCTTCATTAAACTGTGATTAATTATCAGATGCAGAAGGTCTGTTTTGACCGTACACAATTCCTAAATTTTGTTCTAATTTGTTGATGAATGAGGTGCCTCTGAAACTGAGCAATATTCTGGTAGACAACGCCGGTGGTTGTCCTTTTACGTTGGTCGTCTTTTCACTTATAATATTTTCCGAAGAATTGCAGTCCGAAAATAAGCCGCACAATTTTAATTCACAATTATTTATGTATACTTATTAGTGGCGAATTTATTTCGATTATTGCCGTATTTACCTCGATATCAGTACCTGTCATGTCAAATTGATAATTTCGCTGACAAAGTCAAGAAATGACAGTATCTATGGTGTATTCAAAAAGTTCTTAATCATTCCGTAACATATTTTTCCGAAATTCTAAATGAAAAAATTAATAAATCGTTGTAATTTATAGCCTATATGTTAATCTGATGTATAAACAATATTCGTGTAAAGTTTCACTAAAATCTGTTCAGTAGTTTTTGCGTGAAAAGGGAACAAACATCCATCCATCTATCCATCCATCTATCTATCCATCCAAACAAACTTTCGCGTTTATAATATTAGTGGGATGTAAACTTAGAACTTAATTACCCGCCAGTCAAGTAAATGGCGATGTTTATTACCTCAGACTAAACTATGTAACTTCAACGAAAATAACTTAAAGCCGGAAACTTAGCCATTCCCACGAACTTTATAAGAAAACCTATTAACTTTTCAATACAAAGTAATCGAAAACTATT
This sequence comes from Conogethes punctiferalis, assembly GCA_031163375.1. NCBI lineage: Eukaryota > Metazoa > Arthropoda > Insecta > Lepidoptera > Crambidae > Conogethes > Conogethes punctiferalis. The sequence continues at coordinate 17,833,331 of CM062078.1, forward strand.
AGGTGGTATAGATGAATCTCCTACCCGAAACTCGTGTAGGAATTCACACGTGTTCTAGATGGTTAATACACTTGAGAAAACGAGTTTTTAGCTGAATTTGAACCTTATGCACTTTAAATTAGGGAGAACTGTGGTTGGGGGCGGGCGGAAAAAACAATTTTGCTCAGCGTACAACGGCAAGCAAAAGTTGGACGCACGAAAATTAAAATTAGTTCTTATAGTCATGCTGATAAGGCGGTTTAATCGGAAATTTGCTGACGTCGTATGTAGAAGTGATCGTTAATAAATTTTATGAAAGTTTTAATGGCTTCGGGCGTCGGAGTTTTTTTTATAATTTTTCGTTAGAAGTTTCCAGCCCTCTTTCGTGTTGTGAGGGATGTAATAATTTCGTGTGAGGTCGAGTTCTATCGCCTTTTAGAAGTTTAATTTAAGGGGCAGTGAGTATACTGGGCGGTGTAATAAGTTGGAATTAGCTTGCTCTGAACTTGTGACGGATAGGCGGAAGGTACTGACAAATTTATCAGTTTGAAAATCATTTTCAGGAACCGGAAATATAGGCTCAATGTTTGATTTGGGTAAAGTATGTTTTTAATTGGCACAATTTTACTTTTTGTAACTATGTAACTAGTTCATAGTCATATCATTATACTATTATGTACCTGTCAAAATAATATGATTGCCTTATATTTGTGTGACTTTTTTATAGTAGCTCGACATAATGGCTTCCCTACGCCTGATGGAAAGCGAAAGAGAAGCCGCTGTGACAACTGGCTCTAGACTTGAAAGGACACTAAGGAAACTCTCTATGCCCTACCTCTCTTATGTAGAGAGCTTTGTATAGTATAATGTGGACAATCCGCGGGATTCAGTTTTGAATCTATGTCTGGTTAATTAATTGACACTCTTAATATGAGAATGACCTAACTCATAATAAATTAAGTTAAGTCATTACTTTCTGAAATGAGAGTGCGAATCTTGATGAAGCAGTAATAGCTTCGAGTCCAAATTTCTAGTTAAACTACTCGTAGGTAGCCAAAGCAACAGCAGTTATTTGCACTTTTAATTGGGACAAAGCCGATGCTTGTTAGGAATTTTGATTACTCAGTTTTTCTGTTCTCAATTACTTGATACACAGCCAAAACGATGGCAACAAACCTTTTACTGTATTAATTGGTAACAATTCACTCTATTCAATTGTTACCAAATTAATAAAAAAATTAAGAATTAAAAATGATCTAAGACATGCCACGCTGGGCCATTTTGCCCCAAACTAAGTCGAGGCTTGTACTATGGATACTAGACAACTGATAAACTTTCATATACTTTTTTTGGACACAAATACTTACAATGCATAGCAAACACTAAAACTAGACGTGTTCACACACAAGTGTTAGTTATGTGCGGGAATCGAATCTATATTGTGATAGTTATACCAGCACCAGTTGGTTGCTAGCGCCTTGTTTGTTACGTTCCAGTCGAGGGCTTGCCTCGGTATGTGGTTAGGGTCCCGTCGGAGCGTGTGGCCGATCCAGTTCCACTTGCGGCGCTTGACCTTCCGCTCCCCCAACAGTCCGGTGATGATGACAAGGCCGTCCTGGCCACCATCGTAGTCATTTAGAAAAAAAAAAAAAAAAAGCTTGACCTGCTGGTCGATTGGAGCCTCACCGCAGATCTACATTTGAGATTTTCTCGGGCCAGTAGATACCGAGAATACGGCGAAAACAGCGGTTGATGACGACCTGAAGCCGGCGCGAGATCTCGTAAGAATGATATTTCTCTTAGCTCAATTGCCTTACTGCATTGCTACCTTACTCTGCTTCGTTTGTCTGGTGCTCTACTTTTTTTGAAGACTAGTTGCATTCATTACCAGTCTTTGTTTCTAGTTTGTCTGTCTAACACTAATAACTATGTGACTAGCGAGCTAACTGAAATGTTTGCATTTTTTGTGATACCTTTATAGTAGAAAGAGACAAAGTTCGAGTTAGTGGTCGAGCTCGGGGACTGCGATCTAATGGACCATCTTGGTTTGTCGTATAATATGCTAACTCGTGACGAAAACTTCCCAAGTGCCCTTTGGTTGCCCCGAGGAAGACCAATCTCCAATCACGTAATGTACGCAGACGATAAAAAATCTTTCTTAAAATTCAAACTTTACACGATTCGGAAAATTTGCAAAGGGATTTAAATAACCTTAATATTATTGAGGTATACGGTACATTTGGGTGTTATGTGGTCTATCTATCTATCTATCTAGTCCACTAGATATAAGTGGCCATCCTCCAGGATATCCACTAAAATAGACCCGTGTAAATGTAATGCATTGACATTTCTTAGTATTTATGCTTATATTCTGGAGGATGGCCACTCCTATCTAGTGGACTAGATAGATAGACCACATAACACCCAAATGTACCGTAACCAGGCTCTGTGCTATTAATTGCCTTCAAAACAGTGCTTCGCCCCAGAGTTTGGTTAATAAACAGACGGTAAACCCTATCACTGACTGAGAAGCTGTTATATCAAGAAGTCGACTCTTACTAGACCTATGGGAAGAGATGGATCTGTGATTTGTATTCTGAATCAACCACTGCACTGAAGAAAAGATTTCATAATAATGTTTGGAGAATACGCCAAGGTTCTCTGTCCCTAATAGCTTAAAATTCAATTAAATGTAATTGTTAAGACACAATTGTAAGGAATTTGAACTTTATACACCGCAAGCGAACGGAATTAAAACTTTCTCGCTTGATTGGCATGCCGACTTCCTATACGTATAGCTGCGTTTGGCTTGAGTTTAACTTGTACACAAATGGGGAAGCCGAATAAACAACATTACGAATTGAAATTGTGCTTAGACAGTTTTGATATAAACAAACAATCAGTTGATATTCGTTTGATTTAATAATTTGTTTTTCAATAAGCTTTCCATGGAAGTTTATACTAGTGGAAACAAAACTTTTAAATAGATTTTTTGTTACTTTATATTATTTTCTTGCCTAGATATTACCGTCGCCGTGATTTCCGTGACCAAAATTTGCAAAAGAGGTCAAGAAAAACCGTTCATTATCGTGGCCAGGTGTTTCATTTCTGTGGCTTATATTTTACAAAATAAAAAAACCGAAAAAAAAAACATTTTCACCTGTAGGCTATAGGTACCTAGTTACTGAATTGTAGCAGTTACGTACTTGTTATCATTAACAATCTACGATACCACAAAAAACTCATGGATAGACTCGATAACTTTTTTACTGGAAGTGTAGAGTCAAGTTCTATCACTGAAGAGCATGCACAGTGATAAAAAATTTAATAAATCCATCATTCCATAATAGCTAATTAGATACCCAATCAATTGATTATAGTAACTCTAATAAAGGCCGACAACTTTCGTAGAATCTTTCACGCATCGCAAAAGCTCAAGTTGATTCTATTCAAAGTGAAATACGAAATTCTATTTCTATTAAAAATTTCTCCCACAACATTTTCCACTCGTAAATTCACGGGCTCTCAACAAAAGTGAATTCACTCACGGCCCAGGTGCCTTCTAGACATATTTGGCTTTATATCCACAATGAACGATGCAGGCTTTGAAATTTGAATCAGGTGCGAAAAACTCTAGCGGAATATGAAAATGCAATTTGACAGGGTTACTTCGTGTAAGGCGTTGAATATTACTCGTATATTGATTTACAATATCATCAACCTGTTGCAGTCCACTGCTGGACATAATACGCCTCTCCAGTGGTTCGCTTAGGGCAAACATCTGGAGAATATACCTATAATCGATACGCTGGGCAGGCGGGTTGGCGATCGCAGGGCGTAGCTTCTCGCTCCGGTGACGCTGCTGCCCGTCATCAGTCTGTGTATTTAGCTACGCCTTCAATTGTGATGGTTATACCGCCACCAGTCGGTTGCCAGCGCCTCGTTTGTTATTCGGCAGGATGCAATATAAGAAATAGAAATAAGAATTATAGCATCAGCGGTACCGGTATAAGGATACCGGTACCGTAAGGAGGTACCTCATTTATAAACTGCGCGTTCTCCGCGACCCGAAGTGGACCACCTCGTCACTTTGCTCTGCCATAAACCACCTGTCGCCAGTTTGGCAGTTGAAGGTGACCACCAGTTCCGCTAAACCCAAATAGTAAATGTACTAAAACCAAAGAATGTCGTAGTTACATATTCCCGAAATGATCTCTGAACTGCTTAAACTTGTACATATCACTGCAACGACTATTATCTGTTTTCAAGTATTAATTTTGCAATATCAACCAAAAAGTTTTATTCAAGGCTTTAAATTAAACATTGTCTTTGACTTGACTAGTAGTATTGTATTACCAAATAGAAAACTTGTCAATAGCTTGTACTAGGATTAATTTTCTGGACATAAACTATTTTATACACTTTCTAACTAATTTATTGCATAAAGAGAATCAGTTTCAGACTCAATGCATAAACTTCCCATTGAATAGCCAACAAATCTATAAACCACAAATCCATTACATATCTATTCTACCGATCCATGAATAACTCCTAACGAAGATGTAAGGAACGAAATTTTAATTGCAAAAGTTTTGGATCCACTCCCCACCATGGGATCCAATGAGATTGGCATGAGTTGTCATGAAGCCAGCTCTTTCAGTTGAAATCATGAGTTCAAATTACAGTTGCGAACTTACAGGCCCCGATAACGGGGCTTTATGTTGACTTTAACTGTGTTCCTGGTTCAAGTTGAGGGCGGAAAGTCGTTAAGAATTTTGTATCTCCTTACAGTATAATGTATCTCTATTATCAGGGACAATTTTCAAAATTTCTCAGTACAGTTTTAAAGACGCTCAGCGGGCTATGCTCGGCGATTCTTTAGGTATCGAATCAGAAATCTGACATAGTCCGTCTGAGAACCTGTAAGACGAATCAGACGTCCACCGGTTTAGCAGGTTGAAATATCAGTGGGCTGGCCACTTTTATAAAATAACATAGCGATCAGTGTGAGTGAGTGGCTGGTCATATAGCCACGAGTTTTGGAAATAAAGACTACTTACGTCTTGTCAATCGCAATATAGAACGCACAGCACTGTGGATGACACAATTTGCGCTGGCAAGAGCTGGATGAAAAGGTCAGGATCTAGCAAAATGTTGAACATTTGGAGAAGCATATTATGTTCAGTAGAAGACTTCGATAGAGTGATAATGAACCTGATTTGGGCTACAGTGTCCAATTTTAGCGCAGGGGATTAGTAATTACTTTTGAACATGCAAATTTTTCTGTCTAAATATTATGTGCCCCAACAACCAACTAATTTATTATAAAATATCTTCTTTTTTATGTAAATACCAAAAACAGTTGAAGCCCATAACTTAGACCTTTACCGAAGATCAAACGAGTACGCAAAAGTCACATTACTTTAAACGATAATAAAAGATCCAAGATACGAAGAAAGATTGTTTAATTTCTCCTTTTGTTTTATTATTGCTTTCTGTGACAGTGCGATACTTTAGTTTAAACAAACAATGAATTTGTTTAATAACATTTTAAACCATTTTCTGAATTCTATTCGCGCCGTTAAGAGATACAGAAATAAAACAAATTTTAGTATAAAAACTCGTATATTATTTTAAAGCGTCTTCATAATACGCATGTCATAACAGATTCTTTGGTACATGCATTAATATCTACAGTTTGGTCTAAGTATACTTGAACTAGTTCACACCGACATTCATTATTTACAAATTATTTATAATTAAGTAATACATTATTTATTAACTAGTCGTAACTTTGTTTTGACAACGTCTTCTTCAGATATCTCAATAAAACTTAGTACTTAGTTACATTCAATCGTTATAAATCGATCATAATGTTCATCTATGATAAAAAATATATCAACGGAGATTAAGAAAAGCCTAGAAAAAATGCTTAAGAATCACAAGTAACACTCTAAGAGCTTGAGTGTCTAAAGTTGCAAGTATTCATAGTCAAAACAACTCAGTAGTAGATTAATTTAAGACGTTCCACTCTTGAAAGTTTAACTGTCTTTCTTAACTTCTACTTTTCTCACTGTTCCTGTGCTTGTTTCTGTATCATTGGATGACCCTGAGTTAGAATGTTCTAGACTTGTTTTGTTACTACCATCGCTTTTATTACTTCTTCTTTTGCCTTTCCCAGTTCTGTTTAGAATGGAATTGGTTCTTTTTTGTTTTACTTTTACGGCTTTCTCGGGTGGTCTATGAATGCTCTCTGTTCTATGTTGTAGCTTGTTGAGACCGAAAGTTGGTTTAATTTGCGCCGTTTTCTCTAAATCACTAACATCCGGTAAACGTAAATCAGAAATGCAAATGTAATCTTCTTTATTCTTCGGCGCAATATGACCCGGGTTTATTTTTACAGGTACAATTTCAAGTGTTCTCTCAAATGCAGTAGCTGGTCCTTTGGAATCTAACATATTCTCGGTTGGAGATTCAACACCGCCCACAAGTTCTTGTAAGAGTTTATCTTCAAAGATTTCGTCATCTATTTCATCCTCATCATCATCATCAGAATAAAATGAAGAAAATGATGTTATAGAGCCAGTTGTCTGGGAGTGAAAATCGTCAGGAAGCCTGACTCTTGGAATATTAGTTGGAACTTCAGTTTGACTTGGACTTGGCTTTATAATAATTTTCGGCTCGGCAACTATAGAAGATGCAATTATTACTTTTGGATAATCTCTTTCATTTGAAGTGGTTTTGGCTAGTTCATTAGTCTCAGTTTGTTTATTTTCAAAAGATCTGTTGAAAGATTGGTTCACGTAGGGAGAAAGTGTATTAATGTTTTCATAATTTTTAGGCGCTTGGTCAGATTCTGTAATTTTTTTGTAGTTTGAGCTGTCGAAGGATGACAATGGCTTTGAATTTTTATATGCAAGCCGGCGATCTAATGTAGTTGTTCTAGGAGGAGGTTGTGGCGGTACTTTTAGGCGATCTGACTCTGTGCTAACATTAAAGTTCCTAAAAGTCTGCATAGTTGTTGGCTGCAAAGACAGCCTTTTTTGTGCCTTAGGTAAGTCTGGTAGCACTTTCGGGAAATTCCTCTTCTTAATGGTTAATAAAGCTTCTTCTGGAGTCATAGGAGTTTGAACACCTTCATCCCTAGATGTAACGTTTATATCATTTCTAAATGTTACTGGAGGAAGTATGTCTATTATTGGTGCGCTGCCTTCATATTTTTCTTTCATAAGTTTATCATAGTTCACTTCGGTCACGGGATCAGACGTGGAATGTTTATGAGAAATTTTCAAAGGTGTTTTTTGTCCGACGGATAATGTGACGACGTTAGTAAATGTTGGATTTTCTTGTTCAGGTTTTATTGTTATGGTTTCTAAATTAGTTTGTGCTTCTCCATCGGTTTTAGATCTTTGTAATTTACTATCTTTATTGGAATGTATATTTTCACCGTAGTCAAAAGACTTTGTTATTTCAATCGGCTCTTGCTTGAGGATAGAGTTTGTGCGTGCCGCCGGTGTGGCATCAATAGCAACTGATACTTTCTTTGATTTAACGCTTTCAGTTCCCTTGCTTTTTATTGAGTCACTCGACTTATTACCTTGTCTTGATTTAGTACTAGCCAAAGATTGTTTATTACTGCCTAAAGAAGAATGTGACCCAAGTGCCGAAGTAGATGTAGTTTTCTCCGATGTGTGTGTTTTACCACCTGTTGCTTTTGCCACCAAATGCTTTCCATCATTGACTTTTAACGTGTCTTTCTTTGGTTTTCTCGAATCAGAAAGCAACTCTTCAGACCTAGTAAAAGGCTTAGGCAAACTCATCTGCTTGTCATTATTCAATTCCGAATTCGATTTCCTCAATATGCTAGGTGAGCACCTGTGCATGACCTCATTTGCAATCCAATCTCTAACTTTGGTATGCGCATCTAAAGTACTCGTGGATAAATGCCGTCGCAACTGAAACCTTTCGCGAAAACCACCGGAGTCGTCTGATTTAGGTGTTTTGCAAGGTTCCGGTTTTTTCTTTGTTTTCTTTGTGTTGTTCTTGATCTTGCTGAAGCTCATGGATTTTATGACGCTACAGCTGTTTTTGAGCGATTGCAAAGCGCTTTTATCGTCTTTTGAACTTTTCTGTCCTATAACGTCTACTTCGCCCATATCGGCGCGTGATTGATGCCTCACTTCTATTGGATTCGACATCGAACGCAATTTGCGTCTCTTAAAATAAAGTATTGAGCAAATACCGAAGTTGACTAGCAGGAATAAAACGCTCAGAGAAATAACTAGAGTAATAGTAGCGCTAGATATTTTCACGGGCATATTGTTTGTTTTAGGTTTTTCTGTTGTGGGGTGAATTGAGATTTTTTCCATCAGGTTGGGCGGTGGAGGTCGCTTGGGAGTAATTATTGACTGTATTTGCCGATAGATATCGTCGGAGTCGGGGCGGTAAACGGGGGCGGAGTAGGACTGGAGTGTGCCGTAGGGAGCACGGGGCGCTGCCGGGGCGGTGTAGCGGGGCGGCTCGGGGGCGCTGAAGCGGGGCGCGGGTGGGCTGTACCGCGGCTGGTCGACTTGGGGGCTCCATACTTTTTTGTTCGTATCTGTAAAGAAGTTGTAAAAGTTAAATTTATAGGTTCAAAAACCACTTAGTTTGAAAGAAATATTTTAATTTCAATTCTATGCTAAATCCAAAACCAAGCCGAAGCTTGTACTATCGGTACTACATAAAATTTACTTAGAATCTTATTTTTTCAATTAAATATTTAGGATTATAGGATTTTGCAAAGCAAGGGGTTTCGTCATGTAAACGCGGAGTTTTTATTAGTCTTTTATTACCTACAACACACTCTAATGAAAATAATTAACATTATTCGTTTACGCTTCTGCAAAAAAATATATTTACACTTTGATACCTAGTTTGCCATTTGTTATCCATATTAAAAGTATCACACAATACATCTGAAACTACCTCTATAACCTCGTAACTTTATTTGAATGTAGAAATCCTTTTCAATTGAAATGCAATCTGTTCAAACATTGTCCCAACAAAGCCAGCTAAATAAATAGACAATCAACATATTTTGTCAAATCACTTTGTTTTCATTGCTGTGTTCACAATGAAATGGCCATTTATTAATTGCGATGTGAAGTCATTAAGCTAATGAGCTATCAATTGTGATCTAGCAAATAATTTATTGTATCCACGTTAAAATTAGTCCAGTTTATTGTGTGTCAGAAACATAAACACATTTATTGCATAGGATTTTTACTGGTCTATATTTATTTTAATAGTTTGATGTTATTTATAAATCCTTTTCAATTGATATGCATTCTCGGACTAGGTCATATATACTGATAGTAGAATATACACAACTTTTCACAATGACCTGGATTTATTTAACGTGTTTAATAAAAGACCCAAATTGTATGCTTTTTAACCGACTTCGAAAAAAGGAGGAGGTTCTCAATTCGTCTGTATGTATAATATTTTTTTTTTTTTATGTATGTTCACCGATATTTCCGTCAATTATGGATGGATTTCAAAAATTTTTCGACAGTTCGACAGAGGACACTTCCGAGGTGGTCCCATTATCACCAAGTCAGGATCTGATGATGGGATCCTGGAGAAATGAAGTCGGTGCCAGCCAAACAAATAAATGTATATTATTATCGTGTGGATTTGCCGGCCGCGCGCGTCATACCTACTACAACAAGACTGTTGACACGTTAGGTACCGAGAGGCTGGCACCGACTTCAAAAATAAGTGATAATTGTAATATATAAATAAAAATGTATTAAGGATAGAATTACTTACGTTATTTATCGCTTTTTAGTTTTGGTCGTTTGTGTTTTTTTTGAAGTCGGTTTAATTTTTAGAGCTAAAGAAACGAAGTACCTGTATGTACAATGTACACGTACAGTGAAGTTGAGAAATGTCCTCGTTTATTTGAAGTCCGTTAAGAAATAAAAGGTTTATTAAAACCTACTACTTTCACTGTTCGTAACTAGGGCAAGATAATCAAAAGTCATTTGATGGAAATTACAATTCAAGCCGAAGTAATTATTCCTTATTCTGGCTGTTTTCATCGTTTGTTTACCAATTAGATTGTTTGATTATTTTGCCAATTTGAACCGGCAATGTTCCGTTTGATTTGATTTCCTGGAATTTTTTGTAAATTTTATGTCGTGGTGGTACAGTTTACAAATAATATTCGATCGATGTTTATGTCCGGGTTTGAAATAAAACCACCCGATCTCATCCTTTGGGTATTTTTATTATTATTGGACTACTTAAAAAGAGTAGGTAACTACCGAGTTTCTTGCCGTTTCTTTTTGGTAGAAATCTACTTTCCGAACACGGCGGTAGCTTCTTTTAAATTGCTTTTATTCACATTTTTACATTACTTTTTACATTTGTACATTATTTTTTACTTGACGATTCATAAGTGCTTATTTTAAGTCTATGTGAATAAAGGTATCTTGAATTTGAATTTGAATTTGACCGATATATAGTGCAAGTTTGAAAGACACGCACAGCGTGTTTTGCCTCTACCTCTATAGTACGAACAGCCCATTTCATACTTTTCCGATGAGACATAATCTTCCGATGTTCAAGGCGAGAATGAACCGGTTTTGCTGGGTGAGCTTGTTCCATCGTAGACTGATCGCTTACCATCAGGCTATTTGCAGTCAAGAGCACACCCATTTCGAATACAAAAATAGAGAACAGGAAAAAAAAACAAGCCATTTATTCCTATCTCGTCACTGAAAGCACGATCCATATTTATTCCGCCCTCGTAAAGGCATGAATGCACCGCTCGCACTCTTGAGTAGCAATTTCTCTTTGCAATGCCGTTTATCGCTGCGATTTCTCGTAGTCTTAATACAAATATTATATCTATAGGGCTAATATAAGTAGGTACCACTTTAATATGATTTTTCCGTTTTCCGTTCCGACCATTTTGAGAATGGGACCAAAATGTTACCATTTTTGAGTTCGTGAAAAGTGGATGAGACGGATATGAACCCAATGATTTTAAAGATAATAGTTCAATTTGTAGGTTTTAAATGTTTAAAAGAACTTTTAGCCGAGTACGGTCGTTTTCGGAATGGGACAAAATGCGAATGTGACCTTTTAATTCATGACGAAATGCGAATGGGACGCTATTCATTTAGCTCGGGCATAAGGTCTACAGGAATGACCTATGATTTCCAAGAGTAACTATATTTTGTACGATTTCAGTAGAGCTAGAAGAAATAATTAAATAACAATGTATGTACCTAGACACTTAAGAACTTTTTTACATTGAATTTTAACCAGTTTTATATCATAATGATGATAATAATGACATTAAATAATTTATTATCGTGACACAAGACGTGTTCGCCGTTCTATTCTGCCATATTTATGTGTTAAATAAGAACCTTCTCTCGTATATTAAGCCGTTATATTAACTAACAAGGGTATATAATTACAATTACTTGCGCTCCGGTGTGTTGGTTTAGGCCTCGCCGTAGAAACTGATGTGTATTCAAACATTGGGTCTACCACGAATCTTCTCATCTTGCTCGGTAGCGCCTCCGTCCAGAAATTCGTGTAGTTTGCTCTGTACAAACTGCTTATGTGCGGCGGTATGTCTGAAAAGGTGTTTGTGTTAATTTGATAACCTTTCGTGGAAGGGATCGAGTATGTCTGACTGTTAGGTAGCAGTGAAATTGTCTTGCGGAGTGTGATTGTGATGATTTTTGCTCAAGGCGCTACAAATTATGATTTATATTATGATTATCATCATCATCAGCCTGGTCGGTCCAATGCTGGACATAGGCCTCTCCAGTTGTTCGCTGCTTTGGGCAAACACCTGGAGGTTATACCCATAATTGTCACGCTGGGCAGGCGGGTTGGCGATCGCAGGGCGTAGATCCTCATTCGTCATCGGCCTGTATTATTTAGCTGTGCCTTCAATCGTGGTGGTTATATTGCCACCAGTCGACTGCCAGAGCCTCGTTCGTTATTCAACAAGATGCACCACGGGCAGGTGTGGGTGGCATGGAGCGAGAAGATGATAGTATACCCTTACATCCCAAATCATTATCAAGACCTACAAAAATTACGTCGAGAAGTTATTACTTAATATGGAATAATCATGATTAAAATTACTATTTCACCATTCATAATGCATACTAAGCATTAGTAAATATAATCCGGCGTTTTGAAAATGCTACTAATAATACTACTCTGATTGCTAAAATTATTTAACAAACGGCCATTATAATCACACAACGCTAATTCTATCACATTAACTAACTAATGAGCTTGCAAATTACAAATTAATGGTACTGTTTCGAGTATTTCAGTAAAACACTTAGTGGTTTGAGATTAGCAACGAATTCAACAATAATTATTATTATAATATGTAATTCGGTGGAAGTTTCGTAACTATACAGAGTGGTTCTATAGCCATAGAAATATGTACACCAAGGTTAAAGAAGTGACATTCGGCGACTAAACGGAAAGGTCTAATATAAACGTAGGTAATTAGGTATGCCACGCTTTTAGAGTTTGGCCAAAACTTTTTTAGTGGCCACACTGACGTTTCAAAGTGCAAGACAAAATTTTGCCACGCTCAGCATAATGTAAGATAGGTATTAATCCTATCATCTTTTCGCTGCAAGCCACCCTCACCTGCCCGTGGTGCATCCTGCTGAATAACGAACAAGGCTCTGGCGACCGACTGGTGGCGGTATAACTATCTAGATAGCTAAATACCACAGGCCGATGACGGGCAGCAGCGTCACCGGAGCCAGAAGCGATAACCCGCCTGCCCAGCGTGGCGATTATGGGTATATCCTCCAAATGTTTGCCCTAAATGGCGAACATCTAAGTTTTAAGCGACGTTGAAGCCTACGAAGGAGCTCACCAAACGAAAACTGATTCACTGATGTCTTGAAATCTGAACATTCTATCTATCGATACGAATGTCTATGTTGAGCGATACTTCTTTTTTTTTTAAAATGATGTCTGCTCTAAACTTGATATATTTCTATGGTACAAGCTATACAAAGGGAAAACAGACTAACTAATTGAATGTAGTCAAATATGCGCTGGTGAACAGATAGCGAAGTTTGATTGTAATCAAACATTGATTAGCTAACCTACAGCTCCGTGGCCAACTTGCATACAATCTAAGTTCATGATTGATAATTTACTAGGTAGTTAGTGGGTTCTGGACTGGCTGGTTCAGTCGAGCGAATGAAACGCAACGAGCTATAAAGCGGTCGTGTAGGATGTGGAGCAAAGGGTTTCACAACACCGAGAACAGTGGCGCCATCATGTGTTAGAAGCCAAGATCCTCCCAGCCGCGGTGTTCCCTGATCGCTACGACATGTCCTTCTTTATGCGTGGTTTAAAGAGAGCTCTTTCCTCACGGTAGGCAGCGGCATAGCTATGCTCCTGGCATTGCAGATGTTCATGGGCGGCGGTTACTGTTTAACATCAGACAGGCCGCCTGCTCGTCTGCCACTTTAAGCAATAAAAAAAAATCCACTTTGGGTAGCCGGAATAGTAAGTAAGTGTTTTCTTAGACACCTTCTAGCAACAATTTCGGCAACAATTTCTAAAGGCACTTTAATAGTTCTACCCTCCAGTTCTATCAGATCCAGTAATATAGGAACCCTTGATTATATTGATGAACTAGCTTACCAAGTTTCAAGTATGACTGGTGGTCATCGTCATACTCTGGCCATTCTACATTGTACTGGTTCCATTGGTTCTTGTCTGCAGTGAAGTATTTGTTCACGCTCTGTGTGTTTGGGGTCCTGAAAGAAAAGGAAATTTAAATGTAAGTTTTTGTGGCCACAGATGGACATAGGTCTCGATCGTTGAAGATATCGAGTCTCCATCTCTTCTCTCCTTATCCAATCTCGTTCTATCCGCGTACGTGTAAGCTCTGGAATGAGCTCCCAGCCGCGGTGTTTCCCGATCTCTACGACTTGTCCTTCTTCAAACGTGGTCTAAAGAGAACAACTCTTTCCTCACGGTAGGCAGCGGCTAAGCAGTGCCCGTGGCATTGCAGAGTCTATGAGCGGCGGTAACTGTTTAACATCAAATAGGTCGCTTGCTCGTCTGCCACCCACAGTAATAAAAAAATTAAATCTCCTCCTTCTCTTACCCAATTTAGACGAAGAGAACTCCTTACCCAATTTTGACGAAGTTGGTCCACAGCCTCATGATGACTTCGCTGAGCAGTTTCTCACTCTGAGTGTACACGTTTGTGAAGTGAGTGTTGGCACCTCCCAGCGGGACTCCAAGCACGTATGGCATCTCTTGGCCATGAACACTTTTGTTGAGCTGCAACAAAGCATCGATCATATAAAGCAGACAGCTATGAAGAATTGTATTCTGTAAACGCCTTAACGCTGCCGAGCATTTTGTAAGACGCAAATGGTGGCATGAAAAAAGAAGGTCTTCGTTCAGCAGCGGAAGGACTATTGATTAATTATTCATTGAAACAAGCTATGGGGCTATTATGATAAGTACATTTTAAAAGCAGTCTATAGCTAGGCCTAATGACCTATGCTCGTTTGTCCTAAGCTGTTGGTCAGTTGAATTCAGTCTTAAGTGAACGAAGGATCCCATCATGATATAAAAGTATGCCTAAAATCGTTCAAGGTGGCAAACATTAGGAGAGGCATAGGCCTTTTGGACATGGACATAGGTCCAGCAGTGGACTGACACGGACTGATGATGATAATGATGATAAAAGTATGAACCATTGGCACCGAATTCCCCTTTCTTTTCATAGTGTAACATATGTATATGCGTTACTAACTTTTAGAATTTATAATGGTTTTGTGAAATACTTCTTAATGCACTACATAAACTACTCAAAACCACCAGCTGTATCTGGCTATACCAAACATTTCCAAAAGCTTCTAAGCGAAACGTATGACAGCTGACTTTCAATACAAAGCTTTCAGATTCAACTTAGTTCAAAGTAAGCGAGGGCGAGCCGACACGTGAAGACGCGGCCCGTCAAAGCGTCTAACATGTGCCTTGCAGTTTGAAGCGGATTAAGTAACAAGTGGTGTTGCTAAGGAGTAACATTTGCATCTTGGGTCACCGACTTTACCCGTCTACGAAGTCCCGTTTACGAACAACTAAAAGCTGATTTTTTTTAACTCAACATAATGGCTGCCCTACGCCTGATGGAAAGCGAAAGAGAAGCCCAAGTCGCTGTAACAATTGGGAAGTAACTGGTCAGTATAGGTTGCCACTGCCATGCCGGCTTAACGCTAACCCCCCAAGAGCTCCGGAAATCCTACTCACCAGCAGAAACACGACCCGGAGGTCATTTGCCTGCGGTATTATATAGGGTGGAAGTCCTTCCCCGAACGGGCAGCTCAATTCAAGCGAAGATTCGCTATGCCCTACCTCTC
This sequence comes from Conogethes punctiferalis, assembly GCA_031163375.1. Taxonomy (NCBI): domain Eukaryota; kingdom Metazoa; phylum Arthropoda; class Insecta; order Lepidoptera; family Crambidae; genus Conogethes; species Conogethes punctiferalis. The sequence continues at coordinate 17,848,744 of CM062078.1, forward strand.
TTGATTATCGCTATTGGCCTAAATTTATCATCATCATCATCAGTCTGTTGCAGTACTCTGCTGGACATTAGGTCTCTCCAGTTGTTCGCTACATAGGGCAATGCTTATGAAGGTTTGATTTTCAAGCAGCAATCCCTAGAGTAAGTTAGTTCGTCCCCAAAAAACAACGCATGACTTTATATTCAAAACTTTCAACAAAACTCGACAAAATGATAAGTAAAATAAAAGCTTTCAAAAAATGCAACCGAACATTCGACTTTCAAATAGACTTCCAAAGACATGACGCTCCACATTCGAAACTTGAAACAATAGTCGATAAATGATGAACCGACGGACGCCGTCGGGGATTTCGGTTCAAAGTTTAGAGCAACAGGTGTTATACAGTGCAAAGAGTAAAAAAGTTACATCCACGGACGTGTGTTGCATAGTTTTTGTAGATTTTTTGGGGGAACGTCGGGTGAATAACTTCTTTGTTAGTTCAGTGACGGCTAGATGTTTTTGTCTGTGACAATGAATGGGTGAAAACGACTTTTTGCTTTGATGTACATGGTCGGCGTATTCCCATGGGATAGATAAAATTGCAATTCATCATCATTGTCATAAGTCACATAAGTTCCAGTTGTTCCCGACTTTGGGCAAAGCTTTGGAGGCTTTCATCATCATCATCATCATCAGCCTATTACAGTCCACTGCTGGACATAGGCCTCTACAGTTGTTCCCCATTTAGTGCAAACATCTGGAGGATATACCCATAATCGCCACGCTGGGCAGGCGGGTTGGCGATCGCAGGGCGTAGCTTCTTGCTCCGGTGACGCTTTACCCATACCTAATTAGGGGTACTTTGCCACGCAGGGCGGGCGGGTTGGCGATCGTAAGACGTAGATCCTCGCTCCGGTGGCGCTGCTAAAGGATAAATTATATCTATGACTAGCTGTGCTCGCGACTTCGTCCGCGTGAATAGTTATTTTTTCCCCGTTTTTTTTTTACATTTTCCATTATTTCTTCGCTCCTAATAGTTGCAGCGTGATGTTATATAGCTTAAAGCCTTCCTCGATAAATGGTCTATTCAACACAAAAAGAATTTTTCAATTCGGACCAGTAGTTCCTGAGATTAGCGCGTTCAAACAAACAAACAAACAAACAAACAAACTCTTCAGCTTTATAATATTAGTTAAGATTTAATTACCTGTGCATAATCAGTGCTAACGGAGTTATGTCCAAAGACGTAGAAGTATGACTGTCTGTTGGCCTTCGACTGGTAATTGGCAAAGTTGATGGTGGGGGTGATGGTCCTGGCGTCACTGAACAGGTCGAGAACCACATCCCTGTTAGCTTCTACACTCCACCGCTTAGGGTCCAGTTTCGATGGCGCGTATCTGTAAGAAGATATGAAAATCTGTTTTTTTTTTATAGTAGCTCGATATAATGGCTTCCCTTCGCCTGATGAAAAGCAAAAGAGAAGCCCTAGTCGCCCTGGTTTGGTTAAATTAGAACACAGTGCCAGCAATGAAGTACTCCGGAAAATATTTTTTATTCAGTAAGTACCTAATGTTAATTTGGTTCATATCAATCATTCTTGGTTCATAAAAATGTGATCATCTAAACTAATATTATAAAGAGTTTGTTTCTTTGTTTGTTTGAACGCGCTAATCTCAGGAACTACTGGTCCGAATTGAAAAATTCTTTTTGTGTTGAATAGACCATTTATAGAGGAAGGCTTTAGGCTATATAACATCACGTTGCAACTATTAGGAGCGAAGAAATAATGGAAAATGTAAAAAAAGGGGAAAAAATAACTATTCCACGCGGACGAAGTTGCGAGCACAGCTAGTTATTTTATAATTCGTCGCTCGAACTGTTTTTTGCACACCATACGATTGACTTAAAACTATGTATAGTAGGTGTTTGTTGTACAATATAGGCGGCCTTGTTGCTATAAGCGACGTCTTCCAGGCAACGTCAGGGTAGAGGAACTATCTACGTATTTTTTTCTAGATTTATTATTAAGGTCATTTAGTATGAGATGTTATACGTTATGTAGTAATTTCAACACTCCTTTGATAAAATCCGCACTATGGTCAACGTTGCGATGTGAATATTGTTCTTAGCTTCAGAGGGCGAACATCTAAAGCGGCACTGGAATGCTCTCTGGGTTCTCCAAACATGCGCTCGCTTGTTGACAATATCGTAGGACATATAGGTTTAGCCCAGGCCTTTACAGCCTGGAATGTTTTAGACAGGAACCATGTGTTTATTTACTTGCTAGCTGTAGCCCGGGGCTATATAACAGTCTAGGGACCCGCCTTCGCTTCATTTGGAGTATTTTAAATAACATTTCTTTATACATGATACCGGAAAATAACAAGAATCGTAAATTGTAAAATTTTAGGTAGTTGTTAACTTTCGGAATATAACAAACGGTACTTAAAATGTATATTTATCGCAATGGATTTCAGTTAATTCATCGGTACCTGGCAGTAATTTAATAATTTACGATTTTGACACAAGCAAAATCGTCCTCAAATGACTGTTGCTATTTTTTGGTGACATACACACATAAATAAACCAACTATTGAGGAAGAAAGGTATATAGTCTATGTGTTCAAGGCTCATTTACAATTTCGTTAAAATCCAGTATGTAGTTTTTTTTGCATGAGAGAGTACATAACAAACGTTCGTCTATCCCTCCATCAAAAGAATCTTTCGCGTAAAAAAATATTATATTTCATCACCAATATTATCAACCTATCACAAGTCCACTACTGGATAGATAGATAATACTTATTTGAACACCAAACAGATAACTTAAAACTAGATACAATGACAACTCGACGTACAAATAAGGCGGCTTATCGCTTTCATGGATATAGGCATCTCCAGTTGTTCGCCACTTTGCTAAGACATCTGTAGGTTTACCCATGATTACCAGGCTGGTTGGAGGTCGCAGGGAGTAGCTTCTCGCTCCGGTGACGCTGCTTCCCGTCGTCGGCCTGTGGTATTTAGCTACACCTTCCATTATGATGGTGAAACCGTCAACAGTCGATTGTTATTCAGCAGGATGCATGACGGGCATGTAACTTGGAGTGAAATTGTATATAAACAAGCAAAATACCTATGCATATGACGGAATAACCACTTACTGCTTCAAAATCTCCTTCAAAGCTTGGTTTTCAGCGCCTTCGAATATCACCTTCCCGTACTTGATGATCATTTCGTCTCTCTGGGTTTCGAGCACCCCCTGGCCTAGCGCCAGAACACCAAAGTCGTGGTAGGTCTCGAATTCCGTAACGCCACTGAGGAGTTGGTACCTGAAATGAATGACGGAATCATAGTTGCCGCAATTTAAAAAATTGAAAAAGCAGGTTGCAATATTAAATGCAACCTTCTTTTTATTCTGGCTATTTGACACTATGAATTTTTTAAGGAGAAATTTCATCGTTATCCTTGGATTGCAAATATCCACTGCTGGAAATAGTCCTATAAAAGCCTCAGTTACAACTCGACATTAGCATAATTTTGGCCGCACATTGTGTAACATTGTACCTTAAGTTGGTTATAGATTTAGCATAATCGTGTATTTTATAAAGTTGCGCTGAATAAAATTGTCTTTCTTTCCTTCCAATAGATTTCGTATGAGGCTATTGTATAAAAAACGTATAGAGCAGAACAACGAGAACCAATAACAAAGTAAATTCTTCTATCTATCTCATAAAGAAATAAAAATATCACTCATATTCACCATGCCAAGAATCGTTATCTTTTGTTCATAGAATGACTTACTTGCTCAATAAATTCGGGAACGATTCCATTGTCTTAGCTGGCTCGCTCGGAATGAACGAGCCGGCCACAGTCGGACCGAGTGGAGTCTCGAAATCGCGAGCCAAAATTTGCACCTTCTGTATGTCTGATAACCTGTGGACAATGGAAGTAGTGAGTTCTGAATAAAAACAATAGTCACCTGGCCTATTTGGGCCCTATAGAATACCGCAGTCAAATGACCTCTGAGTCGTGTTTCTGCCGGTGAGTAGGGTTTCCGGAGCTCGTGGGGGGTTGGGGTTGGGCCGGCATGGCGGTGGCAACTGACAGGTAACTGACCAGTTACTTGCCCGTTGTCACAGCGACTTGGGCTTCTCTTTCGCTTTCCATCAGGCGTAGGGAAGCCAGTATGTCGAATCACTATAAATTATGGAACTCCTTGCTGCCTCTTTGATTCCCGACACATACAACCTTCAGGTGTTTAAGGCGAGAATATTTGGGTAACCGTTCCTTTAGTCTCATGATCTGATGGGACGATAGTGCGCGCTTAACACTAAAACTTTCTAGTTAAATTTTGATTTGATTCCCCCGGTTATGAATTGAGGTGAAATTTTGAATGCTAGTAGATATATTTTGTGACATTGCCATATTGTAATAACATTTATGTAACTGGTCCAATTCTAGATTTGAAAGTCTGCAAAAAATACGCTAAAACCCCTTCGAGTTTGGGCTCATTTGATTCGTCTTGGTGAATACTTTGATCTTTTTTGGTAACTTAGGTCTAACACTGAACCTGAAAAATGGCTAAGGGGTCTTTGCAATAAATAAATAAAATAAATAATAAATAACCCAAGACATGCCACGCTGGGCCACACAGCGCCATCTAGCCCCAAACTAAGCCGAAGCTTGTACTATGGGTACTAGACAACTGATAAACTTACTTAGATACATTTTTTTTTGTAAATAAATACATATTATACATAGAAAACACCCTATTATACATAGACCCACACAAATGTTTGTACTGTGTAGGGATCGAACCCACCACGAATAAAAGAACACCTTATCAAGTTTCGGCTTGAGTACTTAGAATAATATCGTAATCATGATCTGATAGAATGTGACTCAAAACAAATAAGAAAACAAAAGAAAAATGATATCCAAATCTTTCAGACGCAAACATCATAACAAATTCTTCGTAGAACCTTATTAGAGCATTTCAATTACTACCTTAATATACCAATTAGCGTTTTCATCGTCTTCGAACGTAATTACAAAGTGCGATTGAGTTTCAGAGGAAATTAACGCTCTACGCTGAGAATACTTTCTGCTTTAACAAATTATCTGAGCATAAGGTGGCGTAATAAGCGAGTTTAAATTAGATTAACTGAACAAACTTTCGGTCGGAATGTACAGAACAAGAAATGGATTACTGATGGAATTGCGAGGCAGTGGCAGTATTTGTGTTTGAATTTCATTGAATGTATTTCTAACTTGCGGCTCGCATTAGCTTCTCACGGATATTCAATCGGTGGCTCATTTGGTAGTGCCCTCTGCCTTCTGAGCCAAGGGTTGTGAGTTCGATCCCCGCACAGTACAAACATTTGTGTGCATCAACATGTCTGTTTGTATTGGTCTGGGTGTTTTCTATGTATATATACATTAAATTATTTATAAATAATTTAATGTATGTTAATACATAAACAATAATAAAGTACATAAATAAAACCAATAAATACAGAAAGGATAGTGGATGAAATGATGAAGGTTATTAAAGGGACAGGAGAAAGGATTTAAGACGGGACTTGAAAGCAGGAAGTGATTGGGAATTTTGAACTAGATCCACAGCCGTAACTTATATGAAACGTAATCAAGTAAGTACTTATACTAGTAAATCGCCAGTAGAAATAAAAGTTTGTCTATTTTTATTGTACAAAATGTTTACATGAATTCTTTTATGCAATGAAGCATTATTAAATAAAACGAGCTCGACAAAATCAAATCCAGTTTTCTAAAAATCGCCAATGGCTATCGTATTTTATAAATTGTATGTTTTTCTAAATAGATTTTTTAGTATTCATAGGCAATTCGTTGTATGAACGCGTTGCGGAAAAGGGAATTAAATGTTTTACAGTAGTTTACGAGCTTTAATACGTATGTGCGACAGAATACCTACTGATATAAAAAGATTAGTAATATTTCCATATGAGATATTATTTAGCGAAGCTTCCAGATTATTAGTTTATGTAAAAAAAACCAAATGTACCTAGTATAAATCCACTTTATATTTTTATTCTATAGGATTTGTCAAAGCTATACAGAGGTATTTGAAAACCATTAATAACCTTCTAGAAAACCATCATCATCAGCCGAAATAATTCCACTGCTGGACATAAGCCTCCTAATGACAATTTTCATTAAGAGAATTTGCCTTAGTCATCTCAAGCAGGCGGATTGGTGACCGCAGAAGATTTTATTTGTAGGTACCCAGTTCAACACTGCTGCCCGTTTTCTGATCCATTTGTTGATGAATTTCAAATAACTCTGTACATGTAACACTTCTGAAAGAAAGCCTGCAAATTTAACTAAACCGAAACGTTAGAAATACCTTTTTGTACCTTTATAGAAAGAAAAAAAAACATTCAAATTCTTTGCAGGCCACGATAATGTTTCAAACAAGAAAATCAACCTACATTTTCTTTCAAATTTAGGCGCACCTAATGAAGCGTATAATTGTATGGAAACAACACAGTACAGCTTTTTCACATTAAAATTTCACTTCAGAAATATACTTTTTACGATCACGATGTCCACAAAATTCGCTATGAAAAGTGGGTAGAAACATAATTTAATTAACTTGAGTGTTTTGGTCCCGAACATAAAACGTTTGTATCATCATACAAATGTGGTCGTTAAAACGTCAGATAGTAATTTTGGTACCTCGATTGCTCGCTATCTTTATTTGTGGCAAACTTTTAAAACGCCTTTTGACCTCTGGAATGGTGAATTTTACGTTTCCTCAAACACTTGTTATCACTTTTATGGGTTCTCCTACTTTCAGCAGAGAATAACAAAACCTTATTACATGTATAGTAAATAGGTGACGTCAACTTGAGGCAGGATCTCGCAGAAGGAGGCGGCGGAAAGAGAGCGTGAGGCCGCGGTAGACGCGCCCGCTCTACGGCCCGGGCGTCGTCGGAGGGCATACAACGCATCGTATGCCCTCTGAGCCTCTCCTCCGTGCTCCGAGTGGTAAGCGCGGGGGCGCGAACCACTTAATGGGGCGTGACGGTGTGGTACTTACTGGGTGTACTGACTGACAATCATCCCACACTAAACGGTTCACGGTTGCGTTTTGGGATCAGTCGATGTACAGCCTAATGCCGCGGCCACACATTGGAGATATTTGCGCCAACGTAACGTTTTGCGCCCAATGCACCAATGTGTGTATCGGTACTTTGACACAATGAAGACATTGAGCGCCTTAGTATTGGGCACTGGACAGTAATGGCAAAGTTGTACCCAATGTGTGGCCGCGGCATAAGACATTGGTCTCAATATGTCCAAGTTGTAAAATATCAAATTTTTAAACGTAAACATGAGAAGTGACTGAATGAAAGTACCAGGAGCGCACATACATGTAAGAAGTTTACTTACCTAATGTTGGTTAATAAGATACTGCATTTTCCTAAATACAGATATATTTGGGTTCTATAGGCGGGTTTTCTGGGTTATTTGACTTCTCACGCATCTACGAGTATGCACTCCTGGTACTTTTTGCTTAGTCAGTCACATATCTTTACTGACCGACATAACTGTGATAACTAACAAGTAATTGATTTGGTTACTTGAACGGTAGGCTACTCATTTATTTATTTATTTATTTATTCTTTATTGCACAAGGAAAGTACAAATGGCGGACTTAATGCCGTGTGGCATTCTCTACCAGTCAACCATTGGGCGAGCCAGAAAACTATAAAACATTTACGGATTTTTCTGCCGCTTTCCATCAAGCGAGGGGAAGCCACTTTGCTGTTTTTTTTTTCTTTTATACTAGCTCGACATAATGGCTTCCCTACGCCTGATGGAAAGCCAAGGAGAAGCCCCAGTCGCTGTGACAACTGGCAAGTAACTGGTTAGTTACCTGCCAGTTGCCACTACCATGCCGGCCCAACCCAAACCCCCCATGAGCTCCGGAGACCCTACTCACCAGCAGAAACACGACCCGGAGGTTATTTGGCTGCGGTATTCTATAAGGTGGAGGTCCTTCCCCGGACGGGCAGCTCAATACGAGCGAAGATTCGCTATGCCCTACCTCTCTTCTACGCTGTGTTATTATAAAAAAAACTTGCACACAAATATACTCACGATTGATTTTGTAAGCACTTCATCATTTCTCTAGAGCTGAGGCTACAGCCCAGAGTCTGGGCTACTTGCGTCGTATACAGCATTGGGTCTTTGGTGATCGCCCAATCGGCGAGCGCTGATCCCGACATCAAGATTGCTCTATGAAAAAGACCTGCAAATGAAAGTTTCAATTAATAGATTGAAATGTTGCCCAAAGTCGCTGCGTCAACGAACAATAATAAGATTCTTGTTAATTTCCACTGCCATGCTGACCCATGAGATTCTTCTTCACGTCTTGTAGGACAGAGAAAACACATGACTGGCAAGAAGTTCAATTTTTATTGGAGCTCAGAATTGCTAAGATTTTTGTTTCGTCGTGAAATATTCTCTATTAATAGTCTTCTTTTTCTCCCTCTCCGTCAAAATCCAAATTAAATAGAACCTCAACTTGGACACCGCTATCGGTAGCCTCATGTAGAGCCCTAATCGTGCTCGTGGGGGAGATGCTCTATAGTTGCAGTGTGGTGTACCACAGTCTGCACGTAACGCTGATCTAGGCTGGCTAATGCTGTCAATACAATGGTATGTGATTACCCAAGACTTCTCTGTACTGAAACAAAAGTCAGTGCCTGTGGTACTCTCACCATTAGATATAGGAGACAGCATCAGAAAGCTGACACACGCGGCGCCAGTGCCATGTCCCATCAGTGTAACGGAATTAGGGTCCCCGTTGAGGTCTTCTATGTTGTCCTTGATCCATTGGAGAGCGGCTAGCTGGTCCAGTAGGCCGTTGTTACCGTACTCGTGCTCTGTGAGGCTGGGTTTCATGAAACCTGCGGATGAAAAATAACATATCAGATCATAGACATCATCAGCCTATTGCAGTCTACTGCTAGACATATACCCTTAATCGCCACGCAGGGCTGGTGGGTTGGCGATCGCAGGACGTAGCTTCTTGCTCCGGTGATGCTGCTGCCCTTCATCGGTCTGTGGTATTTAGCTACGCATTCAATTGTGATGGTTATACCGCCACCAGTCGGTTGCCAACGCCTCGATTGTCATTTAGTAGGATGCACAACGGGCAGGTGAAAGATCGGGCAAGGTAGTAATTCAAATTTTCATCGGCATTCTTGCATTTCATTCAAACTTGACATAAGCTTCCAAATTCGAAAAGGCCATTGTGAGGACCGTTGGTGAGCGTAAAAAAAAGAAACTATATTACGTGAAAATGGCATCCAAAAGATTCCCATCTTATGACAATGTGCCCACCGACTATTCATAGCCGGCGGATCAAAGGAGACAGGACATTTACATAAATACGTAAGTTGTTTATTTTCAGAGCCGTTTGATCCCTCTGAAGGCTCGTATTGTCACTGAGCACTTTTAGGATACTTTGAGGTAGCCTATGTGGATGATATACTTATATTTACTTATACGAGTGGGTATAGATTTGAGTAGAAGACTACTTTCATCGAACTGGTTTAATGGATGAAAAGTATTTTATGTAAAATATAATATTAATTTGTCTGCGCAAAACAAGCCATTGATTACATTCAACCAACATCAAAAGCACACATAAGCGTCATATACAATGTCCTACATTGCAACACACTATTCAGGTCATGTGATTTACTTTTAATAAGGCCTTAGTTCGTAAGATCCTTTTAATGTATGTTACCTACATGTGCAATAGCTAAATATTAATTTTATATGTAATTTTTTCCCGTCATAACTTTTGCATAGGCAGGAGAATGTACAAAGACTGCTAAGCTAGTAAAGATTTACAGTTTTGTTTGAAATTCATTAGGTGCTATTTAAGAAAATTATTATCAGTGACTTGTATTATAACAACTTTCATAAAGCAATGACTAGAGTGTTAAGTCAAAAGCACGGACGACGAAACGATAGGAAGGTACCGGGTTCTAATATCGGTCGGATCAATTTACTCAAAACATTTTTCTGGCCTGGGAGCACCGTGACTCGAGATATCTTCTGGAACACCAGTGGCACCCTCTAATAATACTCATAGTAACAGGGAAAACAAAATTTGAGGTCAGGTGGTACGTGTGAAATGTCCGGCGCTGATTTATTTATTTGAAAGGGTTTTACTCCATCACGTAACTAAACGAGCAATTAAGCGCCTATTATAAGGCTATGTCAGACAATAACAGCTGCCGAGACCAACTATAACGCGCGTTATATTAATAGAAGTCCTATTACCGATTGAATACTAGGTAAGTTCAGCAAAATGGAAAACTCATTTGTTGACACAAGGCACGTTTTCACGTTCCAATAACTTCGCCCAAGTTAGGAGAGCCCTTTTAGTGTTTTAGGTCCAATTTCGATAAAATAGAATAAGTTTTATTTCAAGGATGAAGCCCTCACTAACTTTTGGACAATAGAATTCCCATTTTGATCGACTATTCATTGTGAAATAATTGTTTGAAAGATTTTCTTTTGTATTTGTTATTCAAATAACGCCAGACTGAAATTATTTTAAATAAATATTAAATAACCCAAGACATGTCACGCTGGGCCACACAGCGCCACCTAGCCCCAAACTAAGCCGAAACCTGTACTATGGGTAGTAGACAACTGATAAACTTACTTAGATACTAAATAAATACATTTTATACATAGAAACTGGGTGTTTTCTCTGGGTGGTCCAATACAAACAGACATGTTCATGAACACAAATGTTTGTACTGTGCGGGAATCGAACTCACGACCCTTGGCTCAGAGGGCAGAGGTCACTACCAAATGAGCCATCAAGCGAGTCATTTTGGTTTTATTGTTTCTTTAGTTCGGTGGTGGGTTCGGGATAGACAAAGGTTACAGGTTTGACACTCGGGTCGACTCAAAAATCGTGGATTGATTATAATTATTTATACATCATTGCTTACATTATCATACGAATATGGTGGCAAGGTATGAAATAATATCACTTTTTTTATTACCACTATGATCAGGAGAACCAATTCATTCTACCCTTATCCCGCTCTAAGTGGGGTCGGCGCAACATGTTTTCTTCTTCCACTCTCCTCTATCAGCCGTCATCTCCACAGTCACACCTTTGACACGCATATCATTTCTCACACAGTCCATCCATTCCTTTTTCGGTCTTCCTCTATATCCTTTCCCGTTCATACTCAATACTATAATACATGCCCAAACCATGCTAATCTACTACGATCAGGAGAACTAATAGCAAAAAAAACACACTTCAATTATTTTATGTGATCGGATTTCAATCCACAACATTAGTTTCAGAATGAGATAATTTCCTATGAGACAAAAGGACTTTTTCATAACTGTTGCGAACAGAACGACCTTTTTTATATATACCTTTATTCTGTAAATAGCTTTATATTGTTTTTTACGAGTATTTTGGTGCTATGGTTTTTGTTATTGTTTTGAAGTTAATGATATACAGTCCACCCGAGGCTGTGCCATTGAGGTGTTTTGTGGTTTCCCGTTGTTTAGATTGACGCCAGCTCCAGCCACAACAATAACTGACCACGAAGATGGCCCAGATGGTCTTATCATCATCACCGAAATGCGAGAGAGCTGAATGCTCTTCTTACCCTTAGGAAAAGTTAAGCAGCTAAGGACACCCAGTGATTTGCTTTGAAACTCGTGCATTAAATTAAACTGTCTATGTAGTCTTTGTAATGTGATGTAAACCAAAACCCAATTAGTAATTTAATCCCTACCATAATTATTGCAGGATGAGAACGCTATAGAAACTCGATCTGAAACGAGATAAGACTGGAGTTTGCTAGAATGCTCTCAACTTTATAGTAGCTGAATTAATCCAGCTTGAATAAGTTGGCAATTATGTAAGAAAGGGTCTGGATTTAGAGGTGTAATTGAGACCTTTTTTAGGGTTTCCTTTTAGTATAAAGGTAGGGACTATGTTCTTACCCACTTATGTGTGAAAAATATATAAGGATTTAGGTCGTGGCGACCGAGTAACTCATTTTGGTTGAGAGCAAGATTTATTTTTAGGTTGTACCTGCCCCTATATTCGGATCCTCTCGTATCAAACATATTCGAATTTGATATCTAAGTTTCCTTTGTCACTGTCCAACTATTCAGGTTAGGAATATAACATTGAGGTTGCGATATTTTGGTAATGTTCCAAGCGCCATGATCACGGAAGGTCAGTACATTGATGAAGTTAATTTCTATACGAAAATAATGTAGGACACACGGATTTCCGGAGGACACACGCTAGAAATGCTAGGTTAGGTGTTTTACTTATACTGTAGCCGGGTTGACGATCTTGAGGCGTAGCTTGTCGTACCGTTGACATTGCAACCCATCATCAGCCTGTTGCATTTAACTACGCCTTTCATCGTGATGATTATACCGCCACCAGTCATTTGCCAGAGTTTGACACACCAGTCAATTGATATTCAGCAGAATGCACCACAGGCAAGTAAAGATGGCTTGGAGTGAAAAGTTGATAGGTCACTCCCTTACGTCTCAGCAACGGCACAACATCAATAAGTTAAGTTTAAGAGAGGTAAGGCATAGCAAATCTTCGCTCGAATTGAGCTGCTCGTCCGGGGAAGGTCCTCCACCTTATAGAATACCGCAGCCAATTGACCTCTGGGTCGTGTTTCTGCCGGTGAGTAGGGTTTCCGGAGCTCGTGGGGTATTAGGGTTGGGCCGGCATGACGGTGACAACTAACAGGTAACTGACCAGTTACTTGCCCGTTGTCACAGCAACTTGGGCTTGTCTTTCGCTTTCCATCAGGTGTAGGGAAGCCATTATGTCCAGCTACTGTAAAAAAAAAACACTGGCGAAGATGCCTAGTCTGTAAGTTATGCTTACCTAGGATACCCAGTCTGAAATTGACAGTGATGACCATTATATTCCCGTAGGAGGCCAGGATCTTGCCGTCGTACGGATTTCCGGAGCTCCACTCGAATGAATCTCCGTGTATGAACACTAGCACCGGAAACTTTTTGGACTTCTGATCTGAAACCAAACAGACCAGACATATAAATATGAAACAAAATATCATCATAGTAGTGACTCCTGCCTTCTGAACCAAGGGTCGTGGGTTCGATCCCCACCCGGGACAAACATTCGTGTGATGAACATTTGTGTTTGACCCACTGGGCATATTTGTATTTAAGTATATATCAATCAATTCATTAATCTAAGTCTTACCTTTATAATAGCAAATCTCTTTTATTTTTGTATTATAATTTGGATCAGTAGGCATTGGATTTACCCTGGGCAACTGTATGGAAATTCAAACATAATTCATATTACTCCTTCAAATTTAATTATCAGTGTATCAAACATTTACAACTTACTTAAAGCCTGTTACATTCTCCCTGTCTTATATAACAGAATATTTTATAAAAAATCTATGTTTACATGTATAACAATAATAATAATATTATTTACACATATATACAACTTATTTATACACAACGTAGAATACATACTACTAGGAATTAAAAGGTCAACACTCACATATAAACCACCAAAGTACATTGAAAGTATTGACAAGTTGAGTTTAATATTTTTACATACTACAACATATACACCTAGGTTAAATGTATGCTTATTGCCTGCTTATATGAATCACCCTAGTATGATTAATGCTTGGCTCTAAAAATCTTAAAGTTGGACTTTTTAATGCGGGTTCACTCGGCACTAGACACGAAGAGTTCATGGTGGCTGTACGGGACTTGGACCCTGACATACTAGCTATTAATGAGACATGGCTAAGGGATGGTGAAGAAGACAAAGCGCCTAGACTAGCGGGGTATCGCCTGCGCCACAGGCCCAGACCAAGCCATGTTAGAGGAGGACGAGGTGGTGGAGTGGGTTTCTACATAAAAAAAGGCATAAATGTTCGGACCTGTCTACATCCTCATACATCGAATGTTGAGCAAATGTGGCTTAAATTGTTCCTGGGGAATCTTCGTATATTGATTGGTACAGCCTATAGACCCCCTTGGCAGAATGTTGACGACTTCTTGGAAGCGGTTTCGGAATCAATCTCCACATTTATTGGGTGTGATAAGATAATTGTTGTTGGAGATTTCAATATAGATTTACTCAAGCCAGAAGAAAGTAAATCAAAGACTCTGAAACAGTTTCTACATAGCAGCAACTTAAACCAGGTTATAACCGATCCCACTCACTTCACGGATCAGAGCAGTAGCCTCATCGACATTGTATGCACTGATGCCCGGGTTATGCAGGTACTGGTAAAACACACACCAGACCTGGGTGGACATGCAATGTTAATGGCTGAATTTAAGATAAAAAAGGATAAGCCATGTCCTCAGTGGGTAAGGTATCGGCCATTAAAGGATATTATACCAGACCAGTTCACGAAAGATCTTGATGCCGTTGACTGGAATGACTTCTACAAGATCCGAAATGTCTCAACTCTAGTCGAAACATTCACACATTGGATAATCTCACTATTTGACCTCCATTGTCCCGTCAAGACCTGCAAGCTAAAGCATCCCCCACATCCCTGGATCACAGACTCCATCAGAACAATGATGCGAATAAGGGACGACTATCATAAAAGTTATAAAACACACAATACTCCAGCCTGTAGGGATGCTTATAAGGAAATGAGGAAAATTGTTTTGAAGGCTATAGAGTGTGAGAAGAGATGCTATTTCACAGAGCATATAAATGGTAACATAACTAACTCTAAAAAACTCTGGAAAAATCTAAAAAGCACGATACTGCCCAACAAAAAGAATGTAGCCGACTTACCCCCACATCTCAATAACCCAGATGACATAAATAGCCACTTTCTAAACATCCCTGGAGATGGTCGTGTAACTATGTCCCAATTAACTTTCTTTGAATACCACAGATATGGTCCCACCACTTTTTCACTGCAAACAGTTACTGAAGATGTCATTCTTAAAATAATCAAGGGCATCAAATCAAACGCTCAGGGAGATGATGCGGTTTCTATCGATATGTTGATGTTGACTTTGCCTCAGTCCCTAAAAGCAGTCACTCACATAATTAACCAATCACTTATGGAGGGTACCTTCCCTGATAGCTGGAAAGTGGCTGTGGTTAAGCCACTACCTAAAACCCAGAACCCAGCCTCTACTAATGACCTACGGCCAATAAGTATACTTCCTAGCCTGTCTAAAGTTCTGGAAAAAATTGTGTGCAACCAATTAACAGCATACCTTGAGGAGAACAACATACTTCCCCTTAGGCAGTCGGGATTCCGGAAAGGCTATGGCACTGCCACTGCATTGGCGGATGTGGTGGATAATCTGCTCGTGGCGCAGGATCAGGGTCGGCTCAACATGCTGCTTCTACTTGATTTTTCACGTGCCTTTGACTCGATCAATATACCATTATTACTTGCTAAATTGTCATACTATGGAATAGACTCCAAAACAGTCAAATGGTTCCATAGCTACCTCTATCAAAGGAAGCAGTATGTTGAGCTAACGAAGGCAGATGGGACGGGGTTGAGGTCGGCACCAAGTCTGTTATCACGCGGAGTGCCACAGGGATCAATACTGGGACCAATTCTTTACATCCTGTATAGCTCGGACATAACTCACAGCATTACTCACTGCCAATATCATCTGTATGCAGATGATCTCCAGTTGTACTACTCATTCTCTCCTGACAACTATGAAGAGGCAGTAGTAAAAGTTAATGACGATCTCAGCAGAATTGCCGCTTGGTGTGACTCTAACTGCCTCACTGTCAACCCTAAAAAATCAAAATTGCTACTAATAGGTAGTAAAAGAAATTTGCACCATTTCAGAGATAAATCACTAAACATACAAATAAAAGGTCAAGTGGTGGACCGTGTAACTGAGGCCAGGAATTTAGGATTGACCCTCGACAGCCACCTGAATTTCGAAAGTCACATTGCTGAATGTGCACGTACCTGCTTCTACAGGCTAAAACTACTTTATAATATCAGGCCTTATATAGGGGAAACATTGAGAAAAGCACTTTGCGAATCACTTGTGTTGTCCAAGTTAACCTATTGTGACACCGTTTACGGACCATGCTTACTGGCTAGAACAGCCAAGATCATACAAAGAGTGCAGAACGCATGTGCACGTTATTGTTTCCAAGTTCCCCCAAGGAGTCATGTTACACCATTTTTTAATTCATCCAAAATCATAAAAATGGAGGCACGTAGGAGATTACATCTCTCTACCCTCTTATTTGGCATTATTTTGACAGGGAAACCGAGATACCTTTTCGAAAAACTTACATGGGCTAAAGACAGGTGTAGGCATCTCAAAAGGAAATGCACCCCCACGTTTTTAACTGTTAAACACAGGACAATGGCTTTCCGTGGCTCCTTTAGATATGCTGCCTCTCGCTGTTGGAACGATCTGCCTCCTCCAGTGCGTGACCTGAAGACAATTGGTACATTTAGGAAGCATCTTAAGGAATATCTCTTACTAACTCAAATAAAAGAAACACGCTTACCTTCTGGTACTTCACATCGCGGTAAGAGGACGGCAGCGTCCTTCCCTGCCCAGCGATGAGGCTAGCGATTGAGTCCTGTTGATTCCTGGGCATTGCAATGGCACTTCATTCGACGCCTTATAAACATAGAACCTGCTCCGTACCTATTATTATTATGAAGTAAAGACCGCGTGTCCATACGTGGCAAGCACGAGGTTCTATTATCTTAAGCATTCGTGGCAAATTTCTTTTGTTTTTTTTCTGTCAAGGAAGGAATTTTGTCTTTGACATTGACACTTTTTTTTTTTTTCTTTTTCGCTTAAGATCTGGTGTTTGAGAACTGCGTTCCATAAAGCCTACAGTCCATACCTAACTGCATAATCTCATCCTAATATCTGTGTATTTATCATTGTGTTCTATTTATTAATCTAAGTATCTGTCGTTATTATGTGTATGTATATAATATACAAGGTGACTTTTTAATCACTATCCAAATTTTTTCTGGGCATTATGTATCGTTAATAGAACCCATTTCTGCAAAAAAAAATAGAGGTAAAATTTTTACAACAAATTCATTATCCCGAACAAATTATAAATTTTACATGGTTACCATTTCGTAGTACTCGCGGTAATACCGTCTTACCTTTAATTCGTACCTTAATTCGTAATACCATTGATATTTATCGTTTTGCGTACTAAATATTTACGCCAGAAATGGTAACCATGCGAAATTTATAATGGATTCGGGACAATAACTTTGTTGTGAAAATATTTACTATATTTATTTTTGCAGAAATAAGCTCTAATAACGATACCTAATGCCCAGAAAAAAATTGGATAGTGATTAAAAAGTCACCTTGTATATATATATATGTAACGTCACACATCATAGGTTCCACCAGAACACCAGCGCCGTTATGGTGTCAACGACGCCATAACGGCACATAGCTGAGGATGGAGCCTAGTTGGCTTCACATTACACACCATATTATAATCTGTTCTTTCACTGTCATGCTTCTTCTATCGCTCTTCTATATTGTTTGTACCCCGCCCGCACGTCGGCCTTTCCCTGTTTGTTTTGCCTTGCGGCTTCTTTTAATGTAGCCATAAATACATATGTATATGCAGACACGAGTGGTTTGACGTGTGGGCGTGTGTACACTTACTGTGTTACATGTGTTTATTTATTTTATTTTTTTTTTGCTTAACTGTTTTGTTAATTACCTTTTTGTTGTGTTGCCAATAAACGCTTTTTCTTTCTTCTTTCTTTCTATATATTTGTGGTACCTTCGTTGTTCTGATACCCATAACACAAGTGCTTAAGCTACTTACTTTGGGATCGGAGCAATGTATGTGATATTGTCTGATATTTATTATTTATTATCATCATCATTTAAGGCTGAATACTAAAATCGAAAAAAGTGGCGAACAAATGGAGAGGCTGTTGAAATCATAATCATCATCCACCTGCAATCGTCGTGTACGAAACCCGCGGGATGTTCGTCAATATTAATTTGTATTTCCCGGTATTTATTATTTAACGTAGCGTCTATATTCTGAGATTAATGCCGCGTGGAAACAATCTTGATACTCGTTGCTAGACACTGCAGTATCTCATTAACGCTACCTACTGTTCCGTGCGTTGGAGATTAAAGCCATTAATTTCGTGTAGCTACATATTATTAATATTATCAGACAACAGAACATAACACGAGTGTCTAATATTGATCCAATCCCAAAGTAAGTGGCTCGAGCAACTGTGTTATGGAAATGAGAACGACGTATCACAAATACAATATTAACTCGTAACTAACATAAATGTTCGTCATAATTGAATGAGGATAAAACGGAAGCAACAAAGCTGAATAGTATGTACGTATATTAAGCATCAAATATGTATAAGCACGTAAGCTACTCAAATAGGTTAGTGAATGGGATAAAATAATAGAGATATAAATAACCCAAGACATGCCACGTAGGGCCACACAGCGCCATCTAGTCCCAAACTAAGCCGAAGCTTGTACTATGGGTACTAGAAAACTGATAAACATACTTAGATAATTTTTTTTGTAAATTAATACATACTTCACATAGAAAACACCCAGACCAATACAAACAGACATGTTCATGCACACAAATGTTTGTAATGTGTGGGAATCGAATCCACGACCCTTGGCTCAGAAGGCAGAGGTCACTACCAATTGAGCCACCGAGCCAGTCAATAATATAGGAACTCTCGTCATCGGACACCTCTCCTACTTGTGGTGCATCCTGCCGAATAACAAACGAGGCGCTGGCAACCGACTGGTGGCGGTATAACCATCACAATTGAAGGCGTAGCTAAATACCACAAACAGATAACGCGCAGCAGCGTCACCAAAGCGAAAAGCTACTCCCTGTGATCGCCAATCCGTCTGCCAGCGTGGCGATTATGGGTACATCCTCCAGATTTTTGCCCAAAACTATTACTGGAGAGGCCTACGTCCAGCAGTGGACTGCAATAGGCTGATGATGATGTTAATGACATAATATCATTTATCATTGGGACAAAGTTCTAAAATTATATTATTGCGGACGAACGGATAGACGGCGAAGTCTTAGGCTTCTGTTTTTATCCTTTAGTTACGGAACCCTAAAAAAACATAACAGCCAAAAAAATCCAATTCAAATTTTAATAATCAAGTTAATTTGAGGTTTTAAATTGGCAGAACGCAAAAGGACAACAAAATTAACTTGGTCCCTTTTCCAATTGCCGAAATCTGGACGAATCACAATTAATTAACAGTTGTTTAATTGTTTCGCTTCTTTGGCCGGCTCCAGGCTCCTCTAAACCAAAGCAATATTCGGTAAAAAAGCTAATCTTTATTTATTTGTTAATCTTCTTTCAGAGGGCGCAGAGATTGCCCTGATTTTGTTGGTTAATTCATTTTCAGTTCTATTTTTGTTGTGGTAAAAGTGGTTTTGGATTGGTTATGATTTTTTTAAGAAAGGTTATTTAAGTAAAAAATACATAATTGTATTGTTTACTTAAATATAGTAGGTCCTACCAAGTACAAAGGTTTTTAATATACTTCTTCCATGAGTTTACCTACTGATTTAACTATACTTTTACTATTGGGTCTGGTTTCATGATAGTTAAAAGTTTCAATCAATTAAAAGTGCTGCCGAGCCTACTATAAATATATAATAATATGTGATCTTTCGTTGTAGGCAAAAAAGCCCATCGATTTTTTTTTCAAAATATGTTCAGATGGTTGTTGTGACATGGAGCCCTAGTATTCGAGTAAACGAAAAAACTTTTAGGTACTTTAAGATTTGAAACTCCTAGCGACATCTAGTTTGCATTTCACGAACTACAATGTTACATTCGGTGCGAGGTTTCCTGTATTTCAGTAAAAAGCAACTCGCCCCTTACAAGCCTTGTACTAAAAAGGTTGAAATGCTATCGCCCTGCGTTGTAGTAAGTGTTTTCATCGTGCTAAGGCAGATGGCGCTGATGGTAGTTATTAAAAGAACGAAATCAAATTTATTCCATAGAATAGACAAAGTAAAAATATCGTACTTGCAAAGAAAATGTAATGAATAGATTTTCTGATTAAGAATAACGTTTAGGCATTATCAACATTCAACATACTTTTGATAATTCAGTGAGACCAAGCTTCTAAATTCCTAATAATGGCTACCCGACCGATTGTTCTTCATTTGATTTAAATATTTATCACCCTAAAAATATATTTCATTTATTTAAAATATTATTTCATCATCAGATAATCACCATTCACTGCTGGACATAGGCCTCGCAGGGCGTAGCTCCTCGCTCCGGTGACGCTGTTGCCCATCATCGACCTGTGATATAGCTACGCCTTTAATTGTGTTGGCTATACCGCCATGCTCTACGAGCAGGTGAAGGTGGCTTGGATCGAAAAGATGATAGATAATCTTGCATCCCCTATATATATATAAAGGCTTTTATTACGACGATAAGATTGGTTCATATCAAATACGTTCTTAATAGTATATTCATAATCACATTACGCTTTATTTTTCACACACTTGCACACACGCCTCATAACTCGTTTCGCAAAATTAAATAAAACCAACTCATAATTGCCGCAAATACACGATTTCCAAGCCTAAATCTTTCAGCGAAACCGCGCCGGTCTCATTAATAAAGCTAAACAAAAGCTTATAAAAGCTTAATGGCGGCGCGTCAAAGAAAGCTCGCGGTTTGAGCGCGAGGCGCCGGCGACTCATTTCCGTTTCCCTTATTCATGGAATAGGCTTTTTCTGAGCTTTTTGTGCGCATGAATCGTGTGGGGATGTCGTAAAAGTTTATAGTAGGTATACGCTGTTATGAAGTCAATTAAAGTTAATAATTTTACGTAGCAGACACGAGAAATTTCTTATGCTGGCAAAACGTATAAATACCCATGGACTTGCTAACTCAGGATCAACCTCCCTGCGTTGTTTCCTGATTGCTACAACATTCATTTTTAAAAGTCGCTTAAAGAGAGCGGGCAGCAGAATTACCGGAGCTTTTTTTTTATAGTAGCTCGACATAATGGCTACCCTACGCCTGATGGAAAGCGAAAGAGAAGTCCAAGTCGCAGTGACAACTGGTAAGTAACTGGTCTGTTACCTGTCAGTTGCCACCGCCATGCCGGCCCAACCCTAACCCCCCACGAGCTCCGGAGACCCTATTCACCGGCAGAAACACGATCCGGAGGTCATTTGGCTGCGGAATTCGTTATGGTGGAGGTCCTTCCCCGGACGGGCAGCTAGCTCAATTCGAGCGAAGATTCGCTATGCCCTACCTCTCTTGACGTATAAATTGTAAAAATACTTTCTTAACGTAAAATACTGGTTGTTGGTGTGAGTTGGCCCTAAGTGGCGAACATCTGGAGAGGCCTATATCCAGCTGTGGATTGCAATAGGCTGATGATGATGATGAACGTAAAATACCCACGGACCTGCAAACTCAGGATCAATCTGTTCGGCGCTGTTCCCTGATCGCTAAGACGTGTATTTTTAAAAGTCGCTTAAAGAGGGCAGCAGCATCACCGGAGCTAGGAGTTACGTCCTGCAATGGGCCTGTTTCCGTAAAAAAATATAATTAGTCCGTCTTTTAGATTGTTCAAAAATAACAGACACGTATTTTTTCATTTGTAAATTAGACCAAAAATTACAAAGATATAGCTCGTTAAAATTACGCGTGACGTCACAGAGTGGGAGTTTTTTCGCCACTAAGTAACGTCAAGGACCCCCACTCCTAAATTTTGATGCCTTGTATCTTTGTTATTTTTTGTTTAAATGAAAAAAGGAAAAATACGTGTCTAATATATTTTTATAATCTATAATACGGAATAAATATAATGTAATTATTTTGACCCTGAAAACATCCCCATTGCCAACCAGCTTGCCCATCGTGGCAATTATGAGTACAGCCTCCTAATGTTTTCCCAAAGCGGCGACCAACTAGATAGAGATCTGACAAGATGCTGAAAAATGTCCTTTAGTCGACTATAACGATACCCACGGTAAGAAATTTTTGGTGATTTGAATCCTTTTTATCACCGCACGAACGTCTTTTTTTCCAAGAATACCAAACATTCTAATTCCAAACGTCGTGCAACATTTGAATTTCTATCTTCGAAATTATTTGTGAAAAGTACAGTTCGCATAAAATAGGTACTGTATTCCGAAGATACCCAATAAAATTCAAATAAGAGAACATTTCGCATTAGTAAGATTAAAAGTAACATTTTATATGGCCGAAGTCATAAAAATTTAAAATAAGATTGGTAAGACATATAAAATTTTTGATTTCCACTGCGTCTGTCAGCATTTTTATAGTCGCTATCATAAAGTTTATACTCATTTCACATTGTAAAGCGATAGCTTATAACTGGGATATTTTATTAAGTTTTGTGATTTACCCGTAAGGTAATAGTGAATTGGGATGTAAGGGAGCGGCCTATCATCCTTTCGCTCCAAGCCATCCTCACCTGCCCGTGGTGCATCCTGCCGAACAACAAACGAGGCTCTGGCAAACCGACTGGTGGCGGTAAAACCATACAAGGCGTAGCTAAATACCACAGGCCGATGACGGGCAGCAGCGTCACCGGAGCAAGAAGCTACGCCCTGCGGTCGCCAACCCGCCTGCCCAGCATAATCGCCATTATGGGTATTATCCTCCAGAAGTTTGCCCTAGGTGGCGAACAAATGGAGAGGCCTATGTCCAGCAGTGGACTGCAATAAGCTGATGATGAATAATTTCCCAGTTTTCCCAACAGCCATTAATTACAAAAGGTACAGTGATACCATGATTGAAACAATCTTGCCATCCCCAACATATGATTGAGCATAAATCACTGAGTTTAAGTATAAAAATATATGCTCCATACAAACTTCCACCCCCCATTTTAGGGAGTCGGGGGGTTAGAAAGGGACAAAAAGTAGCCTATGTTACTCTCCATCCCTTAAACTATCTCCACTTAAAAATCAAGTCAATTCTTCGTTTCGTTTTGCCGTGAAAGAAAGACAAACATACAGACAGACACACTTTCCCATTCATAATATTAGTATGGATATGAAAATCTTTTATTCTGTACAGTCTCGAGTGTCTCACTTGATGTACTGCTTGCTCTGTATACAAAAGAAAATACGATTACAATCTACAATTTTCGTTCATCACAATTTCATATATTTTCCAACACGTACAAGTTCTCCAGATCTTCAACAAATAAAATATTCCATTCTTATTTTTCTCAAACACACCTAAAGAGGTTATAAACCTTTACATCCCTCTGGAAAAGCTTAAAATTCCAGACGGAATGCAAATTGTGTGATAGAAGCGTGAGATCGGGTGAGCGTATTGTTGCACTAACATTTTTCTTGGAATGCTTCCACAGAAATGAATCAAGGCTAGAACGGGCCTGTGTGCGTTGAGTAGGTATGTAAGGGCCTATCATAGATATCTATTCGTTCCAAGCCGATCTCACCTGCCCGTGGTGCATCCTGCCGAGTAACAAACGAGGAGCTGGCAACCGACTGTTGGCGGCATAACCATCAAATTTAAGGCGTAATTGGACGGAGTTATGCTACAACGTTCCAATCCACAAGGTGGCCAAAATCGAGTTTCCATGCTCAAGCTACGTATTTAGGACCGTTCTATCTACTGGTGAAGACACTGACACTCTAACCATAGTAATTACCGAAATAATTAAGCCGACCAAACGATAAAACGTTCCAAAAGACCTAATCATATTCTTAAAAAGTGTCAATTCATTTGGATCGTATTTTTTAATTCCTTTTGGAAAAACAAAATGATCCAGGGAACTTGAAACGTTTAATAAAAATATATATTATGAAAATATCTATTTCTATAAAACGTTCCAAGTACTTTCTGATGTTGAAAAGAAATTATAATGATAAAAATAAACGATCCAAAACGTATTATACTAGTAGGATCATACATTTATCTAATCATGAAACGATCGATCATTTAACAATAACATTATTAATGTTCAAAAAGTGTTGTGTTGTCAATGTTATATTATGCTCATAGTGCTCTCAGGAAAAACTTACACTATCCTTGATTCAGTATTAGCTGAAATATAGCTATAAGTTTATATTTTGCTACTTATAAATGAATAAATATTAACTAAACCCATTTTTAAATACAATACTTAAAAATATACAATGTCTTCTGATGTCTGGAACGTTATCACTAAAATAATATGATCTAAAGAAGAAACTCTTCGCTATATACGGTCAAAAGGAAGGATTTGGTACTGAGGCGCTCCGGCCTACAGATGAGAACAATATTCCATATGAGTCCCTGACTCTTGTTCGGCTTAAAATTGAGCAGATTCTCGTTCCCCCATGATAGGACCGAGTCCAGAGTGGTCTCAATTTCACCCACAAGGTTATTCCGGCTTTCTGTGATATTAACCCGAGAGGCTTGTACATTACCCATGTATAAAGCGCCCCTGTGCTATCACCTGCATAATAATGTATGCTGCGAATATGCAACATGTCATTTATATGCAGAAGAAATAAGGTAGGGAACAGTACACAGCCTTGTGGCTCACCAGCATTAACGGGCTTTGCCTCAGAGCAGGAACCGTCGACAACGACACTGATGCTCCGCTCTGCAAGAAAACTGGCAAGCCAACCACACAACCTCTCAAGAAGCCCATAATATGAAGAAAGTTTCGCTAAAAGCTCTTTGTGCCAAACACGATCAAACGCCTTTGCTATATCCAACCTAACAGCCAAAGCCTAACCCTTGCTCTCAACCGCCTCCGCCCAGCGGTGTGTGAGGTATACGAGTAGGTCGCCAGCCGATCGACCCTGACGAAAACCGTATTGGCGATCAGAGATCAGCTGGTGTTCCTCCAAGTATCCAAGGAGTTGGCGATTTATTATTGTCTCCATTAATTTAGAGAGCAATGAGGTAATGGCAATTGGTCTGTTGTGGGAAGGGTCCGATTGGTCTCCCTTTTTGGGAATCGGATGGACAAGCGCAGACTTCCAGGATTTAGGGACAATACCATTAGAATAGGAAAGCCGAAAGAGGTTAAAGGTGCTAACTCAGGGGCACAGATTTTTAGTACTATTGGTGGGATGCCGTCAAGCCCACTCAACTTATTGATGCCAAGGGAGAAGAGCAGTCTACGAACATTGTCTTGCAGAAAACGAATGTTGATGGATGGTAGTGGGTAATTCTCCCCGGTTATCAAGAATTCAGTTAGATGCAAATAGAAAGCCCAAGAGGTCTGCTTTCGCCTTTGCGGTATGGGCAAACGTGTCATCAACAGTACAAAGTGGTGGAAAAGACGACTTGCAGAAATTTCCCAACACGGCCTTGGCAAGAGACCAAAAAGCTCTAGTCCCAAAAGCAAGTCTAGTGAGTTTCCCAACCAATTCTCCGGATATAGCTGGAATTTGCAGCAGCTATCATCCTTTTGTAAGACCTGGTGACAATATTGTAGGTCTTAAAAAGACTGTAAAAGGAGAGGTTTCGATTATTAATAGATCTTCTAATCTTATACAGCTGTTGCCTAAAGGAAAACCTATTGCTCCAGCTAAATTGGCTAATTTACGATCTTTTTATAAATCCATTCACATTTAAATAATAAATAATGTTGTTTTACTGTCTAATATTTATTTTAGATAAAATATATATAAATTACTTAAATATAGTAATTTTCACATTTTGGAACGTTTTCACAAATTAATTTAAAAGCCACCTTCATGTAAAATGCCTTTTTGTGAAAACGTTCCAAGTACAATTTTTTTTAAATTTGTATGAGTAATATTAATTTTTTGCAATGAAAGTTATATGAAAAAATAATATTTAATTATTTAGTATAGATGATACACACTACTCGGTTCTACGCGCTACCATAAAAAAGCGTACCACAAAAACACAAAAACGCAATTTTCTCAGTTCGATCTGCGTGTGGATTGGAACGTTGTAGCATAACTACGTCCAATTTAAGAAGAGAGGCAGGGCATAGCGAATCTTCGCTCGAATTGAGCCGCCCGTCCGGGGAAGGACCTCTACCCTATAGAATACCGCAGTCAAATGACCTCTGGGTCGTGTTTCTGCCGGTGAGTAGGGTTTCCGGAGCTCGTGGGGGGTTAGGGTTGGGCCGGCATGGCGGTGGCAACTGACAGGTAACTGACCAGTTACTTGCCCGTTGTCACAGCGACTTGAGCTTCTCTTTCGCTTTCCTTCAGGCGTAGGGAAGCCATTATGTCAAGCCACTATAAAAAAAAGGCGTAGCTAAATACCAGAGGCCGATAACGGGTAGCAGCATCACCGAAGCGAGAGGCTACGCCTTGCAATCGCAAATCGCCTGCCCATCGTGGCGATTATGGGTAGGTATACCCTCCAGCTGTTTTCCCTAAGT
Organism: Conogethes punctiferalis; assembly: GCA_031163375.1. Taxonomy (NCBI): domain Eukaryota; kingdom Metazoa; phylum Arthropoda; class Insecta; order Lepidoptera; family Crambidae; genus Conogethes; species Conogethes punctiferalis. Next base: position 17,875,222 of record CM062078.1, read on the forward strand.
GGCGAACAACTGTAGAGGCCTATGTCCAGCAGTGGGCTACAATAGACTAATGATGATGATAATTATGTATTGTTTTTGATGATAATGTCAAAAATATCCCATGATTGTTTAAAACAACAATGTTTTAACAGTTCTATTTTTGATACATTCCTTTGTAATCCTTCAAGCCGTTTGGGCAATAAAAAACCGCTCAAGAATAGACATGCAAGGGAAACGTAGCTCCTTCTTTGTTGTCACTGAGTCTAGTAAAAAAAGAACTCAAAAATGAGGGATGAAATAAAATCCTAACGTTAACTACATTCGTTCAAAAGCGCGGTAGCGTTGGGTTGAGCACTTAGATAAAGCATTAACTAGAGAGCATGATGACGTGATGAGAAACTGGTCAACTCTTTCACCTTGTATGTCATCTTTTTATAGAAACCAGTCGGACTTGGCCGTTTCATAATTATAATTGTGTAAGGGTTCAAAAAGCCTTAGCCTGTATCATAATCAGCCTATTGCAGTCCACTGCTGGATATAGGCCTCTCCAGCTGTTTGCCACTATGGGCAAACATCATCTGGAATCAAAACATCTGAATATACCCATAATCGCCACGCTGGGCAGGTGATATGGCGATCGCAGGGCGTAGCTTCTTACTTCGTTGACGCTGCTGCCCGTCATCGGCCTGTAACGTTTAGCTACTATATATCGTGATGGTTATACCGCCATCAGTCGGTTTGCCGAAGTCTCGTTTGTTGTTCGGCAGGATGCATCATGAGCAGGTGAAGGTAGCTTGGAGCGCAAAGGTGATAAGTCGCTCTCTTACATCCCTAGGGCTGTATGAATATGATGTGGTTAAGCGATGAAAGGATTTTTCGGAGTTTGACTAGTAACGGTCCCGATTTCAAAAATTCTTTAACTATTTGGAAAGGTAACATAGGATATATTAATTTCTTGAAAACATTATTGATTCTTACTAAAACGCCAATAGCATAACTCAAAGAAATGTTTATCTGAAATACACGAAGAATGGAAGGTAACCCGCCTTCCATTCTTCGTTAGTAGATACCTATAGAAAACAAAAGCTAATCTAATGTAATCATGCTCTAAGGATAGAGAATTAACGTTTCGTTTCACTGCCGCGACTGGTTTTATGTCAAGAACCTTTTATTTGAACTCAGTTGAATTCCAACTTCACGTTTCGTTAGGTAATTAAAGAATGTTTTAGCCAATAAAAGCTGAAAATGGACGCGTTTGCAGCTCAAACGTCTGTCGGGTTCTGTGTGTTATGATTGTTATTACTTAATTCTTTTTTATTTTATTATGTATCTAACGCTAATTGGTTTGGTATTTAGTTGGAGTTGCGTTGCGGCAATAATAAGAAGTTTATTCGACTGGACGTTTTATGAGGAACTTCTTGCCTCGCGCCTCGCTTTTGTGGAACCAACTTCCTGCGACAGTCTTTCCGAACAGCTACGTCTTGGGAACCTTCAAGAAACGAGCGTGTTCATATTTAAAATGCCGGCAGCGAACATAAACTCGGTCAGAGTTGCGGGTGTCCATGGGCGGTGTCGACAGCTTACCATCAGGCATCACATTTGCCGCCGCCGTCCTTTTGTGTGGCTTGTTTTCCTCCATTTATTTATTTATTTTTATTTATTTAAACTTTATTGCACAGAATGGTACAAAAGGCTAACTTAATGCTAGGAGCATTCTCTACCAGTAAACCTTTGGGTCATGCAGAGAGCAGAAATTGTGTGCGCTGAGTGTACAAAGAGAAAACAGTCCTTTACAAAAACCTAATTTATATATTTAGTAAAAAAAAAATTAAACCGACTTCAAAAAAAACACAAACGACCAAAACTAAAAAGCGATAAATAACGTAAGTAATTCTATCCTTAATACATAATTATTTAAATATTACAGTTATCACTTATTTTTGAAGTCGGTGCCAGCCTCTAGGTACCTAACGTAGACTGTTGTTGTATGACGCGCGCGGCCGGCAAATCCCCACGACAATATAGATATGTACATTTATTTGTTTGGCTGGCACCGACTTCAAAAATAAGTGATAACTAAAATATTTAAATAATTATGTATTAAGGATAGAATTACTTACGTTATTTATCGCTTTTTAGTTTTGGTCGTTTGTGTTTTTTTTGAAGTCGGTTTAATTTTTTTTTTAAAATAATTTTATTTCTCTATTTTTAGTTGCGTTAATGTGCTGTGACCTTGAATAAGGGCTAATTAATGTCCTTAAGAGTTTTACTTAGGAATGAAAAATTTTGTTTTAAGTCAAGTGAAGACTTTGCGATCTAGAATCAAGCAAATCACTTACCAAATCATCTGCCCTATTAGCCCTGCATAAGTACATACTACTACCTAGTTTCTATCGACCAATGTCAGTACTGTTCCCTAACTCCTAACCGTTAAGGAGTTCTGTGGCTTCATCATCAGCACCAGATGTTGACGCCCGGAAGCATATCGTCGACCGTAGGCTCAATTAAGGTAAGGGACAAAACTCACAAAATGAGTTGAGTATACAGTTTTGTTCAGAATTTTCCGCTCTTTCGAATGATATATATGAAAAATTCTATCTCGAAAAAAATGTCCCTTACTCTACTATTTTTTTTTTAATTTCGTCCCTTACTCTACTAATTTTTTGGGGTCTAAAATTAATTCCGTCCCACAAAACCATGTATCTGAAAAAAAATATAATGTATCAACTTCAAATGGTGTAAGGACTGTTACCAACCGATTTTAAGTAAAGTAACGGTCTTCGCAGTCAAAGAATAACCCTTACATGGTATTTTTTTGATGAAATCCTTATAACAAGTCCCTTACACCAATTTGATTCGATTTACATTAAGTTCCGTGTCCGTTACACTAATTTACAACTGGAGAAGAGTACGTGTGCACGTTTTCCATCTTTTTCTATCCCACATCTTCGCTCTATGTGTAAAAGAGAGAATGCACTAGCTGCGGGCGGGCATCTAAAACACCGTTTATCAGTACGGACTGTCGTTTGGTTGGGATAATGTTCGTATTTTTGAAAAAGATTTAGTGGTAAACATGGAGAAACAAAACAATTTTAACCGGTTACTATGACGCAGACAGCGATTACTACAATTTTATTAGTGAATAAAAAGTACATAATTATCGTTTCATTCTTACTAATATATATATGTCACTTTAAAATTGTAAATACCGTTATATTATGATCTATCTCGCGAGATTGTAAACTGTCGATATAATAGTTAAAATGTAACACACACAGACTGTAATCGATCGATGTGAAATTCTTAAACTTTGATCGACCAAAATCTACAAAAATAAAAGTTAATGATAGTTAAAATGTAAGAATTATGTTACGGGTCACAATCTTTCGACAGTTTACAATCTCGCAAGATGGATTATAATCTAACGGTATCTACAATTTTACATAATATTGTTAGTTGAAAAAACAAAATTCGTATTATATCAGTGCTCAATAGTTAACAGCAACTGTGCATAGAACTTACGCTTTTAACAACAGGTCCATAGAATGAGAAACATCGTTGATGCTAATATAAGTTCCATCCGAAGATTAGGCTCTAATAGTTCTTAACTAACAGCAATTAACTTTGCACTGAAAAGACGCGAACCTATATCTGACAATGACCCACAAAGGGATAATAATTGTTTTTTTGCGTAAGTTGTTAATGTTGATTAGTTATATTGTAAACATACTTTTTAATTTGTTATCCTTGAATATATGTAAGTACTAAACTTTTCATATTTTTGTTGTGTAAGTAGATGACATTGTTTATTTTAGTAGTTGTATAGTAGCCTCTATGACTGGCTGTTAAATAATTGATACCGCATTGTGCAGTAAGTATGCGGTCTGCATAGTATAGGTACAATTTTTGCCATCTGTTTTTAAGTAATTATAATAAAACATACAAATTTAATGAAATTTGTACTATTTCACCCATTAGATATCAACAACTTTAAAGTGTCAAAATATTCCATGTAAGGGACACATAAATAGTTCACACACAATTCAATATATTTTCATAGCTGTTACATGAATGCTTATTAAATACCCCACTTTAAAAATGCGACTTACCTCAAAAGAGTGTTTTTAATAATTTATATACGATCCCCTTACGCCATTTTTATATCAATACTATACACACACCGTGTAGGTCAATTTCAGGTAAAGGACGAGATTACAACGTATTTGGCATTTAAGGGACATTATGAACGAAAAAAGTTGGTGTAAGGGACATCTATTTTCTAAAATAATTAAAATATTTAAATAATCACTGCACAGGAAGATAGTGCACTTAAATATAAGATAATGTGTGAAAAGAAACTCAAAAAAGGTTAATTACAAAGAAAGTTATGTACAATTTACTTCACAAAAAAACTTTGTCGGCCTCTCCTGAAAAATCGTATTTTGTCCCTTACCTTAATTGAGCCTACGGCCGACGATATACCTGAGTAGAATATGATAACGTAACAAAAACACCATATGAGCATACAATTTTCGGTTGTTGCCCTCAATTTCTCCAGGATCCCATCATCAGATCCTGACTTGGTGATAATGGGACCACCTTGGAAGTGTCCTCTGTCGAACAAAAAAAAAATTTTTGAAATCCATCCATAATTGACGGAATAATCGGTGAACAAACATAAAAAAAAAAATATTATACATAGAGACGAATTGAGAACCTCCTCCTTTTTTCGAAGTCGGTTAAAAATATATTTTTAGTATGCAATCGGGTCAATTTTGCTTTTTTTAATTAATTAGGTTTTTCATTGCTATAATCTTATGCCCTCAAGCACGTAAGACGTCTCGAAATAAAAAATGTTTTTATTTATCTTAACTAATATTATAAAGCTGAAGAGTTTGTTTGTTTGTTTGTTTGAACGCGCTAATCTCAGGAACTACTGCTCCGAATTGAAAAATTCTTTTCGTGTTGAATAGACCATTTATCGAGGAAAGCTTTAGGCTATATAACATTACGCTGCAACTATTAGGAGCGAAGAAATAATGGAAAATGTAAAAAAAAAACAAGGAATAAATAACTATTCCACCGTACGAAGTCGCGAGCACAGCTAGTAAAGAATATAATTTGTTCCTTATTTTGATCTACGTTTTCCTCTATTTACTTAATTGAAGTATACCAGCATGAATTTGAAGATGTTTCTCGTAAAATTTGACATGGCGTGTAATTTATTTGAGATACTAAATTTGATTTACGGATGCAGTACTGTACTCTAGCTAACATAAACATTTATTAGTTACCTAAAATTATGAGCATAGTTATTTTGAAATAGGGGAAACATCTGTAAGATGTTCGAGTTACCTTTAGGATGATTTGCACACATGACAAAATCCCAGTTAAATGGTATTCGAAATTTTGGTCTTTCCGACACAATTGAAAAGTTAGTTAGACTGGCTCGATTGCTCATTTGGTAGTAACCTCTGCCCTCTGAGCCAAGCAAGGAAGGATTTTCCATAGTCAACACGCTTATCAGGTGGCTTGGAGACCGTAGTAGGTTTTTTTTGTACCCAAGTATGACAAAGAAGTCCCTGATATTCCCTTAGTCGTCTTCTGTCGTAGAAGCCGATAGTGCGGTTATATTCCTTTTTAGTGGTCCTATTCTTCCTAAATCCGGTAACCACACGAACATTAGGTGACGTGACGTCACAAAAAAGAACAAAATGGAATTATCCTTTGATAGAGACTTATAAGTATGGTCATGACAGTTTCTTTGAATCAGAAATATGCCATCATTTCCGAGTCTTTGAAAAGGATACAACGTATAATCACGGTTTATAAGACCTAACGACTAGAATAAGATAAAACTATCCTGTGATCAGTTTCTATGAAGTCTTGAGAAGCTATAATCAGTAGGTATGTAAGACATAGCGATTTTTGTGAAATTAAATGGTACGTAAAATGAGAAGAATAAGGACGTAACTGGTTTTTCAACGTGCCAGCCTTAAAAAAATGGTTCCAAGTGTCCGTACCATTGCAAGGACCCCTGAAAGTCGGAACAAAAGCGTCCAAACCCTTGCAATGGCCCGTCTACCCACCATTGTTTACTTCGACTTTCTTTGTTCCAAAACAGGCTTTGTTGCTGGAAAATTACTTGAAAATTTCACTTGATTCTCGTTTATAAACCTGACAGGTCGGTAGGAATCTGTAGCTGAAGGTAGACTGATGACTGAGTGAGTGGGCGGTGTGTGTCGCTTTACTGTTTCAAATTGTCAACAGATAGAAACGCGCAGGTTTTAAACCGTCGCTCACCGCTAGAATTATTTTAGATGAATGAATTGAATTTACGCATACACTAGGTACGGGGGTTATGTGGGACTCACTCCTAACGGAGAAAGTCCAGTGTTCCTGATCTTAAGGAGGTTCGTGATACACGGGACTCGACACAATCCCTCCTCTGCTCAGCAGCGTTGCACCGCCGATAAATGAGGCGGCACACATCGGGAGGACCGTATGGTGCCTTGCTGGTAAAACATCACTGCCTGCGCAAAAGCTCTTTTAGTCGCCTCTTACAACAGGTTCACGTTCAGGTCACGTTTTGGATGTATTGTCTAATGCTTGCTTCTAGGAGAACGCGCAATAATTTTATTTTCTTATTGTTTTTTTTTTCTTCTGATACTAAAATATTGTAATTAGTTGTAATGTTTTAAGTATGTTCTTTAATTTGTGTTTAAAAAATAATGTTAATAAACCGATTTTCTTTAATTTTCTTCTTTTCTTTCAAAAACATCGAAATATTTTCATATTTACATGCATTACAAGAGAGAAATGTGGCGTGAATTAAAGGAGGCCTACGTTCAGCAGTGGAAGGACCAAGGCTGTTTATTGATTGATTGATGCATTACGAACACTTTTTATGATGGTATGGATGGACAAAATGGTAAGGGGTAACTGCAAAACATTAACGTCTGCAACAACATTGGAGCATCGAATGCGCTTTGTCGCCTCTATAAAACTCGAAAAATTTACGTGATTGATCCAAACTAAGACAAAAGCCGTTGCATTCTTAATACATTTTTGCGTTAACAATAATAAAAAAGTAAAACCTATCCCACTACTCAAACTTATCATCCAATTACCCAAAAATCCGCGCGAAGATCAAAAGCACTCTGTAACATAATTAGTAGTTGGCGCCACGAGCGGTGGCTATTTATAACAACTTCCGTCCCGTTGATGTGTCCAAATTCTTCAACGCGTATAAATAGAGTAACTATTTAGCGGTGCGTTTACAAACTCACAGCTGGTCTTAGTTGTATGGAACTGTGCCTTCTAACTAATAGAGTATTCGAATGAGTTTCTATAACATTTCATGGTTACCAAGAAGAATTAATAAATTAACCGAGTTAGCTGCAACTCGCGTGAATATGTGATTATTGTTGAATATCCCTTTAAATTTTAGTGTTTTTGTTTTTTTAATGTTTGATTTGTATATGTTGCAGTCAAAGCTCTTAACCAGTCAAAAGTAATATTGACTAACACAAAAGTATTTTGAGGCATCTTTTAAGAGTGGAGACCGCGTATCGGATAACGTAGTGTAGGACGCCGTCAGACCAGGTGGAGTGACGACTTGCGCAGGACGACTGGCAAGTGCTGGATGCGAGAAGCCCAAAATCGAGCACAGTGACGAACCTTGGGAGAGGCCTATGTCCAGCAGTGGACTGATGTGGGCTGATGATGATGACAAAAGTATTTTGACTGTATGCTTTAGTCAATAATATTTTTGACTAAAATACCAGTTAAGCGCAGTCAACCTCTACTGGACATAGGCCTCCCTTAATTACAATTGGCATTAAGGAGGATTTGCTTTAGTCACCACGCTTGGCAGGCGAGTTGATGTCCGCAGTCGATTTTGTTTGTACCCTGTTAAAAGCCACTGCCCTTTTCCTGATATTCCCTTCGTCGTTTTCTACGACATCCACGGAATAAGAAGGGGTGGTACCTACTATTCTTAATCCGGACACCACTAATTATCAGTCCCTAACTCCCGATTGTAAGAATCCAGTTATACAATACTACGAATCCGAAACACGGCAGTTGTAAGCAATGTTTAACCTATTATTGCCCCGCATTCCACAACGCATACAACTCTCGCTTCTATGTTCGGAACACGTGTTAACGACAGTTCAGAACGCATGTTTGTCGAATTGGACCTAATTTTGCCTATGTTTATAGTTAAATGTCTAATAAACTTGTGTTGTTTACTTAATTAACGAATTGTTTTATGGGTAGTTCGAGATTAAAAGATTAAATTGACAGCGACACTGATATTACTTCGTCACTTTTGAATTTATAGGTGCCTTACTATGTTTAACTATGGAACTTTTGTTCATATAAATAACTCATGACATGCCACTCTGTGCCACAAAGCGCCATCTACTCCCAAACTAAGCCGAAGCTTTTACTATGGGTACTGGACAGTTGATAAACTTACTTAGATATTTTTTTTGTAAATCAATACATATTGTACATAGAAAACACCCAAACCAATACGAAGAGACATGTTCATGCACACTAATGTTTTTACTGTGCGGGGATCGAACTCACGGCCCTTGGCTCAGAAGGCAGAGGTCACTACCAAATGAGCCATCGAGCCAGTCATGTTTATAAAATGTTTATATAAATGTTGCTATTGACAGATACATCGTCATCATTTCAGCCCTTGTTCTGTAGAGCTCTACCTTCTTTCTCCAGTACTTCCAGTCTCTCGCCCTTTCAACTTAGTTCGAACACCACAGTAAGATTCATCATCATCATCAGCCTGTTACAGTCCACTGCTGAACTTAGGCCTCTCCAGTTTGTCGCCAATTAGCGCAAACATCTGGAGGATATACCCATAATCGCCACGCTGGGCAGGCGGGCTGGCGATTGCAGGGCGCAGCCTCTCGTTCCGGTGACACTGCTGCCCGTCATCGGTCTGTGGCACTTAGCCTACGCCTTCAATAATTACACCGCCACCAGACGGTTGCCAGCGCCTCGTTCGTTATTCGGCAGGATGTACCACGAGCAGGTGAGGTTGGCTTGGAGCAAAAAGATGATAGGCCGCTCCCTTACATCCCACAGTAAGGTTGCACGCAACCTACTGCGGTGTTCGAACCGTTAAAACCCAATGATCGCTTAAGCTGACGCGAAACAGTACGCCGTGATTGCCGTCATCCGACCCCGAAACGAAACGCGACCGAAACGAGGCGAAATGTATTATTTTGGAAATAGCATTCGGCGCCAAAAACCCAATTTTCAATGTAAATACGGTGTCAATCACTCGACGCGGCCGCGATGAGCTGCGAACTCTTAAAATAACCGACGAAACTCGTTTAAAAGGTATGAAAAATTGGTCAAGTGCGAGTCGTGGTTTTGTACCGAGATTTCTGTATAAAGGTCATGCTCAATTGGGATGATGACTAAAAAATAATTTAATGTCCATCAGATAGATTAATGAAAAATATTGGATACGTATTTTTTATTTTGCCTCTTGTTCAAAAACTTACGAAGATACATTGATTTTAAATGTCACATGACGTCACGTTAGAGTACAAAATATACTCTAACGTGACGTAGTTAGCCCCCACTCCGTAACTTTAATGCGCTATATCTAAGTATTTTCTTGTTACTTCGACAAAACAAAAAATACGGGTCTTATATTTTTTTATTATCTAAGAGACGGACTAATTATTTTCTTCATTTTCATACCTTGTCATCATCCGTATTAACCGCCCTGCTCCCAAATCCCATTCAAATGTGGTGTGATGCCAATGTAAAATTATGTTTAAAGACCAATATTTAAAGTCCATTATTCAAATTTTGTTCTTAATCGTCCGGATTCCGGTTTTTTTAATAGAACTGCCCCGTCTCATCAGGTGAGAGAGGACCAGGAAATACTTGGGTACAAATATAACTTACTGCGATCGCCAACCCGCCTGCCAAGCGTGACTATGGCAAACTGTCCAAATAACACTTGTCATTGGAGGAAGCCAATGTCCAGCAGTGGACGTTTGCAGGCTGATAATGATGATGCTCTACTGTCCCACTACTGAACAAATGCCTCCCCCAATCTTCAAGCCGGCCAGTAAGATACCTCTGGCTTATCAGCGATTGATCGCGAAATGGGATCAAAGTCACTATACTAAATGTTCAGGGGACGCCATCCAAGCGGGTAAAATCTACCATCAACAGCAGTTAGTGCATGAATAGGTCACAGAGTCTTGATACTTTTTGTAACCATGTTAACGTTTTCGTTTTCTTTCCTTTCGAAGTACGGTACCCTAAAAGTAAACAGGGGGACAGAGGACGTTCACGTGAAACTGAATGGTTAATGAAATGATCATATCGCTTGTTTGCGTTAAAGGAAACTGTATGCTGAAGTTTTTCCAGCAAATAATAAACATGTTTGTTTATATTGATTGCGAATGTAGATTTTTTTATGGAATTGACGTTTTTCGAACAGATATTTTCGATGGAAACAATTTCGAAGTTGCTTTTTTTCCGTAAGGTGGGCAAACAAGCCTAAGGTCCGCCTGATGTTAAGGGGTCACCGCAGCCTTTAGACGCCTGCAACACCAGGGGTATAACACGCGCGTTACCCACCCTATCCCCCGGTTGCCAATGGAAGACCCCACGAGCTCCGGAAACCTACTCACCGGCAGAAACAGTAGGGTTTCCGGAGCTCGTGGGGGGTTAGGGTTGGGCCGGCATCCTGACCCCCCCCTCAGGTACCTGGGACCTGGTAGTTCTAATGTTGATGGTACTGGCTTGCTTCACCTTCACTCAATTAAAACTACAAACTCACCTCTATATGGCACGTAGATGTTCAAATACAGACAATCCTCAGACTCGTTCTTGAGGAACGTTTTGAGTTTCGTCAGGTAGTTCTGTCGCTCCCAAGTGGGAGGGTCTCCCTTCTTTATGGGGGGCAGAGACTGCGGACAGACCGGGGCGAAGTGAGTGGCCATTTTGACTCCGGGCCATGGTGGGGCGCTTTCTGAAAAACAAATACTTATTTAAATCTAACGCATAGCTCACTCTTAGATATAAGGGAGCGACCTATCGCCCTTTCACTCCAAGCCATCCTCACCTACCCGTGGTGCATCCTGCCGAACAACAAACGAGTATCTTGCAAACCGACTGGTGACCGGTAAAACCATCACGATAGAAGTCGTAGCTAAATATCACAGGCCGATGATGGGCAGCAGCGTCACCGGAGCAAGAAGGTACGCCCTGCGATCGCCAACCCGCCTGCCCAGCGTGGCGATTATGGGTTTATCCTCCAGAAGTTTGCCCTAGGTGGCGAACAACTGGAGAGGCCTATGTCTAGCAGTGGACTGCAATAGGCTAATGATGATGATGATAGCTCACTCATTTGCCAGACCTTATTTTTTCCTAAATGACTACGATGATGGCCAGGGCGGCCTTGTCATCATCACCGAACTGTTGGGGGAGCGGAAGGCTCTCACCACTGTTTCTGAAAACATGATCGTGGGTTGGAGTTCTTGGTCTCAATGAAGGCTTTTAGGGCAGACTATAACAGTTTAGAGGAGTTCATTTCTAAAAATGAATCCAGCTGTAAATCGAGAGGAGAATCCTCGGATCGTCCGTGTTTTAGGCGATCTTATAATTGCGGCACTGAGGCAGTTTGTTGTTCTGATTATCATAACATAACCTATGAAATCGGATCAAACCGGGAATCGAAACTAGAATCCTCGGATCGTCCGTGGTTTAGGCGATCTAAATATTGCGCCATTGTTGTTCTGATTGTCATAACGCTTTGATATCGGATCAATGTATGTGCTGTTGTATCACATTAATAAAATAAATGTTTCAGTTATATTGTGTTGTGGAAATTCACTGGAAAATTTTTCTCGGAATAGATCATTATGATTTTCATTATTTGCAAGTTAAAAACAATTTAAAAGAATTTACATTTTTTTACATTTTTTGGAGTCATACTACGGATAGAGGAGAAAATATTTTTTTGTCACGAACAATATGTTCTTAAAAATAAAATGTCTACTCAACTTACCAATTACTCGTATTTTTTATTGTGTAAGAAAGTCAAAGTCAAGTTAAGCGGTAGTCAATATAAAATATTCTCAAATTATTATTTTCTACATTTTTAAAGTAAAGAACTAAACCAGTAATGTAATTATTTAATTAAAGAGTACTTTTTTCTTATTATTGCATCAAATACTTTTGCCTGATGGAAAGCTAAATGGGTACTTTATTTATATTGGCCCGCAAGGTGGCTTTTCACGCATCATTTAAAGGATACCGTATTACACGAAGGTGAAAACACATAAGCTGGCAAAGAATTACAATTATTGAGATTAAAATATACATAAATACCAATAGAACTACTAAAACAATTTAAAATCCTAGCAATCTTTATTATAAAAGAACATAAAAGCGATAACACTATTAAAATAACAACTCTACGTCTTTTATACCAACAAACACATTACTAAGAACTTCAGATGTTTATCTCAACGCAAAGCACAATACAAATATACTCAACCGTTAACCCTAGTTGTAAAAGATTCTAGTAAAAAAAATACATTCACCCACTTCTTCTTTTGAAGTTGCAAAGTTTTATCGCATAAAATAAACTTTCAGAGAGCCGTGAATCCATTATGACTGTTTGCAGTATAGGGTTAAGGAAAAAAGGAATTAACATAGAGATGAAAAGTAAACTCAAATGAGTGTGGTTTTAAATAATATTGGAATTGTTGGGACCGCGCCGTTTTTATGAACTACCGTTTAGCATAAAATTGTTTAATGTTAAGTTTTGTTATGGTAATAAGTGAGTACCGGGATGATTCAAGGCAAGATTGATCGTTTTGTTCCATGAATAAGCTCGATCGTAAACGCTCTACATTATATCACAGAGGTTTTTTTAAACGTATTTCGTGATAGTGACTCTGAAAATATGAGCTGTCAAACAGCACAAGAGAATGATTAAGATCGCAAAACCTATAGCAGCCCAGAGATATTCAACGAAATTGAATCAGGATTGGGGATATCCATAGAAAGGCTAGAAAAATATGAGGATTATCTGGCTCATTGTGGAGGCAGACAAAGAAGATATTATTATAGCCATAAAGAAAATTAAATCAAAGCCATTAATGTTTCTTAAAGAACTGTTCTGCTTCTTTGCTCTCATAATCGAAAGACGATAAATTCGCTACGACCAGACTGACCATGCGCAGGACCAACGGCTATAAGCCGTTGGTCCGTTGGTCGTTGGTCAATTAATTGAGAGAGTAGGGTGTTGCGGACAGAACGACCTTTTTATATAGTTTCACCTTTTTAATACGTTTTGTACATAGTTTTATATTTAGAAGTGTTTTTAAGAATATTCTAGTTGCTATGGTTTTATTGTTTATTGTTTATCTAGTGTGTTGAGTTATACAGTCCGCTACGGCTGGATATTAAAGTGTTTTTGTGGTTTCCCAATAAGGATTACGACTGTCTCTGTGAATACAGGAAGACGTGATGCCCCCCTAAGATTCGTTAGATGCAATGATGCAAACTAACGCCCTATTATCCCCTAATTGCTGGTAAAGCAGAAGTTTTGGATAACTCGTTTGGGGCCAGTCAACTGTGAAGAGAACAAGTCGATGTTCGATGTTTCCTTGCCATTTGATTTGGATGAACCAGCCAAGATTTGCACATCACAGACAACCGTTTCACATGCGCTGGTGTTGACTTTTTGGAACCCGCCAATTGTTCGCAGACAAGATAACCGGCGCTTCGTCCACCCAGAGTTTTTGTCTTCCGCCTCATAAGGAGACAGCTGTGGCAGAACAGACAGATCAGACAGACAGAGTGCAGCCGAAGATTACAGCGAATGGATGAGAAGCAGAGAAGCACTGCAGTAGACACGGCGTTGTGAGAGCGGTAGACGTAGCGCGCCGCCCCAGTGTTCGAGTCTTTGTAATTTGTGCACTTCTTGCACAAGGGGGCGGTATGTTGCAGACAGAACAACCTTTTTATATAGTTTTACCTTTTTAATACGTTTTGTACATAGTTTTATATTTAGAAGTGTTTTTAAGAATATTCTAGTTGCTATGGTTTTATTGTTTATTGTTTATCTAGTTGTTGAGTTATACAGTCCGCTAAGGCTGTATATTAAAGTGTTTTTGTGGTTTCCCATTACTCGTTTGATTCCACACCCCTCGGTTCCAGCCGTATCATAGGGCATAGCGAATCTTCGCTGGAATTAAGCTGCCCATCCGGGGAAGGACCTCCACCCTATAGAATACCGCATCCAAATGACCTCCGGGTCGTGTTTCTACTGGTAAGTAGGGTTTCCGGAGCTTAGAGCGGAAAGGTCGTGTTCAGTCGTGAGAACTATACCACCACCAATCGGTTGCCAGAACCTCGTTTGTTATTCGGTAGAATGAAGCACGGGCAAGTGAGGGTAGTTTGGAACGAAAAGATGATTTAATTTCTATAAATACCCTATAAAATACCGCAGCCAAATGACCTCTGGGTCGTGTTTCTGCCGGTGAGTAGGGTTTCCGGAGCTCGTGGGGGGTTAGGGTTGGGCCGGCATGGCGGTGGCAACTGACAGATAACTCACCAGTTACTTGCTCGTTGTCACAGCGACTTGGGCTTCTCTTTCGCTTTCCATCAGGCGTAGGGAAGCCATTATGTCAAGCTACTATAAAAAAAAAGTTTCTTTTCTATAAATGTATTCTGTTCATATAAATGGGTAGTCGCTCAATAAAAACAAACAAAAGCAACGCTTACTTGGGGGCATGAATCTGTAGCTTCCAGTAGGGGCTGCCGCATACGGCACACCCAAGAACATTTCCACAGGCTGCAGATCGTAATGGCGGCTCGGCTTCACCACCCACCCTCTCAAAGCACCCTGCTTCAGATGGTATTCCCGCGTCAACCGCTTCCCGTCATCGTTCTGGAACCGCTCCTTCCCCATTCCCGGCGCGCCCTCGTTAGCCATCGGCAATAAGAGTGAGATGGCAATATAAATAAACATGTTATGGTTTATAATGGGACTCGCGTGCCGGTTCGGAGCCATTTTGTTTATTGCTTCGTTTTATGCGTGCGCGTCTTGAAATAGTCGCAGTTTTATTGTTTGTTTGCTCTACGGCACTTGTGATTAAAAAAAAATTGCTACCAATTTCCTTATTTTCACACTTTAATTCACTCTTACACTACATTATCACACAACACTGCACGATTAATTACGAAATCACTCAAACACTTAAAAAAACACTGTCTTTTTTTAAATGCTTTTCAATATGATCGCGATGATATTGATCGCTGATTTCTTTTTTAAAGCGATTCAATTGGTTTTTAGGTCGACAGCGTTAGCGTGGTAGCGAGTTGCGCACACGACTGGACCGCTTCCAAACTGTCCCCGCGAGATTCTAATACCAAAATACTACGAGAACCGTCGCACACGATAGAGCATTCTACGATACGAGCGGAAATATATTTGGCATTCCAATGGTTTTTCTCCGTCTATTTATATATGTGTGCATGAAAAAGTAATAAATTTATTTAAAAACTTCTGCAGCACCATCTAAATCGGAAAAAGACGTTAGAAAATTGTTTTACCAATTTAGCCCTTTTTCAACAGTGGTGTTTGACAATCAATCAACGTATAATGCGCCCAGTGCCCCAACTTTAGAAATTATACCTTTTGTCTAGGAGTGTTTGAACACTGACATGCACTTTTTTATTTTGTCGTGTCAAAAACAAATTTATATAAATAACCCACATTCCACGCAGGACCACAGAACAAAACCTAGTCTCAAACTATAATAAGCCAAAGCTTTTGCACTTATGCAGGCCGTCATAGTGTGATCGATCCGCATTGCACTAACCAGGTGTGATGAGGATCGACTAGGTACACTTTTTGGACTTCGTCGTTTGCCTAACATCAGGTAGGACGCAGTCATTTTGACGTGATAATTTTTTTTTATAGATGCTCGACATAATGGCTTCCCTACGCCTGATGGAAAGCGAAAGAGAAGCCCAAGTGACTGTGACAGCTGTCAAGTAACTGGTCAGTTACCTGTCAGTTGCCACTGCCATGCCGGCCCAACCCTAACCCCCCACGAGCTCCGGAAATCCTACTCACCGGCAGAAACACGACCCGGAGGTCATTTTGCTGCGGTGTACCTATAATATAAAAAAACAGAATCTTAGAATTTTGAATCGTAACTTTTGATCTTAAGACGTCAACCCCAACCTCGTGTGACGCCGGGCGGGTGCTCTGGCGTCGCGCGCGCAGCGTTGCCCGCTCGCTTCGGGTATTCTCGGCAGTGCCACGTGGCCGCGATAAACATCCGGACGGTAGGAAGTATCGGGTGTAATAGGTATTGTGATACGACACTATTTTGTTAGTCGAAGACCCTTAAGAGACGAGTCTACAATGGAGCGAATCTTAACATAGTCACTTAGAATGACAGGCTCGGTGGCTCATTTGGTAGTGACCTCTGCCCTCTGAGCCAAGGGTCGTGGGTTCGATTCCCGCACAGTACAAACATTTGTGTTCATGAACATGTCTGTTTGTATTGGTCTGGGTGTTTTCTATGTATAATAATATGTAGTTATTTACAAAAAAAATGTATCTAAGTAAGTTTATCAGTTGTCTAGTACCCATAGTACAAGCTTCGGCTTAGTTTGGGGCTAGGTGGCGCTGTGTGGCCCAGCGTGGCATGTCTTGGGTTATTTATTTATTTATTTAATGATACTTTTTAATGGAATAAATAAATAAATAACCCAAGACGTGATGCCTAATGGTAAGCAGTCGACACCGCCCATGGACACCCGTAACTCATATCGAGCCATGGTATTGCTGCTGGCCTTAACCATCAAATACATCGATCGTCGATCATGCCACGTCCCCAAAGGCCTTTTAGTCGCCTCTTATGACAGGATGCCTCGTAGTATCGACGCCCCATACCGCAGTGCGTATACCTACTCACTCAAGAAGTTGCACTATGCTGGTAGAAAAAAAGTTTTAGATGCAAAAGTTTTACTCTGGGATCTATTTGCAGATTTTTTTTATATATTTATATAAATGTGGAGGAAATTTGCACTTCAACTAACCTAAAGAAGTTCAAATTCACATAAAAACTTAAAATTTTTGCCAACGGCAAATTTATTTGCTTATTATTCTTTATTGCACCAAATACAAACATTACAGAAAAAGATATTACAAACAGCTTGCGGTACAATATAGCCGGTCTCATCGCTAGTAAGCGATCTCTTCCAGACTACCTAACAAATACATATTAAAATATTTAAAATTTATCAGACGAAGTAGAACTTTTTCCTCCTCCGCCCTTTAACGGAAACTCGAGTAGAGAATTTCTTTCGTAAAATCTTTATTACGTAACTCAGTCCATTCAAATCCTTATTAAATTAAAATTCATCTACATTTTATTGAAAGGAAATTTTAGCGAGTAAAATAAAATTAAGCAATAAAAATTAATGAAAAATTTAGTACGACGCATCAAGAGTCTTTTAATTTACGTTTTAATCTTTATCTAAATTACACAACAATTTATTTTTATAGGATAATAATTCGATAATGAGATTTACTGAGGAATTTGATTATCATCTATGTGGGGAAATACAAAAAATATCTTTTCAACTTTTCCTCAATATTTTTTTTCCTCTAACAGACTTGCCAGAGCCTCGTTTGTTATTCAGAAGGATGCAGCTCGGGCCGGTGAGGGTGGCACAAAGCAAAAAGATAATAGGTCGCTCCCTGACATATACCTACCTATATAAAGTAAACATGGAAGTATTAAGTAGGTACTACGTTCCATGAAAGTAAAATATTATTCTTGTAAAAAAGAAAAAACAAGTAAAACTTCTGTCTGTATCTTACCTATAGTTCATTCGCGTTAAGAAAATAGTGACTGACAGGTCACTGACAGGCCACTAGCCAATCAAAACGCTAGAATTATAATTTCTAGCGTTTTAATAACGCTAGAATTATAATTTCTTATAAATAAAGCGTTATTAAAACGCTAGAAATTATAATTCTAGCGTTTTGATTGGCTAGTGGCCTGTCAGTGACCTGTCAGTCGCTATTTTCTTAACGCGAATGAACTTTACATCAAATTTACAAAAAAAAGATTAGAACTAACAACAACAAGGTATGCATTATAATGTGACTGACCAAATGTTGTATGTTATCGAAATCACAGGCGTTTCTATTTCCATACGAGACGCATTTCTGAGAAAACCCTTTGATGAATACCTACTTAATCTAAATCTGATTTGCGAATTGATGATATCTGTCTGCTCATATGCTTTTATTTCGTTTTTATTGTTGAATTTATTTAATAGGTATGTGCATTTTCTGTTAAGAGTACTAATACGGCGTCATAGTTTTATAATTATTACTATGATTCTTTTAGTCGGATCTCTATCCAAAGCCGTATCTAAGTGCAATTGAAAAATTATTGCTTGCAATACCTACCCGTATTATATACCTAACCCAAGACATGACACGCCACGTAACGCCATTAAAGATGACGTACTTGTACTATGAATACTAATAAACTTTCTTAGATACATTTTTTTGGAAAGAAATACATTTATTATACATAGAAAACTCCTAGACCAATACAAACATAATGTTCATGTACAACATTTTGTACTATATGGGGATCGAAACTGCGTTCAATGTATCGGTGGCAGCGTTCATTAACACTGAACCAGATTTTTTTTTTATGAAATAGGTGACATGCGAAGAGACGGCTCACCTGTTTATTATTTTACTTTGACTTTTGGTAAGTTTTGTGCACAATTTTCTGCCTCGTGTAACGTTTTATCTGAAACTTTTATCTGAAAGGATACGATAATGGGCGAGAGATTTTGCCGGTCAAACGTTCATGAAGCATGGACTGTTGGCGAACCGTTTCAGACACAGACTTAGGAGCCTTCAAAAACGGAACCTACAAATTTCTAAGGGCCGCCAACGCACCTGTGACTCCCCTGGTGTTGCGGTGTCTATGAGCTGAAGTGATCACTTAATATCAGGTAACGTTCAGACTCGTTTGCCCCCTCTTTTATAAAAATAAAACTTAAAAACATTATTCGACAATAAATCCGGAACAAGTACTATCCTGATTCCCACATATGGACTCCACATATGGCATTCTAGCTAATCGTGAGTCAGATGTCTAGACGAAGGCAATAAAAACATTTCATAGCTATAGTTACCGCTCTTAAAATTATATGACTTTTTATAGTAGATACTTATTTATTGATACTGATAGCATGTGCTTTTATTTCACGTATAAAGTTATGACTTGAAAAGTTTTTATTTTCTGTGATAAGTGGGTTTGTTTGTTTAAAGGTCAACAGTTGATCATCAGCATTATAGTCCCTTTTCTTAGCATCAGCAATTTGGTTAACAAAGAAGCAGTGATAGGGAAATATTTCCTACAGACGTGTTGTGACAACCAGCGACCAAATTGATAATTTGCCCATTCAAAAAATTACCTAAAGTAGAAAGTAATTAAACACTGATAATTATGCACTTTTCTGTTTTTTTTTGTGTTAAAAGCTGTCAAATTCTTTTGAAGTCCTGTTTCGATTTTGCTTCTTCTACTTTTCATATGTCCAGCCGTGGACTGCGATATGCTGATGATAGACCCTGATTTTGTTCTTTGTAAAAAAAACGAAGTCACCGTAATAATATGTCATATTGGTTTCATTATATGATGACAATAGTTACATATTAGCCAATAATGACACTAGCTATTCTTCACCGAAGCTATTTTAATAGGGAGCTATCTACTTTCGTCGTCAACAACATCCACTTACTTTTCATGCTTCTAACGCATAACGCAACAATCTAAATTCGGCTCCGGAACGCCCCGTCTTATTAATGTGCCGACGCGGCCCAGGTGACAGATGACAGGTGACAGTGACAGTGACACTGACGACCTGTCACAACGGGGAATGTGCTCAGTATGACGTTTGTGAGTTTAAATGCAACTGATATGGTTTTGAGAGCTTTTGGGGCGTAGTTGAACGTGAAGCGTAGTAGATCTATTTTATTGCTTTTTTACTATTTTGTTTTTGTTAAAACCCATTAGGCTTTAATGTCGTCATCATCATTCATAATCAGATTTGGGGAAATAGGGTGGATTTGGCTTATCAATGACCATTTACTAATAGATTTTTAAAATTTACAGTTGATTTAATAGAATAAATGAATTTGAATTAGACAGTTATTTCGTAAACTACATCAAAGGTCGGTAAACTCGAAAAATGCCAAGAACGTGAATGAATCAACGCGCTCGCGACGCGTCACATTCGCGGTTCCGAAAATAATCGTACGACTGTACCGAACAAAAAAAAGGACTAATCGCACTGTTTAAGTCGCATACATACCGTTCAGTCGAGCCGAATGTCCAAATTGAAAAATGACAAATTTTTATCTTAACATGATCAGTGACTGATTGTCACTGTACGGGATGGGTACAGTGGGATGTAAGAGAGCGGCCTATCATCTTTCCGCTCCAAGCCAACCTCACCTGCCCGTGGTGCATCCTGCCGAATAACAACGAGGCGCTGGCACGGACTGGTATAACCATCACAATTGAAGGCGGAGCTAAATACCACAGACCGATGACGGGCAGCAGCGTCAACGGAGCCACAAGCTACGCCCTGCGATCGCCAAACCGCCTGCCCAACGTGGCGATTATGGTATATCCTCCAGATGTTTGCCCTATGTGGCAAGCAACTGGAGAGGCCTATGTCCAGCGGTGGACTGCAATGATGATGATGATCAGTGACTGATTGAGCGAAAAGTACCAGGAGCGCATAGATGCGTGAGAAGTCGAAGACCAATTATTGTTTTTAAGAATATAGCCACACGCAACCTACATACTTCCAACTTATCTATGAGCTCCTGGTATTTTAGTACAAGTTTCGGCTTAGTTTGAGGCTAGATGGCGATGTGTGGCCCAGCCCAGCGTGGTATGTCTTGGGTTATTTCGATCAGTCGGTGAAGAGCAAGAGCTATCTAATAGGCCGACATGAAGAAGGGATGATCTTGCCCAGGAGTGGGACAGTAGGCTAATCATCATCATCTGCATGCAGAGATCCACTGCTCTTGCTCTAGGTGGTGGCGCACCCCAATAGGTTTAGTTCCTCGTTCTTGCCCCGTGTCATTAAGTTATGAAATGCCTTTCCAGCTCATGTGTTTCCCTTTCTCTTACATCCTGGGTTCTTTATGCGGGGCATGAAACGGCATCTCAATGGGCATTCAGGGTGAGGGCGACAGGCGCAATGAATTTGTTCTATTATGCCTGTCGACCCAACTTTCGGACCTCACGACTGCTTACCTTCAGGTGGAGTGAGGTCATCTTGAAAGCTTTTATAAAAAAAACAACGCTGCAGTGGTTATAGGCTAAAGTGACACTTTCCATGAAGTCTGGTGGTTTTTTCCTGACACTACTAGCGCTAGTATGCATCAACCCTTAGAAGACAGCTGGTGAGTTCAAGATTGCAAAAAGTACAGACAAACTGAAAAGCAAGCGGTGTGTACACAGAGTCGAAGTGCGAGCGAGATAGACGATTCTATGCCAATAAGACAATGTTTTTTGCTTTTGCACAGTTCCATTCTGTGCTGACATATCTGAATATAGCAGTTAATGTAAGGGTTGTAGTTTCGCTGATAGTTTCACAATAGTCTTTTTTTATAAAAAGAGCTTTCAGGATGACCTCACTCCACCTGATGGTAAGCGGTCGTGAGGTCCAAAAGTTAGGTCGACAGGCACAATTAAATAGAACAAACCCTTGCGCTTGTCGCCCTCACCCTGAAGGCCCACTGAGATTGCCGTTTCACGCCCCGCCTAAAGAACCCTGGATGGTAAGAGGAAGGAAACACATGAGCTGGAAGGGCATTCCATGACTTAATGGCACGGAGCAAGAACGCTATCTACGCTCTTTGATATTCTTTACTCAAAGGTTACCTGATAAGTCAATTTATTAAAGAGTTTCTATCTATAGTCATAACAAACTTTTGTTTGTGGTGCATTTGGAATAGATATTATTGCTTTACTAAGAAGTTACCTTAGGAGCTCCCTAATTGACTGGCTCAGGATTTGTAGATATAGACCGTTCAAAGTTTAATTGTCAGATCTCATACAAATACAAAAGCGCATTTAATTAGGCATGTTTCTGTATGGATACCTTAAAGGAACTACCTATTAAATATTAATTAACTTATTTGAACAATCAGGATAAATTGTAAGCAGTACAATACTCGTGTTGTATGCCCGGAATTGCAAAAACAAATGTCGGTTACTGTTCAACACCAGATCGCCTTGTTCGTCTGATCCCCTAGCAAAAAAACAGCTCTGAACAAGAATTTGTAAAACGCAAGTATGTAACAGTCCTTAAGACGCAGCTGCTTTAGTCCAGGGATATCGATTGCAAAGAGTACAGACAAACAAACAAGCTAACGGTGTGTGCATAGGGTCGGGTTACGGCCGAGACAGTAAGTCTCTGTAAGCATTTTATTCGTTGCTCCATAATCGCCACGCTAGGCAGGCGGGTTGGCGATAGAAGAGCGTAGCTCCTCGCCTCGGTAACGCTGCTTCTCGTCATCGGCATATAGTATTTAGCTGCGCCTTTAACCCGTGAGAAGGCGCGCTATGAGCAATTTGCTCACACAAAAATTTAATTCAAAATTTTTTTGTCTTTCCCTTGCCACACCAATTCAAGCACATAAGTACCTTCCTAAATATTCACCCCCTTTCCCCTGATGCAATTCTCGATCCCTTCAGTGGCGTTGCGACCGTGCAGCAAGGCTTTTGTGGTGGCCGTTTACCAACTTGCGGCAATTTGCTCATCACGCGCCCATCCGTGTAAGTATTTATTTTCGTGGTTTAAAAAAGTTAGATTGTTATTTCTGCCATATTATTTCATTTGTTTGATTTATATTAGTTGATTATCATGTAAAAACTCTTTAGTAATAATATTATTATTTTTATTTCTCTTCTAGCTACACTACAGATACAAAATGGACGATCGAATGCAAGCACAAATTCGTCCGTGGTTGGAAGAGGTTTCTGGTGATGAATTGGATGCAGATCTTGAAAATGGGGTACAATATCGTTGACACGATAAAAAGCAATAGTTCTGTCATCCGTAGTCCTCACCAAACTGATACGGAGCAATCGTTGGAGGAAAACGATGCTGATATAGAAGGTCAAAAAAACCATGTACTTGGTGCAAGCAATTACTTTGCACCAAACATGTAAAATACATATGTTTAGTATGTTTCGAGAGGTAAATTAGTGTAGATTTAATGGCTAAATAACACTTTTTAGTTTTTGTTATGCAACAGTTTTTATTGTAATTTTTATGTAATGTGCCAAAAATTTAATTAATAATAGGTGGTTTTGTTATTTGTGCTAGAAGTTGCTATTATGTTTAATAGTTTTGATTAAAATACTTGTTTTCTTACTTACTAAACCTTGTGTTATTTATTTAAATACATTATAAGCCAATAAATGTAGAAACACTAAAAATATGAACATTTATGATAGTGTGAGCAATTTGCTCGCGCGCGCCTACTCGTGTAAGAAAATTAGGCGCGCCTTCTCACGGGTTAATCGAGATGGTTATACCGCCACCAGTCGGTAGCCAGAGCCTCGTTTTTTTTTTTTATTGTAGCTCTACATAATGGCTTCCCTACGCCTGATGGAAAGCCAAAGGGAAACCCAAGTCGCTGTGACAACTGGCAAGTAACTGGTTAGTTACCTGTCAGTTGCCACTGCCATGCCCAACCCTAACCCCCCACGAGCTCCGGAGACCCTACTCACCAGCAGCAACACGACCCGGAGGTCATTTGGCTGCGGTATTCTATAGGGTGGAGGTCCTTCCCCAAACAGGCAGCTCAATACGAGCGAAGATTCGCTATGCCCTACCTCTCTTAAAATTGTTTGTTATTCGACGGGATGCACCACGAGTAGGTGAGGGTAGCTTGGAGCGAAAAGAATATATATGTCTCACTTACGTTGCGATAATATGAGTTCTTATTTTGGATATTAATTGGTCTATTAACCAACCCGCCAGCCCAGTGTGGTGATTATGGTATGTGGAGATTTTAGTCCAAGGCGACGAATAGCTGGAGAGGCCTATGTCCAGCAGTGGACTGCGATAGGCTGATGATGATGATGTTAACACTTTAACTGTCAAGGGAGTTACCAATAATCATCAAACAATTAAAGACTTTTCCTATAGTCTATGGTTTCACAGCACTCAAAGGCTTTAGCTTAATTAAGCAGTTAATTTCCGCGAACGCAAAGTTCGTAATTACCAAGCTGCAAAAGCCGGTGGCAATATATGGGAGTAATTATGGCTTGTGTTCGCCATAAATAAAACGTTACCCTAACTGATTGGCCACCGTGGAGCGGGCTTTAGCAAATCCCTTGAAGGGTTAAAATATACGCTTACAGATTAGAACAGATGCGTCTTAGGTATACCTAGTTGATGTAATGCATTCGTATATTGATTCAACGCGCTTTGGGTGGTCAACAAGAATATACATCGTCAGTCTATCGCAGTCCACTGCTGGACATCGTCATCACTATCAGCCTAATACTGTCCACTGTTGGACGTAGGCCTCTCCAGTTGTTTTCCACTTTGGGCATACATCTGAAGGCTTTGTCCATAACTGTGATTTGTTCTGTCCATTGACTGGCTCGGTGGCTCAATTGGTAGTGACCTCTGCCTTCTGAGCCAAGGGTCGTGGGTTCGATCCCCACACATTACAAACATTTGTATGCATGAACATGTCTGTTTGCATTGGTCTGGGTGTTTTCTATGTATAATATGTATTTATTTACAAAAAAAAGTAACTGAGTAAGTTTATCAGTTGTCTAGTACCCATAGTACAAGTTTCGGCTTAGTTTGGGGCTAGATGGCGCTGTGTGGCCCAGCGTGGCATGTCTTGGGTTATTTATTTTTATTTTATTTGTGATCTATAATAGCCACGCTGGGTAGGCGAGTTGGCGATCGCAGGGAGCGTCACGTTTCAGTGACGCTGTTGCTCTACATCGGCCTGTGGTACATATTTGCTTCGCCTTCCATCGTGATGGTTATCCCGCCACCAGTAGGTAGGCTGAGCCTCGTTTGTTGTTCGGCAGCATGCACCACGGGCAGGTGAGGATAGCTTGGAGTGAAAAGGTGATAGGTCACTCCCTTACATCCCAATAAGCTAGAAGCTCAATATCGGTTCATCATAAATATCGCAAAGAATCACGGGCGCAAACAAACGTCGCCGGAACACGGTTTCCGAAACGGCCATAAAAAAGCAATTAATTTGAATAAACACAGTAAAAAAGCAGCATCCTAATGGGACATTTGAAATTCTGTCGTTGTTTTATCGCGGCACCATCGTTAATGGGACCTTAATATCTTGGGGGCAGTTGCCACCTCGTTCTGAGGGCCCCTTATCATTTTTACGTAGTACGATTTGAATACCAAATGTGACGTTTAGGTTTCAATTTCGGAATTTATGTTGATTCGGTAACTGTTTGGTTGATTGTAATCGTTTGTTGTTCGAGTGTGATCGGATAGTAATCGATTTGTTTGATAAAATTCAAGCAGGTACGAGTACAAATTATAAAAATGAAAAAAAAAAAACACTAAGCAAGATGGGTTTGCTAAGAGAATGGGCAATTGTGATGATTTATCAAAATGATTTATCAAAATGATGTGTGACCTATCATTTTTTCGTTCCAAGTCATCCTCACCTGCCCGTGGTGCATCCTGCCGAACAACAAACGAGGCTCTGGTAAACCTGGTATTCTTCTTATTAATTTGCTGTAGCATTTACTTTTATTTAACGGGACAACATAATGGTCCATTTAGGAATTAATTGTCAAAATTAAAGAAAGCTATTACTGAAACCAATTTGCCTTTTCACCAGAGGCCAAATAATCTTTTGCGCTGATAACATAATTGCTTCGAAACGTCCAGAAAACAAATTGAAATATTGGGTTGTTTATTTAATATTATTCCGTTTTTGTACAAAATGTGTTTGTGAAAGGAAACAATTCGGGGTATTCTAAGAAACATTAATGCAAGCTGTAGTTTCGTAGAATAGTACTTTCTTCATATTCCTTGATCAAAGTAGTTATGAATTAAATTAAGTTTTTAAAATAGAACCTAAGAGCTGATTTGGGAAACAATTACCTACTTGATACTGAGGTTGAGTTTGTTTGTTCTGGCAAATCATAGCGTCTTCTAGTCGTATTCCCCTGATGGAATGCTAAAAATGAGTCCAAGTGGCAACGTCCTACTTCCTTATATATGGAATGCTTTGAAAAGCCAGGAAGAAGCTTTTAGGGGCTGGAATGGTTGTGGCAACTGACTGGTCGGTTACCTGCCTGTTGTCACAGCGACTGTTAAAGCATTATTTACGCAGGTAGCGCACTAAGCTGGCTCCCTGTTAGTGACCGGGGAGTCTTGTTGATTCGTTACAGAGCATTCCGACTTACCCCTAACAGTGGTGATGGTGTACCAACAGACAATTTAGCTGATAACTTTCGGCTTAGATTGGGGCTAAATAGCGATGTGTGGCCCAATGTGGCATACCTTGGATTATTTATTTATTATATTTTCTATAGCTCACCGGATTAGTAAGCTGAAGTGATAGTGGGCTGGCCACATCAGCCGCAGAACCGATAACTGTTGGGGTAAACCAGTTCTGGAGTGGAGACCGCGTCTCGGCAAACGTAGTGTAGGACGCCCTCAGGCCAGGTGGAGTGACGATTTGCGCAGGACGGCTGGCAAGTGTCTGGATGCGAGAAGCCCAAAATCGAGCATTTGGGAGAAGCCTATGTCCAGCAGTAGACTAATGTGGGCTGTTGATGATAATATTTTCTATTACAATTATTTTGACCTTGTACCTTGTACCACACAAAAAATATACAATGTAGGCACCTTCATTACGCAAAGTTGTTTACTGGGGACGCGCAAACAGACCTGAGTGTGTGTTTAATTTTAGTGCTCGTGTATTTTTGATGGGCACCGTATATTAGGTGGCTTGGGGCCCTTCACTTTTTGGAGTCATTAAAAATTCTATTTAATTAAACAAAATTTAATAAAGCTTCATAAAATATTCGGGTTATACAGTTCCCTGTTGAGTCGGCTTAGGAAACAACTTTACTTGATTGGATTAGGACTATATTACTATTATAGGGATGTAAGGGAGCGGCCTATCATCTTTTCGCTCCAAGCCAACCTCACCTGCCCGTGGAGCATCCTGCCGAATAACAAACGAGGCGCTGGCAACCGACTGGTGGCGGTATAACTGTCGCAGTCATCTGGTTGAATCTGCTATTCAATTGAATGACTAGCGCGTTCATTGAATGACGACATTTAATTGAATGCCTAAAGGTCAACTCGTCAAGTTATTGAATGAAACGTTCAACATCTTGACTGAACGTCATTTTAGCATAGTCGTTGAATGGGTAAAAGCCGACTGTTTAGTTTTTAATTTTTCTTTAAAAGTACCCGGAGACGGCGTATTAATAGGTAAATCTATGCTGTCACACTATTTTATTACGTATAAGTCAGTTTAAAGTAAATCTAATCAAAGAAATATCAACACTCAGGTGATCATGTTCGACGCCATATTTGTTTTAGTGATTACTAACGCCGCGCGGGAAAAAAATGAACTAAATTACAATCACTTGACTGCTTTTACGTCCGCTCTTTTCAAAGGGCTATGATTCAATCCGCTACCTAGTTGGACGTTAAGTGACGCGTGTTTAGTCAACGTTCGGTCTAGTCATTCAATTGAATGTCGTCATTCAATGAACGCGCTAGCGATTCAATTGAATAGGAGATTCAACCAGATGACTGCGACATAACCATCACAATTGAAGGCGCAGCTAAATACTAAAGACCGGTGACGGGCAGCAGCGTCACCGGAGCAATAAGCTACGCCCTGCGATCGCCAACCCACCTGCCCAGTGTGGCGATTATGGGTATATCTTCCAGTAGTTTGCCCTAGGTGGCGAACAACTGGAGAGGCCTATGCCCAGCAGTGGACTGCAATAGGCTGATGATGATGAAGTGAAGGCAGGTTGCTAGTACCTAATAAACTATGTACATTTTACCACCTTCAGCAGAACGGTGGATCAAAACAAACATAATTTTAAGAACCAACATTACATTTTCACTCCGTAACTTGTCACCCCTCTTGGCATTAATCTTTCGGTCCGCTGTAAACACCGTTCTGTATAAAATTGTAATTAG
The DNA here is from genome assembly GCA_031163375.1 of Conogethes punctiferalis. Lineage (NCBI taxonomy): Eukaryota > Metazoa > Arthropoda > Insecta > Lepidoptera > Crambidae > Conogethes > Conogethes punctiferalis. Next base: position 17,903,524 of record CM062078.1, read on the forward strand.
AAAGCATTTAATGTCGCAGCTTCGTACATACCGTTGTTTGGACTTAGCAGGTAAACTCTGCTAAGTTTGTTATTGTATAGCGTTTAGTTTTTCCTCTTTGTTTAAAATAAGTTAGTTTGAAGCATTGGAGCATACTCTTAGACTAAACTAAACTAATTTAGTTGCTAAACAACAAATTTCAAATTTGGTAGCCGTGATCATAATGCAGACACGCGCATTTAAACAGCGGCGACTTATACTCCTACCTTGTAGAATGAGAGAACATACCCGCTAAATCCCTCTCTCTCGCCATTACGCAACAACTTGAGGTCCTGGAAGCGCAGAAGCATACTGTGGCCTTGCCTGCCCAGTAGTGCCCAGCTCCCATATATACAGAATACGATGAAAACATAATCGATGTATTTATCTTTTTCTGATCTTAACGGCTTGACAGTGATAATACGAGTAGATAATAGCAGGGCTATCCAGCCGTAGAAGACAAGCACTTTTTTTTAAAGTAGCTCGACATAATGGCTTCCCTACGTCTGATGGAAAGCGAAACAGAAGCCCTGTCGCTGTGACAACTGGCAAGTAAATGGTCAGTTACCTGTCAGTTGCCACTGCCATGCCGGCCCAACCCTAACCCCCCACGAGCTCCAGAAACCCTACTCACCAGCAGAAACACGACCCGTAGGTCATTTGGCTGCGGTATTCTATAGGGTGGAGGTCCTTCCCCGGACTTTTGATCTATGGAGCGCACTGATCACCTTGCTCTGGTGTACCAACTACTACTGCCTCTTAATCCAGAGACTATGTTCCCAAGAGTGACCTGAATGAGGTTTTTGTTGACGTTTAGCTACATAATATAACCGAAGACATGCCACACAGCGCCAGCTAGAGAACTGTTAAAGATAATATTTTTTGTTTGTAAATAAATACACAATATACATAGAAAACACCCAAACCAATACAAACAGACATGTTTATGTACACAAATGTTTGTACTGTGCGGGAATCGAACCCACGACCCTTGGCTCAGAGGGCAGAGGTCACTCACTACCAAATGAGCCATCGAGCCACATAACAAGAAAACAATTCAATATAATGAATTGTATCCAAAGACTTGTCTCCAAAACACCCCCAAACTTTCGAATAAGCATTATAAATCCTCCATGAAATCTACAAGCCTTATCTCTTAACTCGCCGAAAGAACTAAAGGATGATATTATTAAATCAGCCGACAGATAACGCGAAGCTTGTTCGGAACACTCGCAGCGCTATCGGTCGCTCGGCCTGACAAATCCTTTTTAGGGTTCGTGTGAAATTTATAGTAGCCTTTGGACCTTTTTTAATTTAAGTGGCTGTTGCTGATTTTTTCTTCATCTTCTATATCTATACTTATGATAAATCTGTAGAGAGGTCAATTCTGTACATTAATTATTTTTTCAAAATTACTATCACGGGGTGATAAGTGACCGATACTGATGCCAAAAATGCTATCACTAAAATTGTTGTCTGTTTGTCTGTATGTTCGTTATAGAAACAAAAACTACTCAAACGACGAATTTTTAACGAAACTTGGTACAAATATTCGTCATACTCCTGGGCAGGTTATAGTATACTTTTGATCACGCTATAATCAATAGGAGCAGAGTAATGAAAAGTGTGCGGAAAACGGGAGAAATTTTTATCTGTATGTTTGAACGCGCATCACGCGAAATCTTCTGCATGGATTTGAATGCGGTTTTCACCAATGTATTGCTGGAGGTCTAACTTAACATTTTTATGGAAGTAAGTTATTTTAGAAACCTAATATCCACGCGTGTGACGCCGCCGGCACAGCTAGTATACAAATAAAATAAACCGCGACATGTACAACATCACATACATTGCTCTTATCCCAAAGTAAGTAGCTTAAGCACTTGTGTTATGGGTATCAGAACAACGAAGGTACCACAAATAAATACTTAAATACAAATATATACACCCAGACACGGAACAAACACAAGTGTTCATTACACGAATGTTTGTCCCGGGTGGGAATTGAACCCACGACCTTTGGTTCAGAAGGTAGGGGTCACTACCAATTGAGCCACCGAGCCTGTCAATGTACCGCTGTACTAGGCTACAGACCGCCATGTTATTTCAAATTACATTTATAAGGTTGTTAAATCAGAATGCCATAAGGTCTGTTTTAAAACACAACTGATCTTTGACCAAACAGTGGATAAACTTAGTTTATTGTCTTAAAAATATTATTGTTGTGCAAGTTTCTTCGAACTTTTAACAACTTTTGCGCTTATCTTCACTTTCCGCTTACAGAATCCTTCTGTACATAAATACCGGTACATTTATCTTACCTCAACACATTGCTTATCATTAAACTATTCAAGCTACTGAACGCTTAGACACTAAACAGTGACTTGTATTACTGCAAAATGTTAAGCGTATCCCAACTGTGGCGGTCTCACCCCCTAGGGGGCGCTGAAGATTTTCTTGGGATTTGTGAGTACATAAACAAACGTGGGATGTCTTTTCATAAAACTTATATCAACAGGACTCACACGCAAACATTATGCACTTACGTAGTTTTTTTTTATATTGGCACAACCCTGATTTTTACAAATCGTGCAGAGCCAAATAGTCCAAAAAAATGTGTTAGACAATTCATACTTATCTCCTGAACTCAAACTAAGGTGTTCCCTTGTCCTATAAGTACTTTTTATTGATGTCGTCTAGAATAGAGCATCTAGTATTTTCAGACCCGAGGAAATTTAGGAAAGTTAAGGTTCCTGATCAATTTAGGAAAGTTAATTTCCTAAATTGATCTCGAATCCATCCGGAACATTTGAATCGTCCGCGTTGTAAGCTTGATGTTTAAATAGTTGTGCGACCGAGGTCATCTTTTTTCTTGTTTAAGATTTTAGAGCGGCTTCAAGCCGCAACCGCGCGATGAACTATACACGACCGCGCGAGCAGTCGCGACCGTTTCTACATATAGTTCACCGCGGGGCCGCGGTCGCAGCAGTCGGTTCTCAACTGCTTGAAGCATTCCGTGTACGGCCGCTCTTATCCTTGTAAATTGTGCGTTTTAGTACGTAAAATGTTGGGAACCAATGATCCAAAGTAACCAACGAGAATTGGTTAACTGGAGCGATTCACAGAATCTCTCGACGGTGAACGCTATCTGTTTTGAGTTCTGAAACTTGCCACTTGATTAAAGTCCAGCTTCAACGTCTGTAGCGACCGTTATGGCAGCAAGAATGTTAGATTGTATCGCTCTATTCATACAGAGTTGGAACAAAAATGGACTGAGAAATGTTGGAATGGAATTAGGTTAATAAATACGAGTATACTTAGATATCTTCCATACATTCTTTTTTACATGGGTAATAAGTAAGAATAAGGTAGTTAACTCATTAGGGTAACACGTTTGGTAGGTTCCCCTAAAGACAGATGGAAGAGGTTAGATAGATAGATAGAAACTCTTTATTGCACCAGAATGAAACATGTACCAACAGTAAAGAGGTTTTATGCGAGGTTCTTGTTTTTATGCTAAGTTGTTGTGAAATCGACAAATTTGCGTGAGGTTTGTCAATGGCGTGTGCCCTGTAGTATGGAACTTAAGATGCTACTAAGGTAGAATTGTCGTAAGAGGCCACTAAAAGGGAGTAGATAGATATATACTCTTTATTGCACCAAAATAAAACATGTACAGGAAAGAGATGTTATACAGATATAGTAGTACAATGTAGGCGGTCTTATCGCCGAAAGCGATCTCTTTCAGACAACCTTCAGGTAGAGATATATGCTGAAAAGAGGGGTAAAGTAGTGCAGAACTGATTACAATTAAGATAAATAATATTTTAAATAGTGGTCAATGGCGTAGTGGTCAATTGCGTCCAGTACTGCGGGAGGGCGCTACACCATCCTCCCAAAGTGTGGTGGATCACCGTCGAGTTTAGTGGGTAGGTACTCTAATAGGAGTGAAGCAGGGGTAATCCCCATATAACACAGGTGTCGAAGAAAAAAAGGTACAAAATGGTGGGTTTACCTTGCACAACGGAGAACGACCCCGAGCACGTTAAGGTCATTGAAGTAGTCGAATTGGTTGGAAGGTCACACACCCGAGGAATGCTGCCAAAGCGGAGAACTTCAATCCTTATGTGTATTATAATTTGTGGTAGGGGAGACCTGGTACAAAAGTAACGCGGGTCGAAAGTAACAAATGCTCTCTAGATTTATCCAAATGGGCGAAAGGTCCTGTGTCCTGACTATCACCTGAAGGTGGTAAAGAGACCTTTCGCTCATTTGTATAAATCTAGAGAGCATTTGTTACTTTCGACCCGCCGTTACTTTTGTACCCGGTCTCCCCTACCCATAGTTGATTACGACATCCATAAGCAAATGCTACTTTGGAATCAATTCAATCCATGTGATGTTGTCTAATATTTATTTATCACTCGACAAAACTGCCATATTTGATATAAACTTTAATTGACCAGTCAGTTCTGACAAACTCATCGATGACCGATATCGACTGAGCTAAAAAAAACTTCACTAACTCACTTCCCGTCTTAATCCCCCAAACCACAGACTCAACTTCGGCATCAAGTATTTTAATTATCTTAATCCTCCTAACGAAACTCCTTGAGAGTTCCCCGATGACTTAAAAGTATTCCGGTGGTGGTTAAGTTACGTACTTACGATTGCATTTAACGGCCATAATATGATTCCGTAAAAATAGTAATTACTCCGTCTTTCAGCTTATAAAAAAATAAAAGACACGTATTTTTCCTTTTTTCATTCAAATAAACAATAGCAAAGATACAAGGCATCAAAAGTTAGGAGTGGGAGTCTCTGACGTCACTCGCTCCCGTAAAAATGCCTCAGCGAGTGACGTCACGCGTAGTTTCAACGGGCTATAACTGTGTAATTTTTAGTCTAATTTAAAAGTAAAAAAATACGTGTCTTATTTTTGAATATGCTAAAAGACGGACTAATTACAATTTTTAGCCATAAAAGCCTATTACTAATAAGTGAAAACATCATTCGGTCTCGCTCCCTCCCGTCTCTTACACCACCCAATCTCTGGTAGAATCTCGCTAATTTTTGGACAATTCCTAGTATCCCCGGCCGACGGTGGCCGACGGGAGTGGAAAAACTTGTTCGCAACAATTAATTTAAGGTTGCCATCAGTTGTTGTAATCGTCATTAACATTTCCCCCAGTTTCAGAAGTGATATTTCATTAGATCGGTGCGAATTTAATTTGTTTTAGTTCGCTTTCGGCTTTTGAAATTTGTTGGAAATTTAACATTATCTGGTTCATTTTAGATTAAATAAGGTTCAAGTGTCGGAATGCTGCTTATCAAATAAATAAATCAATCAATCAATATGCGATCAAATAAACGATTAAACTTTTATTTACAGACTTTCGACGTCATCGGCCTGTGGATTTTAGGTAGGCCTTTCACTGTTATGGTGTTACCGTGGCGGTAACCATGGTACCATTCAGTTGCCAGAGCCTCGTTTGTTGTTCGGCAGGATGCATCACGGGCAAGTGAGAGTAGCTTACTACGAAAAATAATCCTTAAATTAGTATCCCTTAATCGACTAAGAGTTGATAGTCGAATACCTACGTGAAAAAAGTTCAACTTAATGTTTAATACATGCAAACCATTAGCCATCTATCTTTATAGACAGATATTTGAACAGATTCGGCTACGTTTTTTTTTTATTTATTTATTTAGTAAATCAACGGCGATACATGATATATTATTTTGCTACTAGTAAGTCTTAAAAATAGGTATGGCTAATTATAGATTTCCCTGTATTAACAAAGATTATTATGAAATGCTCTGAGCAATAAACTTTATTACACGAGGTTATACGAGGTCTTATCCTGCTTTTCTGTATTTTTTATTATGTATAAAAACCTTCATTCACCAACGCATAATGAAATGGACCAAAATTATTCCAGAACACATCAATGCAATATATCAACACAGGAAATAACGTCACGCACTAGTGAATACGACGATGCGTTTGGCAAGCAATGGATTTATAGAGGGCCGATGATTTCCTGCCACAGTCCAAAAGTGGCAGTAGACTTGACCTGCGTTCAATGTCCACGTGTGTCTTCACTAATGGCTTACTTGCCTTGCTGGCGATCCAACTCCAATATGATGATTATAACTGACTCCGCAGAATACCAGTGGTCGTGATGTACCTATACTTCATTGCGGCCTTATACTGACCGGGGACCATTTTGGTACTTTAGACCTAATCTGTTTAAATGTTGTGTAATTTATTATTTTGTGTGTACCAAATAAATATATCCTGTACTGGTATTCTACATCATCATCATCATCAGCCCGCAGACGTCCACTGCTGGACATAGGCCTCCCCCAATGACCTCCACAAGGACCGGTCCTGAGCGGTCTGGGTCCAAAGGATCCCCGTTATATCTACCAGGTCGTTAGTCCATCCCGTAGGGGGCCGTCCCCTGCTGCGTCTTGATCGTCTGCTGGTAATCTATACTATACATTAATTATGGGACAAAAATATAAAGTATCTATCTTTGAAACAAGAAAAGAATTATCCAAATCGGTTCACAACTTTATTCTCACAGATATCTAGTAAAATAAATTACATCGAAAAACAAAATATCTATAGTATTGAGAACCTCCTATTTATATGTTTAACGGGGAAGGTATCATAATCCCACATCTCATCAGTTATCTCATAATTATATCATCAGTTATCTCATCGGTTAGATAAAAAACAGAATAGAGTTACATACAGTCTCTCTTGCTCTTATTTTCCTTGGCAGTTACATTCGATAAATCTGGGTAAAGAGTTTCTTTTTTAGATTTACATAATAAAATAAAGAAATAATTTATTGGAAGCGTTTTTGTGCTTCTATTACAGCTCACAAGCCTATAATCTCAATTGTACAAAGGCCCACCACAAAACGTATATCAATCTAATTATTTCAAGTCAACAAATACAATATTCGACGGCTGATACAAAATTGCTCTGTGTCAAATGTTTTATCTGCGAAATGAGAACGTCACTCGCAAACGTTGCGTCGTCTGATAAAAAAAAATGATTTCATACGCTTAATAAGTTCACAGTTTATATCACTTTCAGCGAGCGAATGGCTGATGTATGTGTTGTTAATGGGATGTAAGCGACCCACCTTTTCGTTTCAATCCTCACTTTCCTTTAGTGCATCCTGCTGAAGAACAAACGAGGCTCTGTCAACCGACTGATGGCGGTAGGCTCTGTCTGATGGCAGTATAACCATCACGATTGAAGGTGTAGCTAAATACCACAGACCGATAACGGACAGCAGCGTCACCGTAGCGAGAATCTACTACGCACTTACCTATCGGTTACGTAGGTAACCTGTCGGTTACGTAGGTAACCTATCGGTTTCTACTCTGAAGTTTCCGAAAAGTAGTCTTAGAAACTCCAGAGTAGGCATATGGAAGCAAAGGAAGGACAGGGAAGGACCTCCACCGTATAGAATACCGCAGTCAAATGACCTCCGGGTCGTGTTTCTGCTGGTGAGTAGGGTTTCCGGAGCTCGAGGGGGGTTAGGGTTGGGCCGGCATGGCAGTGGCAACTGACAGGTAACTAACCAGTTACTTGCCAGTTGTCACAGCGACTAGGGCTTCTCTTTCGCTTACCATCAGGCGAAGGGAAGCCATTATGTCGAGATACTGTAAAAAAATAGAGGCCCCGCGGTTATCTACCTCTCGGAACTAAATCTATATGTAATACTAGAGTTAAGGCGACTACACAAGTAACGTTTAGTCAGCTAAATCAATACGAGGGCGTACCTGCCCAATCCTCATCGAGAGACCCTCATCAAGCGGCCTCTTTATGACCGTGACGTTCAACACAAAGGGTTTTTTCCTCCCAACTGTCAGCGCAATGGACGTAAAAGTTCGGATGAGCGGACGGACGATGGTGGATGTTCAAACACATTACTAACATCGCACTAGATAGTATGTCTATATTTTTTGTATATGTACATACATATATACAAAACGGCTTTAACGTTTACAATGTCGCAAATGATAATTGTCATGAGACCTAAATAGGATGTAAATAAATAAATATCGGACAACATCACATAGATTGCTCCGATCCCAAAGTAAGTAGCTTAAGCACTTGTGTTATGTGTATCAGAACAACGAAGGTACCACAAATAAATACTTAAATACAAATATTAACACCCAGACACGGAACAAACACAAGTGTTCATCACACGAATGTTTGTCCCGGGTGGGAATCGAACCCACGACCCTTGGTTCAGAAGGCAGGGGTCACTACCAATTGAGCCACCGAGCCAGTCATGTCGAAAAGGTGGACATACAATTTGCTGGAACCGACCTGCAGTAAAGTATTACGCTACAATAGTAAGGGCTATCATCTTTTCGCTCCAAGCCCGTTATGCATCCTGTCGAATAACATACGAGGCACTGGCAAAATAACACAGGCCAATGACGGGCAGCAGTGTCACCGAAGCGAGAAGATAATGCCCAGCGATCGCCAGCGTGGCGATTATGGGTATATCCTCCAGATGTTTGCCCTAAGTGGCGAACAACTAGAGATGCCTATGACCAGCAGTGGACTGCAATAGGCTGATGATGAGTCCTAAATGTCCAGTTGTGAACGTTTGCAGACTGATGTTGATGATGATGATGAAGTTGTATATTATTCATCGTGTTTTTATTCACTATGGGTTCAGGCTTGACTATAATTCACCTGGTGTTGAGTGGTATTGAAGCCTATGAAGGAGCATGCTTACCCAGAAAATATTCACTCTCGCCTTGAACACCTGAAGATTTGTATGTCTCAGAAATTAAAGTTCGCTTAAACCTAAAACCACAATAGTCCTCTATACGCTTTATGAGGAACTTCTTTCCTCGCGCATCGGTTTTGTGGAACCAACTCTCTGCGACAGTCTTTCCGAACAGCTACGCCTTGGGAGCATTCGAGAAACGAGCGTAGGTACTCCTATTTGAAAGGCCGGCAGCGACCCCAGACCTCGATTTGAGTTGCGGGTGTCCATGGGCGGTGTCGACTGCTTACCATCAGGCATCACATTTGATCGTCTGCCGCCTCTTGCATAAAAAGAAGTACGCCTCGCCAAAGGCCTTGTATTGCGAACTATCAACGATTTTAGCAGTGAAGAGATTAACAATAAGCATTCATCGCCATTGTTTAACCAAGCAGCCATGCGTGGAACGAATCCTAAATAAACTTGACGTGGAATTATGCAGATGGACAGGTATTAATTAATTTATTCCGAATTATTATGCGAGAGGCAACGCTGACCAATTTAGACAAAGTGGAATTTAGGGTTTGTTATTTTTAGAGATTTGTTATTGAAATGGCTTATAATTTAGAATTGTTTCAAAGTTTTGTCTGAATTGAAAGTTTAGACAAGCTGTTTTGCATTAAAAGTCTTTTAAATCCTTGAATTACCATGAGCTTATTGTACAAATAAGTGTTTTTTTAACGTTAACTGGGCAATATTTTATACCTAGCATGCCGCCCCCGCTTCGCTTCGGTATTATACATGTAAACCTACCTCTTGAACTCTATCTAATAAAAAAACCGCATCTATGTCCGTTGAAGATCTATGCATATATCGGGACAGACAGACACGAAAAATGACTTTATTTTATACTACCTTCCTTACGACCGATACGACCTTCAAATCTTCAAGAAAAGAGCGTACCTCTTTTTTAAAGGGCGGCAGCGCAGCTGTAACTCCTGATGTTGCAGATGTACATGGGCGGCGGTTTTCACTTACCATCAGGTGAGCCGTCTGCTTGTCTGCCCCTTATTTCATAAAAAAAATACTATGTAATGATTGTTGTACAATTAAGGCTTGTGATGTGCTACAATTAATAAAATTCAAAATCATAACATCTTCAAAGAACCACTCTTTTTACTTAGGCGTCATATGCGAACTAAATTACATTTCAGTAGTAGCAGGGGCGCTCACTGAGGAATCCAGCGGGCCGCAATTAAGCAGGCCGGAGTCTTAATTACTGGGCCGCTAAATAGTGATTAGTGCCGCGGTAAGCTGAACTGGCTGTGAATATTTATAGCTATAAAATACTTTTTTTTATACTACCAAGGTGACAACAGGCCTACATACTGCCTGGTGTTAAGCGGTTACCGCAGCCTATAAACGCTTGCAACACTAACGGTATCATATGCTCGTAGCCCACCCTACCCCCCGGATGTCAAAACAGGAAACGCCTCACGAGCTCCGGGCGGCTCAGTCCGTTTGAGAGAGGTAGGGCATAGCGAATCTTCGCTCGAATTGAGCCGCCCGTCCGGGGAAGGACCTCCACCCTATAGAATACCGCAGCCAAATGACCCCCGGGTCGTGTTTCTGCTGGTGAGTAGGGTCTCCGGAGCTCGTGGGGAGTTAGGGTTGGGCCGGCATGGCAGTGGCAACTGACAGGTAGCTAACTAGTTACTTGCCAGTTGTCACAGCGACTTGGGCTTCTCTTTCGCTTTCCATCAGGCGTAGGGAAGCCATTATGTCGAGCTACTATGAAAAAGGGACTTCAGCTTCTCAGCTGGTGGTAAGGGTCTGACGATGTTTTACTTTACCGTAAGAGCATCAAATACATAATGCATTGGTACGTACAGAATTGAAGTACGGCCTCCTGTATTAAATCTACGTTCCTTATTAAAAACGTTTATTCGGCGAGAGAATCAAACCACGCCGTAGTTCATATTGTCATATCACTAGCGCATCACATATTATTATGACGAACGCGGCAGTCTACCGAGTGCGCTCAATAGAAAAGCAATCTTAGTGAAAGCGCGGAAAGGTCTAGTCCATCAAACACTAAGCCGTTGACAGTCGTACAAACTACGTCTTTGCTCCCTTTGCTCCGGCACTCGCGCACATTTCTCGGGGGAGCAGCGACGTAAATGTTTTAGCGAACAACAACTTTGTTGTCTGCGGTATTATTTGTTCGTGCGGAAAATTTTCTTCAACATAAGTATTGAAACGCGAAGCTGGTCGCGAAGTAAGCTGGTAAGTTTCGAGCGTGCGTGCATAAATAGCTGCGTTGGAAAGTGAAGTAACGTTTTCATTAATTTCAGGTAATTAAGAAGATCATTGACTGACTCTCGGCTCAGCTCGGCTCTTGATAGGTTGCAGCGACGTGCTATCCGTATTGTTGGGGATCAAGAGGTGACCGAAAACCTGGAACCTCTTCAGCTACGTAGAGACATTGCCAGTCTTAGTGTAATTCTCTATCGTCTTTACAATGGGGAATGCTCCGAAGAGTTATTGCAACTCGTTCCATCCTCTCCTTTCCACTCCCGAACAACACGTGCCGGACAGCGTTGTCATCCGTATACCATCCACACGATGGTGGCGCGCACCAAGAGGTTTAGTTCCTCGTTCTTGCCCCGTGCCCTTAAATCATGGAATGCCCTTTCAGCTCATGTGTTTCCTTCCTCTTACAATCCTGGGTTCTTTAGGCGGGGCGTGAAACGGCATCTCAGTGGGCCTTCAGGGTAAGGGCGACAAGCGCAATGGGTTTGTTCTATTGTGTCTGTCGACCTAACCTTTGAACCTCATAAAAATAAATTTTCTTATAAAAAAAAACCTTGCACCGCCGTAGTGCAATATTGTGCCACTTTATTACGCACAATGCAATCCTATCTTGATACATTTCTGTGCGCGCTCCCGTGAATTTCCAGCCGTCGCAAACCGCAACAGAGCTTAAAACGTCCAAATTAAATGCAAAATTAGTGCTAAAATTAGAAATCCGGCAAAGTCGCGGAAACGAAACAAATGGTCGTCGTCTAGAATTAGGACCAAAAACTGCGGTGCATAATTCCGCTACCGAAATGTTGTAATAAATTTTGCCCAAGTAATTTGCACATACGCGACCGCAACCACGATTCTGTATTTATTTCTTGGCGCAAACGATAAGCGTTTTTTTTTATAGTGGCTCGACATAATGGCTTCCCTACGCCTGATGGAAAGCGAAAGAGAAGCTCAAGTCGCTGTGACAACGGGCAAGTAACTGGTCAGTTACCTGTCAGTTGCCACCGCCATGCCGGCCCAACCCCAACCCCCCACGAGCTCCGGAAACCCTACTCACCGGCAAAAACACGACTCAAAGGTCATTTGACTGTGGTATTCTATAGGGTGGAGGTCCTTCCCCGGACGGGCGGCTCAATTCGAGCGAAGATTCGCGATGCCCTACCTCTCTTAAGTCTTTGTTGATTAATGATCAGTCTTAATGATCTTAATGTTTTACTTAAACATTGATGATGATCTCCTACCGACTTCGTATCGTCATGTCTGTACGGTATGCATTGCGGTGTGACACTTCAGTTCCGTGTCTACTCGTAGTGTTGAAGTAGCAATGTAATATCAATCAATCGATCCGCTGCGGCGCCGCAACACACCGTGTGGCTTCAAGAATAACAAACGAGGCTCTGGCAATCAACTGATGGCGGTATGACCATCACGATTGAAGACGTAGGTAGCTAAATACCAAAGACCGATGACGGGGAGCAGCGTCATTAAAACGATATCCCGTTTATATATAAAGAATAATGGGTATCTCAGGGTATAGGATACTCATTATAGGTGATACCTGAGATTATGGATAAAGCCAAAATGTTTGTCCAAATTGGCGAGCAACTGGAGAAGCCTATGTCCAGCAGTGGACTGCGATAGGCTGATGATGACAATGATTATTATATGTAGCACTTTATAGGCGATCCAATCGTTAAATTCCATCACTTAAACCACAACACAGCCCATTGCTTCTGTACCACTGACAAATGAACTGCGCCAAGCTTGTTTATTAGCGAATACGAACAATTTATGTCACATGTATTGACTCTTAGAAACATCTGAGCGACTAGTAAAGAAACTCGTTATCTCATCCTTTGCTTCCCCTCATATTGTGTGTTGTTTTTCTGCGGCAAAAATGTGGCTACATATCTTGCTCTGGACGTAATAATGGCTATCTCCATACTCCTATAGTGGTACACTTAAGAAATGATTTGTGAATGTATGGGAGTATTGACTATAGTAATACAATGAAAAGGGATTGGTGAATTATGGAGATTTTGGCTAGTATTTTTTACAACACAGATAGCTTAGCCAACTCATATATATTTTATTCCTAGCATGGTAGTTAGATCGAAAATAAATGTTATATTCATTTGTAGAATTTCAAATGGTATAGCTACCAGTTACAGTGTTAAAACTTGTATCAACTGAGTAAAATTGCGAACAATTGAAAAGGCCTATGTCTGGGAAATTCTGATATTATGATGATTATTATTCTCTACTAGCTGTGCCGGTGGCGTCGCTCGCGTGGATATCAGGTTTCAAAAATAACGGACTTCCATTAAACGGTGCCTACATTTTAAGTTATACCTCTAGCAATACATTGGTGAAAATCGCCTTCAAATCCATGCAGTAGTTTTCGCGTGATGCGCATTCAAACACACAGATAAAAATTTCTCCCGTTTTCCCAACACTTCCCTTCACTGCTCTGCTCAGATTGATCGTAGCGTGATGAAAAGTATACTATAACCTGTCCAGGGGTAAGAAGAATAATTGTACCAAGTTTCTTTGAAATCCGTTTAGTGGTTTTTGTTTCTATAACGAACATACAGACAGACAAAAATTTTAGTGATTGCATTTTTGGCTTCAGTATCGATCACTAATCATCCCCTGATAGTTATTTTGAAAATATATTCATTGTAAAGAATTGACCTTTCTACAGATTTATTATAAGTATAGAAGAAGATATAGATAACACAAGGGTACTCTATAATTAAATTTAATCGTCATCATCAGCATGTCGCAGTCTACTGCTGGACATAGAGCTCTCCAGTTGTTCATTACTTAGGTCAAACATCTAAAGGATTTGTCCCATAATATACCCTGCGCAGGCGGGTTGGCTATCATAGAGCGCAGCTTTTTGCTCCGGTGACGCTGCTGCCCGTCATCGGCCTGTGGTATTTAGCTTCGCCTTAAATTCCTCGTTTGTTATTCGGCAGGATGCACCACGGGCAGGTGAGGTTTGGAGGGAAAAGACGACATGTCGCTCCCTTACATCCTATACAATTAAGTATGCTGGCTGCAAATTACAAATTACATAGAGTTAGAGGAGAATAATCAACCGTTGCGACACAGCACTATTCGCCACGCTCAAGAGTCACCGCACTAACGTTGACAGTTGAAGTTTGACGTAACGGTGACACTGACAGCTGTCATCGAGTTCCCGCGGATTATTTTACTTTTTCTTTCTCTGGTTGAATGAGTGTTTGTAATTGGTTGGTGTAAATAAATACTTTCAGATTATAAATTTTTGTGTTATCAATAGGTACCTTAATTCTAAGAACCAAATATTATTTCTACATTCATTTGTATGAAAGTTATTTTCGGAGAGTAATTATCCAAGTTACCGAAACCTGCGGGCTTGATAACCGATCCGTTTCGATAAACATTTTCAATTATACTCTTTATGTCCCAACATGAAACATGGGGGCTATGTTTGACACGGAAAATGGTATTTTAATTACGGAAACAGTAATTAAAATTCAATTATTTTATCGATAACTGCGAGCGGTAATTGAGGAATAATTTTCCGGGGACCAGGGTTTTGTTACTTATATTTATTTATTCCCAGTCTATGCAGATTAAGTGAATGCTTCAGCAAAACTGCTTGGGATGTAAGGGAGCGGCCTACCATCATTTCGCTCCAAGCCTGTCCTGTCGAATAACAAACGAGGTGCTGGCAACCGACTGGTGGCGGTATAACCATCACAATTAAGAGGCGATGACAGACCGATGACGGGAGCACCGTCGCCGGAGTGAGAAGCTACGCCCTGCGATCGCCAACGATCATCAACCATTATGGGTAAATACCTACCCATAATGGTTGATGATCGTTGGCGATCGCACCTGCAGGATTTCCTGCAGGTATTTGCCGAAATTGGCAAACAACTGGAGAGGCCTATGTGCAGCAGTGGACTGTATGATGATGTTGATGATGACCTGTCATCTAAAGAAATAACTAAATTGATATTATCATCAAATTAGGTTATTCTATATGGTTTTGTTTCAATAATAATAAATAAATATCAGACATCATCATCATTCTCCGATCCCAAGGTAAGTAGCTTAAGCACTTGTGTTATGGGTATCAGAACAATGAAGGTACCACAAATAAATACTTAAATACAAATATAAACACACAGACACGGAACAAACACAAGTGTTCATCACACGAATGTTTGTCCCGGGTGGGAATCGAACCCCTTGGTTCAGAAGGCAGGGGTCACTACCAATTGAGCCACCGAGACAATGTTTCGCGAGTCTCCCTGTATACCTTCTGATAAATGAGTCCGCAGTGCTTGAACCATCTTCGAGTATAAATTAATCCACAGCCCATATACATCAGGGAACCAGGTAAGGCTTTGTATCCCAACCTTGTGTATTACACCGGCGGCGTAACCGTTGTGTCGGGTCGATAATGCGACGCTCCACTTACCAGTATTTCCTTTGGGAAATAGAGGGCATGTCGAATATGACGCGATGCAACCGATATTTTATATTGTGTTTCTGATATATTTAATACTGGCATTGACTATTGGGATTTAAGGGAGCGGCCTAACGTCTTTTAGCACCAAGCCAACCTCACCTGCCCGTGGTGCATCCTGCCGAATAACAAACGAGGCGCTGGCAACCGACTGGTGGCGGTATAACCATCATAATTGAAGGCGTAGCTAAGTAACACGGACCGGTGACGGGCAGCAGCGTCATCGGAGCGAGAAGCTACGCATGCGATCGCCAACCCGCCTGCCCAGCGTGGTGATTATGGGTATATCCTCCAGATGTTTGTCCTAGTGGCGAATATCTGGGGAGGCCTATGTCCAGCAGTGGACTGCAATAGGCTGATGATGATGATGATTGACTATTGGATTATTCGGGTTCTGCTGGTCGCGTTTGGTAGTACAATGTTCTATACATACTCGTGTTAAGGATTCAGGTCTAGATAGCCCGGTATGCAGTCCACCTATTCCTATAATATATTTTAAAATCTTATTAGACGTAATATTATTATGCTCGTTACTACAGCTCTGCCTCAGTACAGTCTGCCGTTGCTAAATAATTAATATCAATCTTCACTACATTAAATCACGTTTAACAGCTATTACTCCAATCTGAAGACGTGAATTTCAGCCTCTGAATTGTTTATTAGGAGTTGAGAATTAACACATATTGAGTTATGTATTTCGAGTGAGTTTCATATCATTACCTTGTGTGTGAGTTCTACATAACATAAATTGTACTCTTGCTATCTTGCTACTCCCTACTCAAAGGTTACCTGGAAGAGATTGCTCACAGCGATAATCCCGTCTAAATGATATACTTTGTCTAGTTAAAAGCAATTTTTTTTGGGGTACGTAAAGAGTATAGCTATTGTATAGTTAGTAGACAATAGAAACATTTATGGCGGAAAAGAAACAGCAACACGAGATTGAAAACAGTTTCTAATAAAAACATCTAATCGTCGAAACAATTTTACGGTAACTAGCTAATAAGAACTCTTTTGAAAACGGTCTGACAAAAATAAAAAAGGCCATTTCACTTAGTTTATTCGAAACTTTTCTTTTTTAGAGGGGAATGCATCACGCACCGTCATGCCACCTCCGGGGGAGGTGACATGGTGTGTGGGACTCACACCTCCCGAAATGAGAGCGTATACCCCCTGTGTCGCCAGTGGGCAGCAAGTTGCAGGGACACGGGCAACGCCGAAGCATACCGCCGCATCCCTGAAGTTAATTCGAAACTTAAAGTAACTTCGGTTAGCTATCCAATATTATTATGTTTGTGTAAAGTCGATTAACCTTCACTTAGCGAGTGGTTGATTTGTTAGGCCTTATCACCCCAGTTTAAGGTAAGCAAATATGACCTGTGGTTGAAGAACATCTTTGGTGACAATATAAATCCATAAAGAATCTATTTCCCCTAAGAGTCACTCTTGTAACATAAAACGTAACTCATCTAATAACATCAACGTTTTGCGAAAATTCTTCCATAGATTTTATCGTTCAGACCTTTTATTAGATTCACCTTTCCATATGTATGTGTTTGATAACCAATATTTTCACATATTTTTGATCAAATCGCACGAACGATTCAGCTTCTGTCAATATTGATTCATCAGTGCAGTAGTGATGTGAATGTTAGTATATCGATAAACTTTACATAAATTTTACTGGTTTAGATATTAAATATACTGGCAAGATAGAAAGATAGAAAAGTAAAAATCAAAAGTAAAGTAGCCTCGGTCGCGTTTCGGGATAAGTCTTTGTTTAGCCAGAATAATTCTATAGGCCGGGCATAACGGTAGAAACTGGCAGATGATAAATCTAATAATTGGTCTGCTGTAATAATTTGAGCTTCTTTTTCGCTTTACTGTGCTGTGTGCTAAAAAAATAATAATAACATTCTTCTGAACTTGACCTTTGGCGTCTAATACGAAATCTATAATTCAAAGAAATAAAATTCAAAGACAGGGGGCTAATGACTTTATCGATGAAAAATTTGTATAACATTTTAACATCTCTACAAAGAACCAAAAATAAAGAACCAATATTTACCAATACAATGTTTGATTACCGTGTTAACTAATTTCCATTATACTCGTAATTAAGGCCCTTTGAAATTGTTTTTTTGTTTTCTTATTATATTAGAAATTTCATTTTTCATTCTTGTTTACGCTAAAAATAGATTATTACATTGAAGTCTGGAACATTGATTGGAACCACTAAAACATTGAAGGAGTAATTAATCAAGCAAAATTAATATACTATTTTACGCTCACGTAAAATATTTTAATTTGGATCTTTTGTGTAAATGATTTGGCAGTTGGCTGGCCATATAAGCCGCATGGGCTGGAACATCGGTTTTGCGGTACGGTCATCGAACCGTTGGAGTAAACGAGCTCTAAAGTGGATACCGCTTTTCAGCAGGCGTAGTGTAGGACAGTCAGATGGAGTGGCGATTTGCGCAAGATGGCTGGCAAGTGCAGGATGCAACAAACCAAGGATCCAGGTGAGAGCTTTTTTCGTGTACATCTTGCTCTGGAATGAGCTACCAGCCACGATAATTTTCTGTTCGCTGCAACTTACCCTTCTCTAAACAAAGTCTAGAGAGAGTTCTTTTTTCACGATATGCAGTGACTCGGCGGTGTCCCCGGCAGTGCAGAATGTATGGGTGGTGGTAACCGGTTAATATCACATGGGCCGATTGCTTGTCTGCCATCCTCAGTATTAAAAAAACAATTGACCAACGAATCAGTCAAAGATGATGATGTAATAAAAAATTACATCAACTTTTAAGAGGGAATATTATCGATAAGTGCTATTTTCGGCGTTCCCACATCCCTAAAGTTAGATACGAGTAAAAACAATGCTCCGATATTTCCCCTCGAAAGTTTGATTTCTCGGGAGAGGCAGTTGAAATCCGGATGTTCACGGCTCGCCAGCTCCGCTGAATGGGCTAGGACTTTTGTGCCCACACTAATTGTCATTCGGGGATATTTTTCAACATGGATTTTGTGGTTCGATTTATGAAAAGTGTAGCTACAGATTTTCTTGCTGGTATTATATTTCGAGGAAATGCAAAAGTCCCTCAGTCGTCTCTTAGGGCCTAATAGAAAGTGAGGACCACACCACAGGAGTAACAGTTCCGGTGCCGGCCCTTGAGGAATTAGTTGGCTTACTTTTTAAAGATCCTTATGTCGTTTATTCGGAAAAGACAATACATACCTACATTTTTTGTTGCTGTTGGTGGCAGACCGATCGCAGCGATCAAGAACACAAACCCGGGTGGAAGATCATTCTAGAGTTTCGTTAAAGCCAATGTTCTTCCGCGTTCGTTTAGGTGAGAAATTCTCGCCGCAGGTCTACTTAATGTTCTCAATTTGTTATTGAGATCGGGATCATTAGCCAATCGGGACCCTGTATGTGTCTCCGATCGCCACCTTTTGGCGGAATTAACTGGTGTTGTCGACTGAGCCGGGTGTGCGACTTCGATGGTTCGACGATGGTTCTTCAACTGTAAGCGTACAGTTGAAGAACCATCAGCAGAGTGTAATATTCTTTTTCTCTGTCTGTTAAATTAAATGTAAAACTGTTATGATAAAGATTTTCTAAATAAAAAGTAGCTCTTCTAACCAAGTGCTTGATAGATGGCGTCTGTGTCCGCAGGTGCGCGCTCGCACGGGTTAACCCTCCCAGATTTATACGGGTCACGCGGACCCGGCCCGAGCCGGAACGGTGTGTATGTGACCGCCAGTTGTGTCGTGTGCTGACCCGTTTGATTGTTCGGTAGCAGTCTTTTGAGGGGTTAACTAGACAATGATTTGCGTAATTGTACATTGTGTCTATCCCGAAGATGTTTACATGTTTACATGCAGCAGCACACGATGTGATGCTGTCCTCACCACACTTATAAAGCCTAAGCTAGATATTTAAAAAAAAATAATTAAAAATAAAAAGTGTCCAATTTCCGGTTTGTGCGCACGCCGCCATATTGCGCGCCATCTATCACTCATTACTCGTTTTGGTGTCGTCCGATCCACACAACTTTTCGTAATAAATTACCTTATCGCCAATTTGTGAAATATGGGTAAAAGAAAATGTTCCGGTAAAGACAACGATAGTGATATCGTAGAAAGTTTGTTGAAAAAGGTCAAAAAACTTGTGCGTAAGCGACGAAGGCTTTCATCATCTGATGATGAACCTGGATGTGAACCCGAATGTGAGTCGCCAACACAGCCACTGGAATTCGACATAGCTAGTGATTTTATACCACCTGGTAAGTACAGACAGTTTAATAAAGTGTTTACAATATCTATTTTTAGGAGTTCGTATTCTACCCCCAAAAAATATTTTTTTTCTCCGACTTCGTTAAGAAGTAGGCTTATAGCTAATTTTATGCCCCGACGGATATTTTATGTGTATACATACATCGATATCAAACTATGTCGATACTATATAGAACAAAATTTATAATTTTTTTAACACTATATCCCGACGTATATCGTGTGTGGATAGACACTTGTCCCGACGTTTATCGTGTGTGGATAAAATTTATTTAAGGTATTTAATTGCCTGTGTACATACATATTATATGCATGTCCCTACGTATATCGTATGTGGACGTATATCGTATACCTTGGCGTGACAGTTATGTGTCTCCCTCGCACAAAACAGTTTTAATAACTGTAGTTATATTTCTACATATTACAGTGGAAATCCCAAATGCCGAAGCTCCCACCTTAGAAGAGGATGTGGTAGATGATAGCCAAGGATTAGAACCAGACATTTTGGAATTATTGGGAACAGACCCGACCCAGGACAAAACCTTTGGTGAAGATTTACATAAAGACTTAGTAATTAGATGGAAACATATTTTAGTAAACGGGTTACCTAAAGAAGAAAAATCCGGCCTTTTGAAATTGTACTTACCCGCAGAAAATTGTACTAATATGAAGGCACCCAAATTGAATCCAGAGGTAAAGTCGGCTCTCGGTGAAATGAGTTCCAAAAAGGACTCCTACAGCGAACAAAAGCAAGATCAAATGTCAAGTTGCATAGCTGCCGTTGGCAAAGCATTGAATATAGCACTATCACATAAAAATATTATCCCACAGGAGCTTATAAAAGCTTTAGGTGATGCAGGCAGATTGCTTTGCGATACCCACTACCGGGAGTCGCTCTCAAGGAGATTCACTATTATTAATGCCCTTAGCAAGCAAAAACAAGAAGTCATAAAAGATACCAAAATAGACGATTTTTTGTTTGGCACCGACTTGTCTGAACACTTAAAATTATTTAAAACCATATCAAGGTCTGCTGCAGAGCTAAAAACATACACCAGCAGATACAATCAACCCAGGACGTCGATACGCAATACTTTAAACGTTCGGGGGGCTCCGCGGGCGCAGGCCGCCGCGCCGCGAGCGAACCCCGCTCCTACGCGCCGCCAGCCGCCGCCGCAGCCGCAGCCGCCGCCGCCGCCGCCGCCCCCGCGTGCGCAGCGGGACCACCGGCGAGAACCGGCCTACTCGAGACCCGCCAATTATCGCCAGCAGTACCAGCGACGCTAACTTCGTCACCTAAGGTATGCATTGATGCACCTATTGCTGGCAGACAATTCTTTTTTCCTATCACGAGTGGCTTAAGATAACCGAAGATACTATCCTTTTGTCTTGGGTTAAAAGATATAAAATTCCTTTTTTTATCGAGCCATGTCAGAGGAAATTACCTAGCCTTAGATCTTACACACTCGACGAAATTGACGTAATAAATACATCTCAGTGTTGTTAGATTGCGGGTTCATATCGCCGTGTTCTCCGTGCGATAAGCAATTTATTTCTTCCATATTTACAGTGCCAAAACCAAATGGGAGGCACAGGTTTATCCTAAATTTAAAAGAACTAAATAAATATGTACAGGTCAATCATTTTAAAATGGAAGATTACCGCACGGCCCTTAGGCTACTAGATAACGAATGTTTCATGGCCACAATAGATTTACAAGACGCATATTTTTTATTATCAGTCGCTGAAAATGACCGGGTCTGGTTAAGATTTACATGGAATAATCAATTGTTTCAATTTAATGTCCTTCCATTTGGTCTATGTACTGCTCCTTTTGTTTTTACTAAGTTGCTAAAGCCGGTTCTGCACTATTTACGCTCCCAGGGATATTTATCAGTTACATATTTATATGACTTTTTATGCATTGGAAATACTTTTCATGATTGTTCAATAAATGTAATCAACACTATAGAAATTTTAGTAAAACTGGGGTTCATTATTAACAAAAATAAAAGTCAATTATATCCTATGAAAAAATGTACATTCCTGGGTTTTACGTTTGATACTACAGATATGTCATTAACATTACCACCTGAGAAAAAACAACGAATTAAACTATTAGCTAGTAAATTACTCAAAACAAACAAAATTTCTATAAGGGAATTAGTACGATTTTTGGGGTTATTGACCTCTGCCTGTCTCGCCGTCTAATACGAATGGGTAATTATAACGGGAAAAATTCTTGGCTTTGAATTATTCTAACAACTATAACAGATATATGTCCCTACCGCAGCATCTAGGAAATGACCTTATTTGGTGGAGGGATAAAATCGACTTGTCATTTTCGTCATTTCAATCAAATGATTACCGTCTTACGATTTTTACTGACGCTTCAACCACAGGTTGGGGCGCGGTATGTAACAATAAAACCGCTAACGGAAATTGTAGTAACTCTCAATTGGTTATGCACATAAATACCCTGAAGTTATTGGCAGCCTTTTACGGTCTTAAAATCTTCGCACAAAATATGTCTGACTGTAACATATTTTTAAGAATAGACAATATAACAGCAATTGCCTATATCAACAAGATGGGGGGCGTTCAACACCCACATTTGAATAGTATTGCCCGAGACTTGTGGCAATGGTGTGAACAGCGCAACATTTATGTTTTTGCCTCTTACATTAAATCTAACGAAAACGTTATCGCAGACTACGAGTCTCGTCAATCAAATGTAGACACGGAATGGGAACTGGGATTATGCATTCCTGCAAATAACATCAACATTTGGAAACCTAGAGTTTGACTTATTCGCTAGTTGCCAAAATCATAAGTGCCTTAGGTATGCATCTTGGAAATTAGACCCTCACTCGGAAATTATAGACGCTTTTACGTTCAGTTGGTCCAATCTTAATTTTTATGCCTTTCCACCATTTAGCTTGATCACTAAAGTTTTACCTAAAATTAAAAATGACAAAGCGGAGGGTATTGTTGTAGTACCACTTTGGCCTACACAGCCTTGGTACTCAATGTGGTCCAGGTTACTCGTTTCAGAAGTAATATATTCCGAGCCTTATGACAATCTGTTAATTTCGCCTTTCAGAGTGAAGCATCCACTGCACGCAGATCTCACCCTGATGGCAGGCAAATTATCCGGCAATCGCTGCTGAAGCGCGGTGTTCCCGAGAGTTCCCTCGATAAAGTAATGGCTTCGTTAGCTCCTAGCTCAATTAATTAATATAATTCAGCAATTAGCTCTTGGTGGCTATATTGCCATAATAAAGGCATTGATTTTTCAAAATGCAAATAGTTCACAATTAATGCAATATTTAACAGAAAATTTGATAGCGGTGCCAGTTACTGTACACTTAATAGCCATCGTTCAGCATTGTCTACTTTGTTAGGCCAGGACATTGCAGTAAATGACTCTATTTAAAGATTTTTTATGGGGGTTTATCGCCTAAATCCACCTGTCCCAAAATATAACACAACTTGGGATCCAAGTCAATCAAAGTAAAAAACCACATAAAAATGTGTCTCAAGACACTATCCCACTGGGTCAAATATGTATTAGAAAAAAGTTGTATAGATATCAATATGTACGGCGGGCACGGCACCCGCCACGCCTGCCACATCGGCCGCCTACCGCGCGGGCTGGACTGAATCGTCCAAAATGTTTCTAAAATATTATAAAAAAGATTTATCAATGACAAGTAATTGTAATTTCGATAATGCTTTATTTCAAACAAATCAGTAAATTAGGATAATAAAAGTCGGCCTGTATATAATGTATTCCTACTTATGTATTTAAATTACTCAGAAACAAGACTGTAGTGTGATATCAAAATTAATTTCTTTTATATTTAGAATTCTGTTCTAATTTTCTTTTGTTAAGATATTAGTTGCCTAACAATTAAAGTTATTGTGTCAATTATACTCTGCGATGTTATTTTTTCGAGCCTCTGAACATCTGCATGTAAACATGTAAACATCTTCGGGATAGACACAATGTACAATTGAGAATCAAACGAACTTACCAAGTGAAGTTTGATGTCTAATTGTACGCGTGTCTTGACCGAAGATGTTTACACTCCCACCCTTCCCTTTAAAAACCCTAATTTAATCGAAAAAATATTGCTCTAAAATAATGAGTGATAGATGGCGCGCAATATGGCGGCGTGCGCACAAACCGGAAATTGGACACTTTTTATTTTTAATTATTTTTTTTTAAATATCTAGCTTAGGCTTTATAAGTGTGGTGAGGACAGCATCACATCGTGTGCTGCTGCATGTAAACATGTAAACATCTTCGGTCAAGACACGCGTACAATTAGACATCAAACTTCACTTGGTAAGTTCGTTTGATTCTCAATTATACGTGCGTAACACGTTAAATCGTCTCAAACGATCTGTATGTGTTGGATCCCCTCCAAAATTAGTCCCCTTCCACTGAGACTTTTTTTATAGTAGCTCGACATAATGGCTTCCCTACGCCTGATGGAAATCGAAAGAGAAGCCCAAGTCGCTGTGACAACTGGCAAGTAACTGGTCAGGTACCTGTCAGTTGCCAATGCCATGCCGGCCCAACCCTAACCCCCCATGAGCACCGAAAACCCTACCTCTCTCAATAATAATAAATGCACCAGATAATGCACACCGATCATCTAGTCTCAAACTAAAGTTATCCCTTGTACTATGAATCATCATCATCATCATCATCAGCCGGGAAACTCCCACTAGTGGACATAGGCCTAATAACCATTTGTCATTTGTGTAGTATTTGGGTTGGTGACCGCAGTTGATTTTATACCCAGGTTAACGCTGCTACCCATTTCCTGATATTCCCTAAGTGAACTTCTACAACACCCACCGAATAAGGTAGGGAGGTCCTTATCAAAATCCGGAAACCACAGAGACATGGAGTGAAAAAGTACATAGTACCATAAATGTCTACCTCTCACACGAGACTCAAAAAAGATATACATTTTTAGAAGCCCCAGTCAGCTGAGAACCAAACTAGGACCACTTGCCGAACTCGACCTTTACACCCGGATAATCAGACCGGATCTGTGTGGGATCGTCCCAGCCTCGCGGCAAATGGGCCCGATGGTGTCGATACAATAGCGACGCCCGTGCAACGATATGTGACGGATTTAGCTGGTATTATAACGGAGGGCGTAGCTTCTAGCACCGACGACGCTGCTGCCCGTCATCGATCTATGGTTTCTAGCTACGCCATCAATCGTGATGGTTATACCGCTACCAGTCGGTTGCCAGAGCCTCGTTTGTTGTCTGCAGGATGCACCACAGGCAGGTGATGGTGGCTTGGAGCGAAATAATGATAGGCCGATCCCTTACATTTTTTTTATTTTTTTTTGTAGTGGCTCGACATAATAGCTTTCCTACGCCTGATGGAAAGCGAAAGAGAGGCCCAAGTCGCTGTGACAACTGGCAAGTAACTGGTCAGTTACCTGTCAGTTGCCACTGCCATGCCGGCCCAACCCTAACCCCCCACGAGCTCCGGACACCCTACTCACCAGCAGAAACACGACCCGAAGGTCATTTGGCTGCGGTATTCTATAGGGCGGAGGTCCTTCCCCGGACGGGCCCGGGCAGCTCAATTCGAGCGAAGATTCGCTATGCCCTACCTCTCTTACACTTACACTGTAATCATGTCAGCGTAATGTGCTCCCAAACTAAGCCGAAACTTGTACTATGGGTACTGATAACCTTACTAAGACACTGAACCAATTTGGTTTGGTCATCGCATCGCATATTGCGCAATCTTATATTGTTCACATACCACTTAACTCATCGACAGATCTTACGATCACGAAAATAAGGCACATGTGTCGGATTTCGCAAACAAAACAAGAGAGCTAACAGGGCGGACAAACAGACGTTAGCAAACAAAGACTCCCCCACTATATTGTATGTATGTATTGCCAATCGCCAATTAATCTATCTCTGAAGGAGAATAGAGTAACAAAAACTATTATTGGATGGATAGATTCTTAATCGCTCTATAACATTAAACAAAATGTTGTACTGATTTGTTGTAATAGAGTTTTTGTCGTAGGTGTGTGACAGAAAATCATATGAATAAAAATTTATTTTATTTTTTAAGGTGAAATGGCGAAAAGATGATGGGCCGCTCCCTTACATCCCTTTTGGGCAGGTGAGGTTGGCTCCAAGCCAACCTTACCTGCCCGTGGTGCATCCTGCTGAATAACAAACGAGGCGCTGGCAGGCAACCGACTGATGGCGGTATAACCATCACAATTAAAGGTGTAGCTAAATTCCACATTCCGATAACGGGCAGCAGCGTCATCGGAGCGAGAAGCTACGTTCTGCGATCGCCAACCCGCCTGCTCAACGTGGCGATTATGAGCATATCCTCCAGATGTTTGCCCTGAGTGGCGAACAACTGGAGAGGCCTATGTCCAGCAGTGGACTGCAATAGGCTGGTGATGATGATGATGATGAAGGTGAAATGGCAATGGACTGTCGCAGTGACGATAACACATGGAGCCACCGGGTTTTAGCCTAGTTATTTTTTTAATATTGGCTCAACATAGTGGCTACCTTTTGCCTGGAAATCTGAAAGGAAGCCCAAATCGCTCTGAAAACGGGCGGGAAATCTCAGTTCCAGTCAGTTATCACAGTCACGCAAGCCCATAAGATGCTTCTTCACGCTTCGTTTACACGTTTTAATAGTACAGCATTACTAGGAGTTATCAAACTTTTTAGTACACGACGGAATAATAACCACCGGTGAAACGGTGGCATCGCAAGCCAGCCCACGAGGTCCTGCGTCGAAAAGGTGAGGGAGGGATAAGAGAAAATAACTCTTCAGAGCACTCCCCATGATAAAGGCGATATAAAACGCTCAGCGATGCGATATTCCTATGCAATTGTAAGGGTTCTAAGGTTGCAGAGACGTTTTCATCACCAATTATACGCATGACTCGCCACTGCAGTATATCAAGGGCATATTTATTCCTAGAAGGTAGCCGAAGATAATGTAGAACAGAAAAAGAGCATAAATAGTCGTCGTAGGAATATATTGCTAAAGTATGGATTAGTAGTACGGCACAGATAGGAGTTCTTAAACTTTTTAGCCAAGGATCATCGGCTCTGTAAACGATGCGACCTGCCCGCGGATTTCCACTTCAACTTAGTAAGTAATTATTTTTATCTGGCTGACATAGTGTTTATTTCTTCAGAAATTAACACGAACCAAGCTTCTAGCGAAGCCTAGTAAAGTTTATATACCCAGCTGTATTAACATGTATCTGAGAGGCAATACTTCTCAGCTTGTTTGATTTATTAATAACGAAGTTTTCCTTATACGGAAGGCCCTTGATTGGATTTCCTGTTGACTCAATTTATTCAATAAAGAAGAATAACAGACGGTAAATATCGATGCAGAGAAAAAAAATTCGATATTGAGTGCAGATGTTGATGTTTGCCAGTTCGTAGATCAGTAAAAGGGTCTTTGTGATTCGATAACCCATTTT
Source organism: Conogethes punctiferalis (assembly GCA_031163375.1). Lineage (NCBI taxonomy): Eukaryota > Metazoa > Arthropoda > Insecta > Lepidoptera > Crambidae > Conogethes > Conogethes punctiferalis. The sequence goes on from CM062078.1 coordinate 17,930,949, forward strand.
TTTTGGTGGTTGGAAGAGTAGAGAGTGTCGACTGCTCACGAACACATGAGAATACATTGTTCCGTGACGAGTTTGAGGCCTGAGCTACTGACACTTAGTTATTATTTTACACCTACATTTATAGATTAAGATTGCATTTTAAAAATCTCAGCTTGGATGAAGAGATGGCCTTTTGCTATGCTTCTAATTATAACTAAGTGTGAATCATCCTATCTACAAATTTGCCTACAAATAATTATAAGGCGCTTTAAATCCGTCATTTCCGTCATCTGTCAAAATCCTTGGCGGAGCGAAATTCATCATCAGCCTATTACAGTCTACCGCTGGACATAGTCCTCCCCAGTTTTTCGCCATTTTGAGCAAACGCCTGGAAGCTTTACCCATAATTGTCAAGCTGGGCAGGCGGGTTGACGATCGCAGGGCGCAGCTCCTCGCTCCGATGACGCTGCTGCTTGTCATCAGGCTGTGTGGTACTTAGCTACGTCTTCAGTCGTGATAGTTATACCGTGCCAATACTTGGTCGCCAGAGCCTCGTTTGTTATGCAGCAGGATGCACCACGGGCGGGTGAGGATGACTTGTAGCGAAAAGATGACGGGTCCCTCACGATTGCTTTTTAAAAAAATAAATTGTATCAGACTCATCATCATCCTCTTAGCGTTGTCCCGGTTTGTGCCTCTAGGCCCACCATGATCCTAGATTTAGCGAGTCTGGTTTTTACATTGAAGCGACTGCCATCTGACCTTCGTAACCCTCAGAAAGGGGAACCAGGCAAATTTGGATCATGGTTACACATTCAGAACTAAACTGGATGTGCAGGTTTCCTCACGATGTTTTCCTTCACCGCTAAGCTAGTGGTATAATTCCGCACATACATTTTTGCAAATCCAGAGGTGCGTGCCGCGCGCGGATTCGAACCGACGACCTGACGTGTGTGAAGCGACGATCTTACCACTAGGCTACCACGGCTATATCAGACTTCCCATAGCTAAAGAAACCCTAATAACACGTTACAACTACAAACGTTTACACAGAACGGCCCTTTATACCCATAAAAGCAATCCACCCGCTAAAGGTGAATATTGGTCCGTATTCAAACACGATGCCCGCTCAAATGACATCAAGGTACAAAAGAGCTCATTTCATATGCGACCGACAGAGGAAGCTCTTAGAGTTTTTCAAAGGAGAACGCAGGGGTGGAGTTAGGCTGGGTTTTTTATTTGACAATCGGCGTGCATTTAAAATCGGTTTGGGAAACCTGGTCGTGTCTTCACATCGTCGATGCCACAGTGTCTAAAAACGAAAGTCTTCGATCAGTACGTTCTACCGGTTATGATATACTGACTGGCTCGGTGGCTCAATTGCTAGTGACCCCTGCCTTCTGAACCAAGGGTCTTGGGTTCGATTCCCACCCGGGACAAACATTCGTGTGATGAACACTTGTGTTTGTTCCGTGTCTGGGTGTTTATATTTGTATTTAAGTATGTATTTGTGGTACCTTCGTTGTTCTGATACCCATAATACAAGTGCTTAACCCATATCTTCCCACCGCCCCATTTAAGGTGCATTTGCATTTTACATGATAATGTAAAAATTAAGAAAGTGTGGGTAGATATAAAAATTTTATCTTACACTAGACGTCATTGCGGTTAATCTAATAGAGTTTGACAGTGATTTCACTCATTCGTTAAGTATTTATAAATCTCCGAATTTCGTGAATTTCAACCAAAGTCAATGCCATCAAAAATTTAGTTGTAGCTCTTACAATAATCATTGATAATTTTAGTGAAGCTATGTTTCTAGTAACTTATTAGTTGTACTGTTGGGTAATATTATGAATATGAAGAAAATTTGTTTTTATATATGACTTTTGTCAGGTTATATAGAACGCCCCATTTAAGGTGCGCTGGGAACAGGAGGCACCATGGATGTTTACTACCTCAACTTTATTTATTTGTACCTTTTATATATTATGTGCAACAATTCATGTTATATTTCTTATAGATTGAAAGTTTATAGAATTATACCAGCCATAGTGGACTCTGCCCTGATGAAAAAAGCTTCTTGTATGGGTGGAATCGATAGGCTTGTCCAAAATATTGGAAATCATAGCATCCATATCTACTGAATAAATGGTACTAACAAATCATTTGTTCCGATAAGTGTGTGTGCTAATAACGAGTACCAATCGTATTGACACTCAAAAGCACGATAGGTAAAAGATTCTCACTATGTTTTATCATTTACCTACAATAGTATAACCTTACTAAAATCTTGGAAAAAGCAACGTTGTCTCTTTCGAAACAAACATGTCGCTCAAGAAAAAACTAAAAAACTGACTGAATTGATAAGATCAGATGGCAAGTATCTCTACATAATCAGAAACCATGCGGTGACGGATAAACAATACGAATCATCGTCTTATTTCTTCCGGTGGGAGTTGTATGAATCGACTAAGGGACTTCTTTAGATTCCATCATCTCCACCGGTAACAAGGTTTACCCGTCAGGCTGGCGACTACCGAACACTCACTGAAACACTCTTGGAGTTTACTTCGGTCGCATGTCAGGATCAGGGCAGGGGCCAGAGTCTTCATACAGGCCGGCGAGGCGGTGGCAAATCACAAGTAATTGATTTTGTTAGTTGTTTATTACCGCAGTGACTTGGTCTTCGCTTTCGCATTCCATTAGGCAAAAAGAAGCCACTATGCTGAACCACTATAAAAAGAAACAACCCGAACTCGATCTCATAAAGGCTACAAACATTCCGAACCCGCGAAGTTTCGTTGCAGCAAATTATGTGAAGAGGGTTTCCATCACCATTGTCCTGAATTATTCCACTTCCACTGTAAAGTATATTTTACTTATTACTTTAATTATAATATATATATATAATAATTAAAGTAATAAGTATATATATAATTTTTATTTAGTCTATTATCATCTTCATTTCATAAATAAAAGAGGTCCAACATAACATCACGTACATTATTTCTCCATACATATTCCATGGGCATATTTTCCCAGCGCCCCATTTAAGGTGCGGTCTTGAATTTCAGGTTCCAAAAAGGTCTGAAAAATTTGAGGTCAATTTTTGTCTTATTGAAGAGGTATTTTTTAAATACACGTAATGAAAACCACGAATATTTCTTGATTTCGAGTCTTGGGAAGATATGGGTTAAGCTACTTACTTTGGGATCGGAGCAATGTATGTGATGTTGTCTGATATTTATATTTATATACGGAGCCGAAACGTGAACATTATCATCAGCTCACATCAGTCACACACTCACAGTACGGTTAGTCCACAAATTAAAGGTCGCTCAGCGAGCTATGGAAAGGGCCATGCTCTCTCTGCGGGATCGTATCCGAAATAAGGTGATTCGGTAGAGAACCAAAGTTTCCGACATAGCTCACCGGATTAGTAAGCTGAGGTGGCAGTAGGCTGGCCACATCAAAAGATAGGTCACACCCTTGCATCTCACGTTAAAAGGTACCAAAACCATATCTGAAATCTTACTGGAATAATGTGAACATCAAGATTAAATCTTCATCATTGTTCGCGCCACTATTGAGCGCTCAGCCAATCGTCCGCCACCAACTTCGTCGCGTCCAATTAAGGCGAAGCAAGCGCCCCTATTACACGCCTCGAGCCAATCACAGCCGCTGATGTGCTCGCAGCCAATAGCCAACGCAGCTGTAAAGTGACAGCTGTCAACAACCAAAACAGAAGATCTACAAGCACGCTACCGGCAAGGTGCCGTCTATTTTTAGTGCACAAAAAATCTATAATAATCGACGTGAAACGCCAAAAAAGGACCAGCACCAACCGGCTGCCTCTGTTTTGCGTCGACAATCATCATCGTGATTAAATCCTGTTAAGGCTTTATCAATCGAAGGTGACCCTTAGTCCGGGCCGGTGGAGCACTCAGTTCTTTGTAGGAGGTCGGTAAACGTGATTCATGGTGCAACTGTCTCCGCGGATTTGTCGCCGCGCTGAAAGGTACAGTCGAGGCGGTTATTCGGTTGTAATGTTTGTATAAGAACTTTGAGGATTTAGCTTGCATTTGAGTGGTAGCAGTAGTGATTTAAAACTTTAACAGTCGTGAAATCAGACATAATAGAAAAGATATTGTTTGATGATCATCGGACCTCCATGGTTTTTACATCGGAAATAATATGGACAATGTGTTTAACATTATGATCATACAATTATTTTTTTTTTATGCGAGAGGCGGCAGACGAGCAAGTGTGATACCTGATGTTAAGCAGTCGACATCGCCCATGGACACCCGCAGCTCTAACAACCAAGTTTAGGGTCGCTGCCGGCCTTTTAAATATGAATACGCTCGTTTCTTGAAGGTTCCCAAGTCGTAGCTGTTCGGAAAGACTGTCGCAGGAAGTTGGTTCCACAAAACCGAGGCGCGAGGCAAGAAGTTCCTCATAAAACGTACAGTCGAGGATCGCCAGCCATCGAGATGATGTGGATGGAATTTCAGTCGGTTACGTGTGGTGCGGCATTGGTGTGGCATATTGAAAATGACATAAAAAAATATCAGACAAAATTAACAGTCAAGGTATGGGATCCTGAATAACGTTCAGAAAATTTACGACGTTACGATCAGAGTGTTCAACTTTTTATTTATTATGCTCTCGGCTTACTAATAAATAAGAATCGGGTTTTGATCTTCTAAGCTTGGTTTATTAGTAATTATCGTCAAGCCGTTTCGTAGCAGTAGTACATTGTAGCTGCTACGAAGGTCCGAGGTCTCACCTCTGCTACGATCACAGGCTACGATTTGCTACATGAACTGAACTATCTCTGCTACGATAATGTCGCTGTGAATTACTTCTGCTACGAATGTTTTATAACGGACTTCGAATTTGGCTCATTTGGTAGTGAACTTTGCCTTTTAAGCCAAGGGCCGATTGGTTCGATTCCGTTCGAACCGTACAAACATTTGTGTTCATGAACATGTCTGTTTAATATAAACAGGGTGCTTAATTTATTATGCAAGTCACAAAGTATTATGCTAGTATTGCTAGTGCACAATAGACCCTCACCGCAGTGCCCTGGATGTGTGACGCAGCCAAAGTGTCCACACATTATATTCGTCCAGTCGTTTCATTAAATCACTATTTTATTGAACAGTCCGATAAATAATGAAGTATTCTCTCTAATCGACTCTAACGAGTCCTTTTATAAGAAATACCTAATAAATGTTATCTACTCTCAATATAATAATGGCACTCAGTATCATCTTACGTCGCTTTAATCCAAAACTTGTATTTCTATAACAAAATATTCAATCTAATTCAAGTCAATAGGACTGAGATTATTTCATTAACGTCGCCCTTTACTGCCGTCTAAATCCCAATTTGTTGAGGATTAACTAGACAATCTTGGATTTAATACATAAATGTTGGGTAATTATTACATTCTCGCCTTTATGTGAGACTGGAAAGGATAGAGGTGTTAATTAATTTATATCTTTTAATACTAGAACACTTCTTAAAATCTCCCTTTTAATTAGAGTAATTTAACGGCCTATATAATGGTTCTGTGTGCCTAGCACGAACACTTTCGAAAAAGTATGCGTAACGTAACCGTAAGCGGGCGATAATTTTCACTACGTTAACGTACGTAAACGTAGTATCTCTTACGCACGATAGGGGCGCTGTACCAAGTTTCATACAAATGTTTACGGTAACGTTACGCATACTTTTTCGAAAATGTTCGTGCTAGGCACACAGTAGACTGTTTTTCAGATAAATTCTCTGTTGGGTCGCTTTCTTCTAAATTGTCCCGGAACTGGGTATTCTGGGAGCGGTTCAAGTCATCGTTTAGTACTCATAGTAAAAGGTGGAACCTTAGTTTGAGACGCTGCTTCTTCTATGAGTGGTAGGTACATAGAATCGTATTCTCATTTAGTTTTGCAAAATGTTGAGTGAGTGGTCCTTAACTTTTGTTATCATCATCAGCCTATCACAGTCCACTGCTGGACATAGGCCTCTTCAGTTGTTCGCTACTTAAGGCAAACATCTCGAGGATAATAAATAAATAAATAACCCAAGACATGCCACGCTGGGCCACACAGCAACACCTAGCCCCAAACTAAGCCGAAGCTTGTACTATGGGTACTAGACAACTGATAAACTTACTTAGATACATTTTTTTTTGTAAATAAATACATATTATAGATAGAAAACACCCAGACCAATACAAACAGACATGTTCATGAACACAAATGTTTGTACTGTGCGGGAATCGAACCCACGACCCTTGGCTCAGAGGGCAGAGGTCACTACCAAATGAGCCACTGAGCCTGTCAAGAGAGGATATACCCATAATCGCCACGCTGGGCAGGCGGGTTGGCGATCGCAGGGCGCAGTTTCTCGCTCCGATGACGCTGCTGCCTGTCATCGGTCTGTGGTATTTCGCTACGCCGTCAATTGTGATGGTTATACCGCCACCAGTCGGTTGCCAGCGCCTCGTTTGCTATTCGGCAGGATACACCACGGGCAGGTGAGGTTGGTTTGGAGCGAAGAGATGATAGGCCGCTCCCTTACATCCCACTTTTGTTATAAATACTTTTATTTAAATTACCATTAATATAGCTGGCCCTAGGCCCGTAATCTTACGGGAAAGAGAAAAGCTTTCTTCCCTAAGATCTAACTGCAAAAACTGGCTTTTAAAATCGTGTAAAAGACACCGCATAAATCCTCAGAAACTTAACCAATGAAATATCCAATTCAATTCATATTTTCCTCTCGGAAAGAAATCTTTGAAACTCGCGACGACAATGGGGCAAATGCGTCAGTCAAATGAGAAATTCCTCCATTGAATGGGATCATTTGGAATTTGTTCCAAAGAGGCTGCATTGCTCTGCTTGTGACGGGCCGGAGCAGAGTGCAAGCGGCAGTTTGTAAGTAAACCGGCTTGGATTTTAGACGGACATAATTCCTTTCTGTGCTGTGAGATTAATGTATTATATTTATGTATGTGTACGTATTTTTAATGTTTAATGTTATTAACCTTGCAGCACACTACCTACATTTTTTTTTATTTCTGCTTAGCCCAATGGTTGACTGGTAGAGAATGCCTATGCGGCATTAAGTCCGCCTTTTGTACACTTATAATTGTGCAATAAAGATTAAATAAATAAATAAATTAAATTGTGTTTAACGAGAAGACGCGGACGCGAAATGAAAACGTCATCATCAACCTTTTAACGTCCACTGCAGGACATCTATCCTAATGCTATCTCAATGACAATAGGCTATTATGGCTAAAAATTGTAATCAGTTCGTCTTTTAGCTTATTTAAAAATAAAAGACACTTTTTTTCCTTTTTTTCTGGCACTTTTCACTCAATCAATCGACTAAGGGAACAGCAAGAAACGGGCAGCAGCAATTACAAATAAAACCTACTGCGGTAACTCACCCGCTGAACACTTATAGTCTCCTTTATGTTTGACAGCTTTTGAAAGAGGTATCATTACATTATCATAGACCAACATCATCATCAGCCTATATCAGTCCACTGCTGGACATAGGCCTCTCCCAATGTTCGCCACTTTGATCTTTCCTGGGCTTTCTCGCATCCACCACCTGCTCTGAGGGCGTCCAATACCACGTTTGCCGAGACGCGGTCTCCACTCTAGAACTCGTTTACCCCAACGGTTATCGGTACCGCGTCAGATGTGGCTAGCCCACTGCCACTTCAGCTTACTAATCCGGTACCAACACAAATTCGTGCGATTTCCATAGACCAACACGTGGCTCTAAGTCAAGTTTGGCACACTCGCGACGTAAGCACAATTTAATAGATGCTCCGCTGATATACTGACCGAGTTGCTTCGTTATGCCGCCGTTTGGTCCATCGTTAAGGTAACGGGGCTGGTTAACGACCCTCGGAGATTCGCTCTTTAGTGCCGTGTGTGCTGTTTGATGACTTGGTAAGTAATGAGATGTAAGTTACTGTACTTAGTGTGACCAGAGTGCGAGTGATTTAGACGCAGAATGGCCAAGATGCAAAATATCCAATTTTCATTGTAATATCTGTGAGCGATTGAGCGTACAGTGAGCGGTTTCAAGAGAGGTTGGGCATAGCGAATATTCGCTCGAATTGGAAGTTGTCCGGGGAAGGACCTGCATCCTATAGAATACCGCCGCCAAATGACTTTCGGCCAAGAGTACGCCATACGTTCAGCGAGCGATCGTTTTCGTTTTCGGTGGTAGGGGCCCAGGTCCGGTGTTTTGTACTCTATCTGGCAATCTAGTCGCTGCTAGAAAGAGACATTTTGTTCACTATCTGCCCTCTCACATGCCCACATTTTCATTTTGCGCGCAAAAAGACTCTTACGACCTTAACATAAGGTTTCATTGTCTTTATTTTAGCTGCAAGATGCATAGATAGAGCGCATTCCTCTTGTACGTAGTACTTAATATTTCCATGGATGGATCTAAGGTCTATTAAATCCACAATGATAAATAACAAGCGAACGTTGATTGAACTTCCAGATTTGGATGTAGGGCCTAAGTCACAGGCACTGTGATTTCAACAAAATAATTTCCTCAAAAATTAGAAAACAAAAATCAGATGCAATTTATAATTTTCATAAATGTATATTTACCGGAAACCAATTTACTGTAGGTAGTTCATTTTCGAGTTAAGAAACTAGGCAACTAACGATAACTCTCATATGGTAACAACCGCTCTACGAGTATAAGCGAACTACCAACTGCCCGTAAACTTAGTGCGGTGACACCACAACATCGCTAACTCGAGTTAGTATTAAACCCTGCTCAAACTCCATCGCGGAACCCAAAACTTAATTACGCAGTTATTTTCCAAGGAACTGCAGTCAACTCCTATTGTAATAACCTAGGTACCGGTTACAAACAGGGGGCGGGGGCAGTGGTCCGCCGGATCCGCGCCTTGGGCCTCAAAGTGGCCCTAGAGAAGACCGAGGCCATATGTTTCCATGGGCCTTGGCGCGCGCCTCCCACCGACTCTGTCGTGATGGTAGAAGGCGTGCGGATTCCCGTCGGCACAATCCTGAAATATTTGGGATTGTGGCTCGACGGGCGTTGGACGTTCAGGGGCCACTTCGAGAAGCTGTGGCCCAAGTTGGCGGGGACAGCGGGCGCATTAAGCGGTCTGCTGCCCAATGTGGGGGGGCCCTCTGCAGCGTGCCGGCGACTTTACCTAGGCGTCCTCAGATCGATGGCCCTTTATGGGTCACCGGTCTGGGCTGGCGCCATTACGGTGGAGACTTCCGGCGCGCTGCGGAGGGCCCAACGCCCCCTCGCGTTGAGGGCCATCCGCGGATATAGAACTATATCCGCGGATGCCGCCACCGCGATTGCCGGGTCCCTTCCGTGGGACCTGGACGCTGCCGTACTCGCCGCAGTCTACCTGTGGCGAGCCGAGCAGCGGTCGCGGGGCCTCCGGCCAGCGCCCGCCGAAGTCGGCGCGCAAAAAGAGGCCGTTGAGGCGGAGGCGCTCACAGTATGGCGTGAGCGCCTCGAGGCCGCTCAGTGGGGGCGCCGCACCACTCAGGCCATTGGCCCCATTCTGGAAGAGTGGATGCGGCGCCCCCACGGGGTGGTGACGTACCGGCTGACCCAGGTCCTCACGGGACATGGATGTTTCGGCCGGTACTTATGGAGGATCAAGCGAGAGCCTGATCCTCTATGCCGTCACTGTGACAGTGGCTCGGAGGACACGGCAGAGCATACGCTTCGGCATTGCCCTGCCTGGGCCAATGAGCGCTCCGTCCTCGTCACTGTCGCACAGGACCTCGATCTGCCGCAACTCTTGCGGCAGATGACGGCGTCGAAGGAGATCTGGCGAGCGATGCTCGCATTCTGCGAGACAGTGATCTCGCAGAAGGAGGCGGCGGAAAGAGAGCGTGAGGCTGCGGTAGACGCGCCCGCTCTACGCCGCCCCCGGCCCGGGCGTCGCCGGAGGGCATACAACGCATCGTATGCCCTCTGAGCCTCTCCTTCGTGCCCCGAGTGGTGAGTGCGGGGGCGCGATCCACTCATAGGGGCGTAACGGTGTGGTGGGTGCAGCCACACCGTTGCACGAGGTCCGCCCGGGGAGCACTCTATTGCTCCCCGGATCCGGGGGCAGGGGTATTTGCCCTCCCCGGACCAGGAGTGCCGGCCGCTTATCATCTGCGGCTGGCCAGGGCAGGCAGGGATGTGGCCGTATGCTTCGGCGCTACCCGTGTCCCTGCAACTTGCTGCCCACTGGCGACACAGGGGGGTTTAGTGGGTATGCCCTCCCATTTTGGGAGGTGTGAGTCCCACACACCATGCCGCCTCCCCCCGGAGGCGGCATGAAGGTGCCTAATGCATTCCCCTCTAGAAAAAAAAAAAAAAAAAAAAGGTACCGGTTACAAACGTAAAATTATGAATTGCGACCCGCACACCCGAATACATTACATAACGTGACTGTTTTAAGGTCGGTATTCAAACGAATGCACGTTTCTAGATAAACATGGAAGCTATTATTGTAAAAAACGCTTTTAAAATATGGCTTTTGTACGGATAAGGAGTTGCAATAAAAATGTTCAGTTTTGTATTCGCTATGGCGCAGTTTTGCCTTACGGAAATACACGTAACGTTTGTGTTCTTTCTGCATTTGGTGCTGGTTGTAAAAAGCTATCTGAAATGTTTCTCTCAAAATTGCTTTTGAAAGCGTGTTTGAAAACTTATGTTACAAGTATAGCAGTTATGTTTCAAGATGTTCAGGAGGTGGCACTGTCCCTAAGGCGCTCGACGAAGGGGCCGGGGTTTTTAGTGGGTATTCCCTGCCTCCTCACCATGCTGAGGCAGGGTGCCGCCCTCCAGCAGTCCGAGGGCGGCGGGAGTCCCACATACCCCGCCGTTCCCCCGAATGGCGGGGATGCGCAAAAGCATTTTCCCCGGTTAAAAAAAAAAAGGAGGTGTCTAACTTGTAAGAATGCTTTTTACCGTATTGGCTTGCATTATAAAATGGAAGATTAACAGAGGATGCCTACGACATCTAAGTTGCTTAAGTTTTTATTAAGACTGGCCGAATGGCATAATTGGTAGAGAACTAGGGAAAAACGAATCTTCGCTCGAAATGAGCCGCCCGTCCGGGGAAGGACCTCCACCCTATAGAATACCGCAGCCAAATGACCTCCGTGTCGGGTCGTGTTTCTGCCAGTGAATAGGGTTTCCGGGGCTCGTAGGGGGTTAGAGTTGGGCCGGCATGGCGGTGGCAACTGACAGGTAACTTGCTAAGGCCATTATGTCAAGCTACTATAAAAAAAACTCTATGACGACTTGCATAAGTGCCGCTTCAGGCCCCGTTTAAAAGACCCTAGATTATAAGCAGAAGGGAACATGAATGCTGGGAGAGAATTCCACAGCCTAATCAAAAGGTTTAGCAGCTGTACGAATTCCAGTACTTTATGATACGTAGTCTAATTGTCTGCCGTGTTTTTTTAGTTCCTTATGTCTGCACGTTGACTGACAAACAATTTTTTTCACTGTTTCGCTGAACTCTGCAATCAAAGCCTTATGGAAAGTAAAGGATGCTAGAGAATCTATATACTTATAATAAATCTGTAGAGAGGTCAATTCTGTACATAAAATATTTTTTCAAAATAACTATCAGGGGGTGATAAGTGATCGATACTGATACCAAAAATGCAATCAGTAAAATTTTTGTCTGTCTGTCTGTCTGTCTGTCTGTCTGTCTGTCTGTCTGTCTGTCTGTCTGTCTGTATGTTCGTTATAGAAAAAAAAACTACTGAACAGATTTTGACGAAACTTGGTACAATTATTCTTCATACTCCTGGGCAGGTTATAGGATACTTTTCATCACGCTACAATCAATAGGAGCGGAGCAGTGACGGGAAGTGTTGGGAAAACGCGAGAAATTTAAACCTGTATGTTTGAACGCGCATTACGCGAAAACTACTGCATAGAATTGAATGCGGTTTTCACCAATGTATTGCTAGAGGTCTAACTTAAAACTTAGGCACAAGGTATAGATGGGTATTATATGGAAGTCCGTTATTTTTGAAACCCGATATCCACGCGAGCGACGCCGCTGGCACAGCTAGTATAACCTAAAATCAGAATAAGTAATCATCTATAACCGACAATCCGAAGCAATTAATAACCTTAAGTACCTATGTCACTATCGCTCCTCATACGGAGAGGGTTGTAAAGATAAAGATCTTACGGGTTGATGAAGTTCCTCAGGGAAGGATCCAAGTTTCAGCATAATACATATAATAGGCTATTCATGGACGATTTCGTAGGCTATTACGGACAGAGGTTATGTTCTGAATTCATCGGTAAATGTGCTGGCATACGGTAGAAGGGATCGTGACGGTTTCAACGTGGAATTTATAAGATACTTGCCAAGTTGCCTTCAAACGAGTTAAAAAATATTAAATTGATGTTGCGGCTGGAGCTGGTATAACTATCACTTACTTCACAACAATAACAAAAACCATAGCAACAAAATACTCATAAAAAACATTTCTAAATACAAAACTTTATACGAGTATATAAAACCATTTAAATCATAAACGTATAAGTATAAAAAAGGTATTAAGAGAGGTAGGGCATAGCGAATCTTCGCTCTAATTGAGCTGCCCGTCCGGGGAAGGACCTCCACCCTATAAAATACCGCAGCCAAATGACCTTCGGGTCGTGTTTCTGCTGGTGAGTAGGGTGTCCGGAGCTCGTGGGGGGTTAGGGTTGGGCCGGCATGGCAGTGGCAAAAAAAAAAAGTTGTCTGTCCGCAACAATTGAGACAACATAACACCCCGTTTCCCGTTTCAATGTGTAAATTCGATGTGCAATTTCAGTTACCTCAGTACTTGAAATGGAAATGTACAGATTATGTATTCACGCGCTCCCAGAGACGATGAAGTATGAGGATGTTGGAATGGACACCTTGTTTTGGTAAACAAAGTGTAGGACGCCCTCCAACCCGATGGGATGATAACTTGAGAAAATGGCAGGCTGAAGAGTGGATGCAGCAATCTGCATGAAAGGTCCCAGGCAATCTTAGGACCCATTATCTGGCCCCCAGAGAATCTTACCATTCCGTGGTGGGCATCCTCTAGGAAAAGCCTTCTCACGGAATGGGTAGAACGATTGATGATTAATTGTACATCGTTTTAGAGCCAAATCTGGGATTCAATGCAAAAAAAGTACTAATATACTAGTCTTATAAGAAATTTAGGGACGATCCAGGAATTTATGGTACCTATAAAATGCGATATAATTAATAACAGCGCCTTACTTTTAGTTCCTTAGTTTTAGTGTGTTATTGAGAACTAGAAGATATTAATCTTGAAAATTAAATTGCTTTTGTTCAGTAAACACTCAGACCAATACAAACAGACATGTTCATGTTCTCAAATTTTTGTGATATCTAACCCGAGCCGCTGTGCTAGAGGTACCGTTCATTACAACTGTATGAAATTGGTCGATATGCTATTGCAGTCTACTCCTAGACATACGCCTCTCCAGTTGTTTGCCACTTAGGGCAAGCATCTGGAGGATACACCCATAATCGCCACGCTGCAGTAGGCCGGTTGGCGATCATCGGTCTGTAGTATATAGCTACGCCTTCAATTGTGATGGTTATACCCAATCGGATGCCAACGCCTTGTTCTTTATTCGGCAGAATGCAAGTAAGGTTGGCTCGGAGCGAAAAGACGATAGGCCGCTCCCGCCCTTACCGTACCCATCCCGTGTTAATATAACAACAATTTCTCTACATAGACCGCAAACGCCACGCCATTATGAAAAGTCTACCACCACACCAGTTCACGGTCGGGCGCTAAATATCTCGCGTAAAGGAATCGAGTTACGTGTGCAAAATGGATAATGGCCGATTGTAATACGATCTCGGTTGTTATTGCCGCAATGATGTCGGCGTTCTGAATAGGAATCGGATCTGATGGATATTAGAGCGGAATCACGACCGTTTACTAGGATTAGATATGCTGAATTCATTTGCTGAATTGATTGCCACGTTTAAGGAGTCCGTCTTAAGTGTAGCATCTTTTATAGTAATTATTTCTATCAAATTAGCCACCAGATCAACTGGAAAGTGTATATTATCTGTGTGGATTTAGTATAGGACCACCTCATCTCAACCCGTGGGTGTTATAGAAGGCTACTAAGGGAATATATGGGAACTAGTAAGAGCGTTTACCTGGACACAAATGAAACCTACTGCGGTCACAAAAACCGCCTGCAACGCGTTGTTACTAAGGTAAATCCTCCTAAAGTGACAATTGTAATTCGAGGAGGCCTATGTTCAGCATTGGATGTTGCAGGGCCATGATGATGATGATGATGATAACTTACAGAATCAAGACGAATGAAATGTTACCTCGTATGTCAAAATCCGTCAAGGTTTTTGGACTATAGAGCGTGCCAAATAAATAAATGTCACATACATTGCTTCAATCACAAAGTAAGTTGCATATGCACTTGTGTGATGGGTATCACAAAACGAAGGTACCACAAATATAACTTAAATACAAACATGAACACCCAGACACGGAACAAACACAAATTCCCATCACATGAATGTTTGTCTCGAGTGGGAATCGAACCCACGACTTTTGGTTCAGAAGGCAGGGGTCACTATCAATTGAGTCAGATTTGACTGGCTCGGTGTCTCATTGGTAGTGACCCTGATCTGACCGAGCCAGCCAATGGACTGACTATCGAAGAATAAAACCCACCTTTCTTCAGCAGTCGGGTAAAAATAAACCGTAGATTGTTTTGCCATCGAAGTCTTACTTGACTAACTTATATTATTCCCGGACAAACCTGGTTGTCGTTGGCAAACTTCTCGCTGCCTGGTATCATGCAATAAACTTGTTATCTCGAATGCTCAACTTTATTAGAGCGTAGGTCACAGGCGATTCGACCATCACCGTTGCTTGGATCACCCTTTAGTTTATGTTGAGTTTTGACGGCACACAAGTGACTGGATTTTTATAAAACGTAGGTACCTATTGCCAATCGCTACCTATACCTACAGAGTTATAAACCAGTCAAGTGCGATTTGAACTCGCTTGGTGGTTCTGTAGCCGAACGTTTTATATTGAGTTTAATTTTTTGTTTTCAATTCATTGAATTTAAATGATTTTCGACATCATTTCCGTTGATAAATTTTCGTCTTCTTTGATAAAAAAAAAACAATATTTCGGTGCCTCTCTGCTAGATCGGATTTGAAATGAGGTGATCCGACAGGGAACCAAAGTCATCGACATTATGTAAACGAGTTCTAGAGTGGATACTGCTTCTCGACAAAAGTGGTGTAGGACGCCGCCAGGCCAGATGGAGCGGCGACTTGCGAAAGATGACTGGCAAGTGCTGGATGACAGAAGCTCATGATCCAGCAGTGGACTATGAGAGGCTGGAGAATGATGATGTCTTTTTTAAACAAGACATGCCACGCTGGGCTACACATCGCCATCTAGCCCCAAACTAAGCCGAAGCTTGTACGCTTGTACTATTGGTACTACTCACAACTGATAAACTTACTTATATACATTTTTTTGTAAATAAATATATATTATACATATCAAACACCCTGACCCATACAAACAGACATGTTCATGAAAACAAATTCTACTGTGCGGGAATCGAACCCACGACCCTTGGCTCGTGGTTATTTATTTGGAAAGTTTTGGCGTTGCGTCCAAAATTTTATAAAGTCCAGGACAACATTGCATGCACCAGGTAGTATGAGATGAAAGTCATTCTCATAACCGAATCGCTTATCACAACATCGCACAGCGCATCATGTATGATCCAATCAGTGGCTGTACTTCGTCCGACCGCTTATCGCTCACAGCGGATTAGATTGGCTTGTTTTGTTCCGGGCCACGAACCGGTCAATATACTTAGTTCTCGGTATTATGTTACGAGCGCGTTGAACGGTTAACTATGGGACATATTTGCACGGGCTATGTAAACTGTGAATCGGTTGTTTGTCTACGGAACGTGACTTATTTTGTCGTATTTTATTGAATGAGAGGAAGTAAATAGTGATCTACAGCGGAAGGTTGTTGCTGTCAAGACGTTTGCCCTTTAAACATAAAGAAGCCTCGTATAAGTAGGCCAATAGACATTAAGAGAGGTAGGGCATAGCGAATCTTGGCTCGAATTGAGCTGCTCGTCCGGGGAAGGACCTCGACCCTGTAGAATACCGTAGCCAAATGACCGGGTCGTGTTCCTGCAGGTGAGTAGGGTTTCCGGAGCTCGTGGGGGGCTGGGATTGGGCCGTCATGGAGGTGGCAACTGGCAACTGACAGGTGCTCACCAGTTACTTGCCTGTTGTCACAGCGAATTGGGCTTCCTTTTCGCTTTCCATCAGGCGAAGGGAAGGCATTATGCCCAGCTACTATTAAAAAAAGCATGTATAGGACCTTAGTATCCTTTTTTTTTATAGAGGGGAATGCATTAGGCACCGCCACGCCACCTCCGGGGGGAGGTGACATGGTGTGTGGGACTCACACCTGTCGAAAATGTGAGGGTAGACCCACTAAACCCCCCTGTGTCACCAGTGGGCGGGCAAGTTGCAGCGACACGGGTAACGTCGAAGCATACGGCCGCATCTCTGCATGCCCTGGACAGCCGCAGATGACAAGCGGCCGGCACTCCTCCGGTATTACGCAAATGGCTCAAAAAAGTATTTTATCAGGTATGTAATACCCATAGTACAAGCTTCGGCTTAGTTTTGGACTAGATTATCTCGTGTGGACTAGCGTGGCATGTCTTCAGTAGCATATCTTGTCTTGGGAATACATGAAAATAAACAAGTATAAAACACACACGCATAAGTTTAAAAAGCTTCCTAAAACTTGTTACTTTTCTTCTAACGTTCACTTACCTCTCCATTTCACAGGACCCTGTCAAAGACTAGTCCCGCTTCGCATAAAAGGTTCAAATTCCCAACTTTTAACGAGAGACACATTTCACAGTAATACGTCTGAGTAGGAAGTTGACAAACAATATTAGTGAGCATTCGAAGTTTCGTTAAGGTGACACTTTTGATCTATTGAAGTGGCTTTAAAAGATCTTTTTTTAATTAAATAAAGTGTTGTCACTAAAATAAAGCATAATTTATAGTCACACTGCTTCTTCAGAGATTTTAAGCGAAAGTATCGCAACAACAACAAGAGTCTAGTAAAGTCCACTGCTGGACACAGGCCTCTCCAGTTGCTCGCCACTTTGGGAAAATACCTGAAGGCTTTACCCAAAATCGCCAACAGGGCTGGTTGGCGATCATAGGGCGCAGCTTCTCGCTCCGGTGACGCTGCTGCCCGTCATCGGTCTGTGGTATTTAGCTACGCCTTCAATTGTGATGGTTATACCGCCACCAGTCGGTTGCCAGCGCCTCGTTTGTTATTCAGCAGGATGCACCACGGGCAGGAGAGGTTGGCTTGGAGCGAAATGATGATAGGCCGCTGTCTTACATCCCTTGGCATGACGATATAAACATTCTTTTAAATTTTTATTTTCAGTTTCTTGAGTATACATATCTTACTTGAGTATTATTCTAATAACATTGTTATCATAAGAACAAAACTCCCGAATGTGTACACGTATATCGTTTACCCTTAAATGCTAATTAGCAAAATCTTATACAATAGCCTTCAAAAACACGCTGAGTTGCCGTCGAGAAGAGTACGAACAATTTGTGCCTCTCAACGGGAATATTATTAGGGTCCAAGTGATGAACGAATAGAAGATTTTTTTTATAGTGGCACGACGTAATGGCTTCCCTACGCCTGAAGGAAAGCGAAAGAGAAACCCAAGTCTGACTTGATGACTTGACTCTGGGCGAATATTGTTTAGGACCGGAAATTTACTTACATAAGCCAAGACATGCCACACTGGGCCACACAGCGCCACCTAGCCCCAAACTAAGCCGAAACTTGTACTATGGGTACTAGACAACTGATAAACTTACTTAGATACATTTTTTTTGTAAATAAATACAATTTATTACATAGAAAATACCCAGACCAATACAAACATACATGTTCAACACAAATTTTTGTACTGTGCGGGAATCGAACCCACGACCCTTGGTTCTGAGGGCAGAGGTCACTACCAAATGAGCCACCAAGCCAGTCCAAAGAATAAAAGTAGAATAGAAGATCTATTCACTCATCACTACGCTCATAGCTACGAAATCATCATCATCATTCAGCGTATATTGAACCAATGCTGAGCTGACTTTTCCTTCGACCGCTATCTGAAAACTGGTTTCTTTCTTTCTATCATGTAGATCCATGCCGCGATGAAAAAGAATTAAAATCACCGCCCTACTTCTTCCCGTGGATGACGTAGTCGGCTAAGGACTTCTCAAGATTTCAGTTTTATTTTGGTAATGGTTTACCTGTCTGTATATTCATCATCAGCCTATTGCAGTCCACTGCTGGACATATGCCTCTCCAGTTTTTCTCCACCTAGGGCAAACTTCGGGAGGATATTGTTACTCTTACGGAGGGTAATGTTACTCTTACTGTATACCCTCTTACAGAAAAAAAAAATTTTTTTTGTTCATCTGGAATTTGATGTTTAAGATGTTTTTGCTTGCTGTGCCTACCTACTAAGAATAGTTATTAACGTTTGTACTTAGTTATAATAATATGTCCATGTATATTTAATTATGCTTCGTTATAACTTATGTACTATCTAGTCTTGCTAATGCTATTTCCTGTGACGTTTGCAATGAGTTGTAGGTTTGTATGGCGCAGAATTTGTAAGCTTTAGTTATTTAGAAAAAAAAAAGTCTGCTTTAATATACCCATAATCGCCACGCTGGGCAGGCGGGTTGGCGATCGCAGGGCGTAGCTTCTTGCTCCGGTGACGCTGCTGCCCGTCATCGGCCTGTGGTGTTTAGCTACGCCTTCTATCGTGATGGTTTTACCGCCACCAATCGGTTTGCCAGAGCCTCGTTTGATGCACCACGGGCAGGTGAGGATGGCTTGGAGCGAAAAGGTGATAGGTCCCAATATTAGTGGTATCTTAGTTATTCTGATACCCATAACACAGGTGCTTAAGCTACTTACTTTGGGATCAGAGCAATGTATGTGATATTGTCTGAATTTGAAGTTCTCTTTTTCTTTTTATAAGACGAAGGAAAGCTACTATGCTGTGAAGTGTCCATAAACGCCCATAGCTCGGGCCCAGAGTCAAAAGTAATTTCACGGCTATAACTTGAGTTGCATTTTATTGAGAGAAACATAAAGCGCTAATAAAGTATCAAGTCAAAGCGTTGCTTGGAACGGGCGATCATTGTTTAGAACACAGAGTATTACTGTGGAGGTACAGAGGGGGAACAAAGAGAGGTAGGGCATAGCGAATCTTCGCTCGAATTGAGCTGCCCGTCCGGGGAAGGACCTCCACCCTATAAAATACTGCAGCCAAATGACCTTCGGGTCGTGTTTCTGCTGGTGAGTAGGGTGTCCGGAGCTCGTGGGGACAGGTAACTGACCAGTTACCTGCCAGTTGTCACAGCGACTTGGCACTCTAGGAAGCCATTATGTCGAGCCACTATAAAAAAATGAGTTATTAGTTTTACCAAATCGTTGGATTTTCTTTTCTTTTTTTTAATGTACGTCAAAGTGACTGCATCCTGCCTGATGTCAATCAAATGACAAAGTCCAAATACATGTTAGCCGTACTAATCACACGTGATTAAATCAATGTGAATCGCTCACACTCGTTGTGATGTGGCCTGCATAAATGCCGCTTCACGCTTCGTTTAAATGACCCAAGGCTATAAGAAGAAGTTAACACGTGTGCTGGAAGACTATAGCCTACTGTTTTTTTGGATGCAAATAAAACTTACTGCGGTCACCATCTCGCCTGTCTGTGTTTTTTTTTATAGTAGCTCGACATAATGGCTTCCCTACGCCTGATGGAATGCGAAAGAGAAGCCTAAGTTGCTGTGACAACGGGCAAGTAACTGATCAGTTACCTATCAGTTGCCACCACCATGCCGGCCCAGCCCTAATGCCCCACAAGCTTTGGAAACCCTACTCACCGGCAGAAACACGACCCAGAGGTCATTTCGCTGCTACATTTTATAGGGTGGAGGTCCTTCCCCGGACGGGCGGCTCAATCCGAGCGAAGGTTCGCTATGCCCTACCTGCCTAAAATCTTATGTCTAATGGTATCTGAACAACGAAGAGACCACAAAAACACTCAGTAAATGTTATTTTATTCTGAACAGTATCTAGGTATCTAAATATACCTTCTGTACTTCGTTACTCTTTGTCTCTGAAACGGATGCCGAGTTCCGCATTCATCCTTTCAAGGTTTGTTCCGTTTCTAATTAATGAGAACAATAAATAATTATTTTTTCCGCTGCATTGTTATTGAGACTGTTATACAACCGTTTTGTCTAAAAGTTTAGAATCATTTTGTATAAGATGGCTGTTTGACCTTTTGCGATAAAGGATGTCCTTTTCATGGTTCAATTTTTTCATTTTACTTGATAACTTTCTCGGTAGCTTTAATAGGGAATTTTTGCTCTTAAAGTTGGACGTTCTGAAAGTTCGTTCACAATGCTTCTAGCAATAAGCCATCTGTACCATTTTGCAATAAAATCTAAAATATATATGTCACCGGAAAATAGCAAGAATCGTAAGTTGATCAATTCCCTAGGTAGTTGATTAACTTTCGGAATATAACAAACGGTAGTTGAAATGTATTATTTTACGCAATGGATTTCAGTTAGTTGATCAACTTACGGTAGCCTGACAGTCACTTAATAACTTACGATTTTGACACAAGTAAAATCATCCTCAAATACACTGTTCCCTGATTGGTTGCCGGGATAACGCCACGTGAGCCATTGAACCAATCACCGTTTACCTCACCTTCGTCGGATGATTTTACGACAAGACCCCGTAAAATGATCAATTTACTAAAATACATACGTTAAATAATACATTTCAACTGCCGTTTATTATTTTCCGGAAGTTAATCAACTACCTAGGAAATTGATCAACTTACGATTCTTGCTATTTTCCGGTGACATATATAAAACTCAAAGGTGACTGACTGACATAGTGATCTACGCACAGCCCAAACCACTGGACAAATCGGGTTGAAATTTGGCATGCAGGTAGATGTTATGTCGTAGGCATCCGCTAAGAAAGGATTTTAATCAATTCTACCCCCAAGGAGATAAAATAGAGGATGAAACTCTATTCCACGCGGACGAAGGCGCGGTTACAGCTAGTATTATATAAACTTTGAAGTACCAATGCAATCTGGCATTTCGGCTTACAAAACTTCAGGATATAGAATACAATTTATGATAATAAAATAAAATCGTTTCCTTCTATCTACTCGCCATTGCACAAATTAATTGCGTCTCCAATGAGAAGAAAAAAGTCAATAAATTACCACACAGAGGTGAATAACCTCTGTCTTTGCGCTAACTGACTCAAATATTTCTCAAACACGCAGTCTAGAAGAGACTCACGACGAATTTCTAGCAGTCACCCCGACGCATCGTTCATATCATTACCGTAATTTAGTTTAACGAGAATAACGCTTATTAAACGCTTGTAATTTCAGTTGGAAACATCCTTTTGTACTCGACGAGATATTATTTGAGTTGAAGGCTAGAACTCGAGTTATAAATTTGCTTGCGGCACGGGGCGGCTGGTGATGAGAAATTTCCCCAAAATTAAAATGTAACGAAATAAATCTCGGTACTGCGCTGCGGCCTAAGGTCGTGTGGAGTAGGGTGGGTATGTGTGAGTGGGGACTTAGGATGTTGTTTATTGCTAACGACAAAGGTTCCGATAGGTCATCAATCATCAACATCAACAGCCCATTGCAGTCCACTGCTGGACCTATAGGCCTCTTCAGTGGTTCGCCAATTAGAGCAAACTTGAATGAATGAATGAATGAATGAAATACATTTATTGGCAGCATAAATACACAGATAATAAATATACACAGAACACATAAACAAAAGGGAAATTAGAAAAACAAATAAAATGAACATTAACATAGTAAGAAACTTATTGTACATCAGTTAGTGTTTGCGCAGCCAACCAGGCCCCAACCTCAGCTTTGTGCCGTTATGGCGTAACTTCTGGAATCTGAAGGAATATACCCATAATCGCCACGCTGGCCAGGCAAGTTGACGATCGCAGGGCGTAGCTTCTCGCTCCGGTGACGCTGCTGCTCATCATCGGCCTGTGGTATTTAGCTACGCCTTCATTTGTGGTGGTTATACCGCCACCAGTCGGTTGCCAGCGCCTCGTTTGTTATTCGGCAGGATGCACCACGGACAGGTGTGGTGGCTTGGAGTAAAAAAATAACAGCTTACTCTCTTACATCCCCTTAACATCAACAAAAAGGTTTGGTCATAATAGATAGATAATTGCGAAGAGACGAAGAAACGTGCCAACGTTTGTCGCGAGCGGAGGTAGAACTAACAGCGCCCTCTAGCGGGGGCACGCAGCGAAATGAATCCGGCTGTCAGTTTGACGTAACACCAAATGCACAATAAAAAGACCCACACGAGATGAGATGGGGTGGTCTTATTCAAAATCTTAAGACAACACAGACAAATAAAGTTTGGTCAGAAAGTATTAATTCCTGCCTCCTTCATCGTTCATAACAAAGATTTGAAGATCATCTTATTTTACATTACCGCCTGATGGCTTACAAATGTGTTTATCGCAGCCTACTAGTCGACACCCCACACATCCAATTTCATGCTTTCCGAATCCAATCAACCTCACCAAACGAAATCAAATCTTTGGTATATTCTGCTTCATTTGATATCATCAAGAAAACCATATCAAGTATACGAGATGGTTTCCTTTGCTGTAGTTTTACCAGTGTACCTACTTACTACGTTAGGTTAAGTTATAATAATTTACGTTATTGTAATACAAATGCTGTGAGGTACAATAGGTACTTTTAAAATATATGATTCATCATCAACATCATATTGCAGTCTACTGTTTATCCAGTTGTTCGCCACTTAGGACAAACGTCTGGAGGATATAAATAAAAATTTAAATAAAAATTTGTTTATTTTTCCCACAAACAAGAGAGTACATGATAAGTTTACATAAGTATGCATTATACAAACAGAATTATGTTTAAGTACGCTTTTTGAATGTGGGAGACTGATGTCCAAACTAGGCATTTGCCTGTATTATGGATCACCAGGCTTCCACCATTACATATACCCTTAATCACCACGTTGGGCTGGCGGGTTCGCGATCGCAGGGCGTAGCCGCTCGCTCCGGTGACTCTGCTGCCCGTCATCGGCCTGTGGTATTCAGCGACGCCTTCTAATGTGATGGTTGTACCGTCACCAGTCGGTTGCCAGAGTCTCGTTTATTATTCGGCAGGATGCACCACGGGCAGATGGACTTTCCTATTATTTATATTTATCAATGAATATTCCCTAAAATTTAACAAGGTAATCCTTTAGCCGATTATTTTCAAAGTACGTTGGTGACATTATACCAAAAAAACATTTTAGCTAAATTATATAAACAACTTTCCTATCTTATCGCCATCATCCTTAAGAAAACGCAAACAAAACCGGAATATCCTCCCCCCACTTGTTATCTGCTAACCCTACGTGGGGTTATGAAGGGCATAAAATTTATCTCGCAGCAGTTTTACACAGTGTCGTGGCTTGAAAAAATTGGGTCCCACGACCGGTCTTTGTGTAAAGCTTCATCTAAGATTGGCGAGATTTTTGGTAGGGTTAGAATTACGAATAGTATGTGTATGTTGATATTAGTTTATTTTTGTAAGTTGATTTTTTCTCTTTCTCTCTTTTTTCTGTATAACCAAGACATGCCACGCTATTTCACACAGCACTATCTAGTCCCAAATGAAGCTGAAACTTTAACTATGGTTAAAAAACAACTGACAAACTTATCTTTCTGGAAATAAATACCTGTTATACATAGCAAACCCCAGACCGATAAATAAATATTTGTACTGCACGGGAGTCAAACGTGCGACCACAGTATAAGAGACTGCCTCTTTCATTACCACTGAACCTAACTAGTCGCATCTACTAAGCTATGGAAAAAGTGCGCATTTTTTACGTTCTATGTTATCGTGCAAAAATGGATATTATAGGTACTGATATCGGGCAAAAATTAAATTTAGTCTATTCTTGAAATTTAAGTTATGGTACGGAACAATCCCGGCCAAGTGCGAGTGTACAAGTACCAAAGTATTGTGTATCTGAATGTGTTAACTTTCGTGGGAATACCTTACCTTCATCGTAAATACCTAGTACAGATTTCATTCATTTCCCAAACTGAAAGCTTCCTAAAAGGATAAGTAACATAATAACCATTCAAACCTATTTCATTCATATGCGACTAAAAGGTAACTATAAAAATACTGAGAATAAGGGTTTTCTTGTACAAGAAGTATTATGTAACCGCTATTTCTAGCCCGTTGACCCAACTATTTAGCTGGTGCTAAAGTTTCGTCCTTCACAGGCACGATAATGTCGTAAAGAATATCTTTTTATTGACGGGTCAAGATGAATTTAAGGATTATAGCTTATTGTGACGTCGACGTTCTGTAGGGTCAAGTATATTTACAAAGAAGTTTCTTGTCTTTCGGTATTCTATCGGTTAAATTTTGGAGAGTGTGCGGAGGGATTATTTAATTATTTTTTTAGAGTACTCAGAGCCCGACAGTAGCACGATATAATGGCTTCCCTACGCCTAATGAAAAGCGAAAGATGAGCCAATGTCGCTGTGACAACGGGCAAGTAACTGGTCAGTTAACTGTCAGTTGATATCGCCATGCCGGCTCATGCTCTCCGATGCATCACTCACTCCACGAGCTATCTACTCCTACTACTACCACCAGATACCTACTCACCGACCGACAGAAACCCGACCCGGAGGTCATTTAGCTGCGGTAGGTATTATATTAGTAGAAGTCCTTCCCCGGACGGGCGGCTCGATTCGAGCGAAGATTCGCTATGCCCTATCTCTCTTATCACAATATTATGTTCTAAGTAAATAATGTACATTAAAAAGTGCTATAATATTTTTAATTAATTTTGCACTTTTGAAATTGACTTTCCCGTGCAGAAATTGAATGACTATCGCACTCTCATTTTCCGAAATATTTTTTTATGATGTCCCAAATTAGTGCGATTTTAATGGTTCTTTCTGACAGCAATCAACCCTTCGTCGTTCTGATACCCATAACACAAGTGCTCAAGCTACTTAATTTATGATCAGTGCAATGTATTATGTGGTTTAATCAATTTAAATAAATAAATAACCCCAAGACATGCCTTGCTGGGCCACGCTGGGCCACACAGCGCTGTCTACCCCCAAACTAAGCTGGAGCTTGTACTATGGGTACTAGACAACTGATAAACTTACTTACATACTTTTTTTGTAAATAAATACATATTATACATAGAAAACGCCCAGACATGTTCATTCACACAAATGTTTGTACTGTGCTGGGATCGTACCAACGATCCTTGGTTCAGAAGGCATAGGTCACTACCAAATGAGCCATCGAACCAGTCAGAAATTTAGCACCTAATTAATATTTTAATCTCTATTAATCGGCTGAGCCATACAAACGGCAATGCTCATAAAATTCAAGCACCAGCTTATTAAAACGAAACGGTACATGTGTCGCAGTAAACGCTTCCAATAATTAAACTTATAAATTTCGCTTCATGGTACATTGGTCGGGATTGTAGTAATACAGTTGAAAGTTTATTTTAAAGGATTTCGTTTGTAGTTAATATTGTAATCGGCGTATTGTAGCAGTTAATTAATCGGACAATTTGTTGTTGTATGTATGCGATCGCCAACCCGCCTGCCCAGCGTGGCGATTATGGGTATATCCTCCAGATGTTGGCCCTAAGTGGAGAACAACTGGAGAGGCCTGTGTCCAGCAGTGGACTGCAATAGGCTGATGATGATGATGTTGTTGTATGGTGTTTGTAAAGCTTGCTGTATATTGTGTTCCCGACTGTATCTTGCCCAGACAAGTGAGCTCAGGACACAATACAAACACAAATATTCTCAGCCTCTCGCAATTCGCTGTCAAAATGTACTTTGTTCGCCTAATCGAGACACGAACACAAATGTTCTTAGCCTCTAGCTGACACTTGTCAACTATCTTGCGCAAATCGTCTCTCCACCTAACCTGAGGGTGCCCTAGTGACGTCATCAGGACTCTAAATCAGTTCTAGATGCTGACTACAACAAATATTATAGCATTTAGGTAGTCTTGTTGCTATAAGCGACATTGCATTCAAACAAAATTCGAGTAGAGGATTTTGTTCTCTTTCTTTTATTCGAAATGGGTTTGCTGACAGCTTGATTTGCTTAGCCACAATTCGATGATATGCAACATCGCTAGGCTAGATTGGGGTGCGTTCACCCAGCAAAAACCGGCTTACTCTCGCCTTGAACCTTAGAAGATTATTACTCTCGGAGAGCAGGGAGCTCGGCTAAGAGTTCCATAGATTGGCCGTTCGTACTATGAAAGTATAGGACTGTTTAAAAGGTGAGGGTTAGCTAATCATATTTTAAGTTGTCATAAATCTTCTACATTGAGGAGCTCGGTGGCGCCGCGGTCTTGTTCGCTTAACAATGATCGCAACGTTGTGCAACCATTGGCGTGGTCAATCCGATGATGGGTGACCAAAATTTGACACCGATTTCCTGCGTGCTTCGGAAGGCACGTTAAGCTGTTGGTCCCGGGTGCTATCTTTACCAACTCAGATAGCAGTCGTTACATCATATCAGAGATGATGATAACTCTGACGCCTAAACTGGGAATGGGTATAGCTTACCCTAAGTGTTGCGGAGGTCTGATGGCAGTCGCTCTGTGTAAAAGCTTAGCCCTCGCCAAATCTCTCAGTTTGGGAAGCCGACCCTGAGACAATCGGGAAAAAGGCTAGGCTGATGATAAATCTTCTACATTATTTTTATTAGAGTATCACCACATAATGGTTTCCCTACGCCTGATGGTAAGCGAAAGAGGAGCCCGAGTTGCATAAAAATGGAACTTTAAAATGTATGTGATCAAATAACATTCGACCGATTGCACCAAATTGTATGGTTCTTGGTTTTATGTATTCGATATTGTCAGACAAAAGTTTCTGTAATATAAAAAAAAGTTAGTTAGAAAACATGGCGATACTAAGTACGCCGGGTCAGCTAGTAAAATACAAAACATCAACAAAAACCATTCAACAAACTCGACTTAAGCCATCCACAACATTGAAAAACCGAAATCTCTGCCGAGAGCCGAACGGCAAATGCTATCAAAACACACCCGGACGGCGCGTAAAAACAAACTGAAAGCTCAAACTTGTTATAATATATTACCGAACTGTACAAATAACAGAGATATAAATTCTGTTTTTGTAATGGATCAATGGTTTGTTACGCGATGCAAATATTTGTTACTTGTTAGCGCGGGATTGGACGCGGAAAAAAAATTATCGTCGCGGGAAATGTGACGGTCGTTGCTCCGCGTCAGCTGATTTGTTTACGGTCACTTTGGCAGCTTTTAATGTTTGCTTCTTGTTATGGTGTCATTCATTTTGTCCGTGAGTTTTCCAGATTAAGATTACGACCACCCCATCGCCCATGGGTAGAAGACGACTAAAGGAATATCAGGAAACGGGCTGCAGCGTTTACTCCGGTCACCAACCCGTTTGCATGTGGTGACTAAGAAAAAAACTAATACAAATGTTCATTGGGACAGGCTTATGTCTAGCAGTGGTCGTTTACAAGGTGATGATGACGATGATGATACTATACTATACTAATATGGATGATACTATACTATACTGACAGGCTCGATGGCTCATTTCGTAGTGACCTCTGCCTTGTGAGCCAAGGGTCGTGGATTCGATTCTCGCACAGTACAAACATTTGTGTCCATGAACATGTCTGTTTGTATTGGTCTGGGTGTTTACTATGTATAATATGTATTTATTTACAAAAAGAAAAAAAAGCATTTAAGTAAGTTTATCAGTTGTCTAGTACCCATAGTACAAGCTTCTGCTAAGTTTGGGGCTAGACGGCGTTGTGTGGCCCAGCATGGCATGTCTTAGGGTTATTTAATATATACGAGTATGTATACCCGCGTACTAACAATGTCCAGACCCATTATCCGAATTATAATTATTAATTTTAAGACCCCAGAACTCGATTAGAGTTGCGTGTGTCCATGGGCGGTGTCGACTGGTGTGCTTACCATCAGGCAATACATTTGATTGTCTGCCGCCTCTTTCATAAAAAAGATTAGGCCTATCCTATCCTCATCATCATCAGCCTATTGCAGTCCACTGCTGGACATAGGCCTCTCTAGTATTTCGCCACTTAGGGCAAAATCTGGAGGGTGTATGTAATGGCCACGCTAGGCAGGCGGGTTGGCGATCGCAGGGCGTAACTTCTCGCTCCGGTGAGGCTACTGCCCGCCATCGATATGTGGTATTTAGCTGCGCCTTCAATTGTGATGGTTATACCGCCACCGGTCGGTTGCCCGCGCCTCGTTTGTCATTCTCGTTTGGCTTGGAGTGAAAAGATAATAGGCCGCTCCCTTACATCCTATCCTATCCTATTTTAACTAGAGCATTTACTGCAAAATCATTCAAATTTATTCTCCCTCTACGTATAAATCAAATTATCAATCTCAGTTCACTCAACCAACATGTATCCAAGCTTCTATTTAATTGCACATCCATTAAAGTTACGCAGCTCAATCATAGTTTAAACTAAAATATTTACTAAAACTAAATTTGACACCGAAGGGGTCGGGGTTCGTTAAGGGTTGACCTTAAAACTTATTATTAAACTAACCCCAAATTTCTCTCGGGACAAAAATGAGTGAACAAAGCGAGAATTCTTTGCGAGCGAACACCTCATATTCGGGGGAATACATAATTTAACGCGGAAATGATAACTGCTTACTTTAGAATTCAATTTTCGGGTTTTCGGGCATAAATTTCCCACGGGTGCGGTATGTCAAACACGAGCTTGTGTCGTGATGGAAGGTGAGGTGTCTGGCTCGTCTGCGGCTCGGAAGATAACGAGGGTGTTGCGTAGGTTCAGAGTTATGGGCTGGGAATTGTTCTAGACTTGAAATTAGAATATGATAATGATAATATTTGTTCCTACTCGTAGAGAATCGAATGATATGGGTGAAGTATCTTCTGAACTTTGAGCAGGTCCATTTGTAAGTCTTTCGCTTACCTTTCAAACGATTATATTACCTTGCTGTTGCATTTAAAGTGCTAGAATAATGAAACTTGGCTTGACAATGATTGGTCGATGGCTTAATACGAGTAAGGGAATAAATAAATAATAATAATAATAAAATAAATAACCCAAGACTTGCCACACTGGGCCACACAGCGCCACTTAGCCCCAAACTAAGCCGAAGCTTGTACTATGGGTACTAGGCAACTGATAATCTTACTTAGATACATTTTTTATGTAAATAAATACCTATTAAACACCCAGACCAATACAAACAGACATGTTCATGGACACAAAGTTTCTGTACTGTGCAGGGAATCGAACCCACGACCCTTAGGCTCAGGGGGCAGAGGCTCTCTACCAATGAGCCACCAGAGCCAGTCACAAACGAGACATCGGCGTTTACTTGAGTACATGTACATGAGACTATTTGTATAATGTAGCGGTCCTATCACTATAAACGATCCTCTTACAGACAACTACGACACAATTTGTAATGTAACCAGAATAGCAATATATATTCTATTGTCACACTTACCCAATTGATACTCAGTAACTATTCTTTTCAGTTGAAACGTTTCGGCGTATCTCAGCATAACAGTGACGATACTTGGAAAGATTTTTAGATCGCGCCACCCGATCCGGGGAATGAGTACCATAGACCGAATAAATATTCAGATACAGTAGATATATTTCGTCTGTGGCGTTTAAATGCGGGAAGTATGTTCGTTTACCTTTCGCATTCTTAATAAAATAACTTTACTCAACATTTTGGAAAAAAGTCGGACTCGCGCACGTAGGGTTACGTACTACTATACAGCTAAATAAATGTTTTTATTATTTTTTTACTATATTGGAGTTGACTTGTATGAAAAAAATTAAGTAATTTGATTATGACGTTTAAAAATAAAACACTACTGTCTAGGGATGTAAGGGGGCGACCAATCATCTTTCTCGACCGATGTACACAGACCGATGACGGCAGCAGCAGTGACGCTGCTGCCCGTCATCGGTCTTGTAGATATCTAGCTACGCCTACTATCGTGATGGTTTTACCGCCACCAGTCGGTTTGTCAGAGCCTCGTTTGTTGTTCGGCAGGATGCACCACGGGCAGGTAAGGATGGCTTGGAGCGAAAAGGTGATAGGTCACTCCCTTAATTCCCAAAGTCACCATCTGATCATTCAGAATACAAGAGATGAAGCTTTGAATAGTTTGAGAACAACCGTTTAGCGTGCATTGTGGCGGTGCATTTTATTTATTTATCTATCAAAAGTATAACTGGAACACTGCAGGTGCCCATCAGAAGTTCCAATATTCATTTCAAATGTTCCAAATCGCTAGGTTCCGCGTTCCGAATCTGATATTTCAGATTGGCAATATCTCCGCGGTTTACGACAGGATGGAAACTTTTATATTGCCCACCGTGATATAAACTTTGGAATGTTGCTCTACGCGTTGTGGAGTGATTTTTAAATCGTACCGTGGAAATTGGTTGTTCCAAGTGCTTTAAGGTCAGAATTTTTAAGACATTGTAGTATTAAAGCAGCCAAATATCTGCCTATCATCATTTTGGCTTCAAGCCAACCTCACCTGCCCGTGGAGCATCGTGCCGAATTAACGAACGAAGGCTGGCAACCGTCTGGCGGCGTTATAACCATCACAATTGAAGGCGTAGCCAAATACCACAGACCGATGACGGGCAGCGGCGTCACCGGAGCGAGAAGCTACGCCCTGCAATGGCGAGTGAAGACCAAAATAGCAATAGATATTAAATTAGAAAAATAAGACAAGATCAACAAAGTTAGAAACATAAGAATGGCAGGTGAAATGCTACGCACCTACGCAATAGAGAGAAAGGTCAGAGATATATTTAGACATCCATTGTTCAGTAATTAGTTTAGTTCACTCAAACAAAATTCTTTCATCTTACTCTTATGCTTGTTATAGAAACAAATTAGAAAATAAATAGATTAGATAATATACGTGAAGCAGAAAGTAGAGATGGTTGCCTGTACGTAACCCTTTGAAATCAAATGATGGTTATATATGTAGTGTCGATAAGGGTTCAGTGCAGAAGCATTTTTTTAAAATAAACCTTGTGATATTTTATTAATGCAAAATGGTTATGAGTCCTAGCTTCTTAAATATTAGCTTCGATATTGCACACAAAATATCCTTCAACAATTTGAAATAAATAACCCAAGACATCGCTATCTAACCCCAAACTAAGCCGAAGCTTGTACTATGGGTACTAAACAACTGATAACTTCATCATCATCATCAGCCTATTACAGTCCACTGCTAGACATAGGCCTCTCCAGTTGTTCGCCACTTAGAGCAAACATCTGGAGGATATACCCCTAATCGCCACGCTGGGCAGGCGGGTTGGCGATCGCAGGGCGACTGATTACTTAGGATCTTTTTTTTTGTAAATAAATACATTTATACATAGAAAACACCCAGACCAATACAAACAGACATGTTCATGAACACAAATGTTTGTACTGTGCGGCAATCGAACCTACGACCCTTGGCTCAGAAGGCAGAGGTCACTACCAAATAAGCCATCGAGCCAGCCAGAAATTACGTATATTAAATTGAATTTCACCTCTAAAACACACCATAGTTTTAATATTGCAGATTTTGCCGGAATACTATTTTCTTATTCCCTGTTGTTTGTATACCAAATACGAAGCTGTAGCTCTTTGCCACATATTCGGGGTAGCGTGTTTGAATCTTTGCGTGCCACTATTCGCCACCAAAAATATCTAGGAAGGATATTTCAAAAATCTTCCGGATATTTCCTCCTAACTCTTTGTGCTGCGCTCAAAATTTATTTACGTTATTGTGCTAGCCACTTTGAATTTCATATATGCGAGAATTCATACTGGGCATTGAATTTTATTATGTTCCCACTATCCGTTTTATTTCGATTTTATTATGTGCTTTTCATGGGGCGGTACATCAAGTTCTGACGTACAATTTTTGAGTGTCAAAGTTTGCTATTTCATATTCCTACAGTACTTTTATATTATGGAGAGATATAGAATATAGAATAGTTTCCTGCCCTATTTTATCCCATTGGAGGTAGAATTGATCAAAATCCTTTCTTAGCGGATGCCTACGTCATAATATCTACCGGCATGCCTAAATTTCAACCCGATCCGTCCAGTGGCTTGGGCTGTGCGTTGATAGATCACTACGTTAGTCAGTCGCTTTTGAATCATATTTATTTAGATATGGCTAACAAGTACTGATTGGGAGAAACCCA
This sequence comes from Conogethes punctiferalis, assembly GCA_031163375.1. NCBI lineage: Eukaryota > Metazoa > Arthropoda > Insecta > Lepidoptera > Crambidae > Conogethes > Conogethes punctiferalis. Next base: position 17,963,534 of record CM062078.1, read on the forward strand.
AGATCGAGCAAAGTGGGGGGCAGTTGAGGTTTTTGTCCAGTAGACTTTGAAAGGTTGATGGTTACAGTACTTTACATACTCGTAACTTAGTGATTCTGCACATACATACAATCAAATAAAAATATTCTCTATTTATCTTTTTTTTAATGTTTCACTGCATTGGTATTTCCTAACACATGACAAGCAAGGGGTCCCGGGATCGAAACCCGCGTCGGACCAAAAATTGTTAATAAAGAAAGTTAGAAAGAAAGAAAGTTAATTTGGCGCAAATCAAGCACACACAGTGCATGGAATTGGCATTAGATCACTAAGTTTATCTGTAGCGAAATTACTTAACAAGCGTCTCCATTATACTAGCGTTATCTTGTACTTATTTATTACCCGTGATTGAGCCGTGGTAGCCTAGTGGTAAAAGAGCCGTGGTAGCCTAGTGGTAAGATCGTCGCTTCACAAACGTGAGGTCGTCGGTTCGCGGGGTACGCACCTCTGGATTTGCAAAAATCTATGTGCGGAATTATACCACTAGCTTAGCGGTGAAGGAAAACATCATCATACTAGGAAACCTGCACATCCAGTTTAATTCTGAATGTGTAACCATGATCCAAATTTGTCTGGTTCCCCCTTCTGAGGGTTACGAAGGTCAGATGGCAGTTGCTTCAATGTAATAACCAGACTCGCTAAATCTCAAAGCGGACCTTGGGCCTAGAGGTACAGACCGGGACAACGCTAAGAGGATGATGATGATCTTGTATTTATTACCATAATGTTTTCACGTTACATACGAGTATATACTTCCCACACGTTTTATTTTATTGACTAAACTAGCATATCACCAACGTTTAAGTAGTAGTTCGCTTGTTATACAGACCTCAGACAAGTCGTAAACGAATCTTAGCCAAATGACTTTGACATACGAACCGCATAAAACTACATACGAAAGCGCTTGATCCATAAAATCGTTTAAAGTAATTCACAGCGCTCAGCGACTTACAGAGATAAGGTACAAGAAAAACACACGGAATACAGAACTCTAGTACACTTTAACTTAGTGTTGTTGACTGTCGATAGTTTCACTATTAAAGGTTGACCTAGAAAAACGAACTTCTCTCCAGTTGCTCACCACTCAGGCAAACGTCTGAAGGAATTCTAGATTGCATCCCTATCATCTTGATAGTTGGAGGTCTTCCACGGTGCGTTTTGCGAGCAAATTTTTGCCTCGTGCAACCGGTCTTTGAGACCGGACCTTCAAACAGCCAGCCTATAGATTTCTCAAGGGCCGGCAACGCACCTGTGAATCCCCTTTTTTTGTTTTTTATTACCAGGGAAAAATGCTTTTATGCATCACCGCCACCCGGGGGAGCGACGGGGTATGTGGGACTCACACCGCCCTCGGTAAGATGAATCCCCTGGTGTTCCGGTGTCTATGAGCTGAAGTGATCACTTACCATCAGGTGACTTTCAGGCCCGTTTGCCCCCTCTAACATAAAAATAAGATGGCTGTACTCATAATCGCCACTGGGCAGGCGGGTTGGCTATAGTGTCGGACGTAAAACTATCGATCGTACGAGTATGTATCAATCCTATCGTAGCGTTATCGATATTAAAATACCGCAGCCAAATTAAAGACTCCAGGTCGTGTGTCCGGTGAGATTCCGGAGCTTGGGGGGTTAGGGTTGGGCCGGTAAGTCAGCATCGTATGCCCTCTGAGCCTCTCCTTCGTGCCCCGAGTGGTGAGTGCGGGGGGCACGATCCACTGATAGGGGCGTAACGGTGTGGTGGGTGCAGCCACACCGTTGCACGAGGTCCGCCTGGGGAGCACCCTATTGCTCCCCGGAAGCCGGGGGTAGGGGTATTTGCCCTCCCCGGACCAGGAGTGCCGGCCGCTTGTCATCTACGGCTAGCCAGGGCATGCAGGGATGCGGCGGTATGCTTCGGCGTTGCCCGTGTCCCTGCAACTTGCTGCCCACTGGCGACACAGGGGGGTTTAGTGGGTATACCCTCCCATTTCGGGAGGTGTGAGTCCCACACACCATGTCACCTCCCCCCGGACGTGGCATCACGGTGCGTAATGCATTCCCCTCTAAAAAAAAAATGGGCCGGTAAGTCAGTGGCAACTGACAAGTAACTGACCAGTTACTTGGCCATTGTAACAGCGACTTGGGCTTTTATTTCGCTTTCCATCAGGCGTAGGGCAGCCATGTCGAGCTCTTATATTTAAAAGAAGGTAATAGTTTATCGATAGACTTACGATACCGGACCATCGATAAACAGCACTACCAACTAGCTTAGTTGGTTTGCTCCAACAAAACCTAACTTCGGTCCCGGGCTGATTAGATTACTATCGGTCTCGCGCTCACGTGGTCTCATAAACAATATTTCTCCAAGTTTCCTTACAGAGGAACACGAAATTTATTTTTAGCCGCCATCGAACCAATATCTCGGGAAGTTTTAGTTTATTAGACAAACATTTTCGACCCTTGAGATCTAAAACTTTGTTGGGAACGGATGAAAAATGTTTTTCTTTAAACTTGTTATATTTTCTTTATTTAATCATTGATTTTGTTAAACATTTATTTTATTTTATCGTTTTATTTTGACACCTAATATATTATGCAGCATATATTTGTGAACCATTAAATGCCTGAAGATTGAAAGTTGTAGCCGAAGGTCATTTAGATGAGCCTTGACATTTAAAAACATCGTAAATTAATAATAACAACCCAAGATATTGATGGAAAGTAAGAGAGCGTCCAATCATCTTTTCGCTCCAAGCCACCCTCACCCGCCCGTGGTGCATCCTGCTGACTAACGAACAAGGCTCTGGCGACCGACTGGTGGCGGTATACTTACTTACTTACTGTGGTGGCACAGCGACCCAAAGTGAGTCTTGGCCTCCGATATTATATGTCGCCATCTCGATCTGTCGTGTGCCATCTCCCGCCAGTCCGTCACGCCGAGCTCGCGCAGATCCTTCTCGACCTCGTCGCTCCAGCGGTACCTAGGACTTCTACTAGGGCTAGGATTCAAATAAACAATAGCAAAGATACTTTCAAAAGTTAGGAGTGGAGTCTTTGACGTCACTCGCTCCCGTAAAAATGCCTCACCGAGTGACGTCACGCGTAATTTCAACGGGCTTTAACTTTGTAATTTTTAGTCTAATTTAAAATAAAAAAAATACGTGTCTTTTATTTTTGAATAAGCTAAAAGACGGACTAATTACCATTTTTAGCCTTAATAGCCTATTAAGCCGACGACAAACAATAGTTCGTGTTAAAATCCACGTTACCAAGTCATCCAGTCCTATTTACCATTCCGCCCCCGTACATATCTCTTACTTGAACTTTGCACACGACCTCACTCAGACAGCCACCACGCGACAGATTTAATCTCTTTGTTTATACGAGTCTTTCCTAAGCTCACTACATTCCTCTGTCATTCTAAGCGCGCGTTAAAATATTAAAATTTAATTTACATGTAAGCTCAGGCTTGGGTTTGCGTGAATTATTCGCGGGTGACGTCAGACTCTCAGTTGCATAAATTAGGAGAGCGGTCGACCGTAATTCAGCTAATTAATGTACTTGTACGGTACGTGAAATACGGGGGTCTGCGCCGGACGGTTCTTTATTGCAACCTCGTAACAATTTACATTACAGTTTTATATGCCGACTGGCTCGGTGGCTCAATTGGTAGTGACCCCTGCCTTCTGAACCAAGGGTCGTGGGCTCGATTCCCACCCGGGACAAACATTCGTGTGATGAACACTTGTGTTTGTCCCGTGTCTGGGTGTTTATATTTGTATTTAAGTATTTATTTGTGGTACCTTCGTTGTTCTGATATCCATAACACAAGTGCTTAAGCTACTTACTTTGGGATCGGAGCAATGTATGTGATGTTGTCTAATATTTATTTAATATTTAATTATTTAATGTACTTTTTTGCAAAAAGCAGTGTAAAGTCATACATCATCAGCCTGAGCGGTGAAAGGTTAGATGTTTCGGTGATCAAATAATTCCTTGACATAAACCGAGGCGTCTATAAGTTCTAAAACTATGGTCCATTTACATACAACTTCAGATCTTTGTCATCATCATCAGGGAACGTGCACATCGATGGTGCTGCCAACTGGTGTCATAAATTTGAATGTTTTACCCTAGTTTTTACTACTAATAAGTAGTGCCACCTATAGTTTGTGCACAGTCCCTATAAGGGAACGTACACTGGCTAAAAATCATGATTTTTTTTTTATAAGAACAGCATTCAGGATGTCATCACTCCACCTGATGGTAAGCGGTCGTGAGGTCCAAAATAAGCACAATAGAACAAACCCATTGCGCCTGTCGCCCTTATCCGAAGGCCCACTGAGTTCCCGTTTCACGCCCCGCCTAAAGAACCCACGATTTTAAGAGAAAGAGAAAACACATGAGCTGGAAGGGCATTCCATGACTTAATGATATAAAAAATACCGACCACGTTGAAAAAAGAAACCATTGCGATAATTTTTTTCTGCGATCAGCAGCGAAATTGAACAAGCAACTTCCGCGCGTATCCTCAAAGCGTTCAAATATTAAAATGTAATTAACGTGTTGCGTGAATTATTCGCTCGTGACGTCACAGTTTCAGTTGCATAAATTAGGTGGGTGGCCTTTTGTAATTCGGATAATTAATGTACCGGTGATAAGGTATTGGAAGTATGTTTGCGGTTTGGACAGATGCAGTCGATTTGTGGGTTTTCGGAACATGGATTTGTAAATATGCGTAGCAGGAGTGTGCCTGTATATCCTTTTCAGAGCTTGTCAAAACAATTACATTGGGCTACACAGCGCCGTCTAGTCCCAAACTAAGCCGGAGCTCTTACTATAGGTTACTACAGAGTAGATGGGTTAGCGGTCGCAGGGCGTAGCTTCTCGCTTGACGCTGCTGCCCGTCATCGGTCTGTTGTATTTAGCTACGCCTCCAATTGGTTATACCATCACCAGGCGCCAGCGCCTCGTTTGTTATTTCATCATTTGTTATTCGGCAGGATACACCACGGGCAGGTGAGGTAGGCTTTAGGCAAAAAGATAATAGGCCGCTCCCTTCCGATCTTGAACTTTGAACTTCAAATTGCCTCAATTAAAAAAAGAGCTACGTCGCTTAAAATGCCTTCACACCCTGAGTTACTCAGCAAAAAAATCAAGATGCCCCGAAAAATTCGTTAAATGCCGCACCCTAACTTGCAAATTTCCACCCTGACCCGCACGTATGGGTAAATTATGGACCCTAAAATAAACAAATAGGTACTTGGAAGGTACTTCGTCACTCGTCGTAAACTTTACTTCGGTCAATAAAATACGTTGCAAATGAAATTGTATGTGGGGTCGTGTAGGATCCTTTTGTTAGGCACTGTGTATTATTTTATTGAAATTTATTGTAACGGTGTAAAGGCTTTTGTTGTTTATGTTTATAGACGAAGGTATGCGCCAATTGGTTGATGATAGGAATTCTTTGTCGTATATAGAGGTTATCGTCACCGAAGCGAGAAGCTACGCTCTGCGATCGCTAACCCGCCTACCCAGCGTGGCGATTATGGGTATATCCTCTAGGTATTTGCTCTAAGTGGCGAACAACTGAAGAGGCCTATATCCAGCAGTGGACTGCGATAGGCTGATGATGATGATGACATAATGGATCCTCTTTGCTCCCATACTGTCAAACTAAACATGAAAAGCACAAAAGTGTGACTTAAGCTTCTATTTCCATTCTATTCCTCTCCTTTCCATTCCCGAACTCCAGACGATAGTGGCGCGCACCAAGAGGTTTAGTTCCTCGTTCTTGCCCCGTGCCATTAAGTCATGGAATGCCCTTCGTTTTATACGATGTAGAGACAAATATACACACATAAATACAAATCTTTTCTTGCCTCCAAAATATAAGTTTAGATTTTTCCATTAAGTTTCATGAATATAAAACTCTATAAAAATCCAGTCCTTTTCAATTCAGAAAAGTACGTGTACTTTGCCTAGTCAGAAAACGCTCCGAACAATTTAAAGTACTCCACTGTCGAATCATTGCGTTCCAAGTTCGAACCTACCTCAACTCGTGCTAAATGCAGATACTCACTCGAGTCAAGCACCTCGAAAACTAAAGAAGAATGCCAATTTCGAGTATAGTTTCTGAAGTGCCATGCCCATGACCTTTGCCTTTGAAAAGTTCGAAGTGGTCTTCAGTTGGCTGATAGGTTCAAGTAGTTAGAAGCGAAGTTTCGAGGCAATCATTCATGATGTATGGTTAACTTATTATTATGTTTTGAAGGTAAAGTTTTTTTTATTTAGGTAGACACTGGCTGGTACACGCGACTTTCTTCGCAAGTAAATTTTGGAATTTATTTATATAGTAAAAGTCTTCCATTCAAATATTTAAAACAAAAATAAAAAAATTACCCATGATATACGCTGGGCCACACATCGCCACCTAGCCACAATCTAAGGCGAAGCTTGTACTATGGGTACTAGACAACTGATAAATACTCCTAATACTCTTAAACCCATACATGAGTTTAAGAGTGACATGGTACTCGTATTTACACGACAGCGTAAACTATGCCGTAAGCTCACTTTAATATGCAATGAAGCAAACCTTTAAAGATTCCAATTTCATATAAACACTCCCATTTTATTTGCTTCTATAGATATTTGATTGAATTATATTCGAATAATCGAAAAATACGTAAATCATTCGTGTGCACCAGACGAATTTTATTACTAACCAAACAATGATTGATAACAATTGAATTGGATAAGTGAATTAGAGTTTATCTAGTTTATTTTTTTTATAGTAGAAATGGTTAAGGTATGTAAACAACCACAGTTTTTTTTTTATTATTTTGGCATGACAATTTATAGCGAAAGTTTACTCATCATGATATCTAAGAAACTACAAATACTGGACCCTTTTTTGCATTTTGAAATGGACGTATGCAAGATAATGCACAAGGTCAAATATATTGTTTACGCTACAAGTATTATTATTATTGACTGGCTCTCTGGCTAAATAGGGATGTTTTGGGGGTCAAAATAATTACAATATATTTAGTCCGTATTTTAGATCATAAAAATGTATTGGACACGTATTTTTCCTTTTTTTATTCAAATAAAAAATAGCAAAGATACAAGGCATCAAGAGTTAGGAGTGGGAGTCTTTGAAGCTCACTCCCTTCCGTAAAAATGCCTCACCGAGTGACGTCACGCGTAATTTTAAAGGGCTATAACTTTGTAATTTTTAGTCTTATTTACAAATAAAAAACGCGTGTCATTAATTTTTGAATAAGCTAAAAGAAAATAATTTTATTGGTAGTGACTTCTACGTTCTGACTTTTTTATTCACTGTTAAACTTTTTCACTTGCTAAAGACACTTATTTTTCAAAACTCACAATCATTTTGTCCGTTCGGATATTCAAACGCGATAATGATTAATGGTTAAAAGAATAGGGTTTATGAAAAAAATATAGACATGACTTGGAAAATAATCTAATTGTACCTGACCTTCATTTCATAGTATATTAAAGTATGGTACAAATATTGCTTTCACTCAACTAGTCCTTTTCTGACACAGACATCGTCGAGTGACCACTTGACAAACATATCCCTTACTGAGCTGGGCACCGTCCAAAATTACGACACGATCACTTAAGGGCGAAATAACGTGTCACTAGAGCCACTAAGCGGTATTTATCGGTAATTGTCCATCCTGCTATTCTCTTTCTAAAGGATGTCTGGAACATTTAACACCGACTTACAACACTGTATACTTTACCTGGTTCTAAGTAAGTCCTTTTGATGTTCAATAAAGAATATCTATCTATAAGGTAGTAAGGATACATAAAGATATCGGATGTGATTCATGTGATACAAAGAACTTGACTAACAGACGGACAACAAAGTCAAGATCACTTCCGGGTTAATGAGGGTTTTGTTTTTCCTTTTGAGGTACGAAACCTCAAAAAATGAGCTACAAAGCTTATGTGAGCGAGAAAAAAACAATTTGTTAAAGACATCTATTTAGGTGTCTTAATCACTGCTTTTATATTTAACTAGCCGTGCTCGCGACTTCGTCCGCGTGGAATAGTTATTTTTTCCCCGTTTTTTTTACATTTTCCATTATTTCTTCGCTCCTAATAGTTGCAGCGTGATGTTATGTAGTTTAAAGCCCTTCTCGATAAATGGTCTTTTCAACACAAAAAGAATTTTCCAATTCGGACCAGTAGTTCCTGAGATTAGTGCGTTCAAACAAACAAACAAACTCTTCAGCTTTATAATATTAGTTAAGATTCTATCGACTTTGCGGCACACAACCTACATTTTTCTCTGCTTAGCTGCTATGACTTTCTGATAGAGAATGCCTATGCGGCATTAAATCCACTTATTGTAGGTCCTCAATTTCTATTGTGCAATAAAGATTCAATAAATAAACGCCACAATGCGTTAACCAAGAAAACTATCCTATTTGGCGTTAGCGGTACATTGTTCGGCCGATAATGAAACCTCTTTATTTCCATTTATGTGACGTTCAGTCTTTATCTGAAATTAAAATCGTGTTTGTGTCGATACCCGGTCGAGATGGCGGCGTAAATATCGCTGCACAATAAACGGTTTTTTATTGCGGTCAGAATGGAAGGAAGTCGTTGTTAATAGCTTATATTAACTTAGGAGCGACACGGTGAAGGTTTTTAACTGCATTCTTTTATAGGACATCAATAAGTTTATAATTATATGAATAGTCATCTCATCCCATGGATGTTAGTAGAAAACGACAAATAGCGTTTACCTGGGTACAAATAAAACCTCAACTCGCCAGCCAAATGTAGTAACTAAAGCCTTGATCAAAAAAATTCTCCAAAAATAATAATTGTCAATGGGAGATACCTATTTCTAGTCTATGTTTTGCAAATCAGATATTCAGAGGCAAAATTATTTAGTGTATCAGCCCATAAATTTCATCCTTAAAAACTTAAACTGTCATTATTTTATATATATGTATATAGGTATATATGTTTATTTATGTAATTAAAGAGTTTGCACGACTTTGGCCCTTCCTCCAGAATAGCACACTTCCTCTACCTGAAGGTTGTCTGGAAGAGATCGCTTATTAGCGATAAGATCGCCTAAATTGTACCACTAGTTGTCTGTAATACCTTGTCTATAAATGTTTGTATTATGTGCAATAAAGAATATATACGAGTATATCTATCATTTAAGCTTTAAAAAAATAAAATCTTGTCTTAAAGCAGATAAAACGAGACAGCCTAATGTCGTTACGTACACAAAACACTTTCGCTCAGTATTCGGCAGATAAACGCAAACCTCTAGAGACGCATAGTCCCTACCTTACAACTCTAACCAGAATCTTCGAAATCAAGCACTTACCCCAAATGTTGATACTAGGGAACGCTCATTTTTCGGCGTCCAAACTTATCACGTTCGTAAAAAGACCCGTTCGGAAAATGTTAACTCGAGACGACGGAACATTTCTGACTCGCCTATTTCTGTTGGAGACACCGCTTTATTTCCAACAAACTTTAAATAGGAGGGTCTGGATTTCTTATTTATCTTATTATGTTACTAGCTGTGCCAGCGGCGTCGCTCGCGTGGATATCGGGTTTCAAAAATAGCGGACTTCCATATAATACCCATCTATACCTTGTGAATAAGTTTTAAGTTAGACCTCTAGCAATACATTGGTGAAAACCGCATTCAATTCTATGCAGTAGTTTTCGCGTAATGCGCGTTCAAACATACAGGTTTAAATTTCTCGCGTTTTCCCAACACTTCCCGTCACTGCTCCGCTCCTATTGATTGTAGCGTGATGAAAAGTATCCTATAACCTGCCCAGGAGTATGAAGAATAATTGTACCAAGTTTCGTCAAAATCTGTTCAGTAGTTTTTTTTTCTATAAGGAACATACAGACAGACAGACAGACAGACAGACAGACAAAAATTTTACTGATTGCATTTTTGGTATCAGTATCGATCACTTATCACCCCCTGATAGTTATTTTGAAAAAATATTTTATGTAGAGAATTGACCTCTCTACAGATTTATTATAAGTATAGATGTAACGTGCAAGATTGTGCACTTGGTTCTTTAAAGTGCGGGGACTTATTTTAAGTATAGGAATAAGTATCCAATACTTCACAGGTTTCCTCACGATGTTTCCCTTCACCGTATGAGTAGGTAACGTATTATTTTCGTGTGCCTACTGAGCTGTCGTACTACGCATTAGTTGTGTGTCGGTGGCCTACTGGCAACCGACTGGTGGCGGTATAACCATCATAATTGAAGGCGTAGCTAAATACCATAGGCCGATGACGGGCAGCAGCGTCATCGGAGCGAGAAGCTACGTCCTGCGATCGCCAACCCGCCTGCCCAGCGTGGCGATTATGGGCATATCCTCCAGATGTTTGCCCTGAGTGGCGAGCAACTGGAGAGGCCTATGTCCAGCAGTGGACTGCAATAGGCTGGTGATGATGTGATGACGGTGGCCTAGATAATTTTATTCACAAGGTTGCTTTCATTGTCACTATGCCAGGGTAAGTACGTGGTTCTCTTTCAAGGCATCCTCTGAAAACTAGGGTCGGGATTCTACGTCTTCGCATGAATCAAAGTCAAAGACGTGAGATACGCACTTATAAATCAACAAAACAGTAAATAAAAAAAATTGCACCACCTCCAGAATGCAATGATCAGTGATCATCAGATTAACACATAGGCTACAATTTATAAGATTATCATATTACCAACATTTACGAGTACAAAACCGCAAGTTGAGGCTAGTTCTCCGTACATGTGTTTAAAGCAGCCCTATATGAAATACAGATCTCTCCCCTAATTCCCTCTCAGTATACGTCTTCAAGTGGCGTATACCGGCCGCACAGAGGGCGACCACGACACGGCAGCACTCCGCCCGGAGGGACGTAATGAGACTTCCCTGGACAATGGCTATTTGTACGAGTAACTTGTTTAATACTTCACGTGCTCGTATGCGACTGATACTCGCAGATATTTGAAAGAAAGAAAACATGTTTGTTTGCGCAAAGCACACACTTTACATGGAATTGGCGTTCGATTATTTCGATTACACTCTGACATTAGGTTACACTATTTCCCCCGATTTAGGGAAACTGAGATATTTGTTGCATGTAAGGAAAAAACTTCTCCCATCTTCCACCTAAATATTATTTCGCGCTATAGTAGGTACTACTTAACCTGAGTTTTTTATAGGAATGATTCAATACAATTATTTTATAAAAATAAATAAAACTGTTTTTATATTAAAATATACATTTAATAGTGTGTAGTAATCCCCAAACGGGATAAACGAACTGGGAATAGACATATATATTCAGTATTAAAGTACAGCCAGTTACATAAAATTTACCTAAATTGTAAAAACTACTTCGAATAAAACCACATCGTATTAAATTTTAAAATTAATCATATTTTTATACTTGGCAATAACTTTAAACAAATAAACCGCGTTCAATGAACCAGTTATTTGTTTTTAATCTAAGCACAAAAAACTTTTTTCCATCAGCAAATTTTCCTATTCTTTCCCTTCAAACAAAACAGCATTATTTCATCACACCTACCCACAAAAGCTATTAATATAGCCATAATTCATACTTGATATACGAACTCACCAAAAACACAGCCGAAGATACCGCCGGCCAGTGTTGTTCCTGCAAATAAAAAAAATCGGGACTGTATCAAATTCGGCCAAGTGCGAACCGGACTCATTGATTAGATTTCATACATTATCATCATCATCATCATCATCAGCCCACATCAGTCCACTGCTGGACATAGGCCTCTCCCAATACTCGCCACTTCGATCGACCCCGGGCCTCTCGCATCCAGCACCATCCATCCATCCAGATTTCGTATATTAACCAGACCAAAATCAGCCATTTTAAATAAATTAAATAAATAACCAAGACATGCCACGCTGGGCCACACAGCGCCACCTAGCCCCAAACTAAGCTGAAGCTTGTACTATGGGTAGGTACTAGACAACTGATAAACTTACTTAAATATTTTTTTATTTGTACATAAATACATATTATACAGTTTAAGTTAACGCCAGTCCTATACATCTATGCGCTCCTGGTACTTTAAGGGATACCTTTTTCTGAACTCCGAAAATGCAACTCTGAATGGAATTCTTCTGGAAAATGAAACAAAGAGATTAATTTGAGACAAGATTTATTATGATGCAACTAGATTGTGTACTAAGTCCCCTAAACTGGGACAGAACCCAAACCAATACCTACCGCGCTAGAACCGGCTCTCTAAATGATTTATTCATTCGGCATACTTGTAAAGTAAGTATGCACTAGCCTACTAGGTTGTGTACTAAGTCCCGCCCTAAAACGGGACACCGTCCAAACATAATATGGGATGGAAATACGCTTTAATGGCATTTGCAAAAATGGCTGATTTTGATCATGCTGTAAAAAATATTTAATAGATTTTACTTCCGAGATACGATAAATATTTTTTCTCTAGAAAAATAGTCATTAGAATACTAGGTTGTATACTATTAGGTTGTGTACTAAGTCCCCCTAAACCAGGACAGAACCAAAACCAGAACAACACTAGAACCGGCTCTCTAAATGATTTATTCAGCCGGCATACTCGTAAAGTATGCACGAGTCCTCCGCCGGGTGATCCCGGTTTTATCCGGTTAATATCTTATACCGGTAGCAGAGCAACCGGTTACGCCGCCCGTTAAATACTCGCTACATAATCGTCTTAGTGCCGAGACACCGGGATGGAACAGTACGCTTTCGTACAGTCTTAAAAGCTCTCAGCTGGGTGCATTTAGGGCATAGCGCTCGTTCCGCCCTCTCCTTTCCACTCCCGAACAACACGTGCTGGACAGCGTTGTCATCCGCATACCATCCAGACGATGGTGGCGCGCACCAAGAGGTTTAGTTCCTCATTCCTGCCCCGTGCCATTAAGTCATGGAATGCCCTTCCAGCTCATGTGTTTCCTTCTTCTTACAATCCTGGGTTCTTTAGGCGGGGCGTGAAACGGCATCTCAGTGGGCCTTCAGGGTGAGGGCGACAGGCGCAATGGGCTCTATTGTGCCTGTCGACCTAACTTTTGGACCTCACGACCGCTTACCATCAGGCGGAGTGAGGTCATCCTGAAAGCTCTTCTTATAAAAAAAAAAAAAAATAGCGAATCTTCGCTCGAATTGAGCTGCCCGTCCGGGGAAGGACCTCCACCCTATAGAATACCGCAGCCAAATGACCTCCGGGTCATGTTCCTGTCGGTGAGTAGGGTTTCCGGAGCTCGTGGGGGGTTAGGGTTGGGCCGGCATGGCAGTGGCAACTGACAGGTAACTAACCAATTACTAGTTGTCACAGCGACTTGGACTTCTCTTTGGCTTTCTATCAGGCGTAGGGATGCCATTATGTCGAGCTACTATAAAAAAAAAGTTGTCTTGGGATACGTATTTATCATAAGTAATGATTGAAAAACACCGTTCTGTGCATATTCTTTCATCGGGGCTAAGGAAGATAATTTTTTTGTTCATATACGAGTAGAGGTAAAATTATTGATTCAATGTCAAATCATCGTATAAAAAGTGCCTATACATAATTGTTATCTAAAAAGTTAATGAAGCGTTAAACGCAACATAAATTGATCCGTCAATGTATTCAACAGCGGGAGACGCTGATAGTATTGTTTTTAAAGGAAATCATACGTTAATTAATATGCTAAATCGGGTTTAATTTACTTATGTTTCATCATTATCATAAATAAATAAATAACCCAAGACATGCCACGCTGGGCCACACAGCGCCACCTAGCCCCAAACTAAGCCGAAGCTTGTACTATGGGTACAAGCTTCGGCTTAGTTTACTTTTTTTTTAAATATATACATATTATACTCGTACATAGAAAACACCTAGACCAATACAAACAGACAAATGTTCATGAACACAAATGTTTGTACTGTGCGGGAATCGAACCCACGACCCTTGGCTCAGAGGGCAGAGGTCACTACCAAATGAGCCAGCGAGCCTGTCATCATCATCAGCCCTTGTCAGTCCACTGCTGGACATAGGCCTCTCCTAATGTTCGCCACCTTATGTTTACGACAGTATATTTCTGGTTCTGTGGCTCGTTTCGTAATGATCCCTGCCTCCTGAATCAAGGGTATGTATCGATATGTATCAATTTCTACCGGACAACATTCGTGTTTCGTGTAGAGAACATTTGTGTTTATTCCGAATCTAGGTGTTTGTATTTAAGTATAATAATATATTGAACGTGCCACAAATATGTGGCACGTTCGTTGTTCTGATACCGTGTCTGATACCCATAGCATACACGGCTTGTCGGTAGCAAGCGAACATTAAAAAACGAATAATTTAAACGCATAAAATGTGCACAAATGTTTTTTTTTCTAAATCATTATGCTCACACATGACTTTAGATTACATCTACTTAAAAAAATTACCACAAAAAACAGAATAATTAAGATAACACTGTTTACACTATGGCACCAGACTATAAAAGACAGTCAAACTTTGCAGTCGTCACTTGAGTGTACGTTCAAGATGAGACAAGTCACTTTACTTGTGCTAGGGGCGTGCCTCATTTCACTGCTCCATGAGGCAGCCAGTGTGTCTGTAGAGAAGCAAATCATCGAAGTAGGCGACATAGTAGACGGTGCAGTCACACGTGGGCCCTTAATCTACCATTCCCTGCCACCATGGATTAGACAGCGCAGGGAAACCGAGGACAAAATCAAGATAAAAATCAAAATTAAGACTGCAGCTGAAGATGGCGTTGATGCGTTGGATTAGATCATGACTTTGCCGAATTATTAAAAAACCTGATAAATACGTTTAATTAAAGTTGAAAATAACTGACAAAAAAATACAAAAGAAAACTCGGCGAGTTCAATTAGATACTTATGTGGAACTTAGTAAAAATAAGAATCAGAGGTCTGCACTCTCCTAAGTATCCTCTCAGAAAACGGGCAGTAGTATTTACCTGGGTACAAATAAAACCTACTGCGGTCACCAACCCACCTGCTAAGCGTGACTACGCAAACCCTATCATCATCATCATCATCGATCAAGGTGGCGACCATTAGGAGAGGCCTATGTCCAGCAGTGGGCTGACACGCAAACCCTATGACTAATGACAATTATCATTGGGGGCCGCCAACATTGACAAATAAAAAAAAACACATGTCATATTCGAACATCGCGGCGTCGGTACGAAATCCGTCCTGTGAGCTATGAAAACAAACACTTCTCAAGATCACACGAGTCTGCGCCCAAGAGGGAAAATCGAAGCAGTTGATATCACACGCAAACCAATTAAGTAACTCTAACCTGCCACCATGTATCAGACAGCACAGGGAAGAGAGGACATAGTCAAGATAAAGGTCACAATGAAGACATTAGCTGAAGACGGCGTTGAGACGGCAGATTAATTCCAGCTTGACATTGCCAATGATTTGAAAAAGAAGAAATAAAATAAAAAGGCCAGGATAATGAAATTTTTAACAATTTATATAACATCAACTGCACTTGGAAACAAGCATCATAATCAAGAGTTCATCGCAGCCTGCTGCAAGCTTCTCCAATTGTTCGCCACTTTTAACAATCTTGAGCTTCTCACATACAGCACTTGCTCGCTATTTAATTATGTGCAAAACATCATTGCACCTGGCCTGAGGATGACCACTACGTTTTTCTTGAACCTCTATCTATTTACTCCAGAACTTGTTCACCCAACTGCAATAAGCTGAAGAACTTGCTCACTCCAGAACTTTAATTTTGCTGCTAATTCAGCCTGCTCACTGCTACACCGTTGCAATTTAGCTTGCTACACCGGTGAGCTATATCGATGACTGTATGAAAAATGATTTGCTCATTAAAACACAAGACGAGGAAAGACAGCTAAAGGGTTCTTTTGACAATACTTTCTATAAAACTTCTGTTTCTGCGACGGGTGTTATAAATATTGTTTTGTATTATTGACTAGATTGTATTATTATTCAATACGTTATTATTATTAAGCATTTAAACACAAAAGTAGATAACCATAACTTTTGCGTTTTGGCAAAACCAAACCTATGTATTATATGGAAACAAATTGGTTTCCATATACAATTGTATATGATTAGAATATTACTCAAATTGTTGGATACATCGGATATAATCACTTTTAAACTTATATCGGGTAATTTTTCATTGGTGTTGGATTGGTAAGAAAAACGTTGGGTTTTTGTTTGTAATGATTCTTTATTATGTAATCATCAGTTTTCATGTATAGATCAAGTATAATGTGTAAAATAAGTTTCATCATAAAATTAAATAAAAATAAAATAAATACTTCTGCAATTACATTCACGAGTAATATTTTTGCACATTAAACATTTCCCCTATTCCCGGTTCTCGACACTAGCTTTGTCGCCACTGAGGATAATTTGGGAAAAATAATCCCGATTGTCACCAGTATCGACTTATAACATATACCTACTTTCCCAGTTGTAGCTACAGGCTTCTCACTATTTTCCTACCAGTACTTCGACGTGAAGCCTGATAAGTGATGAGCATAACTTTTTTCGCAAACACTTGGACTTTAACTAGTCATCTGGCACTTATCACAACAAATAATACCATATTTAGATTGTTTTGACTTGTTATAATAAGAATGTCTATTAACTTTTTCATCATTATTGTATTTAATAAAATTGTTTGTATTGGTAATAGTTATATTATTTTTTATTTTCTTTCAACTTATAGCCCAATTCGATTATAAGTAAACCTACATACAAGTACGTTTTGACAGAGGAAGATTTCGGGTCCTTTAATAACGTACCACGCTGAGTCATACAGCGCCATCTAGTTCAAAACGTAGCCAAAGCTTGTACTATGGAAACTATTCAACTGATAAACTTACTAAGATATTTTTTTGTAAACAAATTCAAATATATCAAACACTTATATAAGCAAAAATCCTTCCCAAGGCGACTCAAAACTTGTATAACTTGGTACCACACACCTCAGTTTGTCCCCCTGTGAGAGACGGTAAAGATCCGACAGGATTTTCCTTTTAAAAAGCGCTAGTAAAAACCTCCTTTCGTCCTGGAACTGAATTTATTTAAGCTGCGTACAATAATTTGAAGAGCCTACTACATACCAAGTTTCAGACCTACCGTGTTTAATAGAACGCTAGGCTAATGTAAATCTAGGGATGTAAGGGAGCGGCCTATCATCTTTTCACTCCAAGCCAACCTCACCTGCTCGTGGTGCATCTTGCCGAATAACAAACGAGGCGCTGGCAACCGACTTGTGGCGGTATTACCATCACAATTAGGAAGGCGTAGCTAAATACTAAAGACCGGTGACGGGCAGCAGCGTCACCGGAGCAAGAAGCTACGCCCTGCGATCGCCAACCCGCCTGCCCAGCGTGGCGATTATGGGTATATCCTCCAGATGTTTGCTCTAAGTGGCGAACAACTGGAGAGGCCTATGTCCAGCAGTGGACTGTAATAGACTGATGATGATGATGATAATAGGCTAATGGTGGATGTGAGGAAACGACCCATCATATTTCGATACCGGAGTGAGGAGGAGTAGTTACTCCCTACTACCGCCAACCCACCTCCCAACAACTAGTGCGACTATGGGTAAACCCTTCAGGTGTTTCCCAAAGTGTCCAGCAGTGGACTGCGATAGGCTGATGATGATGATAGTTTACATACAATTAGGTTTGCAATACTCTGATGTTTGTGAGATGTACTTTAATGGACAGGGAGTGCAATCGTTATTTAAAATCATTGTTGTTCTTTTGTATTTGAATGGAGAAAAGAATGTTATGAGGAATTGGAATTCCAAAAGGAGGGTTTTGGACCATGACTCATCACGCTGGTCGTTGATAATACCCACTACCCACATGCCCACAAATCCTTGCGCCAGGGTGGTGCCAACCATGACAACACCCTTTATAGCCAGGTAAGGTATGATGGCCATTCCACTCGGAGGGCGTCCACACTATTGCATTTGTCGATAAACAGTATAACACCCCAGAACTTGTTTACTCGTTAATTAATCAGCCTTATTATTCATCATACATTAATTAGTTACCTATCAATTCTTATTAGTGCAGTTTAAATGCTAAGTTCACTCATTTGTTCGGAAAAAAAATATAAAAAACATAATTACTATCTTTTACTTTACAACGTCAATAGGTATGTTTATGCAGCTGAACTTTTTTAAACATGCTACAATAATATAATGGTTGGAATAATTTATGCGTTGTATTATATAGTAAACTAGCTATGCTCGCGACTTCGTCCGCGTGGAATAGTCATTTTTTCCCCGTTTTTTTTTACATTTTCCATTATTTCTTCGCTCCTAATAGTTGCAACGTCATGTTATATAGCCTAAGCTTTCCTCAATAAATGGTCTATTCAACTCGGACTTTTTCAATTCGGACTAGTAGTTCTTGAGATTAGCGCGTTCAAACAAACAAACTCTTCAGCTTTATAATATTAGTTAAGGTTACAATTGGAGTTATACAATGGAGAAAATATAGCTAATACTATTTATTTGCTAGAACAATGCACACAAAGAGTAATTTCCTGTTTGATTTTGCATATTTAATACAAAATCCGAATGGCGAGAAAAGGGTAAATGACTACCTATATTTAAGTTTCCATGATATTTGATAGCTTTCATAAAGAACCATTAAAATCTGACTTATTTGAGAAATCACAACAAAATTATTTAGCAAAATGATAGTTGCACTATTCCTTCAAGCTTCAAAGTACACCGGGAAAGTCCATTTCTAAAGTGTGAAATGAATCAAAAAACATTATAGCACTGTTTAAAGTACATTTTGAAATTGTGATAGTTCTTTTTATACAAGTGGAGTAAATGTTTGAATAATGTTTCTATAATTGGGTGATACAAAAATTACCCAAAAGAAAAATTTGTCATGTTGCCTATTATCGTCCGCGCCTTTTTATCAAAGGCGAGTGCGAGGCGAAATGCTGCAAGTTCCAAAGAGTCGCATAGTCCGTTTTGACTCTATCTTCATAGTGCGAACAGCCAAATTATTGGGACTCATTGCCCGGGGCTCCTTTCCGTGGGCCCGGGTTTCCCGAGTGATAATATAACTTTCAATTGGTTTCAAGACGAGAGTAAATCTGCTTATGCTAGGCTGAGCGCGTTCCATCTAGACTACCATATCGCAGCCAAGCGCAAACATATTTAAAACATAATAAAAAAAAACAAAAAAATATTAAATCGGTTACCCATTGGAGTTGTTGAGAGCAATATAATAATATGTTGAAAGAGAAGAGCTCACATAGGTACTAATGGTAAAAGTTCAATAGCTAATGAAGCAAGATGTTTTAATGATCATTACTTTTTTGTCTCGATAATTAGGTATTTCACTGCTAATCAAATTCACACTTGTTGATTTTTTTTTACATTTTCTTACAAAAAAAAAAACAAATCGTTTGCATAACTCATTAATTATGTAGTTATGCACGTATTCATTTAAATAGATAAAAAACAATGAGCTTATTATTCAAATCAAATAGTATAAAAGACACAGAATTACCACAAACGTTCACCATTCCAGTAGGCGTCAAAGATGAAGCCAACCGCGTTTTTGGTGCTCGGGGTCTTCCTTATGGCGTTGTTCTATGGAGCAACCGCCGTACCCCTAACAAGGCCAATAGACTGGGTCACAATTGGTCCAGTAAGGGCCCCCATTGACTGGATCACAACAGGCCCAATAAGAGGGCCCATCATCGACATATATCCTACCATCGATGACCCCGTGGTGCCTATCATTCTAGATCCTATAATCCTAGACCCAGAAGAACCTGTAATTGTCGATCCCCTACCTGGCATCATCGAGCCTGTGCTTGACCGAAAACGGCGTGAAGCTGAAGACAAAATCAAGATCAAGATCAAAATAAAGACACTGGATGGAGCCCAAGAAGAGGTTGCGCCGAATTAACGCCACATTCCAAAAATATAAAAATGGTAACTAAATAACTTGGTTTCAATCAATCAATCAACAGCCCTGGTCCTCGTACTGCGGAACGTAGACCTATTTTACTCATCATCATCATCTGAGCGTTATTCCCGGCTGCATCCGGAGGGCGAGCCTCGGAGCCCAGGGTCCGCTTTCCTGCCCAGTCTCATCGACTTTGGACGGTCGTCGCCATCCCTGGAGGTGAGTCCATTGGCGCGCATATTCTAGTTGATGACGTCAAGTCATGCATGCTTCTTGGATCTACCCTATCTGCCAGCCTACTAAGGCCTACTTTAACGCGCGCCATATTTCATCCTGCCACTGGCTGGTTTATTAGAAGGATATAGAAAATTTATTGGAAACACAGATTACAACACGACATTATTTAAAAAAGCAGACACACGATAGTAACTTACAAACAATCCCATATCACGTGAAAATGTGACTATGATTTTAAAATATTGTTACTTTAATAATAAGACATAGCTAAATGGTTTATGAAGCAAGAAATTTAAATGATCATAACTTCTTTTGTTTCAGTAATAGGTAGTACACAAAATCACACTCGTTCAATTTTGTAACCAAAAATAAATATCATTTGCACAACACATTACTCACTAATGTAAGTAGGTATCGATTAATTTAAATATGCAAAAAAAAAACCGATGAGCTTATTATACACAGCAAGTAGTATAAAAGACAGAATTTTTACAAACGGTCACCATTCCGGTGGGCGTCGATGATGAAGCTAACCGCGTTTTTAGTGCTCAGGGTCTTCTTTATGGTGCTGTTCTATGGAGCGACCGCCGTACCCCTAGAAATATCGGTTGATTGGGTCACAACAGGCCCAGTAAGGGCCTCCATTGGCTGGATCTTATTGAGATCCAGCCAATGGATCCCAATAGTATTAGGACTAAAATTTCTATTCGAACTGTAGGATATCCAAGATTCAGTTGTCTCATATCCACAGCACAAGCTTCGGCTTACTTTGGGACTAGATGGCGCTGTGTGGCCCAGCGTGGCATGTCTTGGGTTATTAAAATAATAATGAATCTTAGAACGAAGGCTATACAATGTGTCTTCATTTCTATACAAGTCGTTACTCTCAGAACATTTGAGGTGGCTGACCTCACTCCTCCATATTTCCACCCAGTACAAAATACACTTAACATCAAAAAGTAATTGCACAGTCTTGCTTCAAAGTAAACAAGAGCTGTATTGCACTTGCAGAACATAGCTCCAGCAGTTAGTTCAGACTGCACACACAGTGGACACATTGAGCAGTGAGTTAGTCCTATACCAGAGTATAAACCGTTTTGAATCTGTAATTTTTATCAAATAATAAAAAAAAATCGAAAAGATTTTAGTATCGAAACACACTGAGACAAACTGTCCCTGAGGAAAACGAGCCATTAAAAGTGACAATATTTATAAACTAATGAGGACGTACGATAATCATAGTGATAACAACTTCATCATCAGCATCATCAGCCTGTTGCAGTCCACCGCTGGACATAGGCCTCTCCAACTGGAGAGGAATTCGCCACTTAGGGAAAAATATCTATACCTAGAGGATACACCCGTAACCGCCACGCAGGCCGGTAACAACGACTTATGTCACTGCAATTTACATTCTTATACCAGAGATAAGAGTCATAAGACAAATATTAATCCGCCATTCGCAAAAAGAAGGAGACGTTCCGCGAATCAGACGCGAGTGTTAGTTTTTACAGTCAGCAGTAAAAGCTAGAATTAAGTGCTGAACCTATCTACAATGTACGCACGGTCTGTTACATATTCAAGGAGGCGACATAAAATACAAGGCTTTGTGAGGAACGGGCGAAAATGCAATCTCTCGGTAACTAAAAAGTTTCAAGAAAACGATCCGGGTGCTTTCGCTCGGTGGGGGTGACACAGTGTCAGTTCCGATGACAAATGTTGTGCCTTTTTTTAAAAGTCAATAGTAGCGATCAGTCTCAGTTTCTTCTTCTTCGTAGTCGTGCACTCTTGACAGAGTGGTCGTGGTCATGTCACGGTCGGTTTTTGCGCCACGGCAGCTCCTGCGATCCGTCGCCACGTGGCTCTGTTTTTGGTCGAGTGGGAGCAGACGTTGACCGAACATCCAGTGACGGACTTGATGAGGTCAGTCCATCGTGTCGGGGAACGGCCGCGAGATCGCCTGCCCTCGACTTTTCCCTGAACCACCAAGCGTTCCATGGAGTCTTCATTGCGGGTGATGTGTCCAAAGAACTTAAGGATTCGCAGCTGCACAGTCGACGATAATCTTTCCTTGATGTTGAGTTCTTACAGGATGGAAGCGTTGGTGCGGTGCGCAGTCCATGGGATTTTGAGCATGCGTCTCCAGCACCACATCTCCAGCGCGTCAATCTTGCGCCGGTCTTGAATCCTCAGCGTCCATGTCTCAGCTCCATATAGAAAGATAGGAAATACCAGGCATTTCATCAGTCGAACCTTTGTGTTTCTGGTTATTCTGCGGTCATTCCAAATCTTTTTGAGTTTTTCCACTGAGGATCTAGTCACGGCGCAACGTCTCCGAATCTCATCCTCGCAACCTCCGCTGTTGGTGATAGTGGAGCCCAAGTATACGTAGCTGTTAACAACCTCGCATCCTGCTATATTTTGAACCTCTGGTTGGTTATTATTGGCACGGTCTATGATCAACATTTTTGTCTTGTCACGATTGATTGCCAGTCCAAAATTCAGCGCAGTAGTCTCCAGGAGTTGAAGCAGAGTCTCGATCTCGGTGCTCAATTGGTGAAGCACTGAGTCTCAGTCTCAGTTTACAGATACTAAATAATCTAAAACTTTTAATTCCCGTAAACCTTATAAAAAACGTACCTACCAACAATAAGATGATCCGACATGTGATCCGACAAAGAACCAAAGTCATCGACATAGCTCACCGGATTAGAAAGCTGGCCGTATCAGCCGTAGAACCGATAACAGTTGGGGTAAATAAGTTATGGGGGGAATACCGCTTTTTGATGAACATAGTGTTGGACGTCTTCACGCCAGATGGAGAGACGCTTTGCGCAAGATAGCTGGCAAGTACCTATTAGATGCGATAAGCCCAAGATCGACCAATATGGCGAACCACATGAACCAACTGCCGGCGACGAGTGAACACCGCACGACGAAGCGGTGACGGGTGGGTGGTAACTTTAAAAAATTCATCATCATCATCAGCCTATAGTAGTCCACTACTGGATAGAGGCTTATCTAGTTGTTCGCCATTTTAGGCAAACACCTGGAGGTTATACCCATAATCGCCACGCTTGCTGGGCAGACGGTTTGGCGATGGCAGAGCGTAGCTACTCGCTCCGGTGACGTTGCTGCCCGTCATCGACCTGTGGTACTTAGCTACGCTTTCAGTCGTGATGGTTATACAGTCGGTTGCCAGAGCCTCGTTCGTTATTCAACTTGGAGCTAAAAGATGTTAGATCGCTCCCTTACAAAAATGTATACACAGTTATATATTTCTCTTAGCTCTCAGTTCTCCGCAACCGTATGTACGCCACGTAAAGTCGTCTCGCCAATGTTTACCGAAGGCTTTGAAGGGGAAAGCTTTCACATTGCCTTCAAACCTTTTTGTGTGCCACCTCGCCGTGATTCGGTGGTATACGATACGTAGCTGTGTGTCCCAGATGATACCATGTACCGAGTATTTGCGTTTTCCAGAGGGGTGTGCGTATTGCTTGAAAAAACTATGGCGTATGGGAACATAGAAGCCTGTTTTTTAGAGCTGACCGAAGAAAAGATGGGTTGAACCATTTTTTCCTGAAAGAGCTGGGGTGGTCTTATTCTAAATTCAGAAACCACACCTAAATTTGCCGAAATTGGTGGAAACTAAAAAGTCGACGACCGAAGAAACAAAAGACAAACACCTATCATTAACAAATAGCTTACACAAAACGAAATTCGGACTCCTCACCGTACTCCGTGGGGAACTATACGTGCCCACCTCACCCAACAAGCAAAACCACTTTACGGGACAACAAATTGGCAATCACTCACCCGGCATCACCGCAGCGGCGTCATACATCCACTAAGACAGATGCACTCGTAAACGTAACGTCTCATTGGTATTGATGCTTACGAGGCCACATCTCACAGATCTCTTATTCCCAAATCCATACATTATTATTGACGTGCGGCTCCAATCACTGCGGAGCCTGATATATTGAGTGGGAGAATGAAGCGCACGTGAGTGGAACTCCTAGTAGTAGATGGTATATGGGAGGGGATTGTGTGCGGCCACGACCGTTTCCCCAACCGCCTCTAAGTAAATCGTCACCTATGCAAAATTCACAATCTTTTAAGTACTGTGCAAATAAATAATGAATATTAGCCAACATGACGTTATGTTGCTCCGACCCCAAAATAACGGCCGTATTCATAAACATTACTATGCGGCGCGTGGACAGTGCCCAAAATCCTATACGATTTTGGGTTCCTGTGCGTTCCTGTAAGTAGCTTAAGCAAGTGCTTGTTTTGAACATAGAAGGGGCCATAAATATGGCGACCATATTTGTGGGTTCGATCCCCATATGAACATGAACATGTCTGTTTTGGTCTGGGTGTCAAAAAATGTATCTAAGTATGTTTATCAGTTATCTAGTACCGATAGTACAAGCTTCGGCTTGTACTATCGGTACTAATCTAGGTGTATTCTATGTATAATAGGTAGATATGTATTTATTTACAAAAAAATGTATCTAAGTAAATTTATCAGTTGTCTGGTACCCATAATACAAGCTTGGGCTTAGTTTGGGGCTAGATGGCGATGCGTGGCCCAGTGTGGCATGTCTTGGGTTATTTACTTTTTTTTGTAGTTTGTTGTTTGTCAGTAACAAGCTGAAACAAAACTCAGTTCAATTGCGTAAATGCTATCCGTATGTTTGCAGCATAGGTGAACGCGTCTCGAGTAACGCCGCACAAAATTTGAATTGACGTTTTTTTTGCTGATAACGATGCTATAAATTCTTGGATCGAGAAAAGTTATATTTTTTAAATCTGCGACTGTCTTTTTCACTTTTATACGAATTGCTTCCTTATGAATGTTGCGTTTGAGGGGAAGATTGGAGAGATAATATTGAGAGACGTCTGAGAATTTTGCAAAGTGAACTCGTTTTAGAATTGAATGACTTCAACTATGCCAAAGAACTAAGGTGACTCACATTCCGCGCTGAATTTGCACATTGAGTGTTTTTTTAGTAGCGCGACATGTGTAACAGTAATAGTCCTGTGTCCTTGGCTTAGTCTTACAATTGATTATTTTACGTACTATCATCATCATCATCATCATCAGCCTATTGCAGTCCACTGCTGGACATAGGCCTCTCCAGTTGTTCGCCACCTAGGGCAAACTTCTGAAGGATATACCCATAATCGCCACGCTGGGCAGGCGGGTTGGCGATCGCAGGGCGTAGCTTCTTGCTCCGGTGACGCTGCTGCCCGTCATCGGCCTGTGGTATTTAGCTACGCCTTCTATCGTGATGCCACCAGTCCGTTTGCCAGAGCCTCGTTTGTTGTTCGGCAGGATGCACCACGGGCAGGTGAGGTTGGCTTGGAGCTAAAAGAAGCAAAAAGAAGCCCTTACATCCCAATTTTATACGGCATTTTATACGGGAATGTTTTTTAGACCTTACACGGCGTGTTAGAGTCAAACAATGCGGCATTCAGGTCGTAAATCTAGGTCTCAGGTAGGGGAATGACAGTTTAATCCCATTTTTGTGAGAAATTGGCACCTGAAGTATGTTTATAAAGGTATCTGTTTATACAGGATAGCAAAATTGGTTCACTTTACACTATGTTACTAGCGTTCCATTTTGGAAGGTTTCATACGTAACTTCAGATAGAAGTAAAATGGGGCACATACTAATACTATATTGTAAGAATTAAGATCAAGTACTACCAACTAGTTGTTAATTAAGAAGTGGGTCGGCAATTACTAGTTATTTTTAGGGTTCCCTAGCCAAATGGAATACTTATAAATTCGTCATGTCTGTCTGTCCATTCGTATATCACATCCATGTTTTCCAAAACTATAAGAACTAGGAACTTGAGGTTTCTAATATCAATTAAATATATTATTATCTACTGAATAGTTTGGGCGTATAGTAGAGTAAACAATAGATAACCCAAGATAGGCTAGATAGCGATGTGTGTGTGATCTAGCGTGGCATTTAAGTCACACATCGCCATCTAGCCTTAAACTAATCCGAAGCTTGTACTGTGGATACTAGACAACTGTTAAACTTTAAACTAATGATAGGCCGCTCTCTTACATTCCACAAAAAAACCGTTAAGAGATCCGGAAGAAGGAATTCGGTGGTAGACAAGACTTTACTAAACCCACCGCAAATGTTCACGCAGCAACGACGTACAAATTGTCACGCGTCCCGTAACCCCGTCAGCCAATCGGGCACCGCAGTAACCGCGTCACGTCCCGTCACGTTTTGTCGTCACGTTTGTCTTTTTGAACAGACGTGCCATCTTAATATCTATCGCCGCAACCTATGTTGGAAATATATTTTAACCGACATCGAAAATGTGAGGATATTTCTATATTTGTTTAAAAAGGTCATCATCATCAGCCTACTACAGTCCACTGCTGGACATAGGCCTCTCTAGTTGTTCGCTACTTAGGACAAACGTCTGGAGGATATACCCATAATCTTCAGTACTTACTTACTTACATACTTCATAATTCTCGCTCCGGTGACGCTGCTGCCCGTCATCGGTCTATGGTATTTAGCTACGCCTTCAATTGTGATGGTTATGCCGCCACCAGTCGGTTGCCAGCACCTCTTTTGTTATACGGCAGGTTGCACCACGAGCAGGTGAGGTTGGCCTGGAGCGAAAAGATGATAGGCCGCTCTCTTACATCCCCAAATTAAAAAGGTAAGGTTTAAAAAGGTATAGTTCCTAATTGGTCCCCTTTTCATTAGGTCATGACCTGGTAATATGACCTCAGGGACCCTTAAATGTTAAGGCAACCCTGAATGTTCTGGGCTGAGACCGTGACGGGCAGAGGCGTCACCAGAGCGAGAACCAACGCCCTGCAATCTGCGAACGTGGCGACTATGGGTATATCCTTCAGATCTTTGCCCTAAGTGGCATACAACTGGAGTTATGGCTAACCATAATCGCCACGCTGAGCGGGCAGTCGCAAGGCGTAACTACTCGCTCCGGTATCGCTATTACCCGTCATCGGTCTATGGTATTTAGCTAAAATGAATGAACGTAAAATCACTAAGTGTGGGGATACCTGGCCATATATATGTTTTTATACACAGCCTAAGTATGCATTATCGACCGTTCCTCTAATTGTTACGCGGTCATGGTATGCATTATCAAGCGTTCCCCTAATTGTCAATGATATCAAAAACCTCACCCCAATGGCATACACATCCCCTTATCTCTCCTCTATTATTGAATAGGTTCATCCTTCGCCCTTGGCATTTGTGTGGAGCGGACGTGTCTCGAGTGAATATTTAATTTGTTTAATTTCTGGCGACTTTGCCCCTGAGACTTGATCGGTGTTTGTCAGTGCTGGCGCCACCCGCCCTGGACTTCTGAAGCCACTGCATTTCGCGAGCGACCGTCGCGGATTTGAACCGGCGACTTCGACCGGCCTGCGTGGCATTGTACCAGGGAGCAGTGAAGGACCGCGCCGAAATAGTGCATCATAAGTGCTACGAACGCGTCTACTGCTACGCACGGACCCTGCTACGTCATTCGAATACTACGCTCTGCCACATTACACAATAGCAATGGAGCAACAAAATAACATGTCAATATGCGAGCTGGACAACAATATAACGGTGAGCGATACGCAAACGGAGCACGAACTTACAATTACTACTCCGCCAAATTATGTGTTCTCGCGCGGAAAAAGTGTTACCGTAGAAGACTTTCATACACTTAAGCAGGACATGAAAAACATGATTAAAAGTTTGGAAGCTCGGCAACAAGAACAACTAAAATTATCATTGAAAGAGATACATGCGTGTAACATAAACATTGAAAAATCCGTTGAGCTATTGACTATACAAAATGAAGAGTTAAAGAAAAAGGTATCTGTCTTGGAGAACAAAGCGAAAGAAGACAGGAATTGTATTGCCTTGCTTGAGGAAAAAATAGAAAACATGCAAATGGGATCGCGTAAATCAAACTTAGAAATAAAAAATGTACCCAGAGCATCAAGCGAGACTAAGGAGGATTTAGTAAATATGGTTTTGAACCTTGCCTCTTCAATAGGTACTACGCTGACTAAAACAGACATAAAGGACGTTTATAGAGTACGCAGTAAGAAAAAGGAGACGGTGAACACACCAATTATTGTGGAGACTGGATCGACACTCGTAAAGACTGATGTTTTGAAACAATGCAAGTCATTTAATACTACTAAAAAGAATAAGCTGTGTGCTAAGCACTTAGGACATCGTGTTTCGGAGGACACCCCCATATTTGTGTCGGAACAACTGACAGTGAGAGGTACGCGGCTTCACTTCCTGGCTAGAGACCTCGTTAAGTCTGGTAAATATAGATTCTGTTGGACAGCATATGGGAAAATTTACGTACGAAAAACTGAAAGTTCTCCAATTATTACAGTAAAATCTGAAGCCCAAGTGCAACAACTCTATAATAACGAATGACTATATTGTTTTTTGGGCGAAATATCTTAGGTTAATTTATTCTAGGGTACTGTCTACATTTAAATTTTCAATTTTACTCTGTGTTACCTACTTAATTATTTTTATGAATCATCTCATTACACTCAGACACGGCACTAAATTATGTATAATAATACAAATACACTTAAACTGTAACAAAAATCAATTCTCTCACACTTACATACAAAATGACACAAACACCCACATTATACTAATTATCAATTATTACTATTCTCATATAACGCGCTGTGCGATTGTGCGATGGTCGATTGACAGACTTTTACCAAAATCTTTAGACTGTGACCTTGCAACCAACCTAGTTTTGTGTAACGCAAAATATTTCACGTTCCTGCAACTTGCATCAACATTTAAAACCCTCTTTCGTAAGCAAATATCAAATAATATAACTACTGGTATTGAATCTTATGATATCACTAATGAATAACACTCTAAATACAATAAATGACTTAGATCACTCTGAGATTGCTATCGCAACTGTTGATAGTATTGAAAATATACACAAATCATTCAATATAAAACATAACGACTTAACACTAATATCACAAAATATAAGAAGCATCTATCAAAATTTTGATGACCTGCTTGTTTCACTTAATCAACTTAACTTTAATCCTGATTTGATAATCTTGACAGAAACTTGGACAAATGAAAATAAACCTCTTCCGTACCTACCTAATTATGCTTCGTATTTTAGTACTCGTTACTGCAATCAAAACGATGGTGTAATAGCATACATTAAAAACACCATCCCGGTTAAGGTCAGTGAAGTTTTGATAGATGATGCTTCATGTTTACAAATAGAACATACTAATTATACAACTTTGGCTATATATAGATCACCGTCAAACACCAATGTTGAAAAATTTGTAGACTCGCTTAATTCTCATCTGCTATTAATAGAATCTCATAAAAGCATCATGATAGTAGGTGATATAAATATTAATTTGATACCAAATCAAAATGAGCAAAGCTTCTTGAGAAGAAACAGAATTGACTATCTGAACATGTTATGTGGCCATGGCATCATGATGGGTCATAGTCTCCCAACTCGGGATGCTAATTGCTTGGATCATGTTATGTTAAAATTAGATAAACGAAAGGTCTGTGCAAATATAGTAGTTCTAGATACTTCTATTACGGACCACAGCATGACATTTTTACTCCTTACTAATTTACATAATAATTCAAAAACCCAAAAAACTAAATTGATAATTAACTATGATAAAGCACTGGCTAGTCTTTCAAACAAAAATTGGTATGAACTGCTATCTTGTGACGACCCGGAAGACATAACTAAAAGTCTAATTATGAACATTACACAGTCTTTAAAGGAGAATTCACAGGAGAAACACTTGCCGAAAAGCCAACGGATCATAAAACCGTGGATAACGCATGGAGTCCTCCGCTGTATTAGGAACAGGAATAAAATGCAGAAAAATCTACGCTGCAACCCTCATGACGAAATTCTTAGTATTACATACAGGCGTTATAGAAATTTCTGGAATAAATTAATCAAGAAATTGAAACATAAATATGAACAACAACTGCTAGAAAGTTCGTCAAAGGACCCCAAACGGCTATGGAAAAATATTAGGAGCATTACTAACATGAACCAGAATAGTAACGGTAATGAGAAGCTGCTCAATATTAAAACTACTCCAGAACAGTCTGTTGGCCATATTAATGACTTTTTTGTAAGCATAGGTGAGAATCTTGCTAATGAAATCATGCCGCTCAATAACACGGATAGTCTGACTCTTCCTGCTAATGTAAATAGTAATCAGCTGACGTCGTTTGTATTGCTAGATACGGACCCTCAGGAGGTTGATGGTGTTCTTGCAAATTTGAAGTCTGATAGCGCTCCGGGATGGGATTCAATACCAGTTAGTTTTCTAAAATTGGCTAGGCATATTTTGGTGCCCGTTATCTCCCACTTGGCAAACACTTGCTTCCGCAGAGGTATTTTCCCTACTTCACTGAAACAGGCTGTTATTACCCCTGTATATAAGGGTGGGAGCAGAGACGATGTCAATAATTATAGGCCAATCTCCGTGCTACCTTCCCTGTCAAAAATACTCGAGAAACTTATAAACAAGAGGCTTGTAGATTATCTCACTAAATTTAACATTCTAGCGGATACACAGTTCGGGTTTCGCAATGGGAAATCTACACAAGACGCCGTTCTGGCATTGACGTCCCATATAGTTAATCAGTTAGACAGGGGTGGTAAATGCCTTACAATATTTTTAGACTTGAAAAAAGCCTTTGACACCGTCTCCGTTCCCATCCTTGTACAGAAACTGGAAAATGTTGGTGTAAGGGGCATCGCTTTAAGCCTGTTCAGTAGTTATTTGAGTGGTAGGAGACAGAGAGTCAAGGTGGGCCAGTTTATAAGTGAGGATGCTGAGTTGACTTTTGGCGTCCCTCAGGGATCCGTATTGGGACCTACACTGTTCCTTATCTACCTGAATAGCTTATGTGCAATGAAAACTACGGGGGCTAAAGTAATATCCTATGCCGATGACACTGCAATACTGGTGTTACTGGTAGCACATGGGATACTGTGAAAAGGGATGCTGAATCTGCTCTTGCCAAAACGGCTTTCTGGCTAAGACAAAACCTACTCTCATTAAACACATCCAAAACTAATTTTATGTGCTTTACAATCAACAGTAGAACTCAGCCACCCTCTGATTATAGTCTCAGGATACACAATTGTAACTACAATGACCGCTTGGAGTGCGACTGTCCTTCCATTAGTAAAGTGAATGTCATGAAGTATCTAGGCGTCATGGTTGATGAGCGACTCTCATGGCATCCACAAATTGACTTGGTTGCTAGCAGAGTTAGAAAGTTAATCTGGCTATTTAAAACCTTGAGACACTCTGCTGGCAAAGAACTGCTGAGGAGAATTTATGTGGCCCTAGCGCAATCAGTCATGACCTACTGCATTGTTGTGTGGGGTGGTGCATCGAAAATGAAGTGTTTAGAGGTAGAACGAGCACAGCGGCTGCTACTGAAAGTCATGCATTTTAAAAAACTTCGTTTCCCAACTCGTTCTCTGTATTCTTTGGCAGAAGCCCTGACAATCAGACAGTTGTACATTTTAAACGTAATAATATGAAAACATAAATTAATTCCTACTAAAATGTCGACCCTAAATAAAAGAAGGAACGATTTTGTTGTTAAAACTCTAAAAGTGAACACTTATTTTGCTAGGCATCAGTACACCTGCCAATCGTCACAACTCTACAATCGTGTCAATAAAAGACTTAAAATATACGCAAAGACAAGTTTCGAGTGTAAGAAAATGTTGGTGGACTGGCTTAAAACCTTAAATTATGATGAAACAGAAAATCTTATCTCTCAAACATCTGTATAGTATTCTTGCTTTTAAGTCTGAGAGATAGGTATTTAAATTGTCTGCCTTATAATTATTTAAATATACATATATTTAATTAACATGTACACATACACACACACACAGTCACAAAGACACACACGCATACACATTTACACAAACACACACACACACACACACACACACACACACACACACACACACACAAGTTCACTTAAGTTTACTAAGTTCTATGTTTATTTCTTTAGCTTTAATACTTAATTTAAATGAAATTACTATTGCAAATAATAAAATAACTGCTGTATGATACAGGAGAGCGGATTTTCCTGGCACAAGTGTATTTATACACTTAAAAGGAGATTCCAAACTCTGCTTTGTAAACCTAACTTTGTTAATGCAATAAAGATTTTTCATTTTCATTTTCATTCATGTTAAAGTACCTATCAGAATAAGGGTAGGGGTCCATAGTTCCTTTGTTGAACTACATGCGCCTTAAACCAGTTCCGTGATACAAAAGTATTCTACCTTTGATAATAGTTATTATGTGAGTCAAAGCAGCATTCGTTATTGTGAGCGTGCCTTTGATAACCTCTTCGGATTCGGATGTCTTACAAACCGAAATTTGTAATCATTTTATGGTATGATGAAAGTAGTGGAAGCTTTTGTTAGCTTTCATATCTAACAGGAATGTACAGTTTTGAATTTTTCGTCTATATTTAAATAAAAGAAAACATTATTCGAACAACAGTTACAGCTGTAATTCCTCAAATGAGTTTTATTTTTTGAAGAAAATACTCGTAACATGCAAAAAAATAGCTCAAGATATGCCACGCTGGGCCACACAGCGCCATCTAATCCCAAACTAAGTCAAACGTTGTACTATGGGTACTAGACAAATGACTTGAATGATTTTTTTTGTAAATAAATGCACTTTATACATAGCAAACACCCTAACCTACCATATTAAAAAACTAAGCCGAAGCTTGATCCTAGAGAAGTGACCAACT
The DNA here is from genome assembly GCA_031163375.1 of Conogethes punctiferalis. Lineage (NCBI taxonomy): Eukaryota > Metazoa > Arthropoda > Insecta > Lepidoptera > Crambidae > Conogethes > Conogethes punctiferalis. The sequence goes on from CM062078.1 coordinate 17,996,685, forward strand.
TTTTGTTTGTATATAAATACACATACTTATCCTACACCCTATTTTTGGATAGCCATCGTTGTGAAAGGATTATCCAATTTAGCGTGGGAGAACTCGTTGATTGGCAAATCCCCTAAACATCCTAACCATAATATTGGCATTAAACACAATAAAATCTCATGACGTCACAATTCCCCGACGCGCCGGCCAGCGCAGCCGTTCCCAGCTAACTCTTTATTTGCCAGTAAGTTACAGTCGCGTCGGCAGCGATATTGTCGCCGTACGTTCACATAAAACAGCATCATGCGAGACGTGATACAGCCGAATGGTGGCGGACAAACAGCTAATGTCCGGTGTATATTTGTGGACAGTATCAGCCCTGGTTTCACTTTATTTGACGATTTATTTTCAGTGCGGATGAGTTTTTCCAGTTTTGTTGATGTGTCGCAAAGGCAGTCAGTATTGTTATTAGAGTATCTAAGTAAGTTTATTAATTGTTTTATATCGGGGTTTCGAAAATAACGGACTTCCATAAAATGATGCCCAAATTTTAAGTTAGACCTCTAGCAATACATTGGTGAAAGACGCATTTAATTCCTTGCAGTAGTTCTTGCGTGATGCGCATTCAAACCGACTGGTGGCGGTATAACCATCCCGATTGAAGGCGCACGCGACAATTTGTTCGCATCAACACTAATGCGAACCAATTGTAGAGGAAAAGAACTCAAAGTTTCATTATCCCACGTCCTCCAATCTAACATCACGAGTTCTGATTGAGAACTTCCAAACTCACTGGACACATTAAAAGCCCAGTTGAATCAGCAAAAAGAGCAAAGTGCTACTTTTACACGGATCCTTACCGAGCGTGTCTCTTCAAAATAAAACTGTGACGTCACTCGCCTGCGGTAATTTTATTCACGACTTTTTAACGAGTAAAAATGCCCAGTAGGTGGTACGTGACTTTGGGGAAGTTGTGGACTCCTGTCGTGGAAGTTGCGGTGACGCAGTGTGTCGTAGATAATGTGACGTGTTTTGATGGTGAAAAAAAAAACAATAAAGTTTTGGGATTCCCCACACTTAGAACTGAAACTCAATTTTTTTTTTTCAAATTCATATATGTGGGGTATCTATGGATAGGTCCTCAAAAATGATATTGAGGTTACGAACATAATTCTTTTCTAACCTGAATAGTTTGCGCGAGAGACGCTTCCAAAGTAGGAAAAATGTGTTCCAAAAAAGGAATTTTCGAAATCAGTTCATCTATTCACTAGTTGTGCTATTAATAACATTTGGAGATTCATTTTTATATCACGAGTATTATTGTCGAAGACAATCTCAAAATGCCAATCCTTTAAAGGTACCTTTTCTGACAGATCCTTATTGAAGGCCGCCATGTTGCATAACCTTTCGCTCGTAACTCGACGTGAACACAATCGGGGCATGTGAAATAATAAATAAATCCTCTGAAAACTGTCGCGATACATCATGGCGCAGGTTGGGCGTTTTCTGCGGTTGTTTTTGGCAACTTGTGTATGTAAAAATAGGGAAACGTGTAATTTACTCTTAAGAACCACTTTTGGGATGTAAGGGAGCGGCCTATCATCTTTTCGCTCCAAGCCAACCTCACCTGCCCGTGATGCATCCTGCCGAATAACAAACGAGGCGCTGGCAACCGACTGGTGGCGGTATAACCATCACAATTGAAGGCGTAGCTAAATATTAAAGACCGGTGACGGGCAGCAGTGTGACCGGAGCAAGAAGCTACGCCCTGCGATCGCCAACCCGCCTGCCCAGCGTGACAATTATGGGTATATCCTCCAGATGTTTGCTCTAAGTGGCGAACAACTGGAGAGGCCTATGTCCAGCAGTGGACTGTAATAGGCTGATGATTATGAACCATTTTTTTGCTTTCTCCACTATGTACAAAAGTAGCTCATGTCTGTTCTCATAGGATAGGATAAGGTACTTTTTAAGAGCATGCTGTTCAGAACATGCTCTAGGTAGACTATGTACATGTGTTTCAACTATCATTTATTTTTTATGGCAATGGGCCTCCTCTACCATAAAATAGGCCCGTTTGCCTAAACGGGCCTGAAGGTCATCTGATGGTAAGTGATGACGTCAGCCCGTAGACACCGCAACACCAGGGGAGTCACAAGAGCGTTGGCGACTCTAGAGATAATGTGTAAGCTTGCGTTTTAGAGGCCTTTCTTACGCCTGATGGAAAGCGAAACTCGAGTCGCTGTGACAATGGGCAAGTAACTGGTCAGTTACCTGTCAGTTACCACCGCCATGCCGGCCCAACCCGAACGGAGGTCATTTGGCTGCGGTATCCTATAGGGTAGAGGTCCTTCCTCTATTCGAGCGAAGATTCGCTATGCCCTACCTCTCTCAGGGACATAAAACTAAGAATTCACGTCACCCCAAAAAACTGTTATCGGCTGATGCAGCCATTTTGCGATACCAACGAACAGGACAGCAATCAAAATATATCAGCAAACAGCAATAAAATCATTGTCTGTTAAACTAACAGCCGTACAAGCCATTAGCCGCCTGCACTCCGCACTTTAATGTTTCGCTTTTAATATACGAGGGCCCTGTACGCAATGAAATACACTTTTTGCCTCATTGGCCACAAGTGATTGCATCAAAATGGGTGTTTGACATTAAAAATATTTCATAAATTTTGTCAAAGTTGAGGCATTAATTAAGTATCATAATCACGCATACACACACACACATACACACACAAACACACACACATACACACGCGCGCACACACATACACATACACACAATGCATGCAGCAAATTTCAACATGTTTGTTTTAATAAGATTTATTTTTTATTTTTTTTATTTCTGTGTATAATTTCTAAAGAATAATAAAGGTAAGCTTATTTGTAACATGAAGGAGGTGGGCGCTGATAGCTGCGACACAGTCTATGACTAATGTGGCTACGCTATAATAAAACAGTGAAAATTTGAAGTTTCAAATAAAGATATTATTATTATACTAGATGTGCCGGCGGTGTCGCGCGCGTGGATATCAGGTTACAAAATTGACGGACTTCCATAAAATGGGGCTTAAATTTTAATTTAGATACCAACGAACAGGAAAGCAATCAAAATATATCAGCAAACAGCAATAAAATCATTGTCTGTTAAACTAACAGCCGTACAAGCCATTAGCCGCCTGCACTCCGCACTTTAATGTTTCGCTTTTAATATACGAGGGCCCTGTACGCAATGAAATACACTTTTTGCCTCATTGGCCACAAGTGATTGCATCAAAATGGGTGTTTGACATTAAAAATATTTCATAAATTTTGTCAAAGTTGAGGCATTAATTAAGTATCATAATCACGCATACACACACACACATACACACACAAACACACACACATACACACGCGCGCACACACATACACATACACACAATGCATGCAGCAAATTTCAACATGTTTGTTTTAATAAGATTTATTTTTTATTTTTTTTATTTCTGTGTATAATTTCTAAAGAATAATAAAGGTAAGCTTATTTGTAACATGAAGGAGGTGGGCGCTGATAGCTGCGACACAGTCTATGACTAATGTGGCTACGCTATAATAAAACAGTGAAAATTTGAAGTTTCAAATAAAGATATTATTATTATACTAGATGTGCCGGCGGTGTCGCGCGCGTGGATATCAGGTTACAAAATTGACGGACTTCCATAAAATGGGGCTTAAATTTTAATTTAGATACCAACGAACAGGAAAGCAATCAAAATATATCAGCAAACAGCAATAAAATCATTGTCTGTTAAACTAACAGCCGTACAAGCCATTAGCCGCCTGCACTCCGCACTTTAATGTTTCGCTTTTAATATACGAGGGCCCTGTACGCAATGAAATACACTTTTTGCCTCATTGGCCACAAGTGATTGCATCAAAATGGGTGTTTGACATTAAAAATATTTCATAAATTTTGTCAAAGTTGAGGCATTAATTAAGTATCATAATCACGCATACTCACACTAACACATACACACACGAAACACACACACACACACACGCGCGCATACACACACACATACACACACACAATGCATGCAGCAAATTTCAACATGTTTATTTTAATAAGATTTTTTTTTTATTTTTTTTTTATTTCTAAATAATAATATAGGTAAGCTTATTTGTAACATGAAATGCTCATCTGTTCGGAGGTGGGCGCTGATAGCTGCGACACATTCTATGACTAATGTGGCTATCACGCTATAATGTAACAGTGAAAATTTTAAGTTTCAAATAAAGATATTATTATTATATATCATTTTAAAACAAATACTATGGGATGTAAGGGAGCGGCCTATCATCATTTCCTTCCAAACCAACCTTACCTGCCGTGGTGCATCCTGCCGAATAACAACGAGGCGCTGGTAACCGACTGGTAGCGGTATAACCATCACAATTGAAGGTGTAGCTAAATACCACAGACCGATGACGGGCAGCAGCGTCACCGTTTTTGAAGTCGGTAAAAAATTTGAACTAACTATCAACTTAATTATAGGCAATATTGACAGATGCCGATAAAGAGGAGAACACAGAGGAGCTCGGTGGCGCCGCGGTATTGTTCGCTTAACAATGATCGCAACGTTGTGCAACCATTGGCGCGGTCAGTCCGATGATGGGTGACCCAAATTTGACACCGATTTCCTCCGTGCTTCGGAAGGCACGTTAAGCTGTTGGTCCCGGGTGCTATCTTTACCAACTCAGATAGCAGTCGTTACATCATATCAGAGATGATGATAACTCTCTGACGCCTAAACTGGGAATGGGTATAGCTTACCCTAAGTGTTGCGGAGGTCTGATGGCAGTCGCTCTGTGTAAAAGCTTAGCCCTCGCCAAATCTTTCAGTTTGGGAAGCCGACCCTGAGACAATCGGGAAAAAGGCTAGGATGATGATGATGACAGATGCCGATAAAACAAAACGCGTCCTTTTAGTCGTACTAAATGAAACCGATACATTTCTGAAGCGTCGCGACGTACCACGACATAGTACTATTATGGTAGTATATATGTATGTACAGTACTCGTATATGGTAGTATGCTTCTGCCTTTACCCGGCAGCCGGGTCGCAAATCATGTTCGCTTACGTACGTTCTAAAGCTTGAAATGAAGCCAAAATCTAGCTTAGGTTTTGCTTATTTTTCGGCTGCTACCATTAAATATTAAACTGTACGGAATTTCGTTGGTCAGTTGAAAATTGAGATTGAAATATAGGTAAGCGAGGAAAGCTAACAGAAAAGCAATATCACATACATTCCTGCAATTTCGAAGTAATAGTGTTCCCACAATTCATGCCGAATTTCAGCTTTGTGCGAATTAATGTACCTCTATTGTTGAAGCTAATTTGATTGGGATATATAAGTAGGTAACTCAAACAGTTGTTTTGAGAAGATCAAATAATACGCCATACTCAATTTCATGTCCGAGAAAAATGAGGAATGAGAAAAATTCATGTCAGTTAGGTCACCATGCATTGGCAACTAAGGCATCCTAAGTAATAACACACTATAGGGAGATTAGGGAGGGAGATTTAAGAGAGGCCTATAAAATACCGCAGCCAAATGACCTTCGGGTCGTGTTCCTGCTGGTGAGTAGGGTCCCCGGAGCTCGTGGGGGGCTAGGGTTAGGCCGGCATGGCAGTGGCAACTGACAGGTAACTGACCAGTTACTTGCCAGTTGTCACAGCGACTTGGGCCTCTCTTTCGCTTTCCATCAGGCGTAGGGAAGCCATTATGTCAAGCTACTATAAAAAAAAGAAAAATGTCCATCGGTGGACTACAATACGCTGATGATGATGATGTAATAATCTCCTGATAGAAACACAGTGAAGAATCCCCAAGAAAAGCGGACGAAACCCACGAGATGAATTGGGGCGATTGTAGTCACATCCATTATCATCGTCAGCCTATCGCAGTCCACTGCTGGACATAAGCCTCTCGAACTGCTCACCACTTTGAGCAATCACGGGCTTCGAGTATCCAACACTTGCCACCCACCCTATTCAAATCGTCCACATGGCCTGAGAGCGCTACACTACGTTTGGTGATAGAATAGGGGATGAAACTCTATTTCACGTGGACGAAGTCGCGGGCTTAGCTAGTTATTACACAAAGCCTCCAAATACCAAACTATGCGTATCCAATGACGTCACACGAATTCGTATTCAATTTATTAATTACCATTGCCCTTTGATCGGATATTTGGCCACGCTTCGCCGAAATGGTTTAATGTGACCGGTGGGCGCTTGCCGCAACCGCGCCGACTGAATGCGGTGCGATTGTATGAAGCTTTGTATGAAAATTTAACCGAATTTACTTAATGGGACTATTTTATTTGCTGGTGGCTACCGCACCTGTCAGTTGCCACCGCCATGCCGGCCGAACCTTAACCCCTCCATGAGCTCCGGAAACCCTACTCACCGGCAGAAACACGACCCAGAGGTCATTTGGCTGCGGTAATCTACAGGGTGGCGGCTCAATTCGAGCGAAGATTCGCTATGCCCTACCTCTCTTAACATTTGCATCTTCAATGTTCGCTACCTTAGGCAAACATCTGGAAGCTTTGCCCATAGTCGCCACCTTGGGCAATCGTGATGGTTATACTGTCACCAGTCGATTGCAAGCGCCCCGTCTGTTATTCAGTAGGAGGCACCACGGACAGGTGAGGGTGAGGTAACTGACAAGCATAGAGATCTACGAGTATTTTTTTTTTATAGTAGCTCGACATAATGGCTTCCCTACGCCTGATGGAAAGCCAAAGAGAAGCCCAAGTCGCTGTGACAACTGGCAAGTAGCTGGTTAGTTACCTGTCAGTTGCCACTGCCATGCCGGCCCAATCCTAACCCCCCACGAGCTCCGGAGACCCTACTCACCAGCAGGAACACGACCCGGAGGTCATTTGGCTGCGGTATTCTATAGGGTGGAGGTCCTTCCCCGGACGGGCAGCTCAATACGAGGAAGATTCGCTATGCCCTACCTCTCTTAAAACAACATCAACGCACAGCCCAAACCACTGGACGGATCGGGCTGAAATTCGGCATGCAGGTAGATGTTATAACGTAGTCATTCGCTAAGAAATGATTTTGATGAGCCTGAGAGCGTCTTACACTACGTTTGGTGAGAATGATTGATTATTGATAGATTGACTGGCTCGGTTGGCTCAATTGGAAGTGACCCCTGCCTTCTGAACCAAGGGTCGTGGGTTCAATTCCCGCCCGGAACTAACATTCGTGTGATGAACACTTGTGTTTGTTCCGTGTCTGGGTGTTTATATTTATATTTAAGTATTTATTTGTGGTACCTTCGTTACCCATAACACAAGTGCTTACGCTACTTACTTTGGGATCGGAGCAATGTATGTGATGTTGTTTATATTTATTTAAAAAAAAGAAAAAAAGAATCCATTTCCAAAACTGAAGTAAAATTCATAGTAAGGGACCGGTTTATTCGATTCGCCGCTAGTTTGTGTATTAATGCGGTAATTTGGCAATAAATATTGGCTCAATTCGCGGCTAATCGCGCATCGCGTCAGTTATTACAAAATATGAGTCTTTCACCATTAATTCTGGTGTTTAAGGCTTCGCCTGCTAACTGTTTTGAATAAGTAAGCTAAATAGGTTCAAACTGCGTCGGTTTGTGCTATTCGGATTTATTTAGCATGTCCCAATTTTCCTGCTGTTTGAAATATAAATAACCCAAGACGTACAATGGGCCATATAGCGCCATCTAGTTCTAAGCTAAGCCAAAGTTTGTACCATTGGTACTAGACAAGTAACAAACTAATAGATACCTTTTTTTGTTAATAACTACATATTACAGAAGCTATGTCCTGCGATTGCCAACCCGCCTGCCCAGCGTGGCTATTATGGGTATATCCTTCAGACGTTTGTCCTAAGTGGCGAACAACTGGAGAGGTCTATATCCAGCAGTGGACTGTAATAATAGGCTGATGATGATGATGTATCGATTAATAATATGTATGTAGTTTTTGATCAATACAATGTTTATGTACTTACACAAATGCTTATACTGAGCGGGAATCGAACCCTTGTTGTGTGATATGGTTTGGAATGTATAGGTACAAGAAACCGAGAGAAATGAGTGTAATGAAAATAATGCTTAGATAGATTTATAAATGATCGCACATTTCTATATAAAACCAACATAGATTATCTTGAAGTGACACAAGTATATCATCTACTAAGTTAAATTCAAACCCTTCATCTTTAATAGGAATTTGGAACAAACGTTCCTGAATTGCCTTTTAAGTCTCCAGTGAGGTGAGCACTCAAGACAAACAGCTTATCGTCATCCGGAGCACAAAGAACTCGGAAATACTTTAATTTCCGTAACCAACCCGAGTCGTGAGCATGATGAGTGTCTCCTCAATTTTACAAAGAACACAAGCCACTTTACCTTTGTTCAGTCCAATATCCTTGAATACAAACATCAAAACACCGGCCAAGTGCGAGTAGAGCACTCGTACCGAAGGTTTTCGTGTAAGTTCAAAATTGGTTAATAAATAAATAACCCAAGACATGCCACGCTGGGTCACATAGCGCCCTCTAGTCCCAAACTAAGCCAAAGTTTGTACTATGGGTACTAGACTACTTACAAACTTACTTAGATTTTTGTAAATATCTACATTAATAATTATGCACAGCAAACGACTCGACAATTTTCATTAAGTTAATTAGACCACAAACTGATTGCAAATTTTTATATCAACGACAATTTTCGCACATAATAATATTTATTGAACCAGTTTCCACGACGTTTCCCCTCTCTTCAGAAATCTACACTTCCTCTACCTAAAGGTTGTCAAAGTCAAAGTCAAGTATCACCTTTTCTGTACTTATTGTGTATTTTGTGCAATAAAGAATATCTACTATTATGACATAAACTAAGCTACTTATTTTAAGGTCCTTACGCAAATATATTACCTAAGTTTAATTTAAACCATTCACCTTTCATCGTCATCATCATCAACAGCCGTTCGCACTCCACTGCTGGACGTAGACATCTCCAATAGTTCTCCACTTTGGTCGATCTTGTGCCTCTCGCATCCTTCATCTTTATTAATGGGAGTTTTGAACGTTCCCGATATGTTTAAGTCTCCAGTGAGAAACGTGTAAACTCGCTTACGCACGTGTTCCTGATAAAAAGGATTTAGACAGATAGGTATGTAGAAACAAAGTGATCCCATAAGGGAACTTTTTCGCTTTCGGGGAAACGGAACCCTAAAAACGAGAGATCGAAACTCCACAAGTCGCAAAATTCGATTACAGAACGAACTTTCTTAATGCAACGGAATTGTATGAAAGCAATTTGGCAAATTATTCGCATGTTCCCCTTTTCCGGATCAACAGAGTAAATAAAATTAATTCCATTCGGCGTCTGTGCGCGATGTACAAAGGTGTATCGCATAATGGTAATATAAGGCATAGGCAAGTTGCCTATGTAGTATTTCGGAAGCGAAATTCGACAACCTTTATTTGCAAAACCAACCTTTATTTAATAAAAGTTAGCAAAGCAAATAGTGAAATAATGCATTCACAATGCACACTAAAAAATTTGGCTTTTTCTTCGGGAATGCCTTTATTAAATACACCAGGGTACTAGGTACGGGACCGTTGGGTTATATAGGACTCACTCCTATTTAGTAGAAAATACCCACTATAATTATAATTTGTTATAAGAGGTAGGACACAGCGAATCATTGCTCGAATTTGTGTGATAGAAATTAAAACAAAAGAGTCTCTTATTAAATTCCATTCTTTTGAATACGGCATTAAATGATTTCGTTGATTGAAATGATGGCTGACTTATACGTCATGCATGAACAAGTATAAAATATTGAATGAAGCAATTTTAATTAGCTCCTCATTAATTAGTTGTATTATTATCTCCATTTTCTCTTACAAGCCGATAATTATGACATTTTGTAAAGAAAATGTAACATAATCTCGAAAATAGTGAATTAAATTATACTCGTATTGTTACGGCTGGAACTGGGGGTGTGGAATCAAACAAGATAATTGGGAAACCACAAACACTTTACTGCACAGCCGTAGATGGACTGTAAACTTCAAACTAACTTACAAAACAAACAATAAAAACCATAGCAACTAAATATTCTTAAAAAACACTTCTAAATACAAAACGTACAAAACGCATTAAAAAGGTAAAAGTATATAAACAAGGTCGTTCTGTCCGCAACACGTATGGTAACTTTCTTTTATTAGATAAAATGGGTTTACGCTTAACAACAATTTGCCTTCGCCAATTCACCAAAATTCGCCAAAATAGATTGAAGCATGGCGACACTACATCCACTAAAACGCCGGATAAACAGAAGTTTCAAATAAATAAAGGATAATTAAACATGCAGATTCAGTTGTTAACCAATTAGTTTCTCTACATCGTATTCGACGTATCAACTCAAAAAAGAGAGAAACATTTTGCAATAAACGACCAGCCAAGTTTGTCTAAAACGTCCGTCTTTCGACGTAACCCTTTCATTTAATCGCCTCACTTTTTTGGCCGAGGCAGTTTGGATAATTGGAAAAGTTCCGCCGACCTTCGACGGATCGTCGTAAAAATTGACAGCTCGATGTCAGAATAGTTTTGGGACGCAAAGTGATGTTAAATTTAGTGGAAACGAAAGTCTACCTGCGATGTAGAGGTATATTACGTTGTACGTGTTTGACGACCGTTTTTGTTCACTGGTAATGAACGGGGATGTTTCAAACAACAAGGGAGCTACCTATCGTCTTTTCGCTCCAAGCCAGCCTCATCTGCTCGTGCATCCTGCCGAATAACGAACGAGGCGCTGGCAAACCTGGTGGCGGTACAACCATCACAATTGAAGGCGTGGCTAAATACCACAGGCCGATGACGGGCAGCAGCGTCACCGGAGCGAGAAGCTACGCCCTACGATCGCCAATCCCAGCGTGGCGATCATGGGTATATCGTTCAGATGTTTACCCTAAGTGGCGAACAACAGGAGAAGTCTATGTCCAGCAGTGGACTGGGTGAAATATTGGTCGCAGATTCGAATCCCACACATTCAAAAAGACGTTTGTATTGAACTGGGTATTTGCTATGTAATACCTTAGTTGATCTATAAAAACAAAAGTATCTAAATAAGTTCAAAAGTTGTCTAGTACCAATTTTTATACTAGGTGTAGGTATAATGATGACCTAGGTGAAAGAAGACATAGAAGCAAAACCTGTCATCCATTTTCCTGATTAAATTCATAATCGTCATCAGCCTGCAAACGTCCACTGCTGGACATAGGCCTCCCCCAAAGATAATTGTCCTTTGGGAATTGAGATTTGCCTCAATCACCACGCTCGGCAGACAGATTGGTTTACATAACTTAACTTATTTACAAAACTAAGCATTATTATGTAAATAAATAAAATAAAATAATTTACATCTGTAAACAGATTCACAAGTAATACTTTTGCACGTCAAACATTTTTTTCACTACTAGCACTTCGACGTGATAAGGATGAGGCCTGATGAGAAGAAGTGCCGCAAGAAACTCACCAGTTTGCCTTTTTTTTCAAAATATACATATCATACTTTTGATGTCTTACGTTAATACAATATTTTTTAAGTGCAGGCGAGTAGCTCATTATGCCTTCTGAATCTTGTGATATTATCGTCTAGGAAGTCTTGTATTTTATAATATTCTTTTTTCATTAGACATGACTTAATATGAGAGTACGTCATGTCAATATTGTTTGTGTTTAATTCGTGAAAAACTCTGAAAAGAGTAAGCAACTGTATTTCCCGTTACTTTCAATGAGAAATCGCCATTTTTATCTCAGCGGATATCGTCCCCCAAACCGCAGCCCAGAGAATAAAGTACGATTTTTTTTAAACCGGAACAAATCCTTCACATTTTTTCATCCGATGCCCAAGTGACACGATCACAAAGGACGAAGCCCGCATAAATCAGTACATGTCATCTCCTAGGCTTTTGTGTTACGAGCCTTCATTTCCAACAAAGACTAGCGTATTCTGAACTTTGATTCCGTATTCACTTAATACACAAGATAGGCCAAGTCTACATGGTTTTGATGTAAAGAAATTGATCACGATTAGTACGCGTTGGTAAAGGTTTTGCTTTGGGAGATAATAGAAATGTGTTGTTACAAGTTGGTTTATTCAAAGGATGGGCTTGAAGAGTGTAGCTGTACGTGGGCGGAAAGCTGATGAAAATTTCCTTTGGATGTTACAAAGAAGGCAATATGTTTAATTTATACCTAAAGTACTGCATGTTTTCCTGTCGTTTCTAAATTGAAACTACATAGACGGTTCAAATGTATTAGTACATATTAGTTTATTTTTCAAAATAATGTATTTTATTTTATAGTGTTTCCTTTTCTACACTCATCGCATGACAAATCTGCTCTCTGCATGACCCAATTCTTTCTTCCTTCTTTCTAGGTATTACAAATACGATTAAATGAGACCGCCTTTTTTATATAGTAGCTCAAAATAATTCCCTACGCCTGTTGGAAAGCGAAAGAGAATCCCAAGTCGCTTTGACAACGGGCAAGCAACTGGTCAGTTGCCACCGCCATGTCGGCTCAACCCTGATCCCCACGAGCTCCAGAAACCCTACTCACCAGCAGAAACACGACCCGGAAGTCATTTGGCTGCGGTATTCTATAGGGTGGAGGTCCTTCCTCGGACAGACATTATGTTCATGAACACAAATGTGTACCGTGCAGGAATCGAACCCACGACCCTTGGCTCACAAGGCAGAGGCCACTACCAAATGAGCCATCGAGCCAGTTAAATAAGTTACCTTAGATTCCATTACAATGTTAATTATATACAGGTCGACTGAACACAAGCGTGATAAAAACTTAAATATGATTTACTAGCTGTGCTCGCGACTTCGTCCGCGTGTAATAGTTACTTTTACCCCTTTCTTTTACATTTTCCATTATTTCTTCGCTCCTAATAGTTGCAGCGTGATGTTATATATGTTGCCGACTGGGATGATAATACTCCCATAGAAATCGAGTGGCAAAACCTTAAACAGCTGCTTACTGACGGGGCGAGAGAGGTTTTCGGTCTTCGGGAAACCAAATCTCAGGACTGGTTCGCAAAACATCTTGGAACCCTGCAACCTTTGTTGGACTCTAAACGAGCAGCTGCTCTTAAGCACCGCTTGAATCCAAGTCCAGAATCCGGTAAGGAATTGAGTATGGCAAAGGCTGCGTTGCAGCGTAGCTCGCGCTATTGTTCTAACTCATACTGGTCGGATCTATGCCGCAATATTCAAAGGTGTGCGGATACAGGGAATATCAGCGGTGTGTACGCAGGAATTAAACAGGCGCTGGGCCCTACCGTTAAGATGATAGCCCCTCTCAAGGATGCGAGTGGCGTGGTTATCACTGACAGCAAGAAGCAGCTCGAGCGTTGGGTCGAACATTATGCTGGTCTTTACTCGAATCCAGTGGATCTGCAGCCGGAAGCTGTGCAGTGCATGCCCAAACTGGCTCCATGGATCGAGTTAGACGATGTACCTTCTATGGAGGATTTCATCAAGGCTGTCGAGCAGCTCAAGCTCGGTAAAAGTCCCGGAGGCGACGACACCCAGGCCAAAATTATTAAGTTGGAGTGTGTGAGGCCCATCTTATATAGTCTACTGTGCAAATGTTGGCGGGCGGGGGCTGTGCCTCAGGATATGCGGGATGCTAATATTGTGACCCTATACAAAGGGAAAGGTGACCGCGGCGACTGTAACAACTACCGTGGCATTTCTCTTTTGAGCATTGTCGGCAAGCTCTTTGGTCGTGTCGTCTTATCTAGACTCCAAAATCTTGCGGATCGCGTTTATCCTGAGGCACAGTGTGGTTTTCGCCCCCAACGATCCACGGTGGATATGATCTTCACACTTCGCCAATTACAGGAGAAGTGTAGAGAGCAGAGGTCACCATTGTTCATGGCATTTGTAGACCTAAACAAGGCCTTCGATTCTGTCAGTAGGGAGGGTCTGTACTCCGCACTCGAATGCATTGGGTGTCCGCCGCAGCTTTTGAGTATCGTCAAGTCATTCCACGAGGGCATGCGGGGCGCGGTGGTGCTTGATGGCGGTACTTCTGAGCCATTTGATGTGAAGAGAGGTGTCCGCCAAGGCTGCGTTCTGGCTCCGACATTGTTTGGAGTGTACTTTTCGATTATTCTACGAACAGCTTTTGGTAATGACAATCACGGCGTTCATCTTCATACAAGAGCGGACGGAAGGTTGTTTAACATCTCTCTCCTGAAATCCAAAAAGAATCGTGAGGACCTTTTCGTCGATAGCCTTCTTTTCGCCGATGACGCGGCTTTTGTAGCCAACTCTGCCTGCGAGCTCCAGCTCATGATTGACAGGTTTTCTCGGGCTTGCAATCTTTTCGCCATGTCCATAAATGAAAGAAAGACAGTTGTTATGTCCCAGGGCAGTGCGACTTCACCAACAATTTCACTAGATGGCGCACTACTCCAGGAAGTGGATAAGTTTTGTTATCTAGGGTCAACCGTATCGAGTAATCACTCGTTAAACGCAGAGATCGACACCCGTATCGGTAAAGCAGCGACCATGTTCGGGAGGCTTAATTCAAGAGTATGGCACAATAAACACCTGACTATTAAGACCAAGATGATCGTCTTTCAGGCATGCATCTTGAGTATACTCTTGTACGGAGCCGATACCTGGACATCATATGCAAAGCAAGAGCGTCGACTTAACGCTTTCTATATGCGCTGTCTACGGAAAATTTTGGGCATGACATGGCAAGACAGAGTCACCAATGAGAGGGTTCTTGAAATAGCGCAGCTGCCTAGTTTAACCGCGCTTCTTAAGCAGAGGCGCCTGCGCTGGCTAGGGCATGTGCACAGGATGGAACCTTCTCGTCTCCCTCGTCGTGTTCTTCTGGGTGAAGTTGCGAACGCCAAAAGAGAAGTTGGGAGGCCTTTGCTTCGCTTTAAAGACTGTGCCAAGCGGGACATGATTGCGTTCGGCATCGATTACCGGAACTGGGAAAGGGTTGCTGACGGACGTCCCGAGTGGCGTGGGCGTGTTGCGGAGGGTCGAAAGGTATGCGATGAGACATGGTTCAGGGTACTGGCCGACAGGAGGGAGAGGCGCCACCAAGGTGGTAATAGTATCAACATGCCGGGTGCAAGCTTTCCCTGCCGGTTCTGCGGGAGGGTGTGCCGATCCCGCATCGGTCTCATAAGCCATGAGAAGAGTTGCCTCCGAGGCACTGTGTGAATCGTCTGTAATAGACGTTAAGGCTGTTAGTAGTAGTAGTAGATGTTATATAGCCTAAAGCCTTCCTCGATAAATGGTCTATTCAACACAAAAAGAATTTTTCAATTCGGATCAGTAGTTCCTGAGATTAGCGCATTCAAACAAACAAACTCTTCAGCTTTATAATATTAGTATAGATTATAATCGGTAAATTCTAATCTGCTTACCGTATTATTGAAACCCTCACTAAATCGCATCAACAAAGGATTAAATTAGCAAATAATTCAGCAACATGACAAAATATCGAAATCCTTTCACATACACGCCACTAATTAATTAAACACCCAAATTATATTATTTACGTATCATTTTGGCTGTTTGTTTGTCAATTCTGTGTGTAATAAAATTACGTGAAAATGTTGGACACTTATTCATTCGATGTATTCACGATGAATATTATTATGTTTTAACCCACTTATTAATAAGCGAATTGGAGTAATATTATTATAAACTAGCTTTTTAATGGTGTCGCGGAATTTGTAATAGTGAAAATTTAGTAAACGTACAACGCTTATTGTTAATTTTGCATAAACGAGTATGAATAGGGAACTATCCAAATTATTGTCACAATTTGTACAAAGCAAATAAATGCTTCATCTATGTAATTTATTTATATAGGAATACAAGGAAGTAAATCTACAAAGTAACTTAAGCCTACAATAAATAAATAAAACCTAAACTAAACTAATATGTACAAATATTAAAAATCTTCTAAAACGGGAACCTGTGGCAGTGGCCCCAGGACCCTGGCTGCGTTACCTCGCTGCATTATTTGCTTTGTTTTCTCCTTACACTCTTTTGTATCAGCCGTCATCCACACTCACACCTTTCGACGCGCATATTATTTCTCACATAGTTGATCCATTCCTTTTTCAGTCTTCCCCTTCCTCTATATCTTTCCACATTCAGACTCAATACTCGTCTCGTTACATGCCTTTTATCCCACCTCATAATGTGCCCAAACCATGCTTATCTGCTACTCCTTAACTTTTCTGTCACTGGCGCTACTTTCAGACTTCCTCTGATATACTCATTCCTAATCTTATCCATTCTAGTCACATCGCACATCCATCTTAACATTCTCATCTCTGACACATGTATCTATGTCTATCTCAACTCAATCTTGAAGAAAATGATACGCGCTTCTTCGTACTACGGCAATATTTTGAACCCCGAGATCTCTTGATCCATCCTTCACTACACCAACTACATACCTATTATCTTTTATCAATAGTCAACTATATACTTGATTGATCTCACTCAATTACCAGGTCTGATACTATGTCGTCAAGGGACGATGCAATATGCATAACTTTGAATGCAGTGACACCTCGGGCCCACGGGAGTGATTGCCACGCCGCATAACACAATACCTATGTAATGTACGAAACAATATTATAATAGCCTATGCAGAGGCTATAATTTTTTTTTAATAGATAGAGGGATTCAAGAGAAATGTCTATGTGTCTAATATATTTTGCACCCATGGGAAACCGGGATGGGTCGCTAGTACTTAAATATATTTTTTTTTTTTTTTTTTTTTATAGTGGCTCGACATAATGGCTTCCCTACACCTGATGGAAAGCGAAAGAGAAGCCCAAGTCGCTGTGACAACGGGCAAGTAACTGGTCAGTTACCTGTCAGTTGCCACCGCCATGCCGGCCCAACCCTAACCCCCCACGAGCTCCGGAAACCCTACTCACCGGCAGAAACACGACCCAGAGGTCATTTGACTGCGGTATTCTATAGGGTGGAGGTCCTTCCCCGGACGGGCGGCTCAATTCGAGCGAAGATTCGCTATGCCCTACCTCTCTTAAATGACGTTTAATTTAAAACGTCATTTTAATATAGCCTATTTACTCTAATCACACACACAACTACTACTGATATTTATGTAGGCTTTTGGTCCACATACAAAAATTATTTCCCGCTTTCAAAACTCTTGCCCAATAATACACTAAAAATTATTAAATTTATCATCATCATCATCATCATCATCAGCCCGTGTCAGTCCACTGCTGGACATAGGCCTCTCCTAATGTTCGCCACCATTAAATTTATAATTGAACAAAAATTATTATACAAATTACATTTAACCCTTCAAACGAAATAGCTGTACACATGTCAGACATAAAAGTTTAAAAAACCAATTTAAAACCCAATTGATAAAATGTTTTGTGTATTTTCCCGTCTAGTTAATTTAAATGCTTTTCATGACCTGTCAAATGAATTGATTCAGCAATACAGGTTTTGGATAGGATTAAAGGATTCGCACTGGATGGGTATTACGATAATGCTTTTTTTTATAAATTAGCTGTCGCTGTAGAAATTCGACGGGATAGGTTTTGTAGGATTCAAGTTTTATGGTACTTAAATGGAGGATAAATGTTAAACTTTTCTACACTTACTACATAAAAAGAGGAAAGATTTGTATTTTTGTGAGTATCTGTTAATTTTAAACGTCATTTTAATTTGTGTAATAGTATTAGTAAATATGTTTTTGACACACATAACTAAGTTTTCATGCTATGGATTACCCACTAAGCA
This sequence comes from Conogethes punctiferalis, assembly GCA_031163375.1. Taxonomy (NCBI): domain Eukaryota; kingdom Metazoa; phylum Arthropoda; class Insecta; order Lepidoptera; family Crambidae; genus Conogethes; species Conogethes punctiferalis. The sequence continues at coordinate 18,014,580 of CM062078.1, forward strand.
CCGGCCCTCGCTTCACTTCGGGAATTTAAAATATGTCGAGCTATAAAAAAAAAACATTACATTATTGAAGTTTTAGTAAGGATCTCTTATCTTTTCTAGCAATAAATATAGTCTATTACTCGAGGTAAATGTAGCTTTTTAATACTGAAATATTTTTTAAATACACACCTTAGTTTCTGAGTTTGTTACAATTACTAACAAACACATACAAAAACATAAATCTTTTATCTTTATAACATCAGTATAGATCAGATAATAAACTAACCATGTCATCTCCTACAAGACAAAAAGAACAAAAAAATACACAAAAAAATATTCCAAACAAAAAAAAAACTTCCGCGCATTAATCAAACAGCGAACACAAAACAATATCATGAGCCGGCTAAAGCAAGACAAAACTACTCAATAACATACACGTATTGGGAAATAAAATTCCGTCGAATTCGGTTGCTTTGCGGATTGCGATATCCGCAAAGCATTTATAATGCACGTGTCTACAGGGGAATCTAGCTGTAAGGTACATGTGTGATGTGTTAGGAGTAGCGGGTAATTTCTTTGCCTTTAGCATTTTTTAAACAAGCAGCTACTCCCCGCCTGATGTTAAGCGGTTGTTACCGCAGCATAATATGGATGCCTGCAACACCAGGGCATCACACGTTGCCCACCCTACCGCCAGCTACCGATCCCAAGATCTCCGGAAAGCCTACTTACCGACAGGAACACGACCCAGAGGTCATTTAGCTGCGGTATTCTATGGAGTGGAGCTACAAAAAAAAAGGCCGCTAGCATGCCCGGTTTTATTTATTAATTTACTAGCTGTGCTCGCTACTTCGTCCGCGTGGAATAGTTATTTTTTCCCCGTTTTTTTACATTTTCCATTATTTCTTCGCTCTTAATAGCTGCAGCGTGATGTTATATAGCCTAAAGCCTTCCTCGTTAAATGGTCTATTCAACACAAAAAGATTTTTTCAATTCGGACCAGTAGTTCCTGAGATTAGCGCGTTCAAACAAACAAACAAACTCTTCAGCTTTATAATATTAAAGTTAAGATTTTGAAAACCAACAGCTTTACGTGTATCCTAAATTAACAATGTACAATGTTAGTGTCGGTAAGACTATACAATAGGTACACTAAACACTAATATTATGCAAAGGAACCTTGAGTTTACCCCCAACAGCAATATAAAGAAAATTAAAGAAAAAAGCTAAGTTAAAGGCTGATTCTATTTTTGTTTCCGCGACAACTTATCACTATCACCTCATCCAAAGGCAACACCGTACCGTGTAACAGCAATTTCTATACAAGGTATCTACGTTTGCCTACTAACAATTTTATTCTATGTGAGAATAAATTTTATGTGTGTGCAATGGATATTCCGTGTGGCACTCCGCACGGTTGCCAACGATTGGGCAGAAGTCGTGTGTCCAGGAATACACATGCCGGTTTTGATACAGTGCAGTGTTTGGGAATTTATAGCTAGCTTTAGAGCTGGGCAGGAGTCTTTTTACTGTATCGGATTGTTGAAGTATGCCAGGTATGGTGGAAAATAAAAGAGAGTTGAAACGTGAGAGGTAGGGCATAGCAAATCTTTGCTCGAATTGAGCTGCCCGTCCGGTGAAGGACGTCCACCCTATAGAATACCGCAGCCAAATGACATCCGGGTCGTGTTTCTGCTGGTGAGTAGGGTTTCCGGAGCTCGTGGGGGGTTGGGGTTGGGCCAGCATGGCGGTGGCAACTGACAGGTAACTGACCAGTTACTTGCCCGTTGCCACAGTGACTTGGGCTTCTCTTTCGCTTTTCACCAGGCGAAGGGGGCTTACCTTATGCCCATTATGCCGAGCTACTATAAAAAAAATAGTTACTTACCATATAGTACTCGTAACTTATTTAATAATAGGTAAATGTCTATGATACGCCATTTTGCATAGAAACTTCCTACTTCGCACGTTAAGTAATACTTATTTGTTTTAATAAGCGAAAATCAAAATAATCTTCATTTGTATCACGTGTAATATAGCAGATCATTATCTAACGGGACTATCAGCTGTTATAGGCAAACAGGTGCCGCAAAATATAAATAGAACGGGCTTAGACAATAAAATGGTGGAGTGCAAGTTGAACGAATATGACTGGAGTAAAATGCTTGAAGTTAACGACCCGATAAGTTTGTATGATTCAATAAAATCAATTTTTAGTAGTATATATAAAGCGGCGCAAATAAAATTACAAATTAAAAAAAGGGAAAAACAGCCATGGGTTAGTGATAAGTTACTACGAATGATAGAAAGAAAGGATAGCTTATTTAGAAAATGGAAATCAAACCCTACTAACAATAATTTTAGATTAGAATACACAAAATATAGAAATAATGTACAGAAATTAATAAATAAAGCAAAAAATAGTTATAAAAAGAAAGATATTATTAATTGTAAAGGTGACATGCGCAAAATATGGGGGAAACTTAATGGATGGTTAGGAAAACAAAAGTTGTCAGTTGATGATGTTATTGAAAAGTATATGAATAATGGACAGTCTATGAAGTTTATATGTGATAAATTCTGTGAAACTTTTACCGATGAGATAGATAAAATTAAGCATAAGTGTAAAAAGGAGTTCTTAAACAGAGACGAATACATTATGGATAGTAATGTAAGCTTTAGATATCAGAAGGTCACAACAGATGATATAATAAAAATAATAGATAAAATGGATTGCAACAAGTCACCAGGATCAGATCAAATAAGAGTTAGAGATTTAAAATTAATTAAAAATAAAATCAGTGCCATTATCGCAAAATTTGTAAACCTATGTCTAAAAAAAGGTGTATATCCGCAAGAATTAAAAAAAGGAATAATCAGGCCTATATATAAACAAGGATCACATCAGGATTATACTAATTATAGGCCTATAGCGATATTAAATGTAATAAACAAAATAACAGAAAAAAGTGTCATTAAACAGATAACCAAATTTCTAGAAACTAATAATATTATTACCGATGTGCAATATGGTTTTAGACCTAAGAGAAATACAGAAATGGCTCTCTCAAAGTTTACAGATGATGTTAATAATGCCCTTGACGAACAAAAGTTAATATTGGTAATTTTTATAGACTTTAAAAAAGCATTTGATACGCTGGATCATGAGGGCTTGTTGCAATCTATGGATGAATGTGGGATCAGAGGCCCGACAAAGGAATGGTTTCGTAGCTATCTTAAGGACAGGACTATAGAGGTAAGTATTAGTGGTAACAGAAGCAAAGTGGGTGACATTAAGTACGGCGTCCCAACTGGATCCGTGTTTGGGCCAGTTGGCTACATAATGCACGTAAATAGTATGGCTAAGGTGGTACAAAGCTGTAAAACATACATGTATGCGGATGACACGTGCCTAATGTACAGTAGTAGGGATCCAAAAACAATCCAACAAATTATGCAAAAGGATCTAGATGCAATTGTGAAATGGGCGCATGATAATGGAATAATAATAAACGTAAGCAAAACGAAATGCATGTTAATATCATCTCCATATAATAAACAAAAACACATTAACATCCAAATTAAAGGACACACATATGAGTGCCTACATAGTAATCAGGTAGATATATGTAGATGTAAAAATTTAGAACAAGTACAAACTTATAAATATCTTGGCTTAAATATAGACATTAAATTTACATGGAACATACACATTGAACAAATATGTTCTAGATTACGCAGTGTGATGAGTAAACTATATCACTTAAAATTCTTAAGAAATAGGAGCTTGCTATTTATGCTATATTATGCGCTTGTGGATGCAGTTATAGGTTACGGGTTGGGTAGTTACGGTCTTACTTTCCCGGTACACATAAATAAAATAAAAAGATTACAAACAAGAATTTTAAAAATAATAGTAGATAAGAAAACGAAAAACAACTGTAAAAAAGAATATGATAAATTATATAAGCCCTGTAAAATCATACCAGTAGATAAAAAAGTAAAAATTAATCTCATAATAGAGCAGTTTAATACCGATCAGTTCAAGAAAAAAAGGGAATATAGCTATCCAACACGCCAGGCTCAAAACGCAAAATATATAGTACCAAAAGTCAAAAATTACTACGGTAAACGAACTAGAAAATGGCTAACACCAACCATATTTAATGAACTACCTACGGGCCTACTAGATAATATTAATACAAAAAATCAATTAAAATCCATATTGAAAAAACACTACCTGTCTTTATGCCCATAACCTACTGACCTACACACAGCTAACATGCGACCCGAGTATTGTATGAGATGTTGTCCTATACGCGAACATGTTTAAAGTAATAGCTCTTTTCGTGCCCCTAACTCCTGGAACTTTAATCAATGTTAAATGACAAATGTCTTTTATGTAAACTAGGTACGTGTCTCCAGTAGACTATCAATATCAATATTGAATAATAAACACTATAGAGTGTACGTTCGCCTAATTGCGTAATGTATAAACAAAGCGTATATACGTTAGAGTGGTTGTGCACATTGCGTAGTTATAATTAGATAAGTGGTACCGGAACTAAGCAAAAAGTAGAAATAAATTTTAATGTAATGTAACTAGGTATAAGTCATAGGTGGGCGGATAGACGTGAGCATGGGGCAAACATAGACATAATAATATGTATAGATACTCATTATATTATTAAATAGAAACCAATGCTCGCGGCTGTGTGCCCAGTTATCAAGATAAATGCATGCGTACACAAAAAAAAAAAAAAAAAATGTTTTTTCTTAACTAATTTAAATAGCGTAGCTGGAAGCATTTAAGTAGGTTATTTATGTAACAGAAGTGAGAACTGCTGCCGACAAACTGCTCAGCAGTTTGGCAGATATATTTCTTGTAACCTATTTGTATGTACCTTTGCATTCAATAAATTAAAAAAAAAAAAAAAGTATAAGTATGGGGCAGCGCAGACGACAGACTATCCGTGACGCACTTTTTTGCAATTATATGCAGTAACGCACACGACACGCAAAAATCTGTCGCGGATATTTCACAGACTCAACGCACACGACGCACATCTTCGATCATTCTATCGGCAGACCTGGACGGTCATTTTAAATGTCTCAGACGCAGACTCTATCGCACAAAACGTGTGCCGTCTGCGCTGCACCTATCGTCAAAACCACCACCGGTTCCGAAAGCAGCATTTCGAGAACTTTTACTTTTAACATCATACTGCCTAACGCTTTCTGAAACCATACATAATAGTTGTGTATTAGACTAATTAAATAGATAAATTAAAATAACAGGGTTATCAGGAGTAGACCAGCCTCACAAAATGCCTGTTCACAAAATTTTCGAACACGACGTCATTAAATGACATGTGTACCGGCCATCGCTTCAGTCAACCTAACTAAATATTGAAGGGAATGTCACCCAGACCCGTCAGAAACCTGTCACGCAGCGCCACTACCCCAGAAACATGTTAGTGAGCATGACCAAGCTGTTTTTATTACTTACTAGCTGCTGCCCGCGGCTCTGCCCGCGTGATATTCGTATAAAACATAGTCTATGTGTTAATCTGACGTACAAACTATATTCCTGTAAAGTTTCATTGAAATCCGTTCAGTAGTTTTTGCGTGAAAGTGGAACAAACATCCATCCATCTATCCAAACCAACTTTCGCGTTTATAATATTAGTAGGATAGAGCCTGTGCTCCATGTCCCAAAACAATAACGCCAAAATGACTTTCCTAATAATTAAATCTCACACCTCAAGATCGGTACGCGTATCTTAGCGACGTCCCGGAAAAAAAGCGGGAACTTTATAATGGCATCTGGAGCGAAGCCAGGCGGGCGAAAAACGTGGCTGGGGGTGCAAGGGGAGCCACGTACGAAATATTTGGGTTCCGAACAAATAAAGTACAATTAAGTAAGTAATACATAAATTATGGACTCTATACATATTCACTAAATAGCCCATGAATGAAGGTTTCAAATTTCAATAATCATCATCATCGCAATAGACAGAGACATAGGCCTCTCCAGTTATTAGCCACTTTGGGCACACACCTGGAGACTTTACCCATAATTGCCACACTGGGCAGGCGGGTTGGCTATCGCAGGGCGTTTAGCTCTCGCCCCGATAACGCTGTTGCACGGCATCGGCCTGTGTGGTATTTAAGCTACGGCTTCAATCGTGTTGGTATAAACGCCACACTTAAACCTTAAAAATTTTCGGTCCGTTGACTTATTGGGTAATGACCTACTTTCTGAATCAAGGGTCGTGGGTTCGGTTTTCACGTAGGAAAAATTTTTTTTCAATATAATTGTGTTTGCGAGTTCTTATTTGGATATATTTATAATATCGTGTTGACGTGTTGTTATGGTGGCCAAGCACAAATATTAAAGCTTCAAGCGATTGAAAAAGAGTGGCTACCGAGTTTCTTGCCGGTTCTTCTCGGTAGAAATCTACTTCCGAACACAGCATATTCTTTTACATTGCTATTATTCATAAATTTATATTACTTGTTGCTAACTTGACGAATTATGATTCGTCAATGCTTAATATGAGTTTATGTGAATTATTTTTAAAAAAAAATTAAACCGACTTCGAAAAAAACACAAACGACCAAAACTAAAAAGCGATAAATAACGTAAGTAATTCCATCCTTAATACATAATTATTTTCAATATTACAATTATCACTTATTTTTGAAGTCGGTGCCAGCCTCTCGGTACCTAACGTAGACTGTTGTAGTATGACGCGCGCGGCCGGCAAACACGACAATATATTTATTTGTTTGGCACCGACTTCAAAAATAAGTGATAATTGTAATATTTAAATAATTATGTATTAAGGATGGAATTACTTACGTTATTTATCGCTTTTTAGTTTTGGTCGTTTGTGTTTTTTTCGAAGTCGGTTTAATTTTTTTTTAAAAATAATTTTATTTCTCTATTTTTAGTTGCGTTAATGTGCTGTGAACTTGAATAAAGACTAATTAATGTCCTTAAGAGTTTTACTTAGGAATGAAAAATTTAGCTTTAAGTCAAGTGAAGACTTTGCGATCTAGAATCAAGCAAATCACTTGTCCAAATCACCTGCCCTATTAGCCCTGCATAAGTACATACTACTACCTACTCTAATATCGACCAATGTCAGTACTGTCCCCTAACTCCTAACCGTTAAGGAGTTCTGTGGCTTCATCATCAGCACCAGATGTTGACGCCCGGAAGCATATACCTGAGTAAAATATAATTACGTAACAAAAACACCATATGAGCATACAATTTTCGGTTGTTGCCCTCAATTTCTCCAGGATCCCATCATCAGATCCTGACTTGGTGATAATGGGACCACCTCGGAAGTGTCCTCTGTCGAACTGTCGAAAAATTTTTGAAATCCATCCGTAATTGACGGAAATATCGGTGAACAAACATAAAAAAAAATAAAAAAAAATATATTATACATACAGACGAATTGAGAACCTTCTCCTTTTTCGAAGTCGGTTAATAAAGGTATTTTTATTTAATTTTATTTCAAGGATCAAGCTTACTCTGGAATCCGAGCATTCCAGAGTAAACTTGCATTCAAACTACCCAAATCGCCGTCAAAATTTCTGCCGGACCCCTAAAAACGAAATGGGCAAGTCAGATAATGCCGTCGCGAGCCCTCAAAGATGCTGAGTTATAGTGCACTTTGGCGCTCAAGACATTTTAATTTGTCCGCTCGGTACAATCGGCACTGGGCTGGTTATGCTAACTTTGAGAAAAAAAAGAGACGTAGGTGGATGGTATATATAGGCGATGTAAGGGAGCGACCCGTCATCTTTTCGCTCCAAGCCAACCTCACCTGCCCGTGGTGCATCCTGCCGAATAACGAACGAGGCGCTGGCAATCGACTGGTGGCGGTATAACCATCACAGTTGAAGGCGTAGCTAAACACCACAGACCGATGACGGGCAGCAGCGTCACCGGAGCGAGAAGCTACGCCCTGCGATCGCCAACCCGTCTGCCTAGCGTGGCGATTATGGGTATATCCTCCAGATGTCGGCCCTAAGTGGCCAACAACTGGAGAGGCCTATGTCCAGCAGTGGACTGCAATAGGCTGATGATGATGATGATGATATATAGGTAGATACCATGTATCATGTAGTGTATTCATCATCATCAACATAGGCCTCTCCAGCTGTTCGCCACCTAGGGCAAACTTCTGGAGGATATACCCATAATCGCCACGCTGGGCAGGCGGGTTGGCGATCGCAGGGCGTAGCTTCTTGCTCCGGTGACGCTGCTGCCCGTCATCGGCCTCTGGTATTTAGCTACACCTTCTATCTTTATGGTTTTACCGCCACCGGTCAGTTTGCCAGAGCCTCGTTTGTTGTTCGGCAGGATGCACGACGGGCAGGTGAGGATGGCTTGGAGTGAAAAGGTGATAGGTCACTCCCTTACATCTCCATGTAGTGTATTATCCCTGGGATAAAGAGGTTTTAAGGAAGCAACATAACGACCACTGTATCAGAGGTATCGCTCTAAGCCAACCTCATATGCCCGTGGTGCGTCCTGCCGAACAACAAACGTTGCTCTGGCAACAGACTGATGGCGGTATAACCTTCTCGAAGGCGTAGCTGAATACCACAGGCTGATGACAGCAGCCGTGTCATCGGTGCGTGAAGCTACGCCCTGCGAACGCCAACCCGCCTGCCCAGCGTGGCGATTATGGGTAAAGCCTCCAGATGTTTGTCCAAAGTGGCGAACAAGTGGAGAGGCATAGGATAATAAAGGAAGAGGAAGACCGAAAAAGGAATGAATAGACTGTGTGACCGGAGCAAGAAGCTACGCTCTGCGATCGCCAACCCGCCTGCCCAGCGTGGCGATTATGGGTATATCCTCCAGAAGTTTGCTCTAGGTGACGAACAACTGGAGAGGCCTATGTCCAGCAGTGGACTGCAATAGGCTGATGATGATGATGATGATGAGACTGTGTGAGAAATTATAATGCGTGTCAAAGGTGTGAGTGTGGAGATGACGGCTGATAAAGGAGAGTAGAAGAAGAAAACATGTTGTGCTGACCCGACTTAGAGCAGAATAAGGGCAGAAGAATGATGATTTCTTAAAATGGTTATACTGTAGGAACTTGACGTGCTATATTAAGGCAACAGATAATTCTAAGGGTCAAGCACATAATAAATTAGTTTGAGGCTCACGTTTGCAGGCTCTAAGGCCGCCTGCGGTGGTGAGTGGCAAGCTCGATCAATCCCTGGACCAAGTTTCGGACTGCTGTTGTTTATTAGTGCCGTTGAAGGATCATGTCGATAGCCATAGAATATAGCAGTACATAAATATGTTATTTTTTATTATTAATAGCTGTGCCGGCGGCGTCGCACGCGTGGATATCGGGTTTCATATCGGGAATTTTGCTGCGGTATTCTTTATGGTGGCGGTCCTTACCCGAACGGGCGGCTCAATTCGAGCGAAGACTCGCTATGCCCTCCCTCTCTTAATTTAACATTTATTGTCATTTGGTGGGATTTTTCTTGGTCACTTGGCAGAGGTTTAGTGACTGCAGTAGATTTTATTTGTGCCCAGGTAAACGCTGCTGCCTGTATCCTGACATTCCCTTTGTCATCTTCTACGACACCTACGGGACGAGATGGGCTGGCCCTTTTCTACATGCGTGAAAGAGACGTATATTTAAACAAGCCTTGTGGTTTATCGACAGATATACTTACTGCCCAGCAAGATGCATCACTACTGAGTCCCGACAAATGGTTTGGTCACAAGCAAGGCCGTTTTTTGCCCAGTGACCGGGATAGCGACACTGCCCTTTTAAAAATGACTCGCTATTAACCATCCTTGAATTGAGATAAACTTTACGATTTAGAAGAGAAATTATTTAATTCAAAGTTAAAATAAACGTGGTAAATGAAATAAACGTGGAAAAAAAACTCGACAAAACTTATTAATGAAAAAGCGCAAAACCTGAAACTACTTTGATAAGAATCCAGAAAATGTTGTTTTAATTTTACCGTGCTTTATGACTTCTTAACCCTATAAGCATTGGTACATTTTTAGCTAAATTTAATTAGTGTGATAAAAACAGTTTTTACGAAGGCCGAAGACAAAGGGCTTTAGTTGTTTAAAGTTAGGCTAGATCATGCGTAATTAGTCCATAGACTTTTAATGTGTAAAAACACAATAAACCCAGTTCATAGTTGAGTCAAGAAAGTTTCATTTGTGATATTTATGATACACGCACGATACGACACAGTGTGTGATAAGCCTTACTCTTCAATTGTGGATACCCGCATTTAAGGTTACTGCCTAACATATTTTAATAAAAATTTCGCACAACAATATAAAAAACTTTTCAGATCCCAGACATAAAGAGAAAAAATAACTAGTTTCTCTTTACCCTAAACCGTAATTACAGCAATCGTACCAAGTTCCTAGTTAAATTGTTCAGAGAAGTTTCCTGGCCTTCAATTTGTCTATACCCGTTGGAAGTTCCATCGAACAATCCCAATTCCGACCCGGTGTTAGGCCAAATTTGAATATCTCCATTAATATTCAAACTAAGCGTTGATTAAATGTCCCAAAAACTTGAGACAAAGGTGGGAAAAAAAATTTCATTGCTCAATAACGCCGGGGATTTTTTAAAATTTTGAGCGTTAATTTAATTTTTTCTTGCCATTAATTATCTCTTTTTAGCCTCTTCACGAGGTCCATTTATGCCAATGTCCAGTAGAAATTAGACAATACGAGTAATACAATAGACAAAATTCCAATACAAATCGGATGATTCAGGGTAGCAAGGTGGCGCTGGCGCCGCGCCATGACCCCAGAAGTCTTTTTCATCATCATCTTCATCATCATCATCACCATCAGCCTATTGCAGTCCACTGCTGGACATAAGCCTCTCCAGTTGTTAGCCACCTTAGGCAAACACCTAGAGGATTTACCTATAATCGCCACGCTGGGCAGGCGGGTTGTTGATCGTCCTTTTAGTCGCCTCTTTGAATAGTATACCTCTCTACATACCTGATACCTCGGTAGTAAATAGAACGCACTAAGCACGATTCTTCATCAACCTCTTTTAATGCTTTCCGGTCACCACCGCTATATCACCCAACAATTGGGTGACTGGTCTGCCAACAGATACTCTTTAACAGGTACCAAAGCTAACCGCAAAACAAAGGATTCTCTTATCATTTTGCATTCAAACTTAAACCATCCAGACCCATGAATCATCCATACAATTGCACCTAATCCAAACAGCATGTTAAAGTAATTTATGCCAGTCGCGACGTTCGCCGTCACACGGAGACAGGTGCTTTACAGAAACACCTAAATGTCACGTAAGTTCTGTTTAAAGGGATATGGACGTAATATGAGTTGGGCACGCTATTGACACAGTATAAGGTTTTTCTAAGACAGTAATGAAACTTGTTAATCAAACACTATCAAACAGTGGAAACCCTTTTTTTAGAGGGGATTTATTTTTATAGTGGCTCGACATAATGGCTTCGCTTCGTCTGATGGAAAGCGAAAGAGAAGCCCAAGCCGCTGTGACAACTGGCAAGTAACTGGTCAGTTACCTGTCAGTTGCCACCGCCATGCCGGTCCAACCCTAACCGGCGGTCTTATCGCTATAAGCGATCTGTTTCAAAGAACGTTGGCTAATTAGATTTCGTGTGACGCATAGAAAATATCACATATATAAATATACAATTATTTATTTCACACCATACAGTTGACTTAAAAAACTACGAATGAGGGGCAGCGCAGACGACAGACATTTTGTGCGATAGAGTCTGCGTCCGAGACATTTAAAAAGAGCGTCTAGGTCTGCCGACTGCGCTGCCCCAAATAGACATCTGTTGTACATTTACCGCTACAAGCGATCACTTCCAGATAACTTTTGGATAGAGGATAGTATAAAGAAGGGATGAAGTGAGCTATCACAATAATATTATTATGCACAATGTCACTGCTTCCTCTTTATACTGTGGCGTCAGTGTACATATTCAATGTGACATTGATACCGTATACGAATTTTATTTGTGCACGCGAATAACTTCTAAGTTATTCGAAAAATTTAAATAGAGTTTATTTTCCAAATTTTCTTTTCTTTTAATAATAAAATAGATGTTCGCCTCCAGTAATAGGGGACGAATTGGAGTTTTCTAGCATATTCTCTGAACTTAATAAGCAAGTACTAATATTTTTCATAATCTTGAAAATTAAAAATAGCTTCAATTTAGAATAGGTACCTAAGAATGATTATAAACTAACAACCGCTGTTGAGCCTAGGACAATGGCATAGGGGAGAGCAGGTAGGCTTCGTACATCAGGAGCATTCGTACGGTGGTCATATCTACACTATCCTATACATTAGCGAGCCCGTATTTGTGTGCATGAGTCCCGCTCATGTGCCCACGTCGCCCACGGAACGGGGCGACACTGCGACCACAGGCGTCGGTGGGACTGGTCGAAATGTGTTTTCGAGCTCCGTAAGTAATTTTTGTATTCTCGTTTGATGACGCGTAGCTGACAGATTTTTATCAAATCACAAGAGTTAATTGTCATAGTTTCTGCAGTGTTAACTTAGTTTGACATGGAAACAATACTTTTGTGGCTAACTGTAATAGATAATTTTATTTTCAAATGTGTTATTGTTTTTTTAGATCGGGGATGATTCGTACAGGCACGAGTGGGGTAGATTCGTACTGTAAGAATGCTCCCCATTCCCTTTCCATCTTCACGATATTTAACAATAATGTTATTGTTGTTACACAACAAAGCCAAGTATATACGTAAAAAAAGGTACACGATCGGGAGATTTTTTGTAGCGACGATTTTGTATCCATTCCTGATGAAATAACTCAACATAATCCACCGTCAACATCGAATTTTATTCAAGCTTCTACTTCAGCTCTCCAGCTGTCAGAAGCCGCCCAAGGTACCCGAGAAGATCAGGAATCCAATTTGCCAGAAAAGGAACTTACCGAAAAAGCTAAAAAAATTATGAAGGAAGAACAAGACATGAAACGAAGAGCTAAGGAGATGAAGAGAACATTACATTTATTATCAAATGAAGATATAAGCACCACCTTGAAACAGAATTCCGGAAACCAAAGAGACAAAAAAAGTGTGTCAAACTTTGATCTCAATTAATAAATGTTAAATAAATAAGTGGGATGTAATTCCTCAACTGTTTAATAAAAATGACAGTAAAAAATACTGTTGTTATGGTTGAAACAGTGCAGGTAGATTCTGTATTTATTATTATTTTTGATTTTGCGCCAATAAATGGTATATACCATTATAAAAATGGCATTTTATTTGACAGTACGAAGCCTCCACACCATGTACGAATGTAACCCACACTATGTACGAATCCCACCTGTGGGGGAGGTTCGTACAATTTCCACTTTTTAGAAAAGTGGCCGTAGCCGCTCCGTTATGTTTTGTATCGATACAATTCGCTACTATAGTAAAAGCCAGATAAGTAGGGTACACGTCAGCATTAAAGTTATTTTTAAATAATTAATAGTTTTTCATACAAACGGATGAGAATAAAAAGTGTACGAATGCTACCTGCTTTCCCCTACTAACAAGTTAAAAAAATATGCATCACCATGGTCATCATGAAAGTAATTTGTTTTTTAATTACGAGGTTACCTCGATTTCACCCAAGGCGCAAACGATCAAATTAGAGTAAGTGCACCTGCGAAATTGTCTGTCTATAAGTCTGATTGTTTGTATATCTCTGAGTGCGTTACGAATATTATTTGCCGCGAACAGTTAAGGTGTTTTCCCAGCGGATGTCTTGGAAATATTGATATCTAGAATGAATAACCTTTTTTTAATTTTAAGCATGCTCCTACCCAGGCCACATCGTAACTTAACATCAGGTGCAATTTGTGGCTTTCTTAGAAAAAAATTAAAAATAGTTTGCCCTACCTAAATATACTGAAACATTAACAAAAACATCCATTCGCCGATCAGAAACAACTTTTTACATAATTCGCTCAACAACGATTTGCGAACCAGCAAAATCCGTTACACAAAAAACTTACCTCATAAATCGTCTACGCCAACACCCAAATAAATCGATGCCGAATCTCATTTCCTTACGTTAAATTACATAAACAAATCCCATCATCCGATATCTGCCCTTGATAAACCTTGACATCACATATCTGTAGGTCTACGCGGTATCTCAGCCAATACGTTTGCTCTAGAGATTGAGTCAATGAATGTTGCAAACGCATCTTTGCCACCAACCTGATCTTTATTATCACTGGAAGAAAGTTCATAATCGTTCTGTTTATCTTCAGGTGATGTTGGTTTGTAAACCTGGCGCCCAATAGACTAGAGCTCTGCGTTCATACGACGCGAATCGTCCTCGTCACGTTCGTTTGTACAAATAGCTAAATTGCCATCTGTTGAAATTTCGTATGCTACTTTTGTGTTCGGGGAAAAACAATGTGCACGATATGATTGGAAGAGTTGCGACCGTCGTTTGTTTCCAAGTCTTTGTTATACGATCTCTGCGGTTTGATTCATTGTTCTGGCGTGGGAGTGAACGTAGCTTGTGATCAGGTTTTTAAGAGCAGGTCCAATCAAGCCGAGATTTTCAAATTCCTTTCTAATGCAAACTGGTTCGATTTGGAATTCGTTACCTGCTCACGTCTTCCTCAAACTGTTTAAATTAGGATTTTTAAAGTCTGAGGCTTTGTCCGAGTCTGCGTGCTCCATTGTTACTTTACATCAAATAGGATTGCAACTTTTTTAGAGAAAGAATATAAACAAATGGATGTAAATGGAAATTCAGAACAAAAACAAATCAGAGAGGAGAAGATGGCATACGAGTATACCGTCATGGTTAAAAAAGCTGTGATTATGATGATAGAACAGAAAACTACATATCAAGCAACAGTCCTGAACTAGAATTACAAGGATGGTTTATCCTCGGTTTCCCTTACAAAAAATATTTCGGTCTCATCACCGAAGTGAATAAAAAAATTGGGGAAAAAACGCCTTGAATGGGAAAGCAAGTTGAGATTATGGTTTTGTACTTGATCGTATTGGTCGTACATTTGTACCCTCCTCTGTCATGACACCAGTAAAAACCATTCATCATCATCATCATCAGCCTATTGCAGTCCACTGCTGGACATAAGCCTCTCCGGTTGTTCGCCACTTAGGGCAAACATCTGGGAGATATACCCATAATCGCCACGATAGGTAGGCGGCTTGGCGATCAAAGAAAAAACATTCAGATTTGATTAATAATCAAACATTCAGATTTGATAAATAAAGATTCAAAACAACATAAAAAAAATAAGAACATAAAGCATAAACATCATCGGACGTAAACGTAGCTGACCCTCAAAATCTCCATCCTCGTATAAATAAGGCAACATCCACTATCTCATTTGTTTCCATTACCCCAACACCGCCGGATGCATCGCAATTTCTGATCCGAGCCCCCTACATAAATCAAAACAGGGGCATCGACCCACGAAACTGTACGCAGTTTTCATTCTGCCCACTTTAATATTTTATTACCGTCCTACTTAGCCCGGGAAAAGTTTTATAATGGTTTTGGAAGCGAGCCAGAGATGAGCGCACACTATAACTATGATATGAACAGTATCGTCCGGATTGTTCGCTTTTTGCGAATCGAAATTGAAACTGGAATATTCGCAGCTCATTTCGGCTGTTGGAATGAAAGCCTTTTGGTAATGTGGGGACGCGTTCAGCTAAAAACTGCTAGTTGCTATTTGGTACAGTTGTCTTCTAAGGGTGCTAGGAGAGAAATTCTTCAATTTCGTCCCAGTGTGCCAATTTTCCTCGTATGCTTGAATAGTTTTAATGTAGCTTACGTGTACTGGAATGCATTCAAAGTTTGAAAGAGCTGTCACTTTCTAGAAATACATAATATAATAATGTTTAAAATAAATGTAAGATTCTTTTCTTTCTTGTTTTCGTCTTTTCTTTTGTTACTTTTCTGATGCGTTTGCCAGTATTTTTTCTCTAGCTGCATATTCTAATGTTCCGATCTTTTAAAAGCCATAAGAACGGGCATTATTGCGAGGAGTGTCAGCATGATTTCATTTTAAATTAATGAAAACGATTACCTACTACATGAATTTTGGTATTGCCCCGACTAATCATCAATTCAGAAGAAAGGGACGCCGGGTTAGGACCAACTTTAGCGTATTTTTTGTCACGTATAACGGTTATTTGGATCAAAACCGTAAAGACACCTGTAACTCTGGAACCAGCTTTCTTTCAGTAGCTGTTTCAAATAGCTTACTACCTACATGAAGCGAGCTTACTACCTTCAAATTTGATGGATATTTCTGGTGTAAAGGTATCTATGAGGATTTTGCAGTATACGCTTAGCTTCAAGTAACCTGGAAACCTTGTTTGCCTTACCTTCATCATCATTCATCATCAGCCCACATCAGTCCACTGCTGGACATAGGCCTCTCCCAATGCTCGCCACTTTAATCGGTCCCGGGCCTCTCGCATCCAGCACTTGCCAGCCGTCCCTCGCGCAAATCGTCACTCCACACTACGTTTGCCGAGACGCGGTCTCCACTCCAGAACTCGTTTACCCCAGCGGTTATCGGTTCTGCGGCTGATGTGGCCAGCCCACTGCCACTTCAGCTTACTGATCCGGTTGTCTTACCTACTACTCTGATATATCAATGAGTCAATATGCTGTTTGCGTGATGATGCCCATATTTCATGTCTAATATCAGACCAGATGCAGCCATTGTGATTAACCGTAAAAAAATAGGCGCAGTACAAACGGCTAGACTGAACAAACGCGGATAAGCCTCCATTTTCATAAACAAATACAAGCCCTCGCCTCTCCCAAATACGAGCGTTTTTTGTTTCGTTTTGATTAATCTTTGTTTAAATTAAATTATTCCGAGCTAAACGACCATTGTCAATATAATTTTTCGCTGGAATAGTCCATTTCTTTCGGAAAACGGCCCGATCAAACTAACTAGTCCATTTATTGTTGGGGTAGGTTAATTGTGTTACAGCGGTATTTGTCCTCCAACAACCGATGTACGCTCGAAGTGGATTTATTTAATCCATACTTTAATATTATAAATGGGAAAGTGTGTCTGTCTGTTTGTCTTTCATACACGGCAAAACAGAGCGACGAATTGACGTGATTTTTCAAGTGGAGATAGTTGAAAGGATGGAGAGTAACAACTCGGGGTAGGGTTTGGCCGGCATGGGCGGTGGCAACTGACAAGTAACTAACCAGTTACTTGCCCATTGTCACAGCAACTTAGGCTTCTCTTTAGCTTTCCATCAGGCAAGGGAAGCCATGTCGAGTTACTGTAAAAAAAACTACCTGCCAAGCATGGCGTCTAAGGTTTAATGTTATTTACCTTGCAGCACACTACCTACATTTTTATTTCTGCTTAGCCCAATGGTTGACTGGTAGAGAATGCCTATGCAGCATTAAGTCCGCCTTTTGTACACTGTTATAATTGTGCAATAAAGATTAAATAAATAAATAAATAATAAGGCCGAACCTTATCAAATGACAATTATGTTATGTCCAGTATGTCCAGCAATGGACGTGTGCAGGCTAATGATGACAGTAAGAAAAATACTTCACAGTGATCTCGTAGCGACAAAAACAGCCTTCAAATACACAAATGACCAAAACTTTATCCTAACAAAAACTGTACCTGCATAAAAGCATATACCCGAGGAAGATTATGATTACGTAATAAAAGCACCATACGAGCATGCAATTTTCAGTTGTTGCCTTAAATTTCTCCCGTATACCATCATCAGATCCTGACTCGGTGATAATGGGACCACCCCGGAAGAGTCCACTGTCCAACAAAAAAGAAGTTTTTGAAATCCATCTACTTTTATTATTAGGCCTGTTACCGTAAAAAATGTAATTAGTCCGTCTTTTAGATTGTTCAAAAATAATAGACACTTATTTTTTCATTTATAAATTAGACCAAAAATTACAAAGATATACCCGTTAAAACTACGCATGACGTCAAAGAGTTTTTTCGCCACTAAGTGACGTCAAAGACCCCCACTCCTAAATTTTGATGCCTTGTATCTTTTTTTTTTTTTTTGAACGAAAAAAGGTAAATTACGTGTCCAATATATTTTTATAATTTAAAATACGGACTAAATATAATGTAATTATTTTGACCCTGGAAACATCCCTATTGACGGAAATATCGGTGAAAATAGATACATTAAAAAAATTATTCATACAGACGAATCGAGAACCCTTCCTTTTTTGAAGTCGGTTAAAAAAGCCGATCATTTCAATCGCGCTCGAAGATTAACTAAGCCCGCCGATAGTGTTACATATTCATTTGGGGCTCGCGACAGACGCGCCGGAGCTGAGCAAACGCGGCTTACCCGCCATTTTCATAAGCAAATACAAGCTCACGCCTCGCACAAACAAGCGCTTTTTGCGCTGCGTATCGATAGCAGAGAGTTTTTGATTGATCTATATTGAAATCTACTATGTGCCTTGAAGTGTTGTGGTTCTCTTTCATTCATCTTTCACGGATATGAGCCTGTGTGTAAATTTTCGCCTTTTGCCTAACATTAAATCTTATCATATTATGATGACCTTACCTGCCCGTGGTGCATCCTGCCGAATAACAAACGAGGCGCTGGCAACCGACTGGTGGCGGTATAACCATCATGATTGAAGGCGTAGCTAAATACCACAGGCCGATGATGGGCAGCAGCGTCACCGGAGCGAGAAGCTACGCCCTGCGATCGCCAACCCGCCTGCCCAGAGTGGCGATTATGGGTATATCCTCAAGATATTTTCCCTAAGTGGCGAAAAATCCGATCTGGATTCGAAGTTAGAACCTCTCAATTTTCAGGGAGCAACTGCGTTCTCTATACTAACGAGGCAGCCTCATCGTAGCAACGGGCAAACACATTACCTACGAGTATATTTAAAACGTCACAAAGTTAAAGTCAACACTATGAAACTCCTAAAACATTTTAGCAGCATAAGCTAACAAAACTACGCTTTCAACAATTGACTTTAAAAAAAAAACTAACAACCGTTGTTTCAATTAAAACACGCGTTTTCATTTCCGAACGAAAATATAAAGCCGGCAAGTTAACAAAAAAACTTTTATATAGAAACTTTTAACTATTCTCGGCTTGTATTAAATTTTGAGTGGGAATTTTCACAGTGCCGAATTTCCAGTGGCGTTTGTTTTGTGTAGGCACCTACTTTATTTTAGAGTACCACGTGGCAGAAATAGTATGTACAAAAACCGGTCAAGTGTTGTTTCATCATCATCATCAGCCTATTGCAGTCCACTGCTGGACACAGGTCTCTCCAGTTGTTCGCCAACATCTGGAGGATATACCCATAATCGCCACCCTGGGCAGGCGGGTTGGCGATCGCAGGGCGTAGCTTCTCGCTCCGGTGACGCTGCTGCCCGTCATCGGTCTGTGGTATTTAGATACGCCTTCAATCGTGATGGTTATACCGGCACCAGTCGGTTGCCGGCGCCTCGTTTGTTATTCGGCAGGATGCACCACGGGCAGGTGAGGTTGGCATGGAGCGAAAAGATGATGGGTCGCTCCCTTACATCCTGTGTTGTTTGGGCCACCCACTAAATTAGGGTTCCGCAGTCACCCATCAATTCTCTTTAGTTTTTTAAGTGCATGTTTTAGTTTTTAGGGTTCCGTAGCCAAAATGGCAAAAACGGGACCCTTATAGATTCGTCATGTCTGTCTGTCTGTCTGTCTGTCTGTCTGTCCGTCCGTATGTCACAGCCAGTTTATTCCGAAACTATAAGAGCTACATTATTGAAATTTGGTACGTAGATGTATTCTGTGAACCGCATTAAGATTTTAAAATAAAATCAGAAAAAAATCCAAAAATTTTGGGGTTCCCCATACATAGAACTGAAACTGAAAATTTTTTTTTTCATCGAACCTATACGTGTGGGGTATCTATGGATAGGTATTTGAAAATGATGTTGAGGTTACTAAGATCATTTTTTTCTAAGCTGAATAGTTTGCGCGAGAGACTCTTCCAAAGTGGTAAAATGAGTGTCCTCCCCCCCTTAACTTCTAAAATATGGGCATGATAAAACTGAAAAAAATATATCATGTGTATCACTATACAAACTACTAACGAAATTTGGTTTGAATGAAATCTAGCCATTCGTTTTTTTTTAAACGTCATAAATCAAATTACCTAATTTTTTCATTTAGGCTTCCTTCAGATTGACGTTTAACCGCCATCAAACCGCCGTCAAACCGCTACCCCTGTTCACACTACGAACGCGGCGGGGCGCGGCGTTCAAACTGCGGTTTGGCGGTTGATCCGCTACCCCTGTTGACACTATCGGCGGCGGCGGCCGCGTTTTGACATCGGCGGGCTAGGGCTGCTCTATAGTCAAATTGGGAATATCGATGAAAGTAGAAGACAAATGCCCATCGCGAATCTTACATATGCAAAGTAAGTGTATCTGCACTACGTAGTGTCACTAGGAAAATAACTTAGTGCCGACGTAAGTTCTTTAGTGTAGGTACTCTCGTAATTAATGGTTCACAATTGGTGGGCAGCAATACTATCCATATTTTGGGTAAAATTTTCAGCTACTAAATATTTTTAGCTAGAAGATATACTCTACCACAAGTCAATGTCGCAAAATTTCATATTCATTAATTCTAAAGAGGTTTGCTCTTGTCGGGTGAGCAATATCCACCACTCCCTGAACTCCGCCAGTGCCTTCAACTCCCATTACGTAAAACAGTACTCGAAGGTAATATAGAATAGGAAAGAAAGGATGAGAGAGGCCACGACGACCATTACACAACAGCTAAGGAGAAAGTTATTTAACTATTTCATAAGTGATAATAATGGCCCGTTTGCACTATAAAAATAAATTACCTTTCTTTACTCTTTGTCGAAATATTTTTTCAAGAAAGTATCTATTTCCATTTAAAATTATTTTACTTTTCAGCTTATTATATTTAGATATTATCGAAACTTTAATAGCACTATACCTCCATCACTAGCTAGTGACATTTCTTCTTCTGTTTTATAGAACGTAACTTTACACGGTTAAAATAAAATATGAAACAAATTTATTTGAATTTATAAACTATGGTGGAAAATATAAGTACACGATGAGGCCACACTAATTATTTAGAAATGGTTATTAAACTATGGATACATTTTTAGTTAGCATTTTTCTATACCAAAAATCAAACATTATTCTCTATGAAATACGAAATAATGGAAATCTGAACATGATTAATTCATGCATACTTCTATTCTACCTATTTCAATCTACCTATTTTATGTGGCTTTAGGGAAAGGATTTTTTAAAAGAATATTAGTAGATTTTAATAAGTTTTCCTTGTTCAATAATATAACATATTTGATTAAATTGAAAATTGTAAGTAAATTAAAAGCACCGTAAACTGCCATCGGTTCCGGTAGAACATGTTGCAAAATCTCGTTCCTACTTCCCTGAGGATTCAAACCACATAGAGATTTTGGTCAACACCTGTTGTGATTTCCACGGCAGTAAATACTCTTTCCAGGTGTAACTGAAACTTTTCAGAAGGGCCCTTCTCGTACAAGGCATCAAAAGTTAGGAGTGGGAGTCTTTGACGTCGCTCGCTCGCGCGTCGACGATGGCACCGACATGACTGATGTGTACTTCTCCAATGGAAAGTACTAGGAGTGCATAATCACATAGGAAGTTTAAATTATTCAATTCCTATACAAGAAGCATTGTAATATTTGATAAAAATTTCTTAGTAAATTGTGTCATTGTAAGGCTTTTGCAAATGAATATATATTTTCACGTCGTAGCTTTGTCAAAACAAATAGCATATGTTATAATTGCTTGTCTCCGGGTCACTCGGTTTTCTTATGTCGTCGAACATCTAGATGTCGAAAGTGCAATAAAAAACATCACTCTCTCTTACATCTTAATGATTCCATGTTAGCTGAAACTAAAGTAGACATCCCATCAGTTCGGCTATCTAATGCCTCTCTGTCAAGCGATCACGGAAATAATGTAGCATCTCATACTCACGCAGCTCCCAACCGCTCAGTCATCTTACCTACAGCGTAAGGTAAGATGTAAAGGTTAAGTCGCGATCGGGAAATGATAAGGTATTCAGATCCCTACTAGACCAGGGGTCACAAATGTCTTTTATATCAGAGACATCTGTCAAATCTCTCGGATTAAAGAAGATTCCTTGTAAAAGTTCGATAGGTGGGTTCGGCGGATCAATTTTACCTGAATCAATTGTGCAGTTTAGTCTTCAGTCAATACATGATCCTAGTTTTAGTATGACGGTAATAGCACACGTCTTAGAAAAGCTGACAGCTGTTACACCATCTTCTAATTTAAAATTGGATATGCCTCAAAATATGATCAATCTCAACTTAGCCGACCCTTATTTTTATGTTGCAAAGGATGTAGATATAATTTTAGGATCTAGTGTTTTTAGCCAGGTGCTAGTTGATGGAATACTCAAAGGTCCTCCAGGTTCACCCGTAGCACAGAATACGAAACTTGGATGGATCTTATCTGGTCAGATAACAGATGTGCAGCCGTCAGCAGAAATGTATGCTTAGATTACAATACAGTCCACTGAGCTACAGCCAAGATACTTATTTAGCTGATGGCTAGAATATGTACAACATAACCTTTTTTTTGTATTTATTCTCTTTATTACCATCCAATAATGGTGGGTGGTATTCAGTTGAACAAAACTGCGATCCTTGTTAATGTATTTGACTACTGCATGTAAGCTTACTCGTATGTATCGAGATATTGTTAAGTGTTAAGGTGATGTCTATACTTTTGTTAGTTATTATGTTCATATGTTTAGTGTTGCGTTATTTTGATTAGTAATAATTTCGTTTTATGTTATTTTCTTATCCTGTAATAGTAAACAAGACTTGTATTCACTTGTAAACTTAAGTAGGTACATCAGTGATGGACATGTTGTCCATGGTGGGCGGCATGTTTGGACTTGTGAAGTAGTTATTTTTAATTTTGATATAGAACCTGCGCGGAGAGATTTGAAATGTTTATTTTTAACTAGCTGTGCCAGCGGCGTCGCACGCGTGGATATCGGGTTTCAAAACTAACGGACTTCCATAAAATGATGCCCAAATCTTAAGTTAGACCTCTAGCAATACATTGGTGAAAACCACATTCAATTCCATGCAGTACTTTTTGCGTGATGCTCAATCAAACATTCAGATAAAAAATTCTCCCGTTTTCCCAACACTTCCCTTCACTGCTCTGCTCCTATTGATTGTAGCGTGATGAAACGTATCATATAACCTGCACAGGAGTATGATGAATAATTGTACCAAGTTTCGTTAAAACCCGTTGAGTAGGTAATTTTTGTTTCTATAACGAACATACAGACAGACAGAAAGACAGACGGACAGACAGACAGTCAGATAAAAATTTTACTGATTGCATTTTTGGCATCAGTATCGATCACTAATCACCCCCTGATACTTTTTTTGTAAATATTTTTTTGAAGCTGAAACGCCTGTGCAAAACTATCTACCTATACCTACTTCACTTAAAAATAAATACTTATAACTACTTTAATTAATAAAAGTACCTACGCTTAATAATTTTTAATTTGAACGAATATTTTACAATATAACAACAAAAGAAATTCAAATAAACTATTTAAAAACTAAAAGTCGCGCTGGCACGGTTTCTCAATATCAATTATTGTCTGTCAATAAGGTCGATCGCTCTGAACGCATCAACAGCCAAATATTGAATGAAGCTAGCTCTCGGACCTCCCGCCTTTTTATACCCTACCGCCGCCGCGACCCGTGTCGAGCGCGGCAACCGTTACACAAAAATAATCCTTATAGCATGATTCAGTATTCACGTGCGACGGCGCGATGGCTTATTTCATGTATAAGTTTGGTGTTTCTATACCGATTTCTATGATTCTTTTTTTATTGAATAGGTAATAATGATAACTTTTTTAAATTAGGGATGAATGAGAGTGTTATAAACGTAAGAGTAAACAAATATAATCAGAATGCTCCGAACTGCTAAGCTATCAGGAGTTACACGTGTTATTGTGAGTCAACCATAAAAGATAGACATATGTTGTTGCGGGATATTTTTTAGTCAATTTTATGTAAAATATTTCTGTCATACATAATTTCTATGTAACTTTAACCATTAAGGCTGCACACGCGACGGAAGCTTAAAAAATGGAGTAACTTCTCCCGTTTTCCCAACATTTCCCTTCACTACTCTGCTCCTATTGATAGTAGCGTGATGAAAAGTACCCTATAACCTGCCCAGGAGTATGAAGTATAATTGTACCAAGTTTCGTTAAAATCCGTCCAGTAGTTTTTGTTTCTATAAGGAACATACAGACAGACAGACAGACAGACAGACAGACAGACAGACAGACAGACAGACAAAAATTTTACTGATTGCATTTTTGGCATCAGTATCGATCACTAATCACCCCCTGATAGTTATTTTGAAAATATATTTCATGTACAGAATTGACCTCTCTACAGATTTATTATAAGTATAGATTATTATTTTTCTGTCATGTCAAGTCTGTCAAAAAATTGTTGAGAAAATATAATGCATGAGAAACCAAAACACGTTTTATTGAAAAATAACAAAATTTATTCTGAAGAGAAAATTTAAAATCACTACGATGATCAGATCAAACAGTAAGTAAATACAATAATTCTTTATTTTCGCAACGCGCCTCAAAAATGGTTACGTTCTGTTAGTAGATACGTAATTGTTTTATTTTTAGTGTTGTTACAATTTAATCGTTACGTTAATGGATCATAATGATTAATCGATATGTGAAGAGTACAAATTGTAATCACAGCATGGGTCACCAGAAAGTTAAACGGTCACTAGGAATCGTTAATTATTTGCTGTTCGCTTAAGACAATTGTGACAACTGTATTAAATGTGAGTTTATGAAATTTATTTCTTAAGTGAAGATGTTATTATAGATAAAAATACGATTATATTATGATTTAATCAAAACTTAACTTTTGTAATAATATTTGAAGTTTGTAGACGTCAATAAACTTCTCATTTGCAATCAATTTAGTACTCATGGCTCTCAAATAAGTTAAATTGTACTTCTTCTTAAGGTGACCAGAAAGTAATATAGAACAGTAAACAGTCGTGTATCCTATTCACAAAAACAGATTTATTAAAGTCACACATAAATTATCTTTAAAGCGATTATCGATGTTTAGATTGTAAAATCATTTGGTACTTGAATCGATTTATTCTCACTAAAGAATGAACTGTTATCTATAGCCGACCATCGATCTACAACACTACCAGCTGCCGAACCGCAAAACCGCGACCGCTAGTGTGAACACCTCGACCGTTTTGCGGTTGATCGGCGGTCGATTTGCGGTAGCCGCCGGGCGGATCAACCGCTAGTGTGAACGAAAATAAACGCTAGTATGAACAGGCGCTTAATTAACTTCAATATAATAAAACGTAAAGAAAAACATTTATTTATTTATAGTGGTACGGAACCCTACGTGCGAGAGTCCGACTCGCACTTGGCCGGTTTTTTCATTTAATTAACTTCAATATAATAAAACGTAAAGAAAAACATTTATTTATTTATAGTGGTACGGAACCCTACGTGCGAGAGTCCGACTCGCACTTGGCCGGTTTTTTTAAGTTATGACAAGCGCTGGGTTTGTTCCATTGTGCCTGTCGACCTAACTTTTGGACCTCACGACCGCTTACCAACAGGTGGAGTGAGGTCATCCTGAAAACTCTTCTTATAAAAAAATAAATATATATTACACTATCAATTCCTTCCATGTCACTCGTAATTCCTATCAGACCGATGGTGTCAAAAATAAATCAAAGCACAGTTGTCGCGAGCGTCCCATAAGCCGTAAGTTATGCGACTATCGCGTGCGTCTGAAACGTTAGATTTATGTCGCGACCGGCGAGTAATTTGATGGAGGGCTAATCATATTCATTAGGGATTCAGTTTAGGGAACTCGAGGAGAGTTAAGGGAGCGGTCTATCATCATTTTGCTCCAAGCCAACCTCACCTGCCCGTGGTGCATCCTGCTGAATAACAAACGAGGCGCTGGCAACCGACTGATGGCGGTATAACCATCACAATTGAAGGCGTAGCTAAATACCACAGACCGATGACGAGCAGCAGCGTCACTGGAGCGAGAAGCTACGCCCTGCGATCGCCAACCCGCCCAGCGTGGCGATTATGGATATATCCTCCAGATGTTTGCCCTAAGTGGCGAACAACTGGAGAGGCCTATGTCCAGCAGTGGACTGCAATAGGCTGATGATGATGATGATGATCATGAGGAGAGTTGAGGTATGCACTTCCCGTTGGTAGCGTTACGCGTGTCCGATTGATAAATAAATAACTGCTTCTCTTATCAATGGGACTCCAAATTAAGAAGAAACCGTCAAGAACTTAGCGATTTGGACACCGATAGCTTTTTCTGTACTTACTTATACTTTTTTATTTTATTTATAGTAGCTCGACATAATTACTTCCCTACGCCTGATGGAAAGCGAAAGAGAAGCTCAAGTCGCTGTGACAACTGGCAAGTAACTTGTTAGTTACCTGTCAGTTGCCACTGCTATGCCGGCCCAACCCTAACCCCCCACGAGCTCCGGAAACCCTACTCATCGTCATAATAAATCTGTAGAGAGGCCAATTTTGTACATGAAATACATGTTCAAAATAACTTTTATAAAGTCTTAGACTTAGGCTACTCTTTCGCTTTAATATTGAAGGACAACGGTAGTGAATATTCAGTACTATTTCACATTATAGACCATACATATTCTGCTTTCGCTTTGAGCCAATAAAAACACAATGGTCACTTTACCTTTCAACAACATCCACATTCATATCGTCCGATTCATTTCACGCTTCAACCTACACATCACTACCGATCCCGATAACCGATGAGTTGCCGGGAATAGGCCGGCTGTTGCGGAAAGCAACAAAAAGAACAATACCGGCACTGATTACGGGAGAATTGCCGGTTCGATGCCGTCGCGGGGCCAATCGGCAACGACGCTCGGTTGCCTTGCAAATAGATGGTTTGATGTTGAGAGGGGGCGTTTGCGCGATATGAAAGCCTTTTCGACTACGAGTTTCTTAAATTAAGGTAATACTAATATTTACAAATCTACAGGGCCGTGGTAGCCTAGTGGCAAGATCGTCGCTTCACACACGTGAGGTCGTTGGTACGAATCCGCTCGGGGCATGCACCTTTGGATTTTCTAAAATCTATGTGCGGAATTATACCACTAGTTTAGCGGTGAAGGAATCGTGAGGAAACCTGCACATCCAGTTTAATTCTGAGGGTTACAAAGGTCAGATGGCAGTCGCTTCAATGTAATAACCAGACTCGCTAAATCTAGGATCATGGTCAAAGCGGACCCTGGGCCTAAGGCACAAACCGGGACAACGCTAAGAAGATGATGACTAGTATTTACAAATCATCGTTAGCCCGAAAACCTCTACTGCTGGACATAGGCCTCTCATCATCATCAGCCTATCGCAGTCTACTGCTGAACATAAGCTTCTCCAGTCGTTCGCCACTTTGGGCTGGAAGTTTTACCCATAATCGCTACGCTGGGCAGGCGCCCACGCGTTGTTGTTGTTGATGGGGCCTGGGATTTTTAAAATGTTTATTTGGATTGTCGATCTTAAGTGATTATCTTCATTCTTATAATCAGGTAAAGTTTGTAAGTTGTCTCTAAGACTGCTGAAGCAATTAATTTGGACTTTAACTTACCATTATAATATCGGTACTAAGAATAGCAACCACTGCTCAGTGCAGGCTGTTTGCAAGGAAATATTGATATTGAACCGATTGTTGCTAACAATAAAGCTTAATTTTATACTTCGTGGAGAAACGTTTCTAACAATGAAGAATATGGAGAACGAACTATCTACGAATTGTAGTACAGTTCGATTTGAGCACACTTTTATTTAACTAGCTGACCCGTAGAACTTAGAACCAAGAAATGCAACTGGGCCACACAGGATCATCTAGTCCCAAACTAAGCCGAAGCTTGTACTATAGGTACCTTTGAGGACTAGTTTGGTACAGTGGTGAAAGCTGACTCTGACGCAGAGGTCGTGAGTTCGATTCCCGCATAGTAGAAAACATGTCTATTTGTCTATAATATGTATGTATTTTTTTTAATATCCCAAAAAGCTACTTACAGCTTAAGCACTTGTGTTATGGGTATCATAACAACGAAGGTACCAGACACGGAACAAACACAACTATTCATCACACACACGAATGTTTGTCCCGTGTGGGAATCGAACCCACGACCCTTGGCTCAGAAGGCAGGGGTCACCAATTGAGCCACCGAGCCAGTCAAAATTTTTAATTTATTTGCTATAAAAAGGTATCTTAACAAGCCAGCACCTATAAAGTGATAACCGCCGCCCATGTACATTTGAAACATCAGGAGTTACAGCTGCGCTACCGGCCTTTAAGAAAGAGGTACGCTCTTTTCTTGAAGATTTGAAAGTCGTATCGGTCCGGAAACACCACTGGCAACAAAGTTGTTGGTAGAAAAATAATATTACGTTATTATTATCGGTTTTCTACTAAGTACCTACCTACATACTGTTCGTGCCTACAAATGTTTGTAACATTGATCGAACCCGTCACTATAAAGGATGCATTTCACCACCACTAACCAAACTGGGCGTCAAAGGAAAACAATTTTCAGACCTTCGGAAATGATTTCCATTTCGCTTCCCCATTGATGCTTCCAGTTAATGACTAATGGTCGTTGACCCTTGTCGATCGATCGGGCCGATTAGAGTAAGGTCACCACGATGAAGTAATAAAGTTGATTGGAACGGTTTGAACTGGAAGGTGTGTTTACATGCGTGTAGTATGTTTAGAGAGGAAGGGCATAGCGAATCTTCGCTCGAATTGAGCCGCCCGTCCGAGGAAGGACATCCACCCTATAGAATACCGCAGTCAAATGACCTCTGGGTCGTGTTTCTGCCGGTGAGTAGGGTTTCCGGAGCTCGTGGGGGTTAGGGTTGGGCCGGCATGGCGGTGGCAACTGACAGGTAACTGACCAGTTACTTGCCCGTTGTCACAGCGACTTGGGCTTTTCTTTCGCTTTCCATCAGGCTTAGAGAAGCCATTATGTCGAGCCACTATAAAAAAAAAAATAATTAAAGATTGTAAGATGTAAGGAGGGATGTAAGGGAGCGACCTATCATTCATCTTTTCGCTCCAAGCCAACCGAATAACAAACGAGGCGCTTGCAACCGACTGGTGGCCCTATAACCATCACACTGAAAGAAATTGTTTTGTTTCAAACAAACTTTTTGGCACACTAGCTTATTGCTAGTTTCTGATTTGTCCAATGGTAGAGAATGCCTATGTGGCATTAAGTCCGCCTTTTGACCACTTTTTTACTGTGCAATAAAGATTAAAGAAATAAAGAAGCCTCTTATGTCCAGCAGTGGACGTTTGAATCATGAATAGATTTTACCACTAAAACAGTCTGGAACACCATCGTGAAGTCGCCTGTCTGTCGGTATCCTATCGGTTGCATTTTGGAGAGTATGCGACGGAATTATTTAATTTGATTCCTCCTGCCCCTTTTTATCATCGCTGTTTATTTATTTATTTAATCTTTATTGCACAATATAAAAAATAAAGTACAAAAGGCGAGAGTGAATCGTTTTTGCTGGGTAAGCGCGTTCCATCGTAGACTACGATAACGCTTACCATCAGGCAAATCGCAGTTAAGCGCAAACTCTTTTTGAGTAAAAAAAAATAATCCAAGACATGCCACGCTGGGCCACACATCATCATCTAGCCCCAAACTAAGCTGAAGCGGTGACGGCAAAGAATACCAATCACAGCCCCATTTCTTCCCGTGGGTGTCGTAAGAGTCGACTAAGGGACTTCTAGAGATTTCAATTTCTCTGCCGGTGGTAGGGTCCTGCCTGGCCTGGCTAGCGACCTGCCTGGCTAGCGACCACCGTACACTCGGCAAAACACTCGTGAAGTAGCTTCGGAGAGACCTATGTCCGGCAGTGGACTTCGATAGGCTGATGATTTTAAACATCCAACGGATAACGCTAACATTAAATTAACTGCATATTAATCAGCTTTTAAAAATATACGGTGAATACTATTCGAACTTATTCACCTTCCCGTTTAGTAATGGCTAACAACGCATCGCGACGCCAACGTTTACAGCCGGAAAGGGCATAAAATGGAAAACAGCCATTAGGGCGGCTAAAGACTTGTAGAGTGTCGTGCGTGACATACGGTCCGCACGACATGTTGCAGCCTATTGGGGACAATACACGGCAAAAGGTTCGGTCACGGCCAGGGCTTGGAATACCGGTAAAATATGGTAACGTTACTTTGCCTGGCCGAGGTATCGATACTTTTTTAAGTAGCGATACCTAAAGTAGCGATAATTTATAACGTTATAAGTTGCCGCTACCTTAATGATGGTATCGGTAAAAGTATCGGTAAACGTTTAAACGTTACTAACTTAATTTTGGATTAAATTCATCCTCTGTCTATCGCTCCCACCCAACATGGTCCCATGCGTCTCGTGTCGCGAAGTTGCCGCTCTGCTATAGGTAACGGTGCGGAGCGGCAACGCAGCAAAGTAGCGCAATAAGTATCGTTAATTTTACCGGTAACTAAAGCAGATATCGATACTTTTAACCCTAGATAGCTAACGTTCCGGTGTACCCCGTTTAAGCTAACCATCCGTCGAAATGACGGTCATTTTTAAATAATTTTTTTTCGCGTCAATATTTATGTAAGGGTATTATTTGTGTGAAATTAAATTAAAATGCTTTGTTATAAATTGAAAAATATTATTTTTTATATAAATTTTACTTAAGTTGGTACTATAACTTAAATGCTAGTGAGATCTTAAAAAAATAAGGAATTTTTGCTACCGTCAACTTTGACATAGAAAAACAACTAGTATTTTTTAAATTATTTAACTTTTTGGCTTTTGTGTCACTTAAAGGCATTATAAACTATTATAAAAACAACAAAATAATTATATTTCGTCGGCGCATATAACAAAAAAATACAATTTTATGTTCACCACATATCGCTACCTTACAATTTGCAAAAAACACATTTGTCATGAGCTTTTTCTAGTAATGGCACTTCTTGCACGTCTTCTTTTTGCGGCTTTCTCTACCAAAAGATGTCAAAGGTTCTTTTCCATGTTCTGGTCTTTGAAGTGGAGCATTATCTGGCGGACCTGATGCCTGTTGGCCTTGACTAGTAGCCGGTTGCGTAAAAAGAACATTCCAGATTTTAACCTTGTCTTGCATCGTGGTTTTAGTCAATCTTCTGCACTTATTATACCTCTACCTGAACGTGTAGGTCCCCTCAAAGAACGCACTTGATATTAGAAGTAGAAGTTCTGGTTGATTCCCTTTAGTGGTAGCCCAAACATGTCGGTTTTTACCTGAGACAGTTGAATGGTACTGATGGTACGGTTTCAGGAGTCACAGTTCTGGAGTTTGATTCAGGAACTTGTTGTAGGGATGGAGGCAGATCTTGATTACACCACATTATTTTTTTCGGAATCGGAGGGTTCGTAATTTTCGTCACTATGAAGATTGTCATTCTCGAATATATCTTCGGTCTCACTGGCAGAAACATCGTCCAAGTCATCACTAAACTCCTGGTTTATAAGATTAGATATATCATCTTCAATTAACACTGAAATTGTACAAATTTTCAACAAAAACAATCCTACATCACTAATAAATGCCCTATGAAGCAAACAAACCAATGTTAAGTAAAGCTAACCATCCGTCGAAACGACGGGCAAATCTTAAATAAATAAATAAAAAATAAAATAGTTTATTTCAGCAAATAGATTCACTAGTAATACTTTTGCACGTCAAACTTTTTTCCTACCAGCACTTCGACGTGTAGCCTGCTGAGAAGAAGTGCCGCAACAAACTCAACAGTTAGCCTTTTTTAAAATATATAATACAATACAATAATATCGTTTTAAAAGCGCAAGCGAGCAGACTATCATGTCCATGTAATATTGTCATCCATATAATCTTGTACTTTATAATAACCTTTTGACATTAAAATGGACTTAATGCGAGATTTAAATCTATGTATAGGTAGATCAACAATATTTTGCGGTATTTTGTTAAACATTTTTACACTTTGTCCTATGAATGAGTTACCAGTTTTACGAAGCCTGAGATTGGAAACAGCAAGTTTGCTCTTAATTCTAGTGTTGAACTGATGAAGATCTGAGTTTTTACTATATAAATGTATATTCTTACGTACAACCATAATGCAGTCAAATATGTACTGTGATGCCACAGTTAGGATGTTAATTTCTTTAAATAATTCTCTAAGTGATTCGCGAGATTTAAGTCCATATATAGAACGGATCGCCCTCTTCTGTAATACAAAAATAGTTTGTATGTCAGAAGCTGATCCCCATAGGAGCAAACCATATGACATAACACTATGGAAGTAACTAAAATAAACAAGTCTCGCCGTTTCAATATCAGTGAGTTGCCTAATTTTTTTAACTGCATATGCAGCTGAACTGAGTCTTCCTGCCAGGGCTTCTATATGAGGAGCCCACTGTAACTTGGAATCCACAGTAATCCCTAAAAAGGTCGTAGACTCAACAAGCTCAATGTGTTCACCATTCATAATTATATTAGTATTTACTTGCCTCACATTAGGCATCGTGAATTTAATACATTTTGTTTTATTAGAATTTAAAAGTAAATTATTTGTGTTAAACCAATGCAATACCTGCGAGAGAGCATTATTTACTTCGTCAGATACTTGCTTATGTCTGTCAGTTTTAAAAATTAGAGAAGTGTCATCCGCAAACAATACCGTCTCACATAAGCCTTCAGCAAAATAAGGAAGGTCATTTATATATATTAAAAACAGCAATGGTCCCAATATAGAGCCCTGGGGCACTCCCATACGTAGTAAGGCGCCAGAAGAATCAATTCCGTTAATAACAACTTTTTGAATTCTGTCAGTTAGATAGGAATCTAACAAACTTAAAGCAACATTCGAGACGCCATAATGCCGCAACTTCAGAAGTAAGATTTCATGATTAACGCAATCGAATGCCTTAGATAAATCACAGAAAACACCCACTGCATCCTGCTTATTTTCCCAAGCACCAAATATATGTTTCATCAGCGCCACTCCTGCATCAGTAGTGGACTTACCTTTTGTAAAACCAAATTGCTTTTTATGCAATAACTCATTTTCCTTAAAGTGAAATACTAATTGGTTAAAAATTATTTTTTCAAAGATCTTACTAAGCGCTGGTAAAACAGAAATAGGTCTAAAATTGGATGGGTCACTTCTTTCACCAGACTTAAATAAAGGAACAATCTTACTGTATTTCATCAAATTTGGAAACTGACCTATATCTACACACTCATTAAATATGATTGCTAAATGTGAGGCAATGGTGGGTATAATGGTTCTTAATACCACTACTGAAATTCCCCACAAATCCTCTGTCTTTTTTAAGTTAAGTTCGTTAAAAGTTTCTAAAATCGTTATATAATCAATATGGCTAAATTTAAAATTGTTGAAACATTCATCCACATTTGCTTTGAGAAGAGATTCAGCTGCAAGCGGACAAGAATTTATTTTACTTGTTGTTATTAAAGGTGTATTGGAAAAATAAGTTTCAAATGCTGCGGCTACCTCTGCGTCAGAACTAAGACAATTGTCACCTATTTTAAGAGAGATCTTGTGATTATGTGATCGAGTTTTACAAGTCTCTTTATTGATTATTTTCCAGGTGGCTTTAACTTTATCCTTTGAATTTTTAATTTTTTCTTTAAGATAATTTGCCTTCGCCATTATACAAACTTTCTTAAAAAGTTTCGAATATTTTCTAACATGTTCTATAATATTCTCATTTTTTGAAGTGGTTTTAAGTTCATAGAGTTCGAATAACTTTCTTCTACTGTTATAAATTCCTGGAGTAGCCCAATCACTAAATTTTGTTTTAGTGTTGTCTACCTTAACCTCTTTCTTAGTAAACACTGTATTAAATTCATTTTTAATTGTGTCAAATAGCTTTGCATACATTTGATCAATATCCCTATTATTCTCAGTGTAAGATATTTGAGAGATTTTATAATCTATGTCTTTTTTATATCTCTCAATGCGATTTACAGTGATAGGTCGATATACGAAGTTAACTGACTTACGGTCATGATGGCGCTCAAATACTGCCATTTGGCCACTGTGGTCCGAATTTATAAAGTTTATTATTGATTTATTGATTGGTTTGGAGTTACAAAAAATATTATCAAGACAAGTAGCTGATGTGGGTGTTATTCGAGTAGGTTCATCAAAGAGCTGAAAAAGATCATAAGATTTAAATAAATTTAGGAACCTGACTGAAGTCTGTGAATTATCTAAAATATTTATATTAAAGTCCCCACATACAACTACTTTTTTATAACCTTTACATACTTTATTTAAGCCCTCCTCCATAGTAGATTCAAATAAATTGAAATCACCAGAAGGGGGCCTATACACACAGACAATGATGTACTGCTCAAGCTCTGCACAGGATAGCTCAATGGTTCGCTCAATGGAGAGTGATGATACATCTTTACGGTCTTTTGACTTTAGACTATTTTCAACTAATATCAGTGACCCACCCCTAATCGCAGCACTCCTAGTGAACGAACTAATGACCTTGTAATTATCAATACTAATTAACAACTCAAATTGTCTTAACCAATGTTCGGTCATACATACAACATGTATATTTTTTTCATTTAAATATAATTCTAATTCAAGTTCTTTGCCAGGAAAGCCTTGTATATTTTGATGAATAATATTTAACTGGTCGGACTTTCCCTTTGTTGACATAATTACATTGCTAGAGTTATCCTCTATTGTCTTGTGGTATAATTTAAATTACATGAAGTAATTTTCAAGTTCTCAATGTCATTTTTCTGCTCAATAAAAGCAAGTTGAGTAGCCAAGTTCTTGGCTGAACACTTAATAAAATATGATAGCGATATTGCTATTTGTCTTTTATATGTATTAGATAAATAAAATATATTATCTTTTGTCAAATACAATTTTTTCGATATGTTAAATGTCATAGAGTTACAGTCAATTACATGGAATTTATAATTATTACATGTCAATTTATTCATTAATAAATTAATTTTATATCTATTTTCATTTTCTGTCTGTGGCAAACACTCACTGAAGGGCAGTGTAAACATAACAATATTTTGAACCTTCAATGAATTTAAAAATTCAAAACATCTCATAAATTCTGTTCTATTTATATTTTCTCTATTGGATGTCATAATTATAAGTGTGGTGTTTTGATCAAAATTGTACATACTTATTTGTTTTATAATTAATCTCAGCGGTAGGTTTGGGAAACAGTGATTCAAAACCGGCTGTCCCATGTAGGTACTTAATAAGAGGCCCATATTTTTACCAAATTCATCACTAAACATAACAATTTTATTTACATTTTGGTGGGTGGGCAAGGAACCGTTGTTTGTAGTTGCACTGGATGGAGGCGTTCGGTCATTACAAACTGAGAGTGACAAGTCACACACTGACCGAGAACCATCATAATTACATTCACTATTGTGGGTATTACACCCTGTTGATGAACTATCCAAAAGGCTCTTCAAAGCCAGTATGTGTTCCTTATTCTCTTTCTTGGAACTTAGGTATTTATTAGTCATAATTTCTAAGGATTTTTTCAATGCAAATATTTCAGATTCGAATTGTTTTATACTATTTTCATAGGATGATAATAAAACTTACCTATGCGATACAAGCACCACTGCAGAGAACTCGACAGCAACTATGTTGGCTAGCTGAGACAAAACGCTCGGACGCACCGTTAAAAAAAAACAGCGATATTTTTATTTGTTGCCCGTCGAATCGACGGAGGTTAGCTATCTAGGGTTAACGTTATATTGCAGTATCGATACCTGAAACTTGACGTTAAGTTTGCGTTCCTGTAAAAATTACCGTTATAATTTACCGTTAAAATTTAGTATCGCTACCGACTTACCGGTAATTATTTTACCGGTAAAATAGTAACATTATGAATTAACGTTACTTACCGCTACTTATAATGTTAAATTGGTAACGTTACCAAGCCCTGGTCACGGCAAAAGGTATACCTTGTCCGAGTTTTCAATATGGAAAAACAGACAGTTATTCTTTTCCAAAGATATTTTAATGAATCTTTTTAGTAACATATAATCTTCCGATGTTCCGGGGATGTAAGGGAGCGACCTATCACTTTTTCGCTCCAAGCCATCCTCATATGCCCGTGGTGCATCCTGCCGAACAATAAACGAAGCTCTGGCCAACGACTGGTGGCGGTATAACCATTACAATTGAAGGCGTAGCTAATTACCACAGGCCGATGACGGGCAGCAGCGTCACCGGAGCAAGAAGCTACGCCCTGCGATCGTCAACCCGATGTTCGCCCTAAATAGCGAACAACTGGAGAGGCCTATGTTTAGCAGTGGACTGCAATAGGCTGATGATGATGATGATAATCTTCCGATGTTCAAGTTGAGAGGGAACCGGTTTTTGATGGGTGAGCGCGCTCCATCGTAGACCGCGATATCGCTTACCATCAGGTGACTTGCAGTCAAGCGCAAACCCATATTGCATTAAAAAAACATACATAGCTCGTAACATATAGGGATTTAGTTTTACAGCCGATGCTGTGTTCTCTTTGTACACTCACTCGTCACTGAGGACACTCACAATTTCTGCTCTCTGCATAACCCAAAGGTTGACTGGTAGGGAATGCTCCTAGCATTTAGTTCGCTTTTTGTACCATTTTGTACAAAAAAGTTTAAATAAATAAATAAGCGCAAATTTTTTTTCTGTTCGAAATGAGTTTGCATTTGACTGCGAATCAGGATTGACAGCAAAAACTGGTTCACTCTTGCCTTGAACATGGAAAGATTATATCTCTTAGGAAACAAGATGCTCCACAAAGAATTACATAGTTGAGCCGTACGTGCTATGAACTTGTACTATAATAACACTGCTTATTCGCAGTATTCCTGATCCTCGTGAAAAAAAGAGGCAGGGAGAACGAAATTAAACAATTCCGACGCACCAAATCCAAAATCTAACCAATAGACTACCGCCATACTTTAAAATGGTGTTGTAGACTTTACAGTCTCGCGTCGCAAAGTACGGGTAAGACCGAGAGCTGCAGCTAGTAATAAAAAAAATCGAAAAAACCTCGCAGCAGAATTGCTGCTGAAAATTCAAACTTAGTTAGTAGACGAATCTCTCCATTAATAGACTATCGGAAGTCAGTAGCAGCCAGGGACTCCTTTCGTTTACTTGCAAAAACTGCATTTAAATATTCATGTCAAACTTGCGATGGAAGCGGGCTTCGGTTTTCGCTCTGCAATATTATTCGGTACGGAGCAAAAGGGAATGGAAAAATCAGAGCCTGTTTTAACGCAAATAAACTGATAATTAATATACAGTTAATTTAATGCCGTGTCAGCGTTATCCGTTGGATGATCAACATCATCAGTCTTTCGCAGTCCACTGCTGGATATAGGTCTCTCCGAAGCTACTTCACGAGTGTTTTGCCGAGTGTACGGTGGTCGCCAGCCAGGCGGGTAGACCCTACCACCGGGAAAGGAATTGAAATCTCTAGAAGTCCCTTAGTCGACTCTTACGACACCCACAGGAAGAAATGGGGCTGTGATTAGTATTCTTTGCCTAATTGACGATGTGTGGCCCAGCGTGGCATGTCTTGGATTTTTTTAAATTCAAAATGAGTTTGCGCTTGACTGCGATTCGCCTGGTAGTAAGCGATATCATAGTCTACGATAGAACGCGCTTACCCAGCAAAAACCGGTTTACTCTCGCCTTGATCATCGGAATATTGTAATTATTTATTGTATATATCACCGGAATCCGCGGTGCAAAGCCGCGGGCTGCAGCTTTTTTATTATCTTTGTTTTTTTATTATTTATTAACATTTGTGTTCATGAACATGCCTGTTTGTATTGGTCTGGGTGTTTGTATGTATAATATGTATTTATTTACAAAAAAAAAGTATCTAAGTAAGTTTATCAGTTGTCTCCATGTACAAGCTTCGGTTTAGTTTGGGGCTAGATGGCGATGTGTGGCCCAGCGTGGCATGTCTTGGGTTATTTATTATTTTTAAAAATCATAACTGGACTGACATAGTTGGTTTCCTAAATCGAACTCTAGCCGAGTTCGCTTCAACAACAAATAGATAGACGTCTACCGCCGTTCGCGACTAATCGTTTCGAGCGTTTATCTCGGCCGGTTGACCTGAATACGGAATCGCGTTAGCTCGGAGCGGTCTCGTGGACTGCGCTGACGAGCGGTATTGATGGCTTCGGAACAGTGTGCATTTAGTATGGGCTGTCCTGGTGGTTGGAATAGAAATGTTACTGCTGTATAAAAAATGGCATTGAAAAGAGTAACTGACGAGTTTCTTGTCGGTTTTTCTTGATAGAAGCTGCATTCCGAACCCGGTAGTTTAATTCATTTTAATTTACAAACTCGTATTCGATATTGACGATTTATAAGTCTTAAGCCTACTTACATGAATATGGAATTTTTTGATTTTGATAAAGAATTATGGTTTAGCCGATCATCTTTAGTAAGAAGTTAGTTTATTTCTTGCTTTGAAAAAACTTTATGACCACTTCTGTTTGTTGGGAGATAAATACCTTCCGCTTATACGAGTAGGTTTCTATCGATGACAAGCATATCAGTTCCTAGTCATATTAAACATAGTTGATAAAAATAACTGCACAAAAACGGCTCTAAATAGGTATGTAGGTGTATGTTGTTAAAAGCCTAGAGTACCTATATTCACCCACCTCTGAAAATAATTTACCAAACCGAATATTCCTAAATTCCTTGAGATTGATCAAACAGCTATATAGATTACCAAAAATCTGTAATTCAAATTCGCCTCCGCAAATCCTAAGTATATTTTGAAACGGCTTTTGTTTTCATAACAAATAAAACCGATGCTGAAATAGCAGAGTAAATACTAAAACGTTTCAACACTGGTTTCATGTAAATAGTTCTCAAGGTTTATTAGATATCCTCTTGTTCTGTGTCAACAGTACTTTATTAGTCATTAATAGCACAGTTGTTAATAGTGATCTTAGCATCTTATATAGTGGTCAGGGATTCAAATCCCACCCTGGAGAAAAATTAGATAGCAACTATCTGTGTTTGCCCAACAAATGTATACCTACTACATACATGTGTATATCTCAAATCCATTGAGCACTTATGAAATGAGTTTGTATAAAGAGTTTGGCTCAGAAATATAGCCCCAACGAAGGTAGATGAGTTGACAACCTTTTGCCCAATGTCTTTTATTGTACTTATACTACCTGATCTTTTAGATGTACATACTACTATTTTCTTGCTATAAAACCTGTACATAACGGCAAATAAAAAAGCAATCAACATCCTACATTCCCAAGTTTTCTATGTCACAAAGAAGCTCTCCACATATAATAAACAAAAAAGCCCAACTGCAAATCACATTAACACGATGTTTGAATCCAATTCCGCCTGTCAAGATCTCCTATTAGGTATTTGGTATCGGTCCGAATCGCCACTGAGTGGGCTGGCTCGGGGCCATCTTAATTGAATCTGCTGCTAAATAGGCTGGCAATTTGCGTAAGTGCATCGGGCTACGGTCACAGAAATTAAATGCCAGAATGTCTAAACTCCAACGGGAAGGGAGCCTGATTGGAAGTTTTTCGTTATTTTAATGAGGACGATTAAAAACTTTTATAGCACATTTTTTTTACTGCCAAGCATTAAATCGCAATTTTTGAGATACAAGGATCAGTCTCTAAGGAGACTAGTCAAATACTCAAAAGATAATGTTCACCTTCAGTTCAACTTAGTCCACCGCTGAACGTATGATTCTCTAAAGATAGAGATGTGGTTAGCTTTCAAATAATTCAGAATAGATAGGTAGGTATTTGAAATCATATTTAGATTTGAATTATCACCCATCATCATAATCAGCCTATATGAGTCCACTGCTGGACATAGGCCTCTCCCAATGTTCACCACTTTAGTCGATCTTGGGCTTCTCACATCCGGCACTTACTATCTATCCAGCACAAATCGTCACTCCACCTGGCTTGAGCCCTTGAGGGCGTCATACAGTACGTTTACCTACACTACAAGACCATCTCAATATTTTCTTTAATTTCTTGTAATCTAAGAATATCTTAATTAAACTGGGCTTGTATCTAAAACTGTATAACAGTTCCATTAAAACAAACCACCTATAAATGTAACACCACACATGTCCGTTTTACACAGTTTTAGTGAAATTCTGTACAAAATCTACAAAAGCCTATCCCCAATTAAGTTAAAACATTTGAAAAGCAG
Source organism: Conogethes punctiferalis (assembly GCA_031163375.1). Classification (NCBI taxonomy): domain Eukaryota; kingdom Metazoa; phylum Arthropoda; class Insecta; order Lepidoptera; family Crambidae; genus Conogethes; species Conogethes punctiferalis. Next base: position 18,055,127 of record CM062078.1, read on the forward strand.
ATTTGCCCGAAGCCGAGGGGCGTTTTAGTGCCATTAGGAATATAAACAATTAGCTTTACGCACCATATGAAGTAAAAGCCCTAGGTTTATACCCTGGGGCACCGTCAAATTAACACTTATTGTAGTACGCAGAAGGATGTGTGAGTAGTAAAATGTTTCATAGCTTGTTGAAGTACTTGTAGGAGCAAAATAAGCGCTTGTACAAGAAACTTAGATGCGATCTGACGCGAATTCGCAACGGTTCGGGAAGGGTTTCTGTATCTTTTCAGGAAATTCCCGGCAAACTGCCTGGTTTCTGGATTAGCTGGGCTGGCGGGAGTGATACCATCAGGATAGTATCGTGTAGCCCAACTCACAAACGCAGGCGCTCAGTCGTTGAATTGTGGAAGTTGGTCTGTTCTAACCAATGGTTTTTGCATCATCATCAACATCAGCCCATTGTAAGTCCACGCAGGCATTGATATCGCATAAAATAACCCAAGATATGCCACGCTGGGCCACACAGCGCCATCTAGCCCCAAACTAAGCCGAAACTTGTACTATGGGTACTAGACAACTGATAAATTTACTTAGATACATTTTTTTTGTAAATAAACACATATTATACATAGAAAACACCCAGACCAATACAAACAGACATGTTCATGCACACAAATGTTTGTAATGTGTGGGGATCGAACCCACGACCCTTGGCTCAGAAGGTCACTACAAATTGAGCCATCGAGCCAGACAAAATAAAAAGCAATTGGTATTGCAATTTCCTGGGTTGCGGAATGCGCGTTCTAAATCAATCCTTAATACTTTGCAATGCGTTGTGGAAGCTTGTGAGTTTTTGCGATGAGACGCCAGCGCAGCGTACTTATGTGTGTACAGGCCCTTAAATACATAAAAACGAAATGTATTTCATATGAGGTATAAATTGGAAAGAGAGTACTCAAAAAGCTGTATTGTTTTCAATCAATGTTTGTTTTTGATTCCACTTTTAACATTTTCCGATCCTTTTTTCTGATAAAAGAGCAAGAGCCTTTAAATTATTGTATAGGTATATTTGCTTATTAGTTATTTACATCGACGTTAAGCCTTAAAGGCCTTTGATAAATAAATTCCTGAAGCAACTGTTTTCATTTTATTTATCAAAACGTACAGTTAATGTAAGGGAGCGGCCTATCATCTTTTCGCTCCAAGCCAACCTCACCTGCCCGTGGTACATCCTGCCGAATAACAAACGAGGCGCTGGCAACCGACTGGTGGCGGTATAACCATCACAATTGAAGGCGTAGCTAAATACTAAAGACCGGTGACAGGCAGCAGCGTCACCGGAGCAAGAAGCTACGCCCTGCGATCGCCAACCCGCCTGCCCAGCGTGGCGATTATGGGTATATCCTCCAGATGTTTGCTCTAAGTGGCGAACAACTGGAGAGGCCTATGTCCAGCAGTGGACTGTAATAGGCTGATGATGATGATGACATACAGTTAAACAGTAAATAAGAGTCTGTACATTCAATAATACAGATAAATTAACATAGTTTATATGTCACCCACCAACCGTCCTTCCAAACGTGTTGAACCAAATGATAATTGACAATGTGGGAGGCCTATATCCAGCAGTGGACCCCTGCAGGCTGATTATGTTCATGTCGCTAACGAAATTCGAAAGATAGTTGAAAATATTTGGCCAAACCAAATAACATTAAAACCTAAATTGTATAAAAGTCAGCTTATATAGTAACCACAATGAATAAAACATTAATTTAAGACGATCACTAAGAGCTCTTTTAATTATAAAGAGTCACTTGAGCTCGGTGAACTTAGTAAGCTAATTTATTATGGTAAAATTTGATGTAGGCTATCATCAGAACGTTTATTTAAATGGAATTGTTTACTCTTTCTGAGGTCAGGTTTTGAATAGTTTCATTAGGAAAGTTTAATTATGACATTCAAAAATGAATAATGAAAACTTTAAAAATTTGAGAAAGTGTGAAGTAAAGCTGTGTAAAATTATATTGACGAAAGAATTGTAAGCACGTTTTTTAGGGTTCCGTAGCCAAAATGGCAAAAACGGGACCCTTATAGATTCGTCATGTCTGTCTGTCTGTTCGTTCGTATGTCACAGCCAGTTTATTCCGAAACTGTAAGAGCTACATTATTGAAATTTGGTACGTAGATGTATTCTGTAAACCACATTAAGATTTTAAAATAAAATCAGAAAAAAATCCAAAATTTTTAGGATTCCCCATACCTACATAGAACCGAAAATTTTTTTTTTTTCATAAACCTATTTCTTTTTCTTTCTATTTCTTTCAGACTCGCACTTTTTTTTAGTTCTTTTTTTAGTCATTATGGGTTTGCGTTTGACTACAAATTCACCTGATGTTAAGCGATATTGAAGCAAGAAAGTACCGATTCACTCTTTTCTTAAAATCATAAAGATTGTATGTTTGTCTCGGGAAACACCGAGTTCTGAAAGGAGCTCCATAGTTTAGCCGTGAACGTACTTGTGCTCCACGGATCGGGAGTGCTAGAACTCACTCTCTTGAACAAGCCAAGTGCCACAGAAAGTGTTACTCGAAAAAAAAAGTGAATATAAATTATCTCAATGTGAATACAGTATGAAAGCAAATCAAGGGCCCGAGGCGAACTCTGGACGCTAAAGGGATAACGGGGAGATGGTGATGATAACTGAATGAAACTCGGTGTTACAAAAAAGTGCTTGATGTAAGAGGACTTGGGACTCGTTGAAAACATTCGAGGCGAAAAAGGCTCATTCTGTTTAAGTCAACAGTATTTGTAGTACGTATTTAAATAAATAAAGTGAAAATTAAAAAGTAGGTCGAGAGTTTTGGGTATTTATAGTAACATTTAACAGGCAATATAAAACATACATACCGGTAACATAGTGCTATCGTCATATATGCCACGTTTTTCGCATCGAGAACTTGCCTGCCATCCAGCCGAGAAGTGGCATAATCGACTATAGAACTCGTTTACCCCAACGGTTAACGGTTTTGCGATTTGGCCAGCCCACTGCCACATCAGCTACATCATCATCAGGCTACCGCAGTCCACTGCTGGACATAGGCCTCTCCAGCTGCTCGCCATTCAGGGCAAACAACTGGAGGATTTACCCGTAATCGCAACGCTGGGCAGGCGGGTTGCCAAACGCAGAGTTGCCCGTTGCCCGTCCTTGGCCTATGGTATTGAGCTACGCCTTCAATCGTGGTGGTTATACTGCCACCAGTCGGTTGCCAGAGTCTCGTCTATTATTCAGCAGGATGCACCACGGGCAGATGAAGGTGGCTTGGAGCGAAAAGATTATGGATCGCGCTCTTACATCCCACTTCAGCTTACTAAACCGGAATAAAGTGTATGATGCCTTAACCCATTGACTTGCCTATAACAAATCTACAATACAAAAAGATTAAAAACCCTCGTATGTAATATATCGTTGCTAGAACGCACGAACGCGGAAAACCATAAAACATCCAATAACACATATTTATCATCTCAAATCTAGTACCGGTCTTACCATTTCCGTTCGAAGCTCCCTGTACAATTCTTGGCACCTACAAGGCTACAGAAAGGTTTTAAAAATGGCGAATGTTAACTGACATCGATATATCATAAGCGCGGACAGCGGAACGGCCGGCGGGCGTTTTATTTTACTTCGGAACGAATTTATCGCCGCACACTTCCGCCGTACCGGTAGCGATACCGGTATCGCTACCGGTCGCTGTATCGGTACCGGTGTTTGGCGATGCTATCGGTAGCTAACGACTCGCTGCTTATAGAATCTTTACTTTTAACCGTGGAGCTTTCTTTTGTTAGCTGATTGAATTAGCTTTTCTGCTTGATTCTTCACCGTCTGCTGTTTGTGGAATAGAATAGACATCTTTTCATTTGCCACAAACACAGTTACAAACACATGACATTCATAAACAATACTTATCTATTAAAACTACCAACACTGTGCAAAGTATACAATGGCGACAGGCACTCAGATGTTGTCTATGAATTGGTTTTTGGGTACCTATGCGTCCGTGCGTTTGCCAAAGGGAAGGCTATTTATTCAAATTCACAATTTCTTAAACGCAATGTAACATTTCCAACATAAAAAAAACGCACACATTATAAAAAAGTAGTATTCTTCAATTATTATTGTTGAATGCTACTTTTTAATAACAATTGTAGAATATCAAACATTTCAATGAGACTTCAATTTTTTTTTTTTATAAGAAGAGCTTTCAGGATGACCTCACTCCACCTGATGGTAAGCGGTCGTGAGGTCCAAAAGTTAGGTCGACCGGCACAATAGAGCCCATTGCGCCTGTTGCCCTCACCCTAAAGGCCCACTGAGATGCCGTTTCACGCCCCGCCTAAAGAACCCAGGAGTGTAAGAAGAAGGAAACACATGAGCTGGAAGGGCATTCCATGACTTAATGGCACGGGGCAGGAACGAGGAACTAAACCTCTTGGTGCGCGCCATCATCGTCTGGATGGTATGCGGATGACAACGCTGTCCAGCACGTGTTGTTCGGGAGTGGAAAGGAGAGGGCGGAACTAGTTGGAATAACTCTTCGGAGCATTCCCCATTGTAAAGACGATAGAGAACACTTACGGCCGTATTCACAAACGTTACTATGCGACGCGCGGACGCACAGTGCCCAAAATCCTATACGTTTTTGGGTACCTGTGCGTTCCCGCGACGCATAGTAACGTTTGTGAATACGGCCGTAAGACTGGCAATGTCTCTACGTAGCTGAAGAGGTTCCAGGTTTTTGGTCACCTCTTGATCCCCAACAATACGGATAGCACGCCGCTGCAACCTATCAAGAGCCTCCAACAGGTACTTAGCAGAACCGTCCCAGAGATGAGAGCAGTACTCCATACATATGAGAGCAGTATATGTATATCCAATACCTTCCACAGTGATCATATTAAAAAATAACACACAATGAACCCCGTTCTCAAGAGGATTAGAAACAAGATTTCAGAATAAGCTCAAAGGCACTCTATCTTAAAATCTAATCCAGTAAATCTCCTATCCATATTTAACATTATATTGTACCGTAAAATTTTGTGTGTGTAAAATTAATGTGTGTAATACGTAAGGTCAACGGAGCGATATAAAGGAAGACAAATTAATTAAAGCATAATTTTGAACATCACGCCGCTTCGTGTGTGAATAAATTGACACTTTTCAGTCATTTAGACCTTCTTGTCTTGAGATTTAAGCTTGTGATTAGGGTAAAGGGTTACACATAATACTATTATTATAAAGCAGTGAATGCATATGAAAACGATAGAATGAGTTGTTGAGTGTAAAACTACGAGTATTAATGAAATTACATGCACCTTTTGGTAAGAAAAACTCTGTTCGGGGATGTAAGGGCGACCTTTTTTTCTCTGAGCCACCTTCACCCACCCGTGGTGCATCCTGCAGGATAGGCTTTGGCAACCGAATGGTGGCTGTATAAGCATCACGATTGAAGGCATAGCTATACCATAGGCCGATGATGGGCAGCAGCGTCATCGGAACGAGGAGCTGCGCTCTGCGATCGCCAACCCGCGTGCCAGGGTGGCGATTATGAGTAAAGCCTCATGGTGTTTCATCAAAGTGGCGAACAACTGGAGAATAGGCTTCTCCAGTTTTTCGCCATTTTTGTTCCAGTTGGTTGTGGTCCAACTGTGTACTACGATAGGCTGATGATGAAATTGCACTGAAATAGACAAACAAAGAAAATAAAAGGATAAAGGATTTTGAACAAATAACACACTTTTAACTTAAATAACCAAACAAACACAAAAACACCATAAAATATTCACGATAAACCAACAACGGTCTATACGCACTCACATGTACCGTGCATGTACCTAACCTTAATATTAACCTGCTTAAGTAATACGGAACCCTTTCTCGGGGGTTCTACCTTTATTTAATTCAAGTGTTGGTGATTTAGGAAATTTCCCGTCAGACAAAGGCCTTAAGGCACTTTACTGGTAGTAGTATTACGGTAAGATTTGGATGATAAAATTTCAGTACATGCCCGTATGGGAACGGGGGTTTTCGGTTCGTTAGCGACGGCGGAGTTAAGCTGCTTGTGGCTTCGTCGGGTTTTGGATGGGTGACCGCTCAGAGATATTTTTTTTTTATCAATTTTGCAGACTCAGTACTTTCTTATCACTTCTAGAGCTATATGAATATACTAGCTGCTGCCCGCGTGAATATTCGTATAAAACATAGCCTATGTGTTAATCCAATGTATAAGCTATATTACTGTGAAGTTTCTTTAAAATCTGTTCAGTAGTTTTTGCGTTAAAAAGTAACAAACATCCATCCATCTATCTATCCAAACAAACTTTCGCATTTATAATATTGGTAGGATAGGATAGGATCAATTTACTAGTTGCAGCCCGCGGCTTTGCCGTACATGAAATGATAAATCACTACATAGTATAAAACCACGTCGCTTTTGTTTTCCATCTGTCCCAATGTATGCTATCTTTATAACTACGCAACGGATTTTGATACGGTCTTTTTTAAGAGGTAGAGGGATTCAAGAGGAAGAATTATCTATGTGTATTATAGTATTGCTAGTAGTCTAATAAATCTTTATTTGTATAGGTTTAAAAAAGCAAAACACTTACAAATCGTCGAAGCTACCAACGGTTCGGAAAGCAGCATTCTACTGACAAGACCGACAAGGAACTCGTATAGTTGCGCTTTTCAAGATAGTGTTTATAATATTATCATCACATTTATATTTTTAACTGCGACCACGTCATACAGTCTAGGGCCTTCTGAGACACACAGTCTGATATATTAATGTAAAGATCCATCTAAATCCGTACAGTAGTTTCCGCCTGAATAACAAACATCCATCCATCCATACAAACTTTCGCATTAATAATATGAGTAGGATATAATGAATTTACCAGCAGCTAACGAATCCTGAACCTATTAGCGCAAGCTCAGACCACTTAGCCCGCTCAACCGAACTCATGTAGTTACCTTTTAATCTTAAACTTAACCTGGAAGCGATCGAGTGGAAAATGTTCACTTATCGAGGTTAGCACAATACATGTAGTATTCTACTCGTAGATGTAAAGCTAGGAGGAAATATGACAGAAGAATTCTCATAAAATAGAACTACTTTTAAAAACACTTAAAAATTAACCGCCTTGCAACAACGTGTCATTATTTTAAACTAGGAGGATGTAAAGGAGCGGCCTATCATCATTTCGCTCCAAACCTGCCGAATAACAAACGAGGCGCTGGCAACCGACTGGTGGCGGTACAACCATCACAATTAAAGGTGTTGCTAAATACCACGGACCGATGACATGAGCAGCGTCACAAGAGCGAGAATTTACGCCCTGCGATCGCCAACCCACCTGCCTATGCCCATCATTCGACTGCAATAGGCTGATGTTGATGGTTTTTAAAATACTTAGCACTTTATAGCAATAAATTCACCATTTGTGTCATTATAATAAACTTTTGGGTTTTAGTAAGAATTCCGCCAAAAATCTCAATCGCAAAAGATCCAATTACTACGGTTATCGATGATTAAAACAATGCACATCGACAGTTTGCAATGTTCATCGAATACAACAACACAGTTACACAACCGGAGACTAAAGCGGAGTTGACTTAAGCACGAGTTGCTTAACTACGCCCGCTAACCGCGCACTAAGCTAGCCCCAGATTTAACTAACCAAGGCCAGTCCGAGTGTAATCCCCTCGGATACACCGCGGCCTCTTGTACTAGCCCGCTGTTATAGCTCCGAATGCCAAGTGACTTTCGATCTAAGCTTTTTGCTAGTTAGCGATGAAAATTAAATTTTGGAGTTCCGCAAGGGTGAATACTGTGACCTTCCTTATTATTGTTAAACACTATTAGTTTTTGTGATCTTATTCAATAGTCTGTATTTCTTACTAGATAAGAGCTTTACGGTTTATTAAGTAAGTAAATAAACTAAAATACCTGTTTAGTTCTTATTTTGATTTATATAATTATATTTTTTTATACACATACTTTTTACCATCCGTATTTAACATCATTTACAATATCCTGCCAAGAAAGGTCTGGACAAACACTAAAGTAGTTCTCTTTTTATTTAATTATTTACGATTAAATAAACTTTGCATTGAACAGGATTTTAGTAAGGAGTTGCACAAGGGTGGATCTTGAGACCATACTTGAGTTCTTCAAACAAATTTTTAAAAACATTAATTAATGGATAGAAACCATCTAAAAGTAATTGTTCTATAGACGAAGTATAATAATAATAGAAAATTTCGACTACACTTCAACTAATAGGTATCGTATTATGTGCTCAAATTCTAAGTAGCCGAGTTATTCGCTTTATTGAAGTTCCCCCAACTCGCTGCCATTTTCATTACTGATAATGAAAATGGTTAATTAAATTACTGATAATGAAAATTGCAGGCAGTTGGGGGAAATATCTTTGTGGTAAACAGCAGTTTAGCTGCTACGAGTTTGAACTTAATGAAGGCTTGGCCCCTGTTGGTGATAAAAATATAAAAGGTGAAAATTACAAACGCCAATTTTACGATGACAACTAATTTATTTCTTTTTAAAAACAAAACAATAAGTCAGCAACAGCCCCATTAGTACACAAAGGAAACAATATTTTCATAACAAAAACTAAATGACGCTGTGTGGTCCAGCGTGGTATGTCTGGGGTTATTATTTTAAAATATTGATTCATGACGTAAAATATAGAACAAATGTAGCCACTTGTAACCCTTGTCTTTCTCTCAAAATGTATAATTTATGAATTGAATTTACAATAGCCTTTGATACTTGACACTGTGTACATAAATATAACTAGACGTATGTCATTTTTGGGGATGTAAGGGAGCGGCCTATCATCTTTTCGCTCCAAGCCAACCTCACCTGCCCGTGGTTCATCCTGCCGAATAACAAACGAGGCGCTGGCAACCGACTGGTGGCGGTATAACCATCACAATTAAAGGCGTAGCTAAATACTCAAGACCGGTGACGGGCAGCAGCGTCACCGGAGCAAGAAGCTACGCCCTGCGATCGCCAATCCGCCTGCCCAGTGTGGCGATTATGGGTATATCCTCCAGATGTTTGCTCTAAGTGGCGAACAACTGGAGAGGCATATGTCCAGTAGTGGACTGTAATAGGCTGATGATGATGATGATGTGTGTCATTTGTTATAATAACTGCTAAAGCCGCGGCCACACATTGGATTCATCTTTCTTCCACCACCAGCCATCACTAAAACCACCATCTTTGCTTCCCAAAGCCTAACACAAACATGCCACCTCATCATAATAAGTAGGATTTACTAAACTCGACGAAGCCACTGCACACAAAGCGCCGTTAGATCGCAAACTTCACCAGCACACGCGTCCGTAACAAGGCTACAATAATGAACAATTACCTCCTAATTTTGCCGGCTCAAAGCTGCAAGAGACGTCGCATACAAGGCTGCTTGCACACCGCCTGCATTACACAGTACAGGTTCTGGTTACTTTAATAACTGAAATAACGTTGGCTTGGTCATGACACCTTAAAATTTTGTTATAGCTTATAATAGTGCGATATAAGGGAGCGGCCTATCATCTTTTCGCTTCAAGCCAACCTCACCTGCCCGTGGTGCATCCTGCAGAATAGCAAACGTGGCGCTGGCAACCGACTGGTGGCGGTTTAACCATTACAATTTAAGGCGTAGCTAAATACCAGAGACCAATGACGGGCAGCGTCACCGAAGTGAGAAGCTATGCCCTGCAGTCGCCAACCCGCCTATCCAGCGTGGTGATTATAGGTATATCCTCAAGATGTTTACCCTAAGTGGCGAATTACTGGAAACGCCTATGTCCAGCAGTTTATAATAGTGGCTTCTCCTTGCCTGGTGGAAAGTGAAAGAGAAGCCTAAGTAGATCTATCACTTGTCAAATACCACCGCCATCGTCCCAGGGGCTGCTATTGAAAACTTGTAGATTAAAAAGTTAGCAACAATTTTTGGGCTCATAATTGGTGGAAAGTCAATTGCATTATACTAAAGTAATGATATACAAATGATGGACGGATCTCTACTTTAAAGACATCATCATAGCCTTTGTGGGCAGTAAATGAAAGCTTACGATAATGATCTACTGCATATTACTAAAGTGATGTATCTGCCGATAGATGGAGTTGTTCATTGATAAATGGCACAGGTAAAGTTTTTGGCCAACAACTAATACAGCCAAGTAAGCTATACGTGCAGTACAATGACTTTTATTTCACGGGCTAACAGGTAACTAAGAGTTGTACAACTAATTTTAGCAAAATTCTGCTAAACCATACATCATCCTAACGCGAAGCTGCCTTCAAAACTTACAAGAACTAAATTAATTTGTTCGACCCCGCTCCATGCCGGAATCACATAAGCAAATTGACTAAGGGATCTGAGCCGGTGTAATGTATGCAGAGTACACATAGATAGTGTTGGTTCAGCAGATAGCACTGCAGAGGTGTGCATAAATAAAATTAGCTTGCAGTGCATACCTAGCAAGAGAAGAGCAAGAACCGTGGTAGCCTAGTGGTAAGATCGTCGATTCACACACGTGAGGTCGTTGGTTCGAATCCGCGCGGGATTCTGGATTTGCAAAAATCTATGTGCGGAATTATACCACTAGCTTATCGGTGAAGGAAAACGTCGTGAGGAAACCTGCACGTCCAGTTTAATTCTGAATGTGTAACCATGATCCAAATTTGTCTGGTTCCCCTTTCTGAGGGTTACGAAGGTCAGATGGCAGTCGCTTCAATGTAATAACCAGACTCGCTAAATCTAGGATCATGGTCAATGCGGACCATGGGCCTAGAGGCACAAACCGGGACAACGCTAAGAGGATGATGAGTGCATACCTTGAAGTGCGTTTCTTGAAGGTTCCCCAGTCGTAGCTGTTCGGAAAGATTGTCGCAGGAAGTTGGTTTCACAAAACCGAAGCATGATGCAAGAAGTTACTCGTATAGGTACCATTATTATCTTCGTTTTTCTGATACAACTTTTGGAATCTTTAGAATCAGATCCGTCACCGCACAATCCGCAGAGCTCAATTGGGCTTGTATAACTTACTGTAGCATCGGAGTGAGAATGTATGTGATGATATCTGATGTTTGTTTATTTCTTTAATTATAAAAGAAAATGCCGCAATGAGTGTTATCACCACGATACTGCAAAGGTACGTAACAAAGCTTAAGATGCCTTCAGATACTCGTTAAACCGATACTGTTGCCAATACATACCTAATGCCTTTGACACAAGAAAAAGTAGATTGAAAAACATCCCCAAGTAATAACAGGGCGCGAGCAAAACCCCTCCACGTATTGGAAGCAACTTTGAGGATCACGCACATGATGCGATTTGTCGTTACGATTAGTCAGAAGAAAATCTAAATACTCGTACCTAAATCAATGTCGCGAAGCATTGAAAAATAATTTTCATTATATCCAAATAAAAAGTGGCTCTCTGTTTCTTACTCAACGGCTTAAGCAAATGAATACATTCTAGAGGAAGCCCAGAGATAATAACGATAATAATTGAATAACGAGAAGACATGACTGGAAACTGAGGTTTCCCGCCCGATTTGGGCTACTACTAAAAAAACTTGGTACAATTATTTCTCATACTCCTGGGCAGGTTATAATATACTTTTTATCACGCTACAATCAATAAGCGCAGAGCAGTGATAGGAAGTGTTGGGAAAACGGGAGAAACTTTTATCTGTATGCTGGAAGTCTAACTTAATATTTACGTACAATTTTATGGAAGTCAGTTATTTTTGAACCCGATATCCACGCGTGCGACACCGCCGGCACAGCTAGTCTTATTATATATATAAAAGGAGAAACTGACTGACTGACATATCAACGCACAGCCCAAACGGCTAAACGTAGGCACTTGAAATTTGGAAGGGACGTAGCTTAGGTACCGTAGGGGTGCACTAAGAAAGGAATTCCCGAAATTCCCACGGGAACGGGAATTAGCGGGAAAATCCTTTTGTATGAAAAATCTAAACCGCTTAAGTTAGACGCTTGAAATTTGGCATGCAGGTACCTTAGTAAATATAAAGTTTAGTTATGGCTGTATTTTGAGAAATTCCCACGGGAACGGGAGTTAGCGGGAAAAAACTTTTGTATGTATAAATTTAAACACGCGGACGAAGTCGCGGGCAAAAGCTAGTATAAATATAAAAATAAAATAAAAAAAAGTTCTCTTACTTGCTAATAATGGACAGTATTACCATGCAGAGTTTTCGTCTCGGAAAATCTGACCGGTTGTTATTGCCATTGCCACGTCTATAAGAAGAAAAACTTTACTGTGTAACTAACGATAATAATTTACTATCAAAACTATTACTTCACAGCAATTCGTGAAGACAGATCGTCGAATGTAAATATCCCTTTATGAAATTAAAAACTGAAACATCGAATCTATGTCGCCGATCGCTCGCAACTTCCGCGCGACGTACGTCGCAACTTTTTCTATTAGAAACTTTAACTTTTCACATGTGTGGGGTTTTTCATCAAATAGGAATTTCCGAGCGGAATATCGTATTCGTTTGAAATGATCATTCGATAATAAGGAAGGAAATATGAAAATCTGTATGACGAGGTCATAAATAATTAAAATAATAAAAAAGATTCTTCGATTATTTATTTAAATTATTGATTATTTGCCTCTTTAGCGAAATTACGTTCTTTGAACCGCAAGTATAATATCTAAATTGTACAACAAATGACTACTACCATGCTCAGTTCTAAGTAAATTGTCAATAAAGAATTTCTATCTACTCGTATCTTTGTAAGAAACCACAAATTTAACAGCCCGAAAGCCTCAAATCATTAATTCGTAATAATTTTATGAGCACACATCCCCTCACCTACATAATTAAGCGGCGCTCACTGCTCGCTATAAAATACTCCAATTAAACCTCGCACTAAGTTGGAACATTAAAACTAATTCTGAAGATTAAGACTCGCGAGCCGTGTAGCTAAAACAATTTGCCGTTACGTTGAGAAGGGTTGGGAACCGCGTCGAGTTTTATGGTCTCGGCTCATAGATGGCGCTGACGCGGTGAACAAACAAGGTACATAGCTTTCAAAGTTATATTCAAATAATGAATGTCATCAATTTTCTTTCCTTTATACATAACTAGAGCCCCACCCCGGCTTCGCACGGGTGCAATTTGTCTAATTCCCGTTCCCGTGGGAATTTCGGGAACTCTTTTCTTAGTGCATCTCTACGGTACCTAAGCTCTAGCCTTCTAGGCTGTGCGTTGATTTGTTAGTAAGTTTCTCCTTTTATATATTTAGATAATATGGAGTGGAACGAACTCGGAGCCCGTCCCCTGCTAAATATAGGTCTCTCTCTCAAAGTCGCTTCTTACCAGGCAGGGATATCTCGTGGCTGATGTGTCTCTATAAATACTTGATACTAAAGAATAATCCACTCTATCTCTACAAGCGCTATAGGGTTCATAATATAAAACCCGATGGTACAAAGAAATAATCATAAATTAACATAAAATAAATAAAAAAAAAAACTTTTTCAATATTTTAGTCCCGAGGTTACAGGACCTTTTTATTCATACTGCTTAAATGTAGGCTATTATGGATCATAATTCTCATGTATAGAATGACTAGTAGTAACACATCATAATCATAATATGAATGTGCCTAACTTCATAAGTACTTACTTACTTTTACCCCATCTGGACATATTTGCAAACATTTGGTTGTCCATCCCTATTTTCGAAGCCCAAAACATTGCACAGAAAAAGCAAAAAAGAACGCATACAAAATTGCACACAAAAGCTAGTACACTGCTAAAATACAACTAAGTACAACTTAATTTCCCTCTAAAGAATAAACTCTCTGAACTCAATATAAACAGAAAATAAGGCTTTTAAAGTACTAGCGCTTAATTATACCGCAAACTTGCGCGTCTAAACGGAATAATTTCGGCTCCATTATAATAATATAAGTGGTCCGACCTAGGAAGTTGTTAGAGAATGCGAAAAGTTACCTAAAGGTTGATCGGTTTGACCTTTTTTTATTTATTTGAGGTTTCTGATACGTATACGTTTGCTGACCTAATTAATTGGGATTTAAAAAACTTGAAAGTTACGATCAATTATACCTACTCGTTGTAAATAAATGAGCCCGCCTAAATTGTGCAAAAAATGTCTATTATACCTACATTTTGAGTCAATAGATGGCGTTATGTAAGCTTGCGGTCCAGATATCACGTGATTGGTTATCTGCTATGTAAATGTCAGTGCCATGCCAAAATAATTACATTACAATTGAGTCTGCTGTCTATGTGGTGGAATCTGAGGATTTTCTTTTTTCAAAAAACCCTCATTGTATGAATCTACCTATATATTATTATACCTATCTATAAATAATCATGACATGCCACGCTGGGCCACACAGCGCCATCTAGTCTCAAACTAAGCCGCGCTTGTACTATGGGCACCTACTAGTTGTCTAGCATGCTAGAGAAGTGACATATTATATCGGCTTACTACACAGCAAACAGGTGATTGGCGTACTGACGGTTTTTGTACAGAATACCTCCCTTCATGTGAACAATAATTCTATATCTACTCGTAGATACGACTTTATTCAAACGACGAACTCTCCCTACACAAACTCCCATACAACAGTTTGTATTTAGCACAATACTGTCTGACAGACAACAGCAAGCACGAGAGAGGAGTGTCATTTATCGGCGGGCGCTATCTCGCTAAGCCGGCCGCCTATAGGCGGTCAATTTACGAGCGGCGCGGAGCCTCCGGTTATCAATCAAGCTTCACTCGTCTCGAGCGCTCGTTTGTCGGGATCGTATCGGCGTGCTGGCTTGACGGTTAACGGTACGGGCTTGCTATGCACACGGGGGAATGTAGCTGGTAATCTGGCTGGTAAATGTAAGTTAATCCGAAAAATCAGCTTTATTGATAGAGATTGGCATACCTAATAGGTTTATTAAGAAACATTTATGAGAAGTTAAAATAGATGATTATTTAAAACGTTACACTATGCTTGACTTTATTTGAATACTTTTACCTAATACACGTTAGGACTAATCAATATCAATAGCTGTGACAACGCATAGCACTATCATAGCAATTATGCGTCAATATACATCAGCGACCTGCTTACTACATAAACGCATGTATTTCAGAAAAACCCTAACGTGAATGATTGATATCTTAATAGATACGACTACAATTTAATAGGCAAAGATTTCCCAAACAAAATCCTTACTACAGTTCGTATAGTTCGCACATTACTGTCTATCAGACAACAGCAAGCACAAGAGAGGAGTGTCATTTATCGACGGGCGCTATCTCGCTAAGCCGGCCGCCTATAGGCGGTCAATTTACGAGCGGCGCGGAGCCTCCGGTTATCAATCAAGCTTCACTCGTCTCGAGCGCTCGTTTGTCGGGATCGTATCGGCGTGCTGGCTTGACGGTTAACGGTACGGGCTTGCTATGCACACGGGGGAATGTAGCTGTTAAATTAATCCGAAAAATCAGCATTATTGATAGAGATTGGCATACCTAATAGGTTTATTAAGAAACATTTATGAGAAGTTAAAATGGATGATTATTCAAAACGTTACAGTATGCTTGTACAGTATTTTAAGTGAATACTTTTACCTAATACACGTTAAGAATATTCAATATCAATAGCTGTGACCACACATAGCACTATCATAGCAACTATGCGTCAATTGTACATCACCGACCTGCTTACTACCTTACACCGCGAGATGCAAAGCAAAAGAAAGGTCCTTATCACTACGACAACGGAAAAGTAATCAAACTTGTCAGTTCCCACCGAAATGCTGTCCTATATAATTATTGTGGCTATACACCGACTGATCCTGTAAGGCGACTGAAGGCAATGCACAGGTGTTCCACTTAGTGTACACGTTGGTCGCCAGCCAGGCGGGTCATCATCATCATTAGCCTATTGCAGTCTACTGCAAAGGGCAAACACCCATAATCGCCACGCTGGGCAGGCGGGTTGGCAATCGCAGGGTGTAGCTTCTCGCTCCGGTGACGCTGCTGCCCGTCATCGACCTGTGACATTTAATTATGATGGTTATACCGCCACCAGTCGGCAGGAGGTTATTCGGCAGGATGCACCACGGGCAGGTGAGGTTGGCTTGGAGCGAAAAGATAGGTCGCTCTCTTACATCCCCAGGCGGGTAAACTCTACCAACGGCTGAGAAGCAAAATTTTTGAGAAGTCCCTTAGTCGTCCTACAATACCAGCAGATAAAGAGTTGGGCGGCTATTTGTAGGTACTTTTTATCTATCAACGCACGCACAAATACACTTTACGTACTCTTTAACTGTATAAAAAGCCCAAGCAGTTACATCTCACATCTGCATACGCCCTTACCGCAACTGTATACATCCAACAGTTATTCCACTTCTCAACGCGAAATTGTGTCTCGGCTCGGTGAATAAGTCCAGACGCGCCCGAGGCGGCTCATTCGCTCCGCGTCCTTTCATCGGCCGTGCTGAGCTTGAGGTGACGTCACATGATACACTAGTTTCAAATGTAGCCAATGAGTTGCAGTTCCGCAACTTATTTCATCATCATCATATTCAGCCGTAGGGGATCCACTGCAGGACATAGGCCTCCCCCAAAGACTTTCATCATCGGGGGGTATTCGCACTTACTCGCCACGCGTGGCAGACGGGTTGGCGAGCGCAGGGTGTAGTTTACTTATACGGTGACGCTGCTGCCCATCACCGTATCTGGGATTTACTGCGCCATTATACCTAGATGGTTATCCCGCGATCAGTCGGTCACCATATCCTCGTCTGTTAATAACAGGGTGCTCCACGGGAAGGGGAGGTTGGCTTGAAGTAAGGACTGGGCATATCTTTCTTCCTTACACCCTCATCATCATCATCCTACATATATTCACTGTTGGATGAAAATTGTTCTTTGGGTAGCGCGGTGAACTATAGTCATTCATTGGGTGCCGTACACAGAGCTCGAGCAGTCGCGAATAGCGAATCTTCGCTCGAATCGAGCCGCCCTTCCGGGGAAGGACCCCCACCCAATAGAATACCGCAGCCAAATGAAAGCCGATGGTCGTGTTTCTGCCGGTGAATAGCCGGGTAGGTTCGTGGGGGTTAGGGTTGGACCGGCATAGCGGTGGCAACTGGCCAGTTACTTGCCCGTTATCACAGTGACTTGGGCTTCTCTTTTGCTTTGCATGAGGCATAGGAAAGCCATTATGTCGAACTTCTATAAGAAGAAAAAATCACCAGAGTCATTTTGGTGATTTTTTTGATGATGATGGATGATACAACCGGCCAATCCCGGACCGCAGCAGGTTTAAAGCTTAAAAATATATCAAAAACACACCATGTATGCGCCTTTACACCAACCCATCTAGCAGTGTTGGCTCACATCTTAAATCCTCGGCCGGACTACCTTTTGTCACTGACGAGTGCTTGCTCCCCGCAATACTAAACTTGCCACTTTGTTTTGTAAACACACCCTGTTATTTCAATATTTTGCAGCGTTTAGTTTTGAAAGCCTTTCTTAATAGGTTAAACGGTGTTTTCTTGGTTCGTTTGTGGGACTTTTTTAAAGGCGTTTTCAGTAGAATTGGTAAGTATATAGCTGTTTGACAGCCTATATGGGGTGGCAGAGAAAACGTCATAGACTTAAGACATTCGCGGTAAGAGGTGATTGGTATTCTTAATCCGTCACTAAGAGATGGGGCGATCTATTAATTAGGTATTTATCCTTCACCGCACGGATATGCGACTATAATTACGCAAGAATTTTAAACCAATAACTTCATAGGACTATGAAATACCATTCGCAATTATAAAAGAACATTCAGAAACGGCAAGGAAACCGGTAATTTATTACAAGACCTTTATTAACCGGGCTTACAACTAGTCCCCCTCGTGGCGTTTTAGAGGAGTTCCCATTGTTATTTCTATGGTGGTCATTAGTCATCCGCTGGAGTTATAACGCGAAAAATAACTCTGTTTTATCGCACGAAAATGATGAATCAACCCCGCACGGGCCGTATAAATCACGCCCGGTTGTGTAACAAATTTTTATTTTACACGACTGTGTTGGTCGTGTCGCGAGGAAGATTTTTGTAAGTATTTTTTTTATGTTTGTAATTGCCGGATTAGCGTGCAAATCTGCACAGAATTGTTACTGGGACAATGCGTGTTTATTTTATTGATAGTCCCTTCTGCGTTAACAAAGCTTTAACAAACAGGCTTTATACACCATTCGGTTATTCTGAAATCTATCTCAGAGACCGACATTTAACAAATAAGAATCGATAAATTAATTGCACAATATTACATAATATTTCATCATCATAACCCGGTGATCTGTGTCTGGATGCTCAAATTTGTGGTACCTCCTATGTTCTAATACCCATAACACAAGTGCTTAAAGCTACTTACTTTGAGATTGGAGGAATGTAATACATATGTAATGTTTTCTGATATTTATTTATTTATCATTAGACGACCACTAGGCTCCATTACATGAAAACCGCATTTCGACTCTGTTTCCAGTGCGAACAGTTCAACTATGGAACTCTTTGCCTGGCTTTTTGTTTCCCGAGAGTTATAATCTCCCAAGTTGTCTCTGAGGGTTCAAGAGTGAACGGGTTTTTGCTAGATGAGCGCGTTTCATCGTAGACTACGATTACAATAAAACAAACAGTTATTTTTAAATTCAAAATTAGATGGTACTAACTTTGCCTTCATGTTATTAATAGTTTCTTTAATGAAGGTTAGCTTGATGATTGACATTATAAAGGACTCTGGCCTAACTATAAATAATCGTTTTAAGTTTCCATTAAAGTTTTGTAATTCATGCAGAATAGCAATTGCTTATTTTATTAGAGTATAAAATCTGTCAGAGAAAATGAAATACTTTCCATTATAAAGTGTTTTCAGTTAGAATTTATTTCAAAGCAATAAATGTTTTTGAAGTAAATTTGATGGCAATAGAACGTAGGTGCTTAAATATATTCAATAGCATCAATCAGCTTAGATTAAGGCGGGTTAACGTATTGTGCAGTTATGTTAATGTGGATTTAGAAATTCAATTTACTTATTTTCATAGTAATACCAAATTAGATCTATAAAATTGGTTGGAGGCATATGCTAATTCACTCTGTTGAAATCTGAAATCTGTTATTCGTTATTCCCAAAACTAATTTGCAGTCTCAAATCTGCTGCAAAATATTTACATTAGTCTCTCCAAACTTTTTGGCTTGCAAAACGAAAGCCGAGACGAACTCCCATCTAAATAATGAGGCGTGTAAGTCAAAATTTGCAACGACGAAAAGGAAAAAACGGAAAACAACCGCTACCTAAAAGACAAAACACGTTTCGCGGAATTAAAAGTAATTTTTTTCTCGTTTTAACCCTTTAAATTATTTATCCTTTTCCGCGGCGCCCATGCTTGCATGGGGGTTGTATTAAAATTTCCCATTCAACGCCCTCTACCGGCGGTTGGAGGGCGACGGAAATGAGCGAGCGAGCGAGCGAGCGAAGGGCGCGAGCGGAGGGCTTCCGGAGCAAATCATCCGCCGGATGCTTACACAGTTTTCGTAATTTTCTCGTTACACCTAGCGTAGTGATGGGAAGGTGGAAATTAGAATTCATCATCAGCCTATCGCAGTTCACTGCGGGGCCAGTTCGCCAGTCTAGTGATTCGCCACTTTGGACAACATCTGGAGGTTTAGGAGGACCTATAATCGCCATACAGGGTAGACGGGTTGACGGTCGCCGGGCGTAGCTCCTCGTTCCGGTGACGCTGCTGCCCGTCATCGCCCTATGGTATTTAGCTACGCTTTCAATTAGTGATTAGCGGTTGCTAGAGCCTATTTTGTTTTCAGTATTATTTTTATCAATGAAGTCAGTCATTCTCCTGTGAAATAAGTGTCTTACGAGATTTTAAGTTGGACTAGATACTGAACTCAGTTCGTGGTATAACAATGAAGATGACGAACCAAACATTTCAGCTGACACATAAAATCAGCTCAACTCTTTCCCTTCCACAGATTTAGTCAACCTAAATTCCCATCACTACAGCACGTTTTGTGCCCACAAAATTTCACCTGTTGAGTTTTTACAAAGTTCCCAAACCATTTTCCCAAAGCATTTCGCTTACGCGGCAATTTGCATGCGCGAAACGGAAGTTATTGGCGTCCGAAACGTAATTTTTTTCCGCTTTTCGTCTCGCTACTTCATTGACGTCTGTCAAATTGTGAAAATTTCAACGTAACGTTCGCACGTTTATGGAAGGGTGGAGAATTTAGGCGGGACATGTGGTGAATTATAAAAATGAATGAGATTGGATGACGCGAATATGTTGATTCGGAGTTTTATCTGCAGAAAGAAGCCTGCTGATAATAATTATACTGGTAAACTAAAACAGTAGTCGATTGTTGATGACCATGCAGGTTTTAGTGTGTTGTATGGAAAAATAGAAGATATACTGCGTTGTCCGTGTGGTTTCTGAATTTAGAATAAGACCATCCCATCCCGTGGAAGTCGTAGAAGACGATGAAGGGAATATCAGGAAACGGGCAGCAGCGTTTACCTGGGTATAATACCTCATTTCACATCAAAACGAATTTTACGTAGGTACAGATAAAACGAACTGTAACTCAATTTCAAATTCCATTATAACGCCGACCCGTAAAGATAAATCAAAGACAAAAGTACAAAACTACTTTATTATTCACATTCTATTGATGTGAGAGCACCCAATCATGCGAAATCGTTTGAAACTCGTAAAAGGCGAAAAACACATAACATCTAAGAAATTCGACAAGGCACCACCGTCCCTTTTACCAAAATTACGACGAAAATTTACCGGAAACGTAACTTCGCCATTCACTGATCTTTTTGTTCTTCAAACGCCAAAGCGTTGATAAAACAGTCATCGATGTACGCAAAATTTGGAAACGAATCTTTTGTGGAAGGGAAGTCCTTAGGAATTTGTCTTTGGGATGTCGATCTGGTCCTTTTTGTTAATCCCTCTTTTTTGCTTGAAAGAAGACCCGTAACTGATTAAAGGTATGGGGTATAGGGTATCTTTTTAACCGACATCGGAAAAGGATCGCAAATGGATGCGTATGCTGGGTATGCACGTCATTATTCAAACGATATTGGGTCCTGTCTTATCGGGGTTGGTAATCTCTTTATAGATAATTCAAGAATTTACAATGGAGGTAATGTTCTAAAAGGTGACGATAGGGTGGGAATGAAATTTCCTTTTGTGGTTTTGAAGTCATGTTAGAATGTTGTTGGTTCTTTCTGAATATTTGAAACAGGAACGATTTGTCTGTTTGTATTGATCTGGGTGTTTTCTATGTATAATATGTATTTATTTACAAAAAAATGTATCTAAGTAAGTTTATCAGTTGTCTAGTATCCATAGTCCAAGCTTCGACTTAGTTTGGGGCTAGATGGCGCTGTGTGGCCCAGCGTGTCATCTCTTGGGTTATTTATTTGGTACAATATTGGACTTGAAAATGCAATACACCCCTTTAGGTTGAGGTTTCGCTTTCCAATCGGCTCAATTTAGTAAATAGACTGAAATCTATAATCTGGTGCTCAAAACACAAGGGAAAACTTTATTTATTTTCCATTCACCTTTCCATTAAAACAGGTGCAACTTCTTACTTAAAACCTATTGTCTGCTTTTTTCCTCCAAAATACTTCATACAGCGACATTTCAAGCTGAAAATTCAACAGTTCAACCTCAAAATCTCTCAACGGGCCACCTTCAATCAATCGCGATTCCAAAGTCAAGAGCGTTTCAAAACTTTCCGGGAAAAAACACCATCGATTCAACGGTCGGAAATCTCTACAGTGGCATGAAAGGCCGGTCCGTCACTCCGGCCGGAGTGCTGGCACAAACTCGATGTTCGACGCCACTACTGACGGATTTTCAGGTCATTGAGATTTACATTTACCTGTGGAAAGAGTGAAGTGTGCGTTTAACGTGTTAAAGTATGGGGTAACATCGCCAGCTTTATGAATCCGGGCTAGTAATTAACAATTATTAGACGAAATGTAATGATTGTCATTGGAGGACGTCTATGTCCAGTTGTGGACATTTTTGGGCTGATGATGAATACGAAATGGTGCCCGTGTGGTTTATCCATACTAATATTATAAATGGGAAAGTGTGTCTGTCTGTATGCTTGTCTTTCTTTCACAGCAAAACGGAACGACGAATGGACGTGATTTTTTATGGAGAGTGACATAGGCTACTTTTTGCCCCTTTCTTACCACTTTTACCCCCCACTTCCCTAAAATGGGGGGTAAAAGTTTGTATGGAGCATTCGCCCCAAATTTAACGCGTGCGAAGCCGTGGGCAAAAGCTAGTTTAGAATAAAAACACCCTACCTCATCCCGTGGGTGTCGAAGATGACTAAGGGAACATCAGGGAAGAAACAGCAGCGTTTACCTGGGTACAAATAAAACCTACTGCATTACCAACCCGTCTGCCAAGCGTGGTGACTAAGCTGAATCCCCCCCAAATGACTATGGTCATTCGGAGAAGCCTATGTCCAGCAATGTACGTTTGCAGGCTTTGATAATTCATTTATTAGAAAATCAACAGCGTTTACAATATATCGATTAAATAGTGTTACATAATATTAAGGCCAATAACAGATTTTCCTAGAATACGGATGATGACAAGGTATGAAAATGAAGAAAATAATTAGTCCGTCTCTTAGATAATAAAAAAATATAAGACCCGTATTTTTTGTTTTGTCGAAATAACAAGAAAATACTTAGATATAGCGCATTAAAGTTACGGAGTGGGGGCTAACTACGTCACGTTAGAGTATATTTTGTACTCTAACGTGACGTCATGTGACATTTAAAATCAATGTATCTTCGTAAGTTTTTGAACAAGAGGCAAAATAAAAAATACGTATCCAATATTTTTCATTAATCTATCTGATGGACATTAAATTATTTTTTAGTCATCATCCCAATTAACAAATAGTTTCGCTTAGTGAAGAATACATTAAATTCAGACATACCTATCTCTTTCGAGTGCAGGAGTAGTTTTCATGTGTGACAACAGCACCCACATTCAAACATCAACACACTTCTACACCCGATCACATTGTAAATAGCTGTATCTGTTAAATTTGAAAATATACAAAATATAAATTATATAATATATATATATAATTTGTTTAATTATTGAATGAATAGCATTTTATTTTTGAATTATAATTATGATGATGATGATTTTAATTATTATGATGAACCTTTCCTAACCTTTTGGTCTTTCGACTTGCCACCAAACACTATATCATATGAGAGACGAATCTAGTAGTTGGCAGATACAAGTGAAGCTGCAAACAAGAAGCCCCGTAACAATTATGTACGTAAATAATTAGATCTGATCGGTAACTACCTTGAGGGAGACCAACTTGTTGAAACTTGTGTACTCCTTCCTGCGTCGAAGAAAGTGGAAATTAGAAAAGTTGGCAACCAATTTATGAACAATTTCCTATGTACCTACGTTAATTTATTGTGATAGGTTTTGATAACACTTCGTTATTTAACGATGAATAAAAGCTTTTACCACGACAGGTTGGATAGAAAGTAGCAATAAAGAATGTTTATAAGTGGTTATGCGCCAGATAATGCACAGCAACCATCTAGTCTCCAAAAATGCTTTTCTAGTACTATTAATAGGTACTAATTGATGAAGGGGAGGCGTCTTCCAGAACACCTACTTCTCCTTAGGCCATCGACCTTAGGCCTCTCGCATCCAGCACTTGCACGCCATCTTTCGCAGATCGACACTAAGTTATTACTCATTATCAAATCCTCCACTCATTCACTGCTGGATATAGGCTTCCATCAAACCGTTTGGGCTACAGGAGGCCACAAAGAAATATAGGCACATTCATGCATACACTTGAAAAACATTACCCTCCTTGGCAGTCGAGTAAAAATGAAAGAGAAGTAATATGAGTAGGTACATGATGTGTCTATACAACTTGATAATTTGAGATCAACTTGAAAGAGTTACTATTATTGTTATATCTTTAATTGTTTCTCTAATCTATTGAATTAGATTTACTTACGGGTCAACAATTTAATAGTACTTGGTATATTTATAAAATTGTCTTACCTATTTATAATGTACTTAATATTAACAGATGATAGTTTCGCACCAAGATACCCAACTCTTTAGTGAAACTGGTTTCCTCTACCTGAGGATTATCTGGAAGAGATCGGTACAAGCGATAAAACCACCTAAATTGTATAATGTTTTGTCTCCATTATGTTTTCCTGTAATAAATAATAATAAAAATAAAAATCGTTTATTCAGTAAACAGCTTTCTTTACATAATAATAATGGCTGGTGCCTCTTTTAAGCTTATACAAGCCTGTGGCAGGGCGCACCGCTCCTCAGTAACACTTACATACACTAACGCTGACTTACTGTAATGTCTGTGTTTTGTTTAGTGCAATAAAGAGTATGTATCTATCTATCTATCATCATCATCATCATCAGCCTATTGCAGTCCACTGCTGGACATAGGCCTCTCCAGTTGTTGGCCACTTGGGCAAACATCTGGAGGACATACCCATAATCGCCACGCTGGGCAGGCGGGTTGGCGATCGCAGGGCGTAGCTTCTCGCTCCGGTGACGCTGCTGCCCGTCATCGGTCTGTAGTACTTAGCTACGCCTGCAGCTTGTGGTGGTTATACCGCCACCAGTCGGTTGCTAGCGCCTCGTTCGCTATTCGGCAGGACGCAACGCACCACCGGCAGGTGAGGTTGGCTTGGAGCGAAAAGGTGATAGGTCGCTCCCTTACGTCCCATCTATCTATAATATATTTAATTGTATAGACATCTGCTTGCACCCGCCCTAAACTGCACGAATCCGAGGCCATTTCAATGGATTTTACGACAAAATGAGAGATGGGCGTGCCGAGTGTCTTGACCAGAAGTTTTATTGCCTTTGAAGGAGCGGCGGTTTTTACGGCTCCGTAGCCAAATGACGTAAAAAAAGGATTGATCATTCCAATGCCTGATAATTTTAAACTCATATTAAGGCTTAAAAGCTACGGCGACTAGTTTGGTTTAGCGGTAGTGACCGCTGGGAAGCTTCGGTTTAGTATGGGACTAAATGTGTGGTCCCGTGTCTTTAAGATATTATTTACTTATTGATAAAAAAACGTTAAAGAAAATGTTAAAGAATATGCTTCTCAACATGCGTAGGTCCGATGCAGATGACCTGATCAGGATTGCCAGGAGAGATTGGATGAGGAAGACACGAGTCCGCAAGGGATAGAGTCCACTGGAAGAGGCCTTAACTCAGCATTGAGTGGCTACAGGCTGAAGAATAAACTGATAATTTCTGAAAAAAAAAACCGACTTCAAGACTACAGCCACAATTTATATACCATATTTTTTTGGATTTTGATGTTTTTTTTTTCAAAAACCACTGAGTCAATTTTTAAAAAAAATATTAGGGCCCACCTCTTAATGATGGCCTACCGAACAAAAAAAGGATTACTAAAATCCATTCATAATTGGCGGAGAAATCGAGTAACATACATACAAAAAAACAACATACGGGTCGAATTGAGAACCTCCTCCTTTTTGAAGTCGGTTAAAAATATGGAAAAAATTATGATGACAAATCATTGTCCCCATAATAAGCGACACTCTTTACTTAAAAGTAATGACTCATAATTCAATTCAAATTAGCCGAGAATCAATTCTAAAGTTACTAAGGAAGTGTTAGATTATAATTGGTGCAATAGCCCGCGGTGTTGGGTGGTGATTTTTGAAGTTTCCAATTTAATAATTAGTGAGAAAATTGTAGCGCTCGAAAGGGCGCCGTCCTGATCACAAATTGATAAATCAAGTTTGCTGCCAAGTTTGGGAGACGGGCTCTGTTGCGGGTCGATGTGTATTGAAGGTCGGATTAACGCTAAACGACGGTGGGGGTCCCATGTACCCGCTTCTATTTTTCCGGAATGGCTTTTGACGTTGAAGCGTTATTTTGTTTTAGGGTTCATCATGTTTTACTGATATTATTATATTTATTTATTTAATCTTTATTGCACATAAAGTTTGTACAAAAGGCGGACTTAATGCCGCGTAGATTCTCTACTAGTCAACCATTCGGCTAAGCAGAAACAGTAAGAAGGTAGTGTGCTACAAACAAATAGACAAATATGAGACTTTTAAAAGTTTATCATTGTGGTATAAGTAAGGATTGGCCAACCTATATACACAGTTACGTAGTCTAGTTCTCATCTGACACCCTTAACATAGATACACATCGTTACAGAAACATTCGTGGTTTACAGAAATGTTAAGTACAGTTACTCGTCCGAAGTCCCATTGTTTGCTACTTTGATCGATCCTGGGGTTAACCATTATTTTTCTTATTTATTTTTAAAAAGTACGTTAGGTCCAGCAGACCCGTAAACGGCCTACGCCACACTCAATCACCCAACAGTGCGAGGGTTAAGGGTTGTAGGGTTAAATTACGTGCATTTTACATAAATTGACGGGCTATTAATGAGCCGCTGATAAGCGATAGCAAATTGAGTTAAGAAGGGATTTGGCAGCTTTGTACCGGCCGCGGACGGACGGTAACTGTATTATGGGGCTCAATTAGAGCGCAGAACAAAAGAATGAATGGATGTACCCTGATAGTAGAGGATCCCGCCATACAACGACCTACAGCGAGACGTTTATTGGATGAAACATTTTATATGTAATTAAATATGTCATTCAATATAATGCATATTTGTTGCCGATCAAATCTAGGTCCAGGATATCAAATCAAATCAAATAAAATCAAAATACCTTTATTCACATAGACTTAAAATAAGCACTTATGAATCCAATGCCAAGTTAATACTTACTTTAAACAAAAATATTAACACGTACCACCAGCTAAACTAATTTACTCGTATTTGTGTATATATATCGGCAAATTTAAATAAGCCTTTAAACTGTGATTGCCTATTCAAAGGCTTAACAAAACGCCAATGGTTTAATCTAAACTAATATTATAAAGAGGAAAGATTTGATTGTTTGTTTGTTTGTTTGTTTGTTTGTATGTTTGTTTGTTTGTTTGATACGAATAGGCTCCGAAACTACTGGACCGATTTGAATAATTCTTTCACCGTCGGATAGCTACAATATCTGCGCTGAACATAGGCTATATTATATTTAAAAAAAAGTTAGGGATCCGTGCTAAAACTCCAATAATGTAACCCAAATTTACCAAAAAGATTTTAATCTACAAAAAAAGAAAAGATCTTACATACTGACGTCTCATGACAACGTTCCCATAGCAACCGAAACTGTTATGACATCTAAATAAATAAATTCTAATATGAAATCGTACTTTCACGTAAAAACTACTGAAAGGATTTTGATGAAACTTTACAGGAATGTTATTTATGCATCAGATTTACACACAGGCTATAGATTACAAGGGTATCATACATTTTAGAATTTACAATTTCGGCAAAATATGTTACATACTTTTTGAAATGACCATAGATACTGTCATTTCTTGAATTTGTCAAAGAAATTGTCATTTTGACATTACAGGTACTGACATCGAAGTAAATACGTAATTATCGGAAATTCACAACAAACAGTGATATAAATATTTGTGAACCGTCGGCTTTCTTTCAGGATAAAATCTTCGGAAAATACTATATATAAGCAAATTGCTGTAGCTAAAAATACGACCAACTTGAAAACACACCACCGGTGTTTCTTGCATCAATGCTGCTATCAGCTTGGAGGAGGAGCTCATTTAGCAACAAATCGGAACAACATTTAGGAATAGTGCACAGTCGAACAGATCTAGCATAATCCGTGAACAAGGCATCCTGATTCATAGCATGAAGCTCTGAGAACCCAAAAAATATGAATGCATTCTTTCAAGTTTGAGGAAGGCTCACATAATGAAATCTGCGATCTGTGCATGCATAATAAATATTTTTCTTTTCTAATCCGATGTTATAATTTCTGTGCCCTATACTATGTACCTATCTAATAGTATGTATGTATTTTAGCCTAATAAAATAGTTTTAATTACGCATGGGGTAGGGGATGTGAATTTGTGTCCGAACCGTGGTTCGATGTGAGGGATCGGCCTTTCATCTTTTCGCTCCAAGTCAACCTCACCTGCCCGTGGTGCATCCTGCCAAATAACAAACAAAGCGCTGGCAGCCGACTCTGGGCGGTATAACCGTCACAGATGAAGGTGTAGCTAAATATCACAGACCGATGACGGGCAGCAGCGTCACCGGAGCATGAAGCTACGCCCTGCGATCGCCAACCCGCCTGCCCAACGTGGCGATTATAGAGATCTATGTCCAGTAGTGGACTATATTAGGCTGATGATGATGAATTACGCATGTCGGAAGAAAATAGCGCTATTAAAGTAGGTATTGCTTTTTGGTCGGCATCATTATCGCTAAATCATTTTCAAGGTAATTTCATGTAGGTACTAAGATGAAAAATGCCCTAGGTTTTGAGTTTACGGCAAGTAACCTGTCAGTTGCCACTGCCATGCTTTTTTTTTTTACGTGTGGATATGTGGAATCCCTTCGGACCTTCGGTGTCTGCAACGGGGATGCAGACACCGGTGTGCGGTGACCCACCATCGCCGCCAAGCCCAGGGGAGTCTGGATCCTCAGTAAGAGACTCTACCGCGGCTCCCCCGGTAAGACGGTGTGCCTCACAACGGCTCGCCCTCTGTGCGCGTGAGCGCGCACCGGGAGCATGCTCGGTCACGAAGCACGCCCCCTCCCAGCGGAAACCGTGCCGGGCGCCGGACGACCCCGTGCCCGACGCCCAGGTCCCAGCGGCGGAAAAAGATGTTCATTCCGCCGCTGCCTTCTACGGCCACGGCCGCTCTCGCACTGTGCCCTCTACTGCCTGCCCTAAGTTAGAGGGACACGCGGAACACGGCGCGGCCACCTACCTACCTGGCCCCACGGCCACCACTACACAGGGCCACAGCCCAGCTACATTCACACACGGCCCTAAGGCCGTTGGGTCGCAGAGGATAGGGAGGACGGCAACGGAACACCGCGAGATCCCCCGAAGGGCACTCTTCTTCCTCTGCGACCCTCGCCAAACAACCCCGCTGCCGGCGCCGCCCACCTGCGGCCCACTGGGGTCCCTCTTTGTTCCCTAAACCCCCCCGGCACGACAAGCCGAGGACCCTATCGGGGGGGGGGGGGGGGGGGGGGGCTCCCCCACGAGCTCCGGAAACCCTACTCACCGGCAGAAACACGAACCGGAGGTCATTTGGCTGCGGTATTCTATAGGGTGGAGGTTCTTCCCCGGACGGGCAGCTCAATTCGAACGAAGATTCGATATGCCCTACCTCTCTTAAAGTCATCAGTGTTTAAAAGACGTCGCTAGATATTATATTATTCATCTGAACTAACAGTTAAGAACCTTAGCTAAGAGCAGGTGGTTCCTGAACAAAGAGCATGGCTTCAAATCCAACCAGAGGCCAACGTGATGTACATCTACATGACCCAAGGGTTAACGGGTAGAGAATGCTCCTGAATCGAATATATCTTCATTTTGTTTGTAGCATCCATTAATTTTAGCATTGTAAGCGTGTGTATAGGATATATTAATTGATAGAAAATATGACAGGTCCTTCCTAAAACACCAACAATGTATGAAATGTTTAGCTGAAATAATTGATTTATCCGAAGCGAAGCGAGGAGCGGGCTGCTAGTATTGGAATAAATGGGTCAAGTGCGAGTTGATTTTGCGAATTGCTTAACGATTTTCGGATTATTTTCTGTCAAAAAGTATTGTGATTTTCAATCCAATTCCAAAAGAAAAATAATATTACAGGTTTTTTAAAAAACAAAACATTGAAATTACCACGCCTTCGGAAACAGCATTCTACCGATAAGAAATCGGCAAGAAACTTGTGTAAGTTGCCCTTTTGAATATAGTGTTTACAATAGTTTTATATCACCCTAGCTGTGCTCGCGACTTCGTCCGCGTGGAATAGTTATTTTTTCCCCGTTTTTTTTTTACATATTTCCATTATTTCTTCGCTCCTAATAGTTGCAACGTGATGTTATATAGCCTAAAGCCTTATTCAACACAAAAATAATTTTTCAATTCGGACCAGTAGTTCTTGAGATTAGCGCGTTCAAACAAACAAACTCTTCAGCTTTATAATATTAGTTAAGATTTATACTTTTAACTACGTCATACAGCCCAAAGCTTTCTGTAACCTTACAAAAATACATATGAACTAGACTAAATAGATAAATTACAGATACTGGGTAATCAGGATCTATGTCATCGCTCTATTCTTGTGAAAAAGCAATGGTAATACACAAATTATAAAAGCATAAAGCATTATTAAAAAGATTCCATTTGGAAAGATCATTCGCGGTTTTCCTTGATCAGTCGCGGATCCCTAAAAACTTGAACGAAATCAAACATCGTTCCAATCACAGATTTTAATCTATCCTTTCGTGCAGACTTCATTTGTGAAAACTTATTTACTTTAACACAATGCTGCGTTCGAATGACTCTTGATTCTGGAAATTACTCGGTTGCCTAACTTGAAGCTAAAAAACCGGCCAAGTGCGAGTCGGACTCGCGCACGTAGGGTTCCGTACCACTGATTGAATGAAAAAATTAGGTAATTTAATTTATGACGTTTAAAAAAAAACTATTGTCTAGATTTCATTCAAACCAAATTTCGTTAGTAGGTTTTATAGTAATACACATCATATATTTTTTTCAGTTTTATCATGCCCATATTTTACCACTTTGGAAGAGTCTCTCGCGCAAACTATTCAGTTTAGAAAAAAATGTTGTTAGAAACCTCAACATCATTTTTAAATACCTATCCATAGATACCCCACAAGTAAAGGTTTGATGAAAAAAAAATTTGAGATGGGGAACCCCAAAAATTTTGGATTTTTTTCTGATTTTATTTTCTCATCTTAATGCGGTTTACAGAATAAATCTACATAGATTTACATACATACATATCTCTTATAGATACATAGTAACTATAAGAGCCACATTATTGGAATTTGGTACATACCAAATTCCAATAATGTGGCTCTTATAGTTTCGGAATAAACTGGCTGTGACATACGGACAGACAGACAGACAGACAGACATGACGAATCTATAAGGGTCCCGTTTTTGCCATTTTGGCTACGGAACCCTAAAAAGCCTTTTTCGTTCATCCGAATAAGTTCGCTCCAGTGGTGTTTTAGACGAAAAGCAATTCTTCAACTTTTAAACGCCATTTCATCGGTGGGAGCAAAACTAAATTGGTTTTACATAGTCCGATTTTATAGGGCGTTTTCTTATTTATATATAGCTTTTTATGCCTTTCGGCCTTACTTTTGGACCTCACGACAACTTACCTACAGATGGAGTGAGGTCATACAAAAATTATCTAATTATAAAAAAACACTATGTACTTATATAATATCTATAGAAAAAAATATTTAATTTGCATGAAAGTTAATATTGAATTACTAAAGAATGTCACAATATCCGATTGGATAACAAAGTAAGTGGCTCGAGCACTTATGTTATAGTAATAAGATCGTCAAAAGGTACTTGAATACAATATTAACACCGAAATTAATATTTGTGTGCTATTATAATTGAATAAAAAACCGGTCAAGTGCGAGTCTGATTCGCACACGAAGCGTTCTGTATAATTGAGTACATTTCAAGCGTCTACCTGTAGCTGATGTTATATTGGGCAAAAAGCCGCAAAAATCACTTAATTGTGTCGTGGCCAAGCCCAAAGTGGTCGTGATCAGGGACTGCGGTCCAATGGACCATCTTGGTTTGTCGCATATACACATATACCTACTGAGTCGTGATGAAAACTTCGTATGCGCGTCATAGGATTCTATATTGTAGCGATATTTAGATAGATTTTGCTACATATAATTGTTGACTGACTCGATGGCTCATTTGGTAGTGACCTCTGCCTTCGGAGCCAAGGGTCGTGGGTTCGATTCCCGCACAGTGCAAATATTTGTGTTCGTGAACATGTCTGTTTGTATTGGTCTGGGTGTTTTCTATGTATAATATGTATTTATTTACAAAAAAAAAGTATTTAAGTAAGTTTACAGTTGTCTAGTACCCATAGTAGCTCAAAAGACTGCGCTCGAGCTCAAACGACATCCTGAAGGCGTTGTCGGACCGCTGGGACTCACCGATGCTCGGGCGCTGGATGCGACTGCATACAAAATAACTGTGCGGTCGAGTCTGATACCCGGGCTCGGATTTTGTTTATGTCTTTGTGTGTTGTGTCTCCTTTATGTTTGTTAATTGTTTTTATTAAAATTAATGCGATTATGTACCTACTAACATAGATTAAGTTAAACTATGTTACTAACCAACGGATCAGTGTTATCTGAATAAATGAATTTATTATTATTATTATTATATAGTACAAGCTTCGGCTTAGTTTGGGGCTAGATGGCGCTGTGTGGCCCAGCGTGGCATGTCTTGGGTTATTTTTTTAATTACAGGCCTCTCCTGATTGCGATTCACTACGGTCCTGTGCTACTCTCGTTGCTATACCGATACAAAAATTTACAGAATACTTTCATCAAAGTAAGTCGAGCCATGCAAACCTTCTTAAAGCCATCCAGACGAGAACTGACAGACGAATTATCTACATTCAGAATTGTTAGGTGCGAGTCGAGACTGATTGCAGGTCGTAGGGATGACCTTAAGAGCCTGCGACTTTAGGTCATGTGACCTGTGTGCAGAGGTCACAAATTTATCTAATTCAAAAGTTTCAGGTTTAGCACTTAAATAACATTTTCATTGTTTTAGCGGATTTCAGCTAGCGGTCTATTTACAAGACGACTGATAAAGTTCAGAGAAGATATTTAAATGAAAATAAGCAGTTACATATTTTCAGAACTTAATATACCCGATTCGGAACACAATATTTTACTGATAAGATACCGGTAAGAAACTCGTGTACCTAGTTGCTGTTTTCAAAATAAATAACCCAAGACATGCCACGCTGGGCCACACAGCGCCACCTAGCCCCAAACTAAGCCGAAGCTTGTACTATGGGTACTAGACAACTGAAAGCTTACTTAGATATATTTTTTTTTGTAAATAAATACATATTATACATAGAAAACATCCAGACCAATACAAACAGACATGTTCATGAACACAAATATTTGTACAAAAAGAATAAATATTGCATTTTAATTTTTTTTTTGGAATAGGTACGTTAGGTATATACTTAAGTAGTTATGCTAAGTAGTTAAGTAGTAGCTGTAGAGCTAGGATGGCAAAAATGCTTTCCTTTCAATGGAAAGTTTAGGCAAAACTAAAGAAACTTTGTCGAAATTAGCAGACTTTTCGTCCGACCGTATATCTGAACAACAACAAAATAAAACCAATTACTTTAAGGCTAAATAACTGAGAGGCCGTATTAATCACTTAAGAGCCAGTGTGCCTAGAATCTGGATAAATGGGAGTTCAAAGAAGGTATTTCAAAATGGAAATTTCGTGTCCGACTCCAGATGTAGGTACAGAAATATTTCACAAACACAAGTTCGAAAGCGGAATGCCTTTCAATGGATGTCCATTTGAAATATCGAAGAAAGGCGATCTCGATTGATTTATCTGTGTTTATATCACACCCTTCAATTTTGGAAGCTGAAGCACGTACGGTAGCTTCCTTACTTACTAGGGGTACTTTTATAAGAAGCCCCATTTTTTAAATAGAAGCACATTAGTTGCTTCTGTCACCTAATGATAAGCGAATGCGAAACCCTAGTCGCTGAGGTAACGGAACAGTAACTAGATCTTTAGAGCCCTTTATACTCGTACACACAGCGCCATATTGTCCCAAACTAAAGCTTGTACTATACAACTGATAAACTTACTTTCAATACTTTTACTTATAAATAAAAAACGTATCAAACGCCCAGATCAGTACAAACAGATATGCATACATGTTTGTACTATAAATCAAATTCAAAGATGAATCGCTAGTCAATTGTCACTAGCATGCTGCTTCGTAAGATAGCTCTGACCGATTGATTACAAAACGTGACTATGGAAGTGTCACATTTGCATCGACAGCGAACTACGAGTATGCCACCATACCCAATACTTTACAATAATTAAGACAAATTTACATAGAACACCAAATCCTCAGCGTTACCAGCAATACGCTCACTATTACTTGTCGATAATTTCCAATAAAACCTTTTGTTGTATTCCAAGAATATTTCCTGGCAGCGATTTTCCTCAGGTCGGACGCGCTCGATCGGCGGCGACCGTCACAAAATTGTTACTGACAGCTCCATTATACGGACTTTCAGTACTATTAGCGGCCGCTTTTGCTGGGAATAATATTTGCACAGGGATGTTCTAGGTGGTTGCTGGGATCGTGAGCGGTGTGACGTCGATGAGGCGAGTTTGGGTGGAAGTAACGCGGGACGGCGCAGCGTCTGGATGGCGGTGATTCGTTTTCTAGTGTATCTCTCCTCAGCATTTATGCGCCCATTGCTGATCACATTTCTCCTTCCTGGAATTCCATAGCGTTCTTTACTCGCTTGATGGAAAACTACAAGGAAGCCCAAATCGCTGCCGAAACAGATCAGCTTTCAAACCGCTTGTCAATTACTATCAATTGTGAGTGATGTTCCCAACGCCACCGAAGTTACTTCACGAGGTTTTAGTCGCATCTACGGTGGATGCCACCCAGGTGGGTATACCCTACCACCGGCTGTAAGGTCTAAAGAAGTCCTTAGTCGACTCTCACCCATAGGCAGAGATGAGGCAGTTATTTCAATTCTTTATCCGTCACCACACTGATATAATAATAGTTGTACCCACAGTTTCATCGACATCTCACAACGTACAACGCTATTTAGAAAAATACTTTCTTTTTAACCGACTTCGAAAAAAGGAGGAGGTTCTCAATTCGTCTCTATGTATAATATTTTTTTTTTTTTATGTATGTTCAGCGATATTTCCGTCAATTATGGATGGATTTCAAAAATTTTTCGACAGTTCGACAGAAGACACTTCCGAGGTGGTCCCATTATCACCAAGTAAGGATCTGATGATGGGATCCTGGAGAAATTGAGGGCAACAACCGAAAATTGTATGCTCATATGGTGTTTTTGTTACGTAATCATATTTTACTCAGGTATATGCTTCCGGGCGACAACATCTGGTGCTGATGATGAAGCCACAGAACTCCTTAACGGTTAGGAGTTAGGGGACAGTACTGACATTGGTCGATATTAAACTAGGTAGTAGTATGTACTTATGCAGGGCTAATAGGGCAGGTGATTTGGTAAGTGATATGCTTGATTCTAGATCGCAAAGTCTTCACTTGACTTAAAGCAAAATTTTTCATTCCTAAGTAAAACTCTTAAGGACATTAATTAGCCTTTATTCAAGGTCACAGCACATTAACGCAACTAAAAACAGAGAAATAAAATTATTTTTAAAAAAAAAATTAAACCGACTTCAAAAAAAACGCAAACGACCAAAACTAAAAAGCGATAAATAACGTAAGTAATTCTATCCTTAATACATAATCATTTAAATATTACAATTATCACTTATTTTTGAAGTCGGTGCCAGCCAAACATATCTAGGTATATTGTCGTGTGGATATGCCGGCCGCGCGCGTCATACAACAACAGTCTACGTTAGGTACCGAGAGGTTGGCACCGACTTCAAAAATAAGTGATAATTGTAATATTTAAATGATTATGTATTAAGGATAGAATTACTTACGTTATTTATCGCTTTTTAGTTTTGGTCGTTTGCGTTTTTTTTAATACCGTCCCTTGAAAATTCCGTCTTTATTTTTATGTCATTTTCAATTTACCGAACTGAATGGCCAGTTCAGTATTCTAATAACAAATAAGTATGTCTATAAACGGAGATGTTTTAAGATGCTGCTGTAAGCAGGGTTTATGACGGCGATTTTGTTAATATATTCAGCCTATAAAAATTCTATTGCAGAGTTTGGCCGACGTTTTAAGAATGACTTTGTGCAGAAACGTCAAATTAACCTTGTTGATAAGTGATGGTTGAAGCCATGTGTTTTCAAATTTGAAAATCATTATGAAAGTTTATTTGACGCTCATACTGGGAAGGAGTCTGTGTGATATCCGGACTTAGAATACGGCCGCGTCATTTCATCCCAGTTGTAAAAGACGACTGGAGAAATATCAGGAAACGAGTCTAAATCTACTTCGGTCACCAACTCGCCAGCAAAACCGTGACCACAGAGACCCGTGGTCTAAACTGGTAGCTAAAGCAAATCGCTCGAAATGACAATTCTCCTATTTTCAGCAGTCGACATTTTCATGCTGATGATGATAACAATATATAAATAAATATATAAATATCAGACAACATCACATACATTGCTCTAATCCCAAAGTAAGTAGCTTAAGCACTTGTGTTATGGGTATCAGAACAACGAAGGTACCACAAATAAATACTTAAATACAAATATAAACACCCAGACACGGAACAAACACAAGTGTTCATCACACGAATGTTTGTCCCGGGTGGGAATCGAACCCACGACCCTTGGTTCAGAAGGCAGGGGTCACTACCAATTGAGCCACCGAGCCAGTCTACCAGAGCAAGAGAGAACAATGATACCTAACTGTGAAAGAAAACGATTTTTTGTATTAAAGATTGTCATGATTTTTAATATTTGTCTAATTATTGCCCTCATTATTTAGTATGTTTTTTAAGAATTACGTGGCAACTCATTTTTGAGTGGCAACATTGACAGCGCGCCTCTCTGTCGGCAAAATAGGCGGGAAAAAAATGGAGGGGGAAGGTGTGCTGGGCGGATGGACGAAGCAAGCGAGTCATTCTTTTACCAGCTTGGACCGAAGACAGACATCGAGGGAAATCTATGTTCGACGAATAATTATTTAAAATGTGATAAGTTTAGTTGTAATACCGTTATACCAGTATAATAAATTACTCAAAGTTTAAAGTAGTTTGATTGGCGTTATAAATCAGAAGCGGAAAGACACCTGCAGCCTACAAGGTACGGAGTAGAAATACTCTTCAAATTATTATAATTAATATTAATATACACGAAATATTAATATAGACAAGATATTAAAGGCCGTCACTGTAATTTTTCTTTAAATTCAGCTTTTATTTTTCTCTTCTCTTCTTTTCCATAATAAGTAATGCCGTCACGGACATTTGGTTGGGGCTACTCTCTAACAATGTTACTTGGCGGTAGTATTGCGAGTGTTTGAAA
Source organism: Conogethes punctiferalis (assembly GCA_031163375.1). Lineage (NCBI taxonomy): Eukaryota > Metazoa > Arthropoda > Insecta > Lepidoptera > Crambidae > Conogethes > Conogethes punctiferalis. Next base: position 18,092,547 of record CM062078.1, read on the forward strand.
TAATATGGCGATTGGATTTCGCCAGCACTGACAACAGCTTGAATAATATTTGATCAAGGCTACTCTTTGATAGTGCTATTCTTGTTGGTCTGCCTGAAATAATTTGTCGCGGATTTTATTTGGTCAAGGCAACTCCTTGATAATAGTCCGCGACGGATTCTCTGGCAAACGTCGGTGCTAGAATTTTTATATTTATTGCATAAGTATTTTCTGGAGCGGACTGCAACTTGAGTGATGTTCGAACAAGGCAACTCTTTGTTAATGTTACTCTTGTAAGCCTAATAAGGTTTATCGCACGACCCATTTGGTTAAGGCTACTCTTTAACAATGTTGGTCTGCGATAAAATGTTAGACTGCGGTCGGTATTAGAAAAAGCTAAACGTTGGTTGAAATTGCGCCGTTATTGAGAAGATAAATTTTGTGAAGAGAAGAGAAAGTGAGAAAGTAATTTATTTGATTACATGAGTTACGTTTTGTATATCACAACTGGAAACGACACAGTACTTTTCGCTTGCTATGCCAGATATTGCTCGTCAGACTAATTAACAATGCCTATCGCGTTATAGGAATCTGAGCGTTAAGTGTAGCGTAGAATGAGGTCAAAATGCTATGTGACAGACTGATTGTAAGCGGTGCATTAACTTTTTGTGTCCATTTGCTTACTTATGCGGTACACAGTTATTATAACACAAGCTAGGCTGAGCCTGTATTATACATAAGTACGTACTAATTCCTATCCAATGTCTTTTAGTAAATACAACGATATAGGTATACCAATGAAAGTTGATATATTTGGTTTGGTTATATTTCTGGCCTTAGTATTAAGTAAATGGAGCCTATTTTAGTTTAAAATATGTATGTTCAAAGATTACTTCGCTAAGATTGCATACGCTTCACAAAATTTAAGGCTATAAATGTCGTGGAGTTACATGTACAAGAGAAGGCTATGTACGCCACTACCCACAAGTAATCTAATTTATATAGGTGAAGAGAGGGGTGTTAAAGGTTTGATTTTTTACTGATACTGCTACCGCACCAGATTCTCTCGTACACACACGAACACACACACACACACACACACACACACACACACACACACACGTACTTTAAATATATATAATGTATGTATATAATTATGTATTTTTTTAGCATGACACAATGAAGTATTAATTAAAGAAATATCAATAAGAAAGTAAATGAAGCATTAACGAAGTCGTCTCACTACTCCGTCGTCGTCCTTACTATTATTTATATATATGTATATTATTTTATATGTATATGTATATTATATTAATGAGCTATATTGTATTATATTTACTTTATAATGTGTATGTATTTATTTAAGTACTTTTTGCTGTTTAATTTAATCGAACTCTGCAGCACACTACCTACATTTATTTCTGCTTAGCCCAATGGTTGACCGGTAGAGAATGCCTATGCGGCATTAAGTCCGCCTTTTGTACACTATTTCTATCGTGCAATAAAGAATAAATAAATAAATAAGTATTTAGCTTTTAGCTCTTAATACTTGAGCCGGCCGTGAGCCTCTTAATGTTTGAGCCTAATGACCTGAAACACGTACACACGCACAATCAAATGTCATATTGATTAAATTTGAATTTTTAAGGAAATCTGAAATAACAGAGCCATGGCCAATAGGCATTAATAATTTGGTATAACATATACTCATTAATGAAATCTAATGGATACGCGGTTGATTTCAAATAAATGAATAAATATATTATTAAACAAGTAATTAGGGGCTATGTGTGTCTCTACGGAGCTATGTGCGTTCCACAAGTAATTGGGGGCTATGTATGTCTCTACGGAGCCATGTGCGTTCCACAAGTAATTGGGGGCTATGTGTGTCTCTACGGAGCCATGTGCGTTCCACAAGTAATTGGGGGCTATGTATGTCTCTACGGAGCTATGTATGTTCCACAAGTAATTGAAGGCTATGTATGTCTCTACGGAGCTATGTATGTTCCACGAGTAATTGGAGATTATTTATGTAATAAATTATTTTTGCACTCATTCATACATTCATACACATACACACACATTCATACACATACTCATCATTGTATTCTTTGTTTGGAATGTAATCCATCTAAATCAGGAGGTGGGTGTTAATAACCCCGCGACATAGTTTCGCACTATTGCGGATATTATCATACACCGATGCTACTGTGCTAATTTGTAATGTTCCAATAAAGATTTTTATTTATTTATTATTTATGTCCCTAAGTAAGACAAGACCCCTCTAAGGAGCTATGTATGTTTAATGATTCAGTACTAATGAATTTTACCAATTATAATTTAACTATGTCTTAAAATTAATGTAAAAATATCCGGACTGAGCCGAGGCTTGTATTTTTTTAATCCTTTATTTCAAATAAATGCAAACGATAGATGGGATATCTAAACTACTTGTCAGTTCGCCAATAGGGATATAGATGATATTTCACAAAGTGGGTACACAATGTGTTCTGGAATGGATTACGTCGGCGGTGTAATTTTCCTTTGCAGAAGTAATGGCAGTTGACGACATGATGACTGCTCCGCTTGGTGAAGTCCAAAGGGCCGCAGACGAGTTGCTCATGGCACAAGCAGCAGGGGACCATTGGTGGATGTCGATGCAGGCGAGCAGCTCGTAGTATCCGTGTGATGTTGTCCGTTGTCATCAGGGAAGTCTTGGTGGCTCGTAGTATAATTTTATTTATTTTACATTAGACTGTACCTACTTAAACCTATGTGAATGTAAGTAATTCTATAGATTGACACTATCGAGAACCCGGGGCGGTCGATTTGTTTTTGTTTTGATATTATTCTTTTTATTTTCCATATAAGACATTTATTCACTACAGAAATACATGGAGAGATAATTTAAAACTGGGCTGTGCCTGTATCAACTTGTCAAAATTAGTGAGTGACATCGAAATGAATAGGTACTATTGAATTTATAAAAATTTAGAACCTGCGTAGGTATATACATTTTCAGTGTTAAATTTATGACTGATGGCGTTTCTTATGTAAGGATATATCATGGTACAGTTTGGTATGTAATAGGATGTTGATCTCTGATATATTCATTTAAATGGTGCCCATTTAAATTGAATGGTTCCCTAAGTGAAGCATGTTAGGCTTAGTTTGGGGCTAGATGGCGATGAGTGGCCCAGCGTGGCATGTCTTGGGTTATTTATTATTATTTATTATAAGTACATACACTATCACATACATACACATCAGGCACGATGGGCACAAACCTACCTAACTGGGGTGGAAAACTGAGAGGTTTGCCCCCCCTATTGTGGATATAAAACCGGACCTTCCAGTTAATTTGATATAGATTTACAATTATAAATTGTAATTGTTCCTGCGATACAGGCCTTAAGGTTAGTACAGCGGCAGCTGATAGTTTTTTCTAGGGACTTTGTAATATGTATTTGGTTATCTCAATTGAATTGTATGCGGGGAACGATTTGTATTGTAGGATAAACATTTTTATTTTACATAATATGTTACGCCCACGTACGTGATTATTATTTATTTTATATTAATAAAAAAAAAAGGGGAACGTTCTAACTAGAAATGTAGGGCACTAGGTGCTCTAGTCCACTTAGAGCAGCTCGATGTCCAAGTGTAGTATCAAGGGTGGTCTGCGCCATGCACGCTCGTGACAAATCAGAGTACATCTCTGGCGTATTGTTTACTTTCACATGCGTCAAAATATTTCATGAACTATTGCCGCAATAGTAGTGGACTTGCCTCTGGGAATAGGAATTTGTTTATTCTAGAGTGCGGTACATAATATTACAGATGATTATGTATATTAAAGAAGTAAACACGTTCAGAGCGTGCAAATATTATGTCAAGTTGTCAAATGACATAAATTGTTACATGTCAAATTAAATTAATTATTGAATTGAATACATACAAGTGAGATTCATTATTATACGTCAAAATAACTAAATTATTAGAACACCTAATTATACAACCAGAATAACATTATAAGGCACATACCATAATTTCAAAATATCATTAAAAATCGAAGTAAACAAAGCAAGTCACACGTGTGGTCAAAATATTCTTTTAAAATAAAAACAATGTTGAATAAGCCATATTCTAAGCTTACTAATTGTCATATCATTTGCGTTTATGGGTAACTTATTATATAATTTGACAGCCAATGACCGACTGTTCCTTGAACGCATAGCTGTTTTCATTAAAAGGCATGATTAATTTATTTGGACCTGGAATGTTGTACAGAGTCTTAAATTAATAGCTCTGGGTGAGTTTTAACAGGTTTTAACACCTCATATAAATATAAGCAAGGGACAGTGAGTACTTTCAATTGTTTGAACAGAGTCTAGTGAGATCAAACTATCTGCTGGCTAACAAATAACTTATTTGGGGTTTGAGGTTTTCTAGGAGGCGAAGGGAAATTTGGTTAAGGGTGGACGTATCACAGGCTTGAAATCGGGAGGGACATTAAATTTCAGTAAAACACTTTAATGGATTATGTTCCAACATTGGGACAATGTCACTGAATTTCATTGGGCTTGAAAAACGACCTGAATTTACGTATCTACTCATTAAATTGGTTATTAATTATAGCTAATGTAGGGAAATGGTGTGAATAATTTATTTTAAGACCATCATGGGAGATCATCGGTCCTTACAAACTTTATTACTTGAAGGTTGAATGTAGTTACACAGTCTATATGGAATGTCTACTGTTTGTTTATGGATAACCTCATCCTAAAGAAGGTTACGCTATATCCCTGTGATCATTATTTTTTACGATTTATTCTAATAAGATGAATGACAATTTAATGATCTTTCTGTCATAGTGGGCGAACTAATGACCATTAGAGATTCATCAAACCAAATCAAATTCTTTGTTTGTCAGAACAGGTTACAATAAAATAAACAAATAGTTATAGTTGGGTCTGCCTGTAAAGGCGTACAAATATATTTGGTGTCCCCAAGAGATAAGACACAATAAAAAAATATTGTTATTTATTTGTACGTACGTTCACTACTTAATTGCCACTGGCTATTGGAGGGGTTGATAAGTCTGAATGTCTTAACAAGTTTTCAGTTGGATTTGACACAGTGGATTGGCCAGTTTTCAGTGCTGCGCAGTGGCCTCTGTCAATGGTCACCACTTTAATCATACACTGTCAAATTTATTTTGCATCAAGGCTTTGACTAAGAACTGTAAACAAAACTACTTTATTTATATCAAATGACATCATGACATCACAAGATCATAGTGAATTTGGACTTTCAAAATAATTAATGAATTTAAATTTATTCACATTTCCCAATTGGCTACCAATAGGTATCATTAAAATAGTATTTTTTTGGAGGTTGTATTTACTTACTAATGTGTTTCAGAATCGCTGTTTTAAAACGTTTTTGCGACCGAGAGGGAAGAAGCTGCCGAGATTTTCTGCACAGGATAAAGCTAGTTACTAACCTGAGAACGATCTGACTCGCACTGTCTACTACAAACAGTTTTGCAATTATCATCATAAGGTCTCTTTTTGGAGTCAAGGAACCAATGTGTATTCCTCATTCTCCTTGTAACACTTTAGTGAAGATGTTATTAGTAAAGTACCTACTTGAATCTAGTGCATCGTCTAGTAGCGGCTAGTTAGGCTTCTTTTTCTTTCACATTTATGTCTATCGTGTGCATAGGCACAGTAAATAGTTAAGTATGTAATATTAGTTATTATTGTTTTCTTTTTAATTTCAGTTTTATACATTATATATAGGTATACACCTAGCTGTCAACTATTTATTTTAAGACATTTGTTCAATTGTTCCTGTCGCATGTTAGTCTCAAATGTGTATACTTTGAAAACTATGTTAATCAATTAGAATACTACCACCGAATGTCATGATTTTATATTTATCCGTTAATGATTAAAACTGATGTGGCATACATATTGTACGAGGAAATGCAAGGTTGTAATTTAGCAGTAATTTGTTGTAAGTCAAACTGTTTTTGTGTTATTCATTTAGTTGTAATGTCAGGTTTTCATTTTATTGAGACGGCGCTTTAGCACTATTGGTTGAATCATGTTATTTGTCTCATGTGTGTAGTCATATATTGTTAAGTGATTGTTTCGATTGGCTTTTTCCTTAAATAATTATGTAGTGGTGCGTCGGGAGACGGCACGCTGTCGGATGGCCGAATGTCATGATTTTTAATATTTGTCTAATTATTGCCCTCATTATTTAGTATGTTTTTTAAGAATTACGTGGCAACTCATTTTTGAGTGGCAACATTGACAGCGCGCCTCTCTGTCGGCAAAATAGGCGGGAAAAAAATGGAGGGGGAAGGTGTGCTGGGCGGATGGACGAAGCAAGCGAGTCATTCTTTTACCAGCTTGGACCGAAGACAGACATCGAGGGAAATCTATGTTCGACGAATAATTATTTAAAATGTGATAAGTTTAGTTGTAATACCGTTATACCAGTATAATAAATTACTCAAAGTTTAAAGTAGTTTGATTGGCGTTATAAGATCATCAGTCTATTGCAGTCCACGGCTGGATAAAGGTCTCACGGACTAGATTCGAGAGGGATCGGTCGAACAATATGTACGATGTTGTCTGTTATCTTTTTTTTATGCAAGAGGCGGCAGACGAACAAATGTGATGCCTGATGGTAAGCAGTCGACACCGCCCATGGACACCCGCAACTTTTATGTGATAGATGAAAGTTATTAGTGCGAAAAATTTCCATACCTTGAGATGTAAGGGAGTGACCTATCATCTTCTCGCTCCAAACCCTCACCTGCCCGTGATGCATTGTGCTGCATAACGAACGAGGCTCAGGTAACCGTAGCTACGTACCACAGGCCGATGACGGGCAGCAGCGTCACCGCAGCAAGAAGCTACGCCCTGCGATCGCCAACCCGCCTGCCCAGCGTGGCGATTATAAGTATATCCTCCAGAAGTTTGCCCTAGGTGGCGAACAACTGGAGAGGCCTATGTCCAGCAGTGGACTGCAATAGGCTGATGATGATGATGAAGGCGTAGCTAAATACCACAGACCGGTGACGGGCAGCAGCGTCACCGGAGCGAGGTGCTACATCCTACAATCACCAACCCGCCTGCCTAGAGTGTCGAATGTGGTTATAACCTCCAGGTGTTTGTTCAAAGTGGCAAACATCTGAAGAGGCCTATGTCCAGCACAGTGCGAAAAATTTCCACACTTTGCATACATATCACATTACACTGGCTCGGTGGTTCAATTGGTAGTGACCTCTACCTTTGAGCCAAGGGTCGTGGGTTCGATCCCCACACATTACAAACATTTGTGTCCATGAACATGTCTGTTTGTATTGGTCTGGTTGTTTTCTATGTATAATATGTATTTATTTAAAAAAAATGTATCTAAGTTAGTTTATCAGTTGTCTAGTACCCATAGTACGATCTTGGGCTTAGTTTGGGGCTAGGTGGCGCTGTGTGGCCCAGCGTGGCATGTCTTTGGTTGTTTATTTATTTACAATCATAATGTTATCAGCCTGCTTTTGCTAGGTTAGCGCGTTCCATCGTAGATTACCATCAGGCGAATCGCAGTCAAGCGCAAACTCTTTTTTAATACAAAAAAAGCCTAAAGTTCAGTAGTATTAAGTAGCTGCCTCATGCTAACAGATACGTCTTAATTACATAGAAAAGTAGTTAAACTCCGAAACGTAAGCACGAAACGCGCTCATTTATCGAAGCCACAGCCACTCCGTGGTGTTACAAAAACCAGAACGCTAGTCATTAAGGAGTTTTTCTCGGCGCCCCGACAATGACTGATAGCTCGGGCACCGAACCCGGGACCTTTTTATTGGCGGCACGTGTGTTGTCTTAGTCGTTAATGTGGATAATGGGGATGCTTAGCGTGTTGAGTTTTGAGAGAGGCAGGGCATAGCGAATCTTCGAATTATTCGTCGTAATTCATAAATTGCTCATCAAGATTATCTATTATATATGTCCTGCATATATATGTATGTGTATATATATGTATATATATTATTGTATATACTTATTTTATATGTATTATTATATTAATTGCTTATATGTGTATATATATCCATATCGTATCCATTTACGTATTTATAGCACATTTTAATAAGTAGTATATTTAGCATATTAGTTTATTGATTATAAATTAGGTATTATCTTTTACAGTGTTTCTTTTTACACTCACCGCACACACATTTGCTCTCTGCATGATCCAAAGGTTAACTGGTAGAGAATGCTCCTAGCATTAAGTTCGCCTTTTGTACCATTTTGTGCAATAAAGTTTTAAATAAATAAATAAATAAATAAATCTTCGCTCGAATCGAGCTGCCCGTCCGGGAAGGAACTCCACCCTATAGAATACCGCAGCCAAATGACCTCCGGGTCGTGTTTCTGCTAGTGAGTAGGGTTTCCGGAGCTCGTGAGGGGTTAGGGTCGGGCCGGCATGGCAATTGCAACTGACAGGTAACTGACCAGTTACTTGCCAGTTGTCACAGCGACTTGGCTTCTCTTTCGCTTTCCATCAACCCCCAAATCCCATTACAATAGATTAACCACGTTTGACTACCCTCCAAAGAATCTTCAATCAATTATTTTTCGATAACAATCAAGCCGTCATTGCATATGACAATTAAAAGGCAAAATATTCTTTTTTTTTCATTCTTCATAAGAGCATTAAAAAAATTGGTCCTCAATACACCAATTTTTGAACAGCTCTCGATAGCGTAAGAGCGCGTGACAAGCAAATGCATTACAATACAATAAAATTTGCGTTCACTCTGTAGTAGTGTTGTCGGACTATCGATACGTTACAATCGATAGTTACATCTGGTGGCGCAAAACAGAGACGAGTGGAGAGAATTTAAAGAGGCCTACACCCGAAGGGTTAAGACGAGCCAAGAAGAGAGAAAAAGAGAGAGTTTCCATCTGAGTAAGATGACCCTATCGATAGGACTATAGTTAGTATCGGTACTATCAATAGGCTATTATGGCTAAAAATTGTAATTAGTCCGTCTTTTAGCTTATTAAAAAATAAAAGACACGTATTTTTCCTTTTTTCATATAAATAAACAATAGCAAAGATACAAGGCATCAAATGTTAGGAGTGGGGGTCTTTGACGTCACTCGCTCCCGTAAAAATCTTTCATTCTCACTAGTTCCGGTGGAAGTAGTCCCGCTGGAACTAATGATACCTTTCCTTCTCATTGCTTGGTTCTGAGCTATTCATACTAATAATAGGCTATCGATAAAATTTTTATGAATTTCAACTATCGATAGCCGGCTATCGACCGGGCATCACTACTCCGCAGTCGAGGGCTCGCGACGAAACACTCCGACGGGTGATCGAAGTGGAACGCTTTTGTTCCTCTTCCATATTATAAAGGTACTCATTTAAATCATTAGCAGAATTACAAGAGATGGAAAACAGCTTTGAGTACAGTAGGAAAGCACCCTCATTGGTGAAAATATTGACTAATAAATTTATATTATATTCACATTATCACATATCATAAATTCACATTATAATGGTATCATCATCAGCCCTAAGACGTCCACTGCTGGATATTTTTTTTATAGTAGCTTTTATGGAAAGCGAAAGAGAAGCCCAAGTCGCTGTAACAACGGCCAAGTAAGTGGTTAGTTAGGTACCTGTCAGCCGTCACCGCCATGCCGGCTCAACTCTAACCCCCACGAGCTCTGGAAACCCTACTCACCGGCAGAAACACGACTCAGAGGTCATTTGGCTGCGGTATTCTACACGGTGGAGGTCATTCCCCGGAGGGGTAGATTACCGCAGCCAAATGACCTCTGAGTCGTGTTTCTGCCGGTGAGTAGTATTTCCAGAGCTCGTGGGGGGTTAGGGTTGGGCCGGCATAGCGGTAGAAACTGACAGGTAACTGACCAGTTACTTGCCCGTTGTCACCGCAAATTGGGCTTCTCTTACGCTTTCCATCTACTACTATAAAAAAAAATAGTAAAGAGAAAATCCTCGTCATTTTGGCTATTCTAAGGTTAACCATCTGTACTTCTAATGGTGTCCGTAAGAAAGAGGATGTTGCTAATTTAAAATACCTACCCTGTCCAAACCCATTAGCCATGGTTTAGACCATCAATTAACGCCACGCCCAGCGCAGCTCAGGATTTTATAAAAGTCAGGGGTAACAGCCAACAAGACTATTCCATTTGAGAGTGTTTTCGCTGTTGATATATTGAGTATACGTTTACTTATATCTGTCTGTTTAGACTCGGTATTAGTTAAGTGTTTTGTAATAAGACTGGCGGTTAAATTAGATTAGAGACACGAAAATGTTATCTTAGAAGTTTCTTTGACCGACCCCAAAAAGAAGAAGTTCGAAATTTAATAGAATGTTTTGGTTGTTGTGTTGTACACGCCTGCCCAGGGTGGCGATTATGGGTATATCCTCCAGATGTTTGCCCAAAGTGACGAAAAACCGGAGAGACCAATGTCCAGCAGTGGCCTGCAATAGGCTGATGATGATGATGATGTATGTTAGGTACCAGATATCTCCAAGAATTGTAAATGGATTTGGATAATTATTTGTTTGTTTGAAAGGGTATATTTCCTAGTTGGTACCGTTGTCATAATATTGAAGTCAGTTTTTTTTATGAAGAAATTTTGCTATCAGCAGTCGTGTTGTGACAATCAGCAAACATGGATAATACTCCCACTCTAAAAAGTACCTTTAATATATGCAATGCATTGAGGACTGATATGCACTTTTCTATTTTTATCGTGTCGAACCCTATCCATTAATTTTGACATTCTTAATATTGTACAAACTTTTGACAATGCCTAGTTACAAATCCCCCAAAATAATATTGGTATGGCAATGATAGAGAGGCCCCTATAACAATTTGCCTCTATATCCAGAACTGGATGCTTGCAGGCTGATAATGAAATAAATATATTCCTTGAATCTTAAGTGACGAGAAGTGGAATCACTCCAGAATTTCACAACCAATAGATGTTGCTTCTCCGGATACGATAACGTCTGATATTTAGTAATTAAGACTTTAGTTATCCAAATGGAAATTAATATAATAACATCGTGTTACTGCTAATTTAACATCTCCCTAATTAACCCCTTACAACGCTTAGTGAGATTCAATGGGTCTAGAAACAAGGTTAGCTTCCGAGCTAATAACATGAATAATGTTTCCTACATAGATAATGTAATCTACTTAAATGAGATAAGCTTACAAATAACAAATCAACGTCATTTGATTATATAGAATGGATTTTTGTTTTGGCATTTTTAAGTACAATTGGACTGGCTCGGTGGCTCAATTGGTAGTGACCCCTGCCTTCTGAGCCAAGGGTCGTGGGTTCGATTCCCGCCCAGGACAAACATTCGTGTGATAAATACTTGTGTTAGTTCCGTGTCTGGGTGTTTATAATTTGTATTTAAGTATTTATTTGTGGTACCTTCGTTGTTCTGATACCCATAACACAAGTGCTTAAGCTACTTACTATGGGATTAGAATAATGTATGTGATGTTGTCTGATAATTATTTATTTATAAAAAAAATAAATAAAACAATTAGCGGTTATCATGGAGCCGAAAAGTGGTAACTTACGGTACGGCTGGTCTACAAGTGAAAAGTTGCACAGCGAGCTATAGAAAGTGTTCGGCATCATTCAGCAGGATCGTATCCAAAATGAGGTGATTCAACAGAGAGTTAAGGTTATCGATAGATCATCGAATTAATAAGCTGAAGTGGCAATGGTTCGGTCATATCAGCCCCAAAGTCGATAGCCGTTGGGGAAAACGAGTTCTGGAGTAGATACCGCTTCTCACCAAACATAATATTAAGTCTGTAGTATAGGACATCCTGAGACCAGATGGACGACAATTTCCGCAAGATGGCTGACAAGTGATGGATGCGAAAATCCCTGGTTGTATCCAATTGGAGAAGCTATGCTATGCAAAAGGCTGATTATGAGATTCAGCTTTTGCGTAACAAATATTTATTTTTATTTATTTATTTAGAACAAACAACAAGTTTACACTGAGACAATCACATTTTTAGCTTAAATTAAATTTGAGCTAAGTGTCAACTCAATTACAGGCTGTTACGGCATTCAATGTGAAGCTTTTATACTAAAAATATTATATTTATTTTATATAAGTAGAAATGTCTTGTGTGCGCTTAAGAAACTTCAGAGCAGAAAATCTAAATTTACCAATTCTGTCCGGAAAGATATCAATATCAGTGAATATGAATGCAAGCTACGAAATATACGATACTCACTTTTCTTCAATATTAATTTGTGCTCGTTTTTGCCGCTTGTTAACTCCAAAAGGGCACACCCACTTACCAAGAACAGGTAAATTTCCACCTTCCCCCGCTTCTTTACGTAAACTCAAGGAGTCGATAAATATAAGTTTCATTATTCATCATTATAACTTTGCGAACTTTTTAGACGGAAGGTTTAAGAAAAAAGTTTCATCAATTTTGATTCGACGTCGAAAGATCAATCAGTCAATCGGGACGTCTCGTTAATGAAAAAAAGAACGTTTATAATTTTTAAGGAGTTGCAAGCGCCGTCGAAGGACCAAAAGTTTGTACGATACTCTTGGCCGTAGAAATGTATAAATGATATTTAAAACGGCCTTATGTACTCTTGGTACCTTTTTCAGTACAGAAAGCAACGTTTGCCCGGCTATAAATCAAACTTACTGCGGTCACCAACCCGCCTGCCAAGCATGGTGACTAAGGCGAAAATGTAATCCCCCAAATCGTCATTGAGGGAGGCATAATTATGTATTATATTGCAGGCTGATGATGATGACAAAGTTCTTAAACAAGAAAATCTATGAGCAACACCTACAAGTATTCATCATCATCATTACCAGCTCAGCTCACCCAGAATCCACTGCTGGAAATAGACCTCTCCAGTTGTTCGCCACTTAGGGTAAACATCTGACGGATATACGCCACGCTTAGCAGGCGGGTAGGCGATTGCAGGGCGTAGCTTTTCGCTCCGGTGACATACTCATATTAATAACATACAACAGTTCTTACACCATAAGGACATAAACTGCCATGTCTTTGACAAACGGAACAAAAAGTATGGGTACTTTTTGTCTCAAATCAGATCCCCACACTATCAGAACAAATCGAAGATCATCTTATACTCGTACTCAAAACGGCGATCAACCCGTCCCCTAACAGAAGTTCATTATGTTCCGAATCGGTTCCGCGCCGTACACTCGACAACATGCAAGCAATAAGCAATAAAATGAAATTAGAGCTGGCCTAAGGGAGTTAACTTGGACCAGTGGAATATGAACATAGTTTTAAATTGCTTTAGTTGAAACTAGCGTATGTACGGTACTGTACATTAGTTGTTTTAAACTTTGCAAGTGCTTTTAAGGAGCGATGGAAATTTTGTGAAGTGAAATCTGTCAATATACAGTAGCCAATTAATAATGATAAATGATCCAAAACACGCCACGGTGGGCCACAGGGCGCCATCTAGTCCACAACCAAGCGAACCGAAGCTTGTACTATGGGTTTATGATAACTGGTAAGCTTACTTAGATACTTTTTGCTTACAAAAATTATCTTAATCTTAACGTAATATTATAAAGCTGAAGAGTTTGTTTGTTTGTTTGAACGCGCTAATCTCAGGAACTACTGGTCCGAATTGAAAAATTCTTTTTGTGTTAAATAAACCATTTATCGAGGAAGGCTTTAGGCTATATAACATCACGTTGCAACTATTAGGAGCGAAGAAATAATGGAAAATGTAAAAAAAAACGGGGAAAAAATAACTAACCCACGCGGACGAAGTCGCGAGCACAGCTAGTACATAGTAAAAACCCATAAATTCAAACCATGACATATTAATGCAAGCTTGTGTTCGACTATGTGTGGATCGAACCTGCGATCGCTATGTCAATGGCAGCGTTCATTATCACTGGACTATATATTGCTAAGTTTTGTGCTGGTTCTATATAAAGTTGATTAACATTGACTCGAGACCAAAGCAATGTTTTTTTTTCAATACCGTTTTATCGGCTTCCTTTGACCTGGTGGAAAGCTGGAAGCTCAAGTCGCTCTAACAAACCTTCGTATCCAATCGTCACCACAGCCATATCATGTCCCGAAAGATGCACGAAAAGGTGAATGAGGAATAAGGGAAAATAATACTTCAGAATTTACACTTCCTATGCTATCTTTGCTAACTGAAGGCGTAGCTAAATACCACAGACCGATGACGGGCAGCAGCGTCATCGGAGCGAGAAGCTGCGCTCTGCGATCGCCAACCCGCCTGCCCAGCGTGGCGATTATGGGTATATCCTCCAGATGTTTTCCCTAAGTGGCGAACAACTGGAGAGGCCTATGTCCAGCAGTGGACTGCAATAGGCTGATGATGATGATGATGATGCTATCTTTGCTACTCCAAGTGTTGTAACAAGAAGCTCTACGAAAAGTGTTAGCCAAACCGGATAACACACATTCAAATCGCAATTGAAATCAACAGAGACGTGTAACGTCTATCGCTTTCAATTCCCGAACATCGCTGGGCCGACCCCGAACGGAACTTAATTATAAAGCTAGAAGCGGTCTGCACTACACCTGACGACATGAAAGCAATCCCCACAAATATAAGCGAGGATAATTTTGTCTGACTGATTTGCTTTCATGCTTTGCTACCAATAACAGGCCGTCTTTAAGTTTGTTCATAAATAAAAGACACGTACTTTTTCATTTGTAAATTAGACCAAAAATGACAAAGATAATTATAGCCCGTTAAAATTACGCGTGACGTCAGAGAGTGGGAGTTTTTTCGCCACTAAGTGACGTCGAAGATCCCTACTCCTACATTTTGATGGCGAGTATCTTTGTCATTTTTGTTTAAATGAAAAAACGAAAATTACGTTTCCGATATAAGTATTTTTATAATCTAAAATACGGACTAAATATAATGTAATTAGTTTGACCCTGAAAACATCCCTAATGTACGGGACACTTAATTACTAAACTACTTGTACGTTTGTTATTACGTTGGTGCGTCATCAACAGATTTTTCAGTAGATTTACCTTTCCCTCTCTTCAGAATGTGTCCTGAAGGTTCTCAGAAGGAGATCACTACATTGTACCAACTGCAATATGTCTATGTAAGCGACCTATAATTTTTTCGCTCCATACTATTCTCACGTGCCCGTGTTGTATCCTGCTGAATAACAAACGAAGCTTTGGCAACCGAATGGTGGCGATAAAAGCAGCGTCACCGGAGCTAGATGCTACGGCCTGCGATCGATAACCCGCCTCCAGATGTTTGTCCAAAGTAGCGAACACCTGGAGAGTTCTATGCCCAGCAATGAACTGCGATAGGCTGAAATACCCTTTTTTCTGTATGTATGTAGCATACACGAACATACAAACAGACACACACAACTACACACACTGTCAAACATCTGACAGTGCCATCTGACACTGACATCTGACATTGACATCTGACACTGACAACTGTCGTCTCGTTCCTACACTTCACGCAAGGTGCGGGGTGGGAGGACAGTCAGTCTGCGTCCCACCGCCGCCGAGTAAAGACGTGTTCGTGTGAGGATAGCGAGCCGATATCATCGGTACCATCACATCGTTCATTACTTTATTGTTCATGGTTATTTCATATGTGGATTAGTGTCTACTACACTGTACATTTTTGTTTTTGTGCAATAAATTATCTATCTATCAGTGCCGAGTTGCTTGCCGTTTCTTCTCGGTAGAAATCTACTTTCCGAAAACATGGCGGCAGCTTCTTTTACATTGCTTTTATTCACATTTTTACATTACTTGTTGCTAACTTGACGATTTATAAGTGCTTTATTTTAAGTCTATGTGAATAAAGGTATTTTTATTTAAGTGTATGTCAAAATAGCTGATTGTATATCTATTTCTTAAACTAGAGCCAGTTTAAAAACTAATTACTTGTGCCGTCAAATTCTCCATTAATACAAACGAAACTGCAGGCAAAGCTAGTGAGCAATAAAATGAAATTAAAGCTAACCCAAGGGTATTACCTCGGCCGAAGTTACATGGCCGAACACCTAGTGGAATATGAACATAATTTTAAATTGCTTTCGGTGCGCGAATAGGTTGGAACCACCTACATTGGCCGGTACAGTTTTTAGTTATGAAGGGTGAATCTGTAATGTAATCTTGGTTATGTTTGGGTTGGGTTTTGAATTTAGGTGCGTTACATAATTGGTTAGTTCGGTAATGGAAATTTTGATGATTGTTATAACGGTTCCAAAAACTCTCACAGAGCGTTTTGCTTCTACATTCATAGTGCGAACAGCTGAACGATTTTCTTTACCGGAGTCCGTCTGAAAGATATGATCTCCAGATTTTCATGGGATTTAACGGCCATAACCACAATATAAAGGACGTTTCAAAGGAACAGCTTTTGTACTCAATTAGTTTTGACCAAACCAAAAGGATTTAATTGGCGTCTGAAGACGTCGATATACTCATAATAAAATTTCGATCGTCCACTTAGCCAAACAGTGGCAGTGCATGTGATAGCGAGTCCAAGTACACAAAATACAAAGTGAATAGTGGTACTCGTACTTATAGGTAAATGAGTATACTCGTAGTATGGTGTCATTAAATGTTTAATTAAGCTAGTAAACATATCATAAATAAAGATTTCATGTCAAAAAACGTTTAGTAACATTCCATAACAAAATGTGACAAAACAAATTATAACAAAATAAAACAAGTGTTATCTATTGTTTAAAAACATTTCATAGATAACGGCGGGTCTATGCAGTGAGTCGAGGATGTTAGAATAGGTACGCTGTTATAAAATGTTACTAAGCATTATGAAAGACTTTCATGTAGGAGCCTTTTGTGTGTACAATGTACATTTAACAGTTCCTAGCAAAATGGTTACATTGACAACACAATTGTCAGTAAATGTTTTTATGTTAGAAAATGTTTTCAAATCTTGTCTATGCAGTGTGGGAGCACCGCGGAACATTGGCATGTGAATATACATACGCTCTCTGAAAATTCCATCTACCACCTATTCCTTTCGAAGCCGACTTCTCCCATTGTGGCCCGCTAAATCAATCTCCCTAAACGAATACCGAGTGATACCCATTGATAGGGGTTCAACATAAAAAATGAACGTCGGTTTTCGGCCTCAGTCTCGTTATAAGCAGCTAATACCGCTCGCATTTTGCGAAGTCACGCGCCCATACTACCGCTTGCATCAAAAATTATTAAGCGAATGTAAATTTATAATGTCGCGTCAGTGGGTAGGTGGATACGCAGCGCGGGGGTTTTTGATGACCAAAAGCTTAGTATATTTTGATTGGATATTTTATCATTAGGATTCTTTGTTTTTATTAGTAAGTTGAATTTTTCGTCGTAAATTTTAAACTGATTTCTTCAATAGGTACATAAAAGATCTTTCAACAACTTAAAATATTAGAATATCGATATGACCATTACGAAGAAACCCGTGATTGTGCAATTTTGACGATACCGAAGCAGGAAACACCAGTGACCGGCTGCCACGAGGCTGTGAGGACATCCTATGCTGGTACGTACTGCCATTTTGCATCGATTGAACTGTTCTCTCCCCGCGCCTTCTATTCTTGCCAATCGGCGTCCGCTTTTCCACCAAAAATTTGAAAGTGTAATGATTTTATCATAAGCCAGCCCCGCGTGGTAGATAATAGTTTTACGAAAGTTTAATTATTTTCCCCCAAGAGGTATTCTTCGAGTTAAACATAAATTTGCTTATATGTCATTGAAAATTTCTAATTACATCTCCACCTTCATTCTTGCAGATAAAATTCTACACCATCTAAGAAATTTTCCCAAAGCTGCGTTTAACAGAAACGCTATTTATAAAACACCAGTCCTATCCCAAGAAAGCGTTTATTCTAAACAATTCAATGAACTCAAATAAATTGATAAAGAAATCGGCAACGAAACTACTCAGTAAAAAGGATCATTGGAGCGGAATGTCTGAAGAAAACACAACACGATTAATTGTTCAAGAGCGGGCCTTTCAAACGTCCGTTCCGGGAGCCGGAGAATTGTAATTCAAAAGCGTTGGACTAGGGCTGTGATTAATTGCGTCACTTGATACAGGCTCGTCACTTGATATTTGTATTGTGGAGTTGAGGAAATGCCTAGGCGGTGGGAATTACGGAACGTTTAGTGGCTTATACTGAGTTTGGCTTGTGGTTTCAATGGTGTTGTTTGTATAGCTTCTATAAAAAAACCAGTTACAAATCTGAGGAAACGAGTTGATACTCATACATAATAATAATAAAGCATTATTTATAAGAATATGGCTACATTAATTTGAAAAATATCAAAAACTCGATACATCGCAATAAAAGAAAAAATGTTGTGATTACGATTGAAAAAGGTATGGATATATGGTTTGGTGATGAAATATATACCGAAAGCGTCAATGGATATGTTGGAAGGGGAAGACCGAGAAAGACATTCTATAACCAAAAAGAAGGTGACCTAAAAATGATAAAATACCGACGAGCCAAACCGACCAGCATGTAGGTATTAAGAGTTTGGTGAATATAGACGAGGTAAAAGTTGTGTTCCAGGATAGCAGCAAATGGAAAGACGTGGTCTCTGCGTGACACCAGATCTCTTAGCTGAATTTTCCGGCCATTATAAAAGTAAATCACTCGTTGATAAAACTCTGTGACGACCAATCACAAGCAGCACTATTAGAAGGGTTTTAAACATAAATACGAAATTAGAGATGAAGATGAGACATTGCGACTGTCAGGTGCAAGCTCGGATGGTAACAATACACGCTTCTATTTAGGTTATTATTAGAACGAATACATAATAGGAAATTATGACTAATGGATCAATAAAGTTCAGTCGCTGTACAAATTTGAAATTAGAAGCTACATTCCGAAACGCATTGTTTAATCAAATTCTTTCCTGAAATGGCTACAATGATTACCAAGGTGGCCTTGTCATCATGACCGGTCTGCGGGGGAGTGGGATTCTCACTTCTAGGAGTAAGTGTGGTGGGTTGGACAATGCGTTACAACGCATCGTATGCCCTCTGAGCCTCTCCTTCGTGCCCCGAGTGGTAAATGCGGGGGCGCGATCCACTCATAGAGGCGTAACGGTGTGGTGAGTGCAGCCACACCGTCGCACGAGGTCCGCCAGCGGAGCACCCTATTGCGTAGGGGTATTTGCCCTCGCCGGACCAGGAGTGCCGGCCGCATGTCATATGCGGCTGGCCAGGGCATGCAGGGATGCGGCCGTAAGCTTCGGCGTTGCCCGTGTCCCTGCAACTTGCTGCCCACTGGCGACACAGGTGGGTTTAGTAGGTATACCCTCCCATTTCGGGAGGTGTGAGTCCCACACACCATGTCATCTCCCCCCGGAGGTGGCATGACGGTGCCCAATGAATTGCCCTCTAAAAAAATGCGTTACTGGGCTTTCATCACACGAATGATTGTCCCGGTTGGGAATGCACCCGCGACCCTTGGTTCAGAGGCAGGGGTCACTACCAATTGAGCCAGCGAGCAAGTCTAAGGTAGTATAATTATAAGGATCTCAAACTATAACTTCTCTTATACTCGTACTCGAAGCTTAGTTTACAGTAAGAAAGACTCCCATCGGAATGAGTTAAACATTCCGATCATTCCTTTGATCAACGTAGGTATTTATTGATAGGATTCATATAAACGTTCTAGCGTTCCTAGCCAGCCTTTGCCAAAATGGAATCTACTCCATGACACTAATCGGTTTTCCCTCTCTTTTCTCACCACTCAACACCTACAGATCCAATGTATATTCCAGGCTAAAAGCGTTCTAATTCCAGACCCTCTTGCCGTCCGTCCCAAGAATGCGTCCCTAGAATGAATTAAACAATTAATGCCTCCTTTGTAAGGTCTTTTTGACCCTCTCAGCCTTGAGAGGCAGTTTAAATATAGGTACAAATCTAATATACTAAAATATTTTCTGGTACTATAATGCCTTATATAGGAGGACTCTGGTTGAGCGCTGTATAAGGCGTCTGTATGTGGTATGAAGAGTTTGATTGCCAGGCAAAGGCAGAGGTTACTTCAGGATATAAATTGCTCGTGTCTCGCTCGATTCCAGCTGTTAGTCTACAGAAAATCGTTGAAGAATGTCAGTTTAATTTTTTCTTTTGGCTCGACCAAGAAACTAATGCAGTTGGTACACATTACGAATAAGAGGAATTAAACTGACGAGCATTAATTTATCTAGGAAGAAACCAAACCACCAGTACCACCTCATGTAGGTATCAAAATACCTATTTAGTATCATTTTCTAAGAAAAACATACAGTTGAATTGAGAAACCTTCCTCCTTTTTTGAAGTCAGTTAAAAATAATAGACAAAATGATTCCACCTGCGGACCCAGAAAATTGCTTCTAGCCACAGTCTAGAGTTGGCAAGAAAATAGTTGTAATTAATTGCAACAAGCAAACCATAAGTACCTAAGGCCTCCTTTTAACTTTCCAAAAAAAAGTATACTCGTACTATGCCATAAAAAAATCATATACTGAGAACAAATCGAATCGAAAAAAATACAAATCTGAAAGAAATCCAACGGTTTTTATGCGTGGCCCTAACAGACCTAACCAGGTATGCCGAAAGTACATAATTCTTACAAGAAATTCCCACTCATAAATCAAGATGAGGTTGGAACTAGCTAACCAATAATCAGATAAATTATCCGAGGGACCGACAAACCGTGCAGACCGCATTAGGGCTCGTAAAAATCAGCGAATTCCAGGCCATCCTTGGGGATTTAACTAAATAGGCACGTTGACATCAATTGCTTATAAAAAATGGGGGGTACATTACGAACCCTCTGGGGGAACCGGTCCAGAGGGACGCTTGCCCCGTTGAAACTTTATTACCTGCTATTCAGGGTGACTTAGTAATGCGCAAGCGATAAGCGGTAGCGATTTTAATTTTTAAATTAAGCTAGGATTTAGTAGACGCGAAGGAAGCAACCCATCGTCTTTTCGCTTCAAACTTCTCGCCTCACCTGCCCGTGGTGCGCCCTGCTGAATAACAGACGAGGCTCTGGCCATCGACTGTCGGTATATCTGTCACAATTGAAGGCTTAATACCACAGCCCAATGACGGGCAGCAGCGTCACCGGGGCGAGGACCAACGCGCTGCGATCGCCAACCCACCTGCCCAATTCAATTCAATTCAAAATCATTTATTGCTTGTCACATTACAAAATAAATGGTAAATAATCGGTTTCTGATGGGTAAGCGCGCTTCATCTTAGGCCTCAACCTCGCTTAACATCAGGCTAGTTGAGGTCAAGCGCTACCCATTCACTAATAAAAAAAAAAAAAATAAAAAAAAAAAAAAATGCCGAATATGCGTAAATTCTCCAGGTGTTTGGATAAGGTGGTGAACAACTGCAGAGGCCTATGTCCAGTAGTGGAGGGATATGCTGGTGATGATGATAACACCCAGACACGAAACAAACGTAATGTATATCCGGGGTGGGGATGGAACCCGCTATCTTGGTTCAAAAGGCACAGGCCACTACCAATTCAAACAATGGGCCAGATTAAAACAAAATCGCTAAAGCTTATGACTCACACATTACGGAAAGACTCAACTTCCCGGAGTATGTCTCGTTCATGGAAGTGAGTATTGTCTTAATGCCGGACTCGCAATGACAGTGGGTTCGGTAATCGCGGGTGTGTTGCACAAATCGCGTTACGCTCCGCCGGTTTCAATGTTCAGTTTAAGGCTTTTGAGCACACACTGGGACCCGTTGGGTGTAGACTGGCAATGAATACGGTTGAGGGACTCAATGCATTACGAAGTTGCTCGAAACAGGTTACAGACTGGACGCTTAAAGGATCTAGGACTTTCCGCTTAATAAAACAGCGTCGTGTTTCAATGGATTGATTGTTGTTCGTGCAAAGAACATTGACTTTCTCGTCTAATATACAACTTGGGTAAATCTTAAAAAGTTATTAATTCAAATATGTCTCGCATGGTAAGTTTTTGCTCTACTTTCTTAGTGCCAACGGAACGGTGCGCACTAAGAACCCAAAGAAGAGAGGTAGGGCATAGCGAATCTTCGCTGGACTTGAGCTGCCGCTATCCCGCTGTGAGGGCGGACGTGAGTCCCACATACATAAAATAATTTTGCATATAAGCATTTTTCCGTGATAAGAAAAAATACTAAGCGACTTATTGAGATTTCAGCTCCTCAACCAGTGGTAGGGTTTACACTTGCGCAATGATTTCGGTCGCATTTCGGTACCAGTCGCCAGAATAAACTGGAAATTTGTCAGTCAGCGATCAGAATCACCTAACATCACACCAACAAACAAAAACGCATCGAAACATTTAAACACAAAGAAACGATATCGCCCTATTGTAACATATTACCGGCCCATTTATAAATGTACGTGCACAACCGAAGGGAAACGGCCATAATTTATTTGGCCGACAATAAACCTCACTAGTACTAATAAAGAAAACAGAACAATAACGTAAAGGCAGTATTTGCAAAGTAAATCATAAGTCAAGCGGTGCATGAAAGCTGTGTGTAGCCGGGAGCGCCACAGAATAATAATCGCAGAGCGGTAATAAACATGCTTAGGCGTTTCCGTTCATGTGATGTACTAGGTTTTGCCGGAGATTTTTTTTTAAATACTTACAAGTAACTTATACCAATGTGAAGCTAAATGCAACGGCTGAAGACGTGTGTAAGGGAGCGACCTATCACCTTTTCGCTCCAAGCCATCCTCACCTGCCCGTGGTGCATCCTGCCGAACAACAATCGAGGCTCTGACAAACCGACTGGTGGCGGTAAAACTATCACGATACAAGGCGTAGCTAAATACCACAGGCCGATGACGGGCAGCAGCGTCACCGGAGCAAGAAGCTACGACCTGCGATCGCCAACCCGCCTGCCCAGCGTGGCGATTATGGGTATATCCTCCAGAAGTTTGTCCAGCTGGACAGGCCTATGTCCAGCAGTGGACTGCAATAGGCTGATGATGATGATGAATGGGCCTCTTTCCGTAAAAAATGTAATTAGTCCGTCTTTTAGATTGTGCAAAAATAAAAGACACGTATTTTTTCATTTGTAAATTAGACCAAAAATGACAAAGATATAGCCCGTTAAAATTACGCGTGACGTCACATAGTGGGAGCTTTTTCGCCACTATGTAACGTCAAAGACCCCCACTCCTAAATTTTGATGCCTTGTATCTTTGTTATTTTTTGTTTAAATGAAAAAAGAAAAAATACGTGTCTAATATATTTTTATAATCTAAAATACGGACTAAATATAATGTAATTATTTTGACCCTGGAAACATCCCCATTGTCATCCAATATCGACCTATAGATGGCCGTCGCGATGGCAGGCTGAAGAAAAGGTGGCACCATCTTCATCATCAGCCTCTGCAGTTGTTTTTCACTTTAGTCTAATATCTGGAGGCTTAGCCCCCGACCACGCTGCATCGCAAGGCATAGCTACTCGCTCCGGTGACGCTGCTGCCCGTCATTGGCCTGTGGTATTTACAGCTACGCCTGCAATCGTGATAGTCATACTGCCATCAGTCAGTTACCAGAGACTCGTTTGTTTTTCGGTAGGACGCACCACGGGCAGGTAAGGGGGTGGCATGGGGCGAAAAGATGATAGGTCTCTCCCTAACCGCCCACCAGCAGTTGGTTTTATTTGTACCTAGCTAAACGCTGCTGCACGTTTCCTGATATACCATTAGTCACCTTCTACGAAGTCCACATTAACATAAAACAAATCAGCCCATCTCCTGTCTCCCTCATCTTTGTCCATGTGGAAGCAAGACCGTGGAATTGGGTCAAGCGTCTCGGAGAAATTAACGATTTACTTACGCCGCCGGTTTTGCCTAACGCTTTAAACAAACCTTTACAGCGTTAAGATTTGCAATCTCAGGAATTCTAGCTCCTTAGGTCCTTAGTTTCAGTTAAAATTTGATAAGATATAATATAGGCAACGACTAAGGCCTGGTTTCGCCGCAAGATAGACAGATCTATAATCTGTATAGGGGTTTAAAGGCGACCCATCATTTTTTCGCACTTTTTTTTCGTCGGAAATGCCTTACGCATACACCGGGTTACTGGGTACGGGACACCTGGGTTATGTGGGGCTTACTCCTATTTAGCGGAGAACACCCACTAAACCCGACGGTGGTCCGCTACGAGCACTCTGTCTGAGGGGGGTCGGGATGCCCGGAGGGATTCGTCACAACCCCCCTAGCGCGGTAGCGCTGTGCCGTGCAGCGTGGATGGCACACCTCGGGAGGACGTTGTACCTTTTAAATGTCATCCTCTAAAATAATATGTACGATATGAACAACAATTTAAAAATCTTTCTTTGGCATTAATTACAATTTTGGCATTACAATAATGAACATTTTATCTGGAATAAATTAAATTTAATTGCTTCTCCATTTCTCAAAGATTTATTTATTATCTCAGCGAAATTATTATGACAAAGATTCTCGTGGAGACGTATAATTTACTCGCGAAAATTATGCCGAACATATTATCATAAGAACGTATTATGCGTCGCATCTCTCGAAATAAGCCAAATTACGAACAGAATGGCTTGTGAGGGGAGTAATTATCTATTTCACAAAGATATTTCAATATTCTTTTAATGAAAATTTGTATGGATTTACGTATCGTTCTTTTAGTTCTTTTGCAAAATATTTAATTAATGTAGTATATGATTTAATGATAAAATAATTTTTCTATTTAAAGAAAATTTCAATGTACGTTTATTCCCTCTGGGCGTCTCGACCCCTCTCAAAGTCTCAGACAGAAGGTTGGTAGCCAACCACGGTGTGCAGTGGCTATTTAGCACTAGATAAGTGTAAACTTCACATAACCCTGGTGTCCAGTATCCAGGGCCCTGGTCAAGGTCAAGGCATTCCGAACGAAAACAAAAGCCTGATAATTTCTACACAGCTTCGTCGGGATACTTTCCAACACCGGAAAGTCGCGGCCACACTTTGGAGATATTTGCACCAACGTTACGTTTTGCGCCCATTGCACCAATGTGTGTATAGGTACTTTGACACAATGAAGACATAGAGGGCGTTAGTATTGATCATTGGACAGTGACTGGACGCAAAGTTGAATCCAATGTGTGGCCGCGGCATAAGGCGCTCCAACTACAATAATATTGCACAGTATATCTGATTGCACATTGTTATTCAACGTGTACAGATAATATTGACACATTACGCAATGATTGAACAAAAGGTTTAACTAGTTTAACTTTTACTGCAGCACCATCCAGACGTGGAAAACACGCGCACAGAAATAGCGGGAAAAGATAACATAGCTGTTTGTATTTTTGAGAAATGTATTTGATCGTTTGGAAAACACGTTTTATTCTTATTGTATACTCGTAGTAACATAATATTGCACAGTATATCTGATTGCACATTGTTATTCAACGTGTACAGATAATATTGACACATTACGCAATGATTGAACAAAAGGTTTAACTAGTTTAACTTTTACTGCAGCACCATCCAGACGTGGAAAACACGCGCACAGAAATAGCGGGAAAAGATAACATAGCTGTTTGTATTTTTGAGAAATGTATTTGATCGTTTGGAAAACACGTTTTATTCTTATTGTATACTCGTAGTAACATAATATTGCACAATTCTTTACAGCACACGATTACGCTCCTGCCCTCAGAGACCAGTGGTATAAAGCTATTACTTCAATAGTGATAATGAGAGCCTAAGGGCGTTCAAATCCCGTCACATACCAGTGTCTTTTCGAATGTTACGTAAGACTATTTTCCGTCCCCATTCTCACTATAAGTGTTGTTTTTGTAAGGAGTGCGATTAATAACTGATTACCATAACACGAGTGAATTACTTAGCTAATTATGAGCAGATACACCGGCGATGACCCAGTTACAGAGCTCGCGTCCCGAAGCGACAATGTACGAGATGAATTGTTTAACCTGGCAAAGCTTTGGCAACGACGAGCTATTGAGTTTGTGATGGGGTCTCATGTACCCCTTTCTAATTCTGCTATATGATAGTATTTTATGGTTACTAGATAGAATAAATAAATGACCCAAGACATGCCACCTAGCCCCAAACTAAGCCGAAGCTTGTACTGTGGGTACAACAACTGATAAACTTACTTAGATACATTTTTTTTGTAAATAAATACATACATACATAGAAAACACCCAGACCAATACAAACAGACATGTTCATGAACACAAATGTTTGTACTGTGCGGGAATCGTACCCACGACCATTGGCTCAGAGGGCAGAGGTCACTACAAATTGAGCCACCGAGCCAGTCAATAATCAAAATTAATATTATGTATGAGACGTAAGGGAGCGACCTATCATCTTTTCGCTTGAAACCACCATCACCTGCCTATGATGCATCCTGTTAAATAGCAGATGAGATTCTGGCAACCGACTGGAGCTAAATACCATAGGCCGATGACGGGCAGCAGCGTCACTAGACCGAGATGCCACGCCCTGCGATCGCCAACCCGCCTGCGCAGAGTGGCGATTATGGGTATATCCTCCAGGTGTTTGCCCCTAGTGGCAAACAGCTGGAAGGGCCTTGAAAGGTCCAGCAGTGGACTGCGATAGGCTGATGATGATGATGACTATTAAATAAATGTGTGGGTTATGTTACACCCCACCCAAGCTTTTAAGGGTTAATTCACCATTTTGCAAGAGACGCAGTCAGTTTGCGTAGGGGATGAATTATGTACTAGTAGGGACTACTGAACACCTAGTTAACAAATACCTAAATATGTTAGAAGCTATAGGATACTAATGGGGAGCTTTGTACATCTCTTTTATCTTTTCTAAGTGATCGTCGATGGCTTAGTGGCTAAAACCAACTACTTATATGCCAGAGTTATCGGTTCATACCCAGTAACGTGCAAATGTCCAAAGTGGGGGGAAGAAGCACGACGGCCAGTTTGGTTCAACAAAGGCAGTGAACGTTACCATTGAAACAGTCGTGAGTTCGATCCCCGCACAGTACAAATAAATGTGTGCATGAACATGTCTGTTATGGTCTGTGTTATTG
This sequence comes from Conogethes punctiferalis, assembly GCA_031163375.1. Classification (NCBI taxonomy): domain Eukaryota; kingdom Metazoa; phylum Arthropoda; class Insecta; order Lepidoptera; family Crambidae; genus Conogethes; species Conogethes punctiferalis. Next base: position 18,119,711 of record CM062078.1, read on the forward strand.
TTATATATTTATTTATTTACAAAAAAAATATCAGTTGTCTAGTATGCATAGTACAAGCTTCGACTTAGTTTGGGACTACATGGACCCAGCGTGGCATATTTTGGGATAGTACTAAAAAAATGAGGCAAATAAGTTAAATTTTCATTCACGACCCAACTTAAAGGTTCTACATGCCTACAAACAAACCTTATTCACATTAATACTATTCTGCAGGGTTCAAAGGGCACAACATATTCATTATACAACAGTAAACTGCTGAGCGATGAATACATTTCGTCACAACAAAACTGAACACACATGTTTATCCTTTACTCAAAGAAAGATGGCCGGAAAAAATTCAGCGAAGCTATCGCCGTCCGATTCATGTTGCCCTTGCAGGGGATGGTTTTTGTGCCAGAAGAGAATGGACCTTATTTTTTGTGCGGGAAGGTGCAGAAAAAGGGGAGCGCGCTCCGTTAACGGTATATAACTGCGTCGTAAAAATAGCGTCCCGTTTACAGCTAGTGTTGGGGCGCTGGTGTTTTCAGGCACGTTTATGTTTTTTTTAGAAGATGTTTAATAAAAATGGTATGTAAGGAAGCCACCTACCTTCGTTTCGTTCCAAGCCACCCTTACCTGCTTGCGGTGCATCCTGCCAAATAGAAATAGCTCTGGCAAATGACTTATGGTGGTATAACCATTACGGTTGAAGGTAGCTAAACCACTACGGGCGGATGACAGGCAGCAGCGTCACCGGAGCGACAAGCTAGCCCCGCGATGGCCAACCCGCCTGCCCAGCGTGACGATTAAAGCCTCCGAATGTTTGCCGAAAGTGGCAAACAACTGGAGAGGCCTACGTTCGGCAGGAGTTATGCAGTATTCTTTTATATTTGTCGTTAACATAACTTTCATTTTCACTTCCTTTTATTTTAAATACTTGGAAATTAGCGCGTTTTTCTTGAAAGAACATTCTTCCGCACAGACAGCTGCACCAATGCTCACATCGGACTAAAAAAGGTATGTGCGCGTTAAATCTCGAACATTTCATGTCACGAATACATATCACAGCACTATTTACGGCCACGCGATGATGGGCGAAGATTGCCGAAGTGGGCCGAACGGCGAAGTCAACAGCCTTATACGTTTTGTATTGTGCGTTCGGACAGGGGCGGGGAACTTTTTTGACCGAAAAAAAATCTTACTCCACCGATTTACATTCGCGATTCGAGAATTTATGAATGCATTTGCGAATGAATTTTTTTTATCTCCGTGCAAAACGTCCTTTCGATACGCAATCTGTACCCGGAATGGTCGTTTATATAAATTCATTAAGTTGGCCGTTAATAACTGGAAAAGTAATTTTGGTGGATGATTAAGGATTGTAAATTTTACGATTTCTCTTTTATGGGCTTGAATAGAAATTATGTGGGGCAGTATACTTGACCGGTTCAGTGTTTTGAAGTCCTAGTTTTTTTGTGCTAATTGCAAAGTTTTATAGCTAACCTTAACTATTACAGGTATGTAGGTATTGTTTTTCTTCAACTTCTTAGACCACATATCTGTAGGTCTCCTTTAGAAGACCACACTATTTTTCCCTATTTTGCACTCTTTTTCGTCAGGAAAACCTTTGCGCATACATCCTAGGCCCTGAGGCCAAAATACCTGGATTATAATGATTATAATACCACAGACCAATGACGGGCGGCAGCGTCGGAGCGAGAAGTTACGCCCTGCGATCGCCAACCCGCCTGCCTAGTATGGCGATTATGGATATCCTCCAGATGTTTGCCCTAAATGGCGAACAACTGGAGAGGCTTATGTCCAGCAGTGGACTGCAATAGGCTGATGTGATGATGAAAGAAAAACACTGTCTATCTATCGCTTACATTTTTTTGGACTTCACGTCTACGGTAACCGCTTACCATCAGGTGTTCCGCCAGCTATTTTGTCACCCTAGTGGTATAAAACAAACACTGTGCTTCAGAACAAATCGTGTCTATTTGTCAATGTACCTACAGGTCTCGTCATCAGTCGCCGTCGAATCACCAACTTCATTTGAAATTCAGTGGGCTTCGGCCGGTTTAGTAGCGACTTAGGGCGGACAGTGAATTTGAGGCAGTCAATTCGTAGATATTCTGCAAGGTCAACAGTGATAGCCAATGATTAATTGAATTCGAATACAGACCTTGCTCCCTGGACTTAAGAATTAAATCTGACAATGAATAGATTTGCTACATAATGCAAATATAAGTAAAGTACGTTTATAAAGGGGTCTGTTAGACAATAAATTGACGGTATGATTGAATGAATTATTGACATTTATCAAACTAAGCGCTCATTCTGTGTTTCAAGATATTTTTCAAGATACTTACAGAGGTTATAGACATTAATTAATGCATCATATAACGCACATAAATAAACTAGTCTCAAACTAAGGATGTCCCTCTTGTATGAGGTTTAAATTATCATCAGTGGTAATTCATTCCTCAAACACTATATTATCTTGGGTGTTTAATTTGTTTCCTAAATTGATCTAACTATGTAACAGATATGATACATATTTATGACTGAATAAAGATCATATCGAATTATCGTAATTCCAAAATCTATCATCATAATAGATGTATCGTAGATGGAAGAGCAAATAAGAAATAACGTACTCTGATCGAGCGTCCTGATTACTTATCTCAATAAATTCCCACCAAATGCTATTAGGCGATAACAATATTTTTATTAACAGTTGTAATCTCATCTGATGACATTAAATTTTAAAAGTTATGATGTCCTACCTGTAGATAACAAGCTCTAAATCATGAACTTAATGCCCAATAAAGAGTTTAGGGTAATATAAGATATCTTAATCCTAACACTTAAGCGCATTAAGATGAAGGCAAAGCAAATAAGGTTTTCTTACCCATTACCTCTCACAACAAATCTCCATCAAATGCTATCAAGCGATACTGGTAGCAATATTTTTTTCACAGCCGTAATTTTTTCTGGTCATGTTAATGACGAAAAGTTTTGATATATAAGGCATCTTACATGATATCATCAGTAGATAACTAGTTCAAAATAAGTAGTCCTAACACTTTAGCCCCTTAAGAGAGAAGGAAAAGAAAAGTATAATTAGCATCCCAATTACCAATCACAACGAATCTCCATCAAATGCTATCAACTGATAGCAATATTCTTATCAACCTCAATCATCTCAACTGGACCTGTCAAACGGAACAGTTGTACGTACTACGGGGTGGGCCTTCCGCGTTGATGCTGGCCGGAGTTAGCGCGGGCGCTCGTTGAAATTCGTCACACTTCGGCATGAATGGGGCGACCACACGGCCCAATGTGCTTAGCTTCGTTTAAAGGGAACTAACTCCTTAAAGTGAAATGGACTGTAGTGATCACTTACCATATCAGGTGACGTTTTGGCCAATTCATCCCATCTGTAACAAAGAAAAATTCTTAGACTGGTGTAATTGATGGGTAACTACAACTAGCCCGGTCTTAATATTGTTCTTAGTATAACGGCATAATAATTTTGCTACGCGCTGCGCCTGAAGGAAGGCGTAAGAAAAACCGGTCAGTTGCTGTACCACCGCCACGCCCAGTTAATAAAATACTTCTTCACAGACAAGTGCACAGGCAATGATTTTTACATTTTAACGACGCGGCAAAGATAAGAATTGCCGTATTTTAAATATCCGTAGCTACATTGGTAAATGAGAATTATTCGCGCGAGTACAGAATCCAGTCCAAAGTAATATTTAATGCGGTTTTAATTAGGTCAGCTACTACGCATTTCATTCCTGTAATTTTTTGGACTGTAAACCTATTTTAGCGCAAAACAACAATTCCGTCTTTGTATGATCGTGAGTTCATAAAACAGAAGCGTGAAGCAGTTTTTATGTAAAGCCTCTTGGCCCTATATAAGTTACATTTATAATTATAGTTTTTCTTCTTTTGCTAGCTGAATGTCGGAAAAGCCGACATGGCAGAGAACATTCTTATACCAGATGCCGAAGATCGGATAATGTGGAGGAGGAGGAGAAGTGGACCCTGGCACTAGACCCAAAAAAAGGGCTTCAATTGTTCGTTTTATAGGATGAATTTTACTTAACTTTGAGGAAATCAGACATACGGCAGTAGGTTTGCCACATAAACTGGCATCCAACCGCACCAAAAAACAAATGCCGCTACACTTGTCCTCCGATCCCGTCGGATCTGGCGACCCTCGGCACGCCTCGCTCGTCTGAGGCTGCGCGGGCAGGCATGCGCAGAACGCGGCTCCCGTCAAACGCCGCCAGTGGAGCGGCGCGCCTAGCCGTCGTCGAAACCGTCCGACGACGAATCAATTCAAAATTGGAACAACCATGCCGCGGTGTGTGAATTAATAAATAAAAAAAATAACGAAATTCGAAACTTGGAACGTTTAAGTGCGCCTGTGTTGTGTTGTGATGTGTTGTGGTGTGTGACTCTGGCGAAAGTTGTTGACGGATCACTGATGGTAAGTGGAAATTGTTGTACGTATAAGGTTGTAGATGGGAAAAATAGCGTCTCTTCCCCGCTTTTATCGCAACATAACCTTACTTTACAGGTATATGTATGTAGACGTACGTACCAGGTAGCCCCGAATATGTATAAACTTATGAATGGGTGACAATATTTTCAAAATGATGACAAATAACGATCATACATAAATACAATACATCCAAAAATACTGTTATAGGACAGTGTGGCTATATTTAAACTAACTTCATAAAATTATCTAGGTTAAGTTTAAGTAGCTCTTAAGTTGTGTGTTGTGTAAGTGCAATAAGAACTCGTCTTCATTTTCTTCACTATCTAGTAATATACATTATACAGATAGATACTGAAGTTAACTACAGTATAGTTATACATACGTTAAGTATTTGTGAATACACGAGGTCAAAAAACATACATTTTAACATGCAAATAAAATGACAAAACGATGATTTAACCTACATAACTTTAAGAGGTAGAAACATTTGAAGATAAATTAACGATGAAAAGAGTTACTATCGAATTCCTTGCATTCTTTACGATTTATTTATAAGCTACATTCCAAATTCGTTAGTCTTTTTCATTTGCAATTTACAAGTTCTTGTCTAAATAACTGGTCCGATGGCTCATTTGGTAGTAGACCTCAGCCTTCTGAGCCTATGGGCGTGGGTTCGATCCCCGCACAGTACAAACATTAAATGTGTGCATAAACATGTCTGTATTGGTCTGGGTGTTTACTATGTATAAATGTATTTATTTACAAAAAAAAGTATATAAGTTTATCAGTTGTCTAGCACCCACAGTACAAGCCTCGCCTTAGTTTGGGGCTAGATGGCGATGTGTGGCCCAGAGTGGCATGTCTTCTTTTTTAAAAAAACGTCTTCTTTTAAGTTTATATAGACATGCTCACGTCCACTGCTGGACAATTGTCATTTGGGAAGACCTATTTAACCACAAAAGGGGATTTGCCTTAGTAACCACGCTTGGCAGGCGGGAGGATAACCGCAGTAGGTTTTATTTGTACTCAGGTAAACCTGCTGCCCGTTTCCTGATTTTCCCTTATTCTACGACACCCACGGGATTAGGTGGGTTGTCCCATTCTATCATCATAATCATCAGCCCATCACAGTCCACTGCTGGACACAGGCCTCTCCAGTTGTTCACCACCTAGGGCAAACCTCTGGAGGACATACCCATAATCGCCACGCTGGGCAGGCGGGTTGGCGATAGCTACTTGCTCCGGTGACGCTGCCGCCCGTCATCGGCCCGTGGCATTTAGCTACGCCTTCTATCGTGATGGCTTTACCGTCTCTGGTTCTTAGTTACCGTTATTTGCGGCTCTCGGGTACGGGTCTCGATCCCTTCTGATCTCTACCCGGGCATCATCTCCGGGGCTCTTCTGCCCCGGGTGCTAATACTCCTTATTCAGGAAACCCTCCCGCGCAACCTGGCACATCTGCGGCTTACGAGGTCTGCGGCGCGGGAGGGGGGAGGATGGTGTCGTGTTGTCGGTTGGGGCATATATGTACTTAAATAGATATAATGTTTTTTTTTTTTTTTTTTTTTTTTTTTTTTTTTTTTTAATTATTATTTTTTTTTTTTTTTTGTGGCTTTACCGCCACCAGTCGGTTTGCCAGAGCCTCGTTTGTTTTTCTGCAGGATGCACCACGGGCAGGTGAGGATGGCTTAGAACGAAAAGATGATAGGTCGCTCCCTTACATCCCATTCTAAATCTAGTTTAAATAAGTAAAGTAATACCTTTCATATTCTTTGCTAATTACAATCTAAGTTAATATACTTCCTTAGATTGCGTACACACATAAATAATTCATATTCTCGTACGGAGCGAGTTTAATCACGCTACGAATATGAAAACATGTCAAAATGATTGTTAATATTTGGGACGCATTATCGTTTTATACGTCCTGCTATTGTTTAAAATAGATTAAGTTTAATAATCAACTTAGAACTTATTTATACATTTAGAGTCGTGAGTTTTAATTGCTGGACGCGAAAAGCCCATCATCATCATCATCATTTGCTGGACTTAGGCCTCTCCAGGTTTTCGCCACTTTTGGCAAACATCTGGAAGCTTTACCCATAACCTCTTATTGAGCTCGTGGGGGGTTAGGGTTGGGCCGGCATGGCGGTGGCAACTGACAGGTAACTGACCATTTACTTGCCCGTTGTCACAGCGACTTGGGCTTCTCTTTCGCTTTCCATCAGGCGTAGGGAAGCCATTATGTCGAGCCACTATAAAAAAAATTACAGGCTTTGATTCTCCTAGTGCTTTCATCATCAGACGAGTAGAGATAAATAAAGAAATTTACACCAATTCAACCACCTAGCGAGGTATAAACAAAAAACTATATATTTTCTTAACACAACAACGCTGGTATCTTGAAAATTATTCCGTAGCAGTGATTTCTGTATCTCATTAACATAAATTAAGCTACGTTTATCGAAACAGAAAAGAAAGAAAAAGATGAAAAGTAAGTCTTTTATTATTCCCTCCAAATTACATTTTATCTTTTAATTGTAAATACTCTAGAGATTAAAAAGTTTGGTTCGAAACGGGGATTAAGAAATAGAAGGTAGAATTTGGTGTAGAGGAAAAAATTACTTAAAATTTGCAACAGGACGAAGCGTTGTAATAATCAAGAATAGTCCTGACTCTAATTATGTCTTCGAAATTAAGTATGCAATCAATTTATTTGTACTTTGAATCGAAACTACCCGAAACTCGAATGTAGATCAGATACCTTGACGAATATTTTTGTAGATCTTTTTAAGGTTTACAATTCTGTATTATTATTATTTTGATCCGTTTTATAGGGCTCACACGGCATTTACAATGTAGAGAGGTAGGGCATAGCGAATCTTCGCTCGAATTGAGCCGCCCGTCCGGAGAAGGACCTCCACCCTATAAAATACCGCAGCCAAATGACCTCTGGGTCGTGTTTCTGCCGGTGAGTAGGGTTTCCGGAGCTCATGGGAGGTTGAGGTTGGGCCGGCATAGCGGTGGCAAATGACAGGTAACTGACTAGTTACTTGCCAGTTGTCACAGTGGCCTGGGCTTCTCTTTCGCTTTTCATCAGGCGTAGGGATGCCATTATGTCGAGCCACTATATAAAAAAAGCAATAAAGTGTGTTTCATTCCATAGTTTTAAAGATCTAAAGCATAGGTACAGAGGATAGTGAGAAGGTGACTTTGTTTTTAAGGAATTACATCATCATCATCATCATCAGCCCACATCTGTCCACTGCTGGACATAGTCCTCATAGGAATTACATAACCAAGAACAATCCTAACTCGAATCACGTCTTCTAAGCGAGATGCTACGTATGCAACCGGGGCAACCTTAGGTTGCCAACTTTACATAGCGGAATACCTGAGAACGTCATTTCAAAGGGAACTACCCACGCCGTAAGAATACTATTTGCATAACGACTTCGTAAACATATTTTTCTACGCGTGAACTCGCATACGCGCTTAATATGACTTTGAATATGTTTCAGTACAGTTGAAAATTTATTTTGTTTATTTATTTATTTATTTATTTAGGATCTCCAACATAAGACACACACATATTATCTTAATAGAATACATAAAACAATCATTCAAATGGGCACAGTTTCTCGTGTTCCTACAATTATTGTTGGGATGACATCTGGTATATCTAATAGCGATACTTGCGTAGGTATATGTAAATTACTTTAAATGAAATCTTAATCTTAACTAATATTATAAAGCTGAAGAGTTTGTTTGTTTGTTTGAACGCGCTAATCTCAGGAACTACTGGTCCGAATTGAAAAAATATTTTTGTGTTGAATAGACCATTGATCGAGGAAGGCTTAAGGCGATATAACATCACGCTGCAGCTATTAGGAGCGAAGAAATAATGGAAAATGTAAAAAAAACGGGGAAAAAATAACTATTCCACGCGGACGAAGTCGCGAGCACAGCTAGTCTCGTATAAAACGCAAAGAAATCATTTTCTTAGATTATATTATTTTATAGACTTTTTCCGGTGACGGATAGGTGCCCTGAAGAAAACGAAGACATGCCTTTAGGTGCAGTGGTCAATAGCCTCTTGCACAGAGAGGAAATGTCAAGACGATCAAATAAAAGTTAAACGAGATCTCAGTTTCAGTTCCTCGTCCCTGCTCCGTGCCATTAAATCATGGAATGCCCTACCAGCTCATGTGTTTCCTTCCTCTTACAATCCTGGGTTCTTTAGGCGGGGCGTGAAACGGCATCTCAGTGGGCCTTCAGGGTTAGGGCGACAGTTGCCAGGAGGGTTTACCCTAATATGCCTGTCGACCTAGCATTTGGACCTCATGACCGCTTACCATCAGGTGGAGTGAGGTCATCCTGAACGCTCATTTGTAGGGATTAAAACCAACTCAATAACAGTAACGTCATTTATTTCCTTGTTTTACTTCACTAACTTACATTCACATTATACATTGGTACTTTTACACAATTAAGCGGGCAGCATTTTTAGGACGTCTGTTCATCAATACGGTCGAACTGCTTGTGTCTGTAAGATCGGCCTTTTATACTGCTATATTGCAATCTCAACACAATCCCCACCAGGGTAGTGGTGTGGGTTGTCACTGTCACAGAAAAAAGAAGAAAAGGTAAGGCCAAGACATCAAAGCGTATGATGCCATATCCGTCGACACTGACACCTAACACATTTTATAAAAAAAAAAAGAAAATATCTCTGATTTCGATACAACCTTTTGAACGTAAACAAATACGTATAAGTGTACATAGGGAAATGATTGTATGTAACGTTGTCAGATTATTTACTTATTTACATTATTAAAATGGAATCCTAAAGGCAGATGTTACCAATGAACAGATAAAGACCGAAAACATCATACAATATTCAGACCATTTCCAGGAAAAAACCTTTTAATACGTAAGTTCCTGTTTGCTTTTGCCGTAATATTTATACAAGCTGCATCCCGCGGCTGTGTCTCTGATAAGCTTTTTTAAAGTATAAAGTATATTTAGTGATATTGAAATAAATTATTATCATCAACATCAGCATAGAAACAGGAGGTTTGCATGATGATGATGATGATAAAAATTCGCATCGTTGCGCAAACGATAGACAACTAATACTCATAAAGCAGAGGGCCTACAGTACGGTTTTCGAATTTAGAATATCATCATCTTCATCATCATCATCAGCCTGCATGAAGCCTATGTCCAGCAGTGGACGTTCCATTGCTGGACATCCATACTTAATATTATAAATGGGAAAGTGTGTCTGTCTGTCTGTATGTTTGTCTTTCTTTCACGGCAAAACGGATCAACGGATTGACGTGATTTTTTAAGTGGAGATAGTTGAAGGTATGGAGAGTAACATAGGCTACTTTTTGTTCCTTTCTAACCCCCCACTCCCCTAAAATGGGGGGCAACGCGAGCGAAGCCGCGGGCACAGCTAGTAGGCAATAAAATTTATAATTTGGGGTGATTTGCCTCAGCCACCACAGCTGCTGCATTCCCGATATTCGCTAAGTCGTCTCTATTTTAACGAAGAATAAATAGGTATCATCATCAGCTTCTCGTGGTCTACTACTGGATGTAGGCCTCTCCAGTTGTTCGCTGCTTCGCTCGATCTTGGGCCTCTTACATCCAATACATCCTTCCATTACCTATATAATCCCATACCTAGAGAGGTAGGGCATAGCGCATCTTCGCTCGAATTGAGCCGCCCGTCCGGGGAAGGACCTCCACCCTATAGAATACCGCAGTCAAATGACCTCTGGGTCGTGTTTCTGCCGGTGAGTAGGGTTTCCGGAGCTCGTGGGGGTTAGAGTTGGGCCGGCATGGCGGTGGCAAATGACAGGTTACTGATCAGTTACTTGCCCGTTGTCACAGCGACTTGGGCTTCTCTTTCGCTTTCCATCAGGCGTAGGGAAGCCATTATGTCGAGCCACTATATAAAAAAAAATTTTTTACAGGGTTTTATTCTCCTAACCAACCAGCCATCTTGCAAATGTCTCGTAGGCCTGAGGGCGTCCTACACTACGTTCGCCGAGAATCAGCAGGTATCCACTCAAGAACATGTTTATTCCAACGGTTTTCGGTTTTGTGGCGCATATGGAAAGCCACTTCAGCGGTTCTAAAAGGGTTCCGAACGTAAAACAGTTCATAGTGTTGCCAATATTGTCGTTCCCAGAAACGAACAAATAAATTCAACGAAAACAAAAAGCGAGCAGCATTTAACACAGCAACGTAAAATGAAAACAAATACACAACACATTTGTCAGTCCCAAGGTTTTACTAACAAAAAAGTCATAGTCAATTTCGCTAATGGAAGACAGTACTGCAAATCGTCAGTTTGCATGTTGTACGATTAACATGCACAGTGAAGATTGGTTACATTTGTTTACTTTGCCATGGACTAGTTCAGTGCTCATGATGAACCCGAATTGGAATACTTTAAGATACCTTTTACAATACCTTTGAGGACGAGATAAATAGGAGAATTCAGCTAGGCTGGGCAGCGTTTGGGAAACTTCGTCGAGTCTTCACATCGTCGATCCCACAGTGCTTAAAGACGAAAGTCTTCGATCAGTGCGTTCTACCGGTTATGACATACGGAGCCGAAACGTGGACACTCACGGTACCTAGCTACGGGGTCAGGGCGTTGAATGGGTGATATATGCCAAAGCACAATCTCTCAGATCTGTTACACTATTTTGTCTCCTCTGGAAACTGGCCTTTCCAAGCTGAAATCTTGAGAAGTCCACTCTTACGGCACCCATGAGAAGAGTGGTAAGATATATGCTCAAGCAAAACCTCATTCAGGCTGTGGAATGAGCTCCCTGCCGAGACTCCTCCGAGACTACAGTATGGGGTCCTTCAAAAAGGTTGTGAAGAGGTTTTTGAAGGGTCGGCGATGCGCGTGTGGTAACTATTTAACATGAGGCGGGCTTTAGGCTTGTTTGCCACTCTAGTGGCATAAAAAAACCTCTCCTATCTGATCATAGCCATTCATTATTAGACCATTACCTCCTTTCTCGGCCGGCCACTTGACCTGAAAAACTCAACCCGTCCCTTCTCGAGCACACAAAGACGTAAGTTCATAATCCAATAAAGAAGTCAAGAATGCAAAACTTTATATCATCAGTATCCAATAAACGTTATTTAATTTATGCCAATATCGTTTTGTCTTCGAATCCGATATGTCCTTATCGATATTTTGCTTTTGATGTTCGAGATGTCCTTCTCAGTAATCAGACCGTTTGTGAGGATTGTTTGATTACGTTTTAGGGTCCCTTGATTTTAGGGTTCTGTAGCTCAAAAAGCTTTTCAATCTTGCCTTTCGCATTGTTTACCTCAAAAAGGAAAGTGGTGTAATAATAATTCGCTGGAACTTGGCTGACACGCTTTCGCGCGTCTTGATTTCTCTCAAAATGAAAGAGAAAAGTTATAGATACTCTTTATTGAATAACAAACACGTTTACTTAAAACTAGGCAGTCGCAACAACATAGTATAAAACAAAATGTCTGTCCCTATGTATGTTTATATTTTTAAAACTACGCAACAGATTTTTAATGCGGTTGTTGTAATAGATAGAAGGATTCAAGAGGAAAGTTGACATGTTTAATACTATAGTATAGTTTATATTATAGTACAGAAATCAGAAATACCCGAGTGAAGCGAGAGTGGGCCCTAGTATTATCTATATTTAACTTTTCGTTCGAACCGAACTGACTATTCTCTATTACGTAGTGCATTATCGCCGACACTCGGTTGGTGTGAACGATGCCTTACTACACACTGACCAACTCGCGTGAGTTTTAACCGAATTGAAAATACATTTTGTACAAAGGACAGGATTTAGCCACGCGTATAAGAGGTTTCACAATTACTTAAGTACATACAATATTAACATTAGGGCCGAGAACATAAACATATTTATCAAAACAAGGTATACCCTGTAGGGTATGCCTTGTGCGGGATTTTCACTACAAAAACACCAAACGAGCCCACGGCCCTTTAAATGTTTACTATACAAAGCTAGTTTAGTATAATTAACACTCATCTCTTACTATATTATTAGGTGAGAACGTTTATTTTGATGCGCTCCCTTCCGCCATGTTACGCATTAAACCCTTAACTGGTATCGTAAATTAGACATAATAACTGTTATTGTGGGGGCCAGATGGACTCCATATAATGTTTGCTTCTAGTTAGCAAGTTAGATTGGTAGTGATAACACAAGAATTGATAATCTGAAAGTATTTATTTACAGAATCCAATACAAACACTCATTCAACCAGAGAGAGAAAAAGTAATAATCGGCGGGAGCTCGATGACAGCTGTCAGTGTCACCGTTACGTCAAACTTCAACTGTCAACGTTAGTGCGGTGACTCTTGAGCGTGGCGAATAGTGCTGTGTCGCAGCGGTTGATTATTCTCCTCTAACAGTAGACAGTAGTTGGTTGCACAAAAAAAAGCATTTATAGGAAAAGGATTACAGACAAATAAGAAATACAATGTAGGCGGTCTCATCGCTGGCAGCGATATCTTCCAGACAACCTTCAGGTAGGGGAAATTTGCTAAAGAGATGGGCAAATCAGTGCATAACTGTTACGATAAATAAAATATAATTTTAAATAAATAAATTATACATTAGGAGAGGCCTATGTCCAGCAGTGGACTGACACGGGCTGATGATGATGATGATGAAATTATACAATACATACCTGATTACCTATTTAAAAATAACATTCCTATAAAGATACACACTAGTTTTATTACATAAAACAAGAGTTTTATGTAATCAATTAGCTTTTGGGTGTTTGCCCAAAGTGACAAACAATTAGATAAGCCTACTATGTCCAGCAGGGGCCTGCGATACGCTGATGATGATGACTATGCTTAGTTTGTAAGAAAACTTTAAAGCGTTTACACCAGCCCCCCGATTCCATTTAAGGGTTAAATCAACAGCCCGCAATGTATACCCCTAATTTTGCCGACATAACAAGATGGGAACACATTTACATTATCCATTAATTCAATGTTCAGTTCCCAAGGTGGAATCTGGTACAAATTGTTCCATACCGGGGCAGATTGCGAACCGAGTGTCGTGTTCCAAATGTGTCTCAAGGGGACATGACGACACTGGTGGATAATGCTCCTTTATCCTTTTCTAATTCATTCACGAGAGCTTTGCCCATAGTCCTGTGATGATGACAAGGCTGCCTTAGCTGTCATTGTCATCATCATCATCAGCTTATTGCAGTCCACAGGAATTAGGGCTCTGACGGGACTTCAAGTTTAAAGTACATAGGTTATTAATGGGCCTTTCCCAGTGACAAGAGAGGTAGGGCATAGCGAATCTTTGCTCGAATTGCTCGTCCGGGGAAGGACCTCCACTCTATAGAATCATCATCATCATCAGCCCGTGTCAGTCCACTGCTGGACATAGACCTCTCCTAATGTTCGCCACTTAGGTCGATTTTGGGCTTTTCGCATCCAGCACTGGCCAGCCGTCCTGCGCAAATCGTCACTCCACCTGGCCTGAGGGCGTCCTACATTACGTTTGCCGAGACGCGAGTCTATAGAATACTGCAGCCAAATGACCTCCGGGTCGTGTTTCTGCCGGTGAGTAGGGTTTCCGGAGCTCGTGGGGGCGGAGGATTGGGCCGGCATGGCGGTGGCAACTGACAGGTAACTGACCAGTTACTTGCCCGTAGTCACAGCGACATGGGCTTTTCGCTTTCTATCAGGCGTAGGGTAGCCATTATGTCTTCTATAAAAAAAAAGTTGTCTTTCATGACACCCAGAGGATGAAATGGGTTGATCCTATTCTAAATCTGGCAACCACACGAATGTTACTTGCATAATTTATGGAAAAAATATTTTATTATTTCTTTCTTTGTCGGCTGCATTTTTTCCTTTCCCCATTGAGCAACGGGCCGCAACAAAAAACCAGCTAATGTGAGCCGAGACGCGATTCCCCCCCTGAGGCGCCATTTTCTTTTTTCGCGGTAATGAGGAAAAAATTCGACGGAAGGAAGACTTAGTTGATTAGACTATGGCAAGCAACGCCGGCTTCTGGGGGAGTGTAGATAAAATATGTAAATTTGTTTGGTTTAATAAAACGGAACGTTTGCGGCGCTATACTTGTAGAGACCATTCGCGTGTTAATTTTTTTGAGTGATGATGTTGAGAAATTTATGCGGATAATTTACTCTGTGTATTCAGGACTAGCTGTGCTCGCGACTTCGTCCGCGTGGAATAGTTATTTTTTCCCCGTTTTTTTTACATTTTCCATTATTTCTTCGCTCCTAATAGTTGCAGCGTGATGTTATATAGCCTAAAGCCTTCCTCGATAAATGGTCTATTCAACACAAAAAGAATTTTTCAATTCGGACCGGTAGTTCCTGAGATTAGCGCGTTCAAACAAACAAACAAACAAACAAACAAACTCTTCTGCTTTATAATATTAGTTAAGATGTCCGAGTGCCTACGCAAAGTCCTAGATTACTTCGGTCACATAGGTAGGAAAGACGGTGACAACCTAGAGAAGCTTATTGTGACCGGGAAAGTAGATGGACAAAGGCCTCGTGATCGCAGCCTAGTACGTTGGTCCGACCAGTGTGCCTAGCACGAACACTTTCGAAAAAGTATGCGGAACGTAACCGTAAACAGAGCGATAATTTTCACTACGTTAACGTACGTAAACGTAGTACCTCTTACGCACGATAAGTTGTACCAAGTTTCTACGTAATACGTAAATGTAGTAAATGTTTACGGAAACGTAACGCATACTTTTTCGAAAATGTTCGTGCTAGGCACACAGATCCGCTCCGCACTCGACTCTTCGGTTCACCACGCCCACTCCGCAAAAGACAGAAACCGGTGGAGAAAGACCGTACGAGAGGTGTTTCGCAAGGGAGGTCACGACCCTCATTAATGAGGAGTACGACGCAAGGAGGAGGAGTGTTCAGGATGAAGGGTGAACATAATTTTTTGTGTTTCCGGAGCTCGTGGGGGGTTAGGGTTGGGCCGGCATGGCAGTGGCAACTGACAGGTAACTAACCAGTTACTTGCCAGTTGTCACAGCGACTAGGGCTTCTCTTTCGCTTACCATCAGGCGAAGGGAAGCCATTATGTCGAGCTATTATAAAAACAAAAAAAATCAGGTTTTCGACTGGTTCTATTTGAGGCAGAGTACCATTGACTCAGAAAGGAGTATCAGGGGACGAGCAGCAGTGTTACCTGGGTACAAATAAAATCTATTGCGGTCTCCACCCCATTTGTTAAGCGTGAGAACTAAGGCAAATCCCTCCAAATTACAATTAACATAGGGGGAGGCACCCTATTTCTCCTCGGAGCCGGGGGTAGGGGTATTTGCCCTCCCCGGACTAGGAGTGCCGACCGCTTGTCATCTGCCTTTACTATATTCCTGCAACTTATTGCCCACTGGTGACAGGGGGGTTTAGTGGCTATGCCCTCCTATTTCGGGAGGTGTCAGTCCCACACATCATGTCACCTCCCCCCGGAGGTGGCATAGCGGTGCCTAATGCATTCCCCTCTAGAAAAAAAGGTCACTACCAAAATAATGAGGTAGGTGGCTATATGTTGATTCATTAAACCTCCTTAAAACAATATTTCCAATGCAAAACTTTTAGCCACCACGGGTAGTTGGAATTAGTAGTATTTACCGAGTAAAAGGGACTCCGACTAATGAATCGGGCCTACGTATCGCTTTTAACGCAAACAACCTACGGAATACCGTTTTATCGGTGAATTTGTATTTATTAACTTGCGAAATTGGGACAATGTAGTTAGCTAGTATTAATGGGGCGGAAGTTATATGTTTACGTAAACGATATTTCGGTTGACATTAGATGTTTTCTCGAACATCGATGGAAAACGTGAAACGGAAATGGAACCACCATCTTGGAATGTAGTCTGTTGTTTGAGCGAACAATGAATGTCTAATTTGTAATGGACGGAATTTAGTATTGACAATAAAAATTTAATGACGTAGCTTCATCGAATTTAAAAGTATTTCCTTCATTAATTTAAAAAATATAACTCTGTTTTCCGAATTTCGGATACAACGGCTAGCCTACAAAATATGCTTTATAAATATGGTTCTAAATATTTACTTCACCTTGCAGGTTTGCACCTATCTTCCAACCATGGCGTGGAGGAAATAAAATTTGCATCTCATACCAACCACGCCCTTAGCGCATAGAAACATTTATAAAGCGAAATTGTACAGAAGCTGTTTTGTTCTGAACTACATCAAAGTTTGACGCAAGTGAAATTGATGGATGGCGAGTTGCGAGCTCTCGCGCAACCCGAGAGCGGTCAAGCGCAACTGATCTCGTCCGTAACAAAATTACAAGTTTAAGTTCATTATTCACTTGAAACTATAAACAGGAAAGAGTGAACGTCATCCGGGTGACTTTTGCCATCCAAAGGCACTTATGCTTTCCTAATATTGGTTTACTCAAGACCTTATTTTTTCTAAATGACTACGATAGCTAAGGCAGGTTTGTCATCATCACCAGACTGTTGGAGGAGACACCTCAAGACATGTTTTTGAGTATAGTCTTTAAAAATTTCTTGCGTTTTTCCAACACTACCCATCAGTGCTCGGCTCCTATTGATCGTAGTGTGATGAAAAGTATACTATAACCTGCCTAGAGTATAAAAAAACAATTGTATAAAATCCGTCCAATAATTTTTGTTTCTATTACGAATATACAGACAGACAAAAATTTAACTGATTGCATTTTTATCATCAGTATCGATCACTAATCACCCCATGATAGTTATTTTGAAAAAATATTTCATACGTAGGTACAGAATTTACCTCTCTACAGATTTAATATAAGTATAGAAAAAGATTAATGATAATTTCTGATACACCAGCCAGTCAGCCAATTTCAATCCACCCTTTCAGAATAAGCAGCCTAACTGTTGCTAGGCTCATGCACGGCTCTCAACCATTCAATTACGGCCACCTAATCCTATTACAGATGTAATTGTCGAATCGCCCGCATGTACGGCGTAATAGCTCAGCCAATAACGAGATTAGAAATCTATTATGTCACATGTAATGGCAGCGTCTTGTTATCTCGCGTTTATGCTGGCAATTATGCCTAAGATAAGGCTGGTCGTTAGGATTTATGGGCGAATTGTTATCGGACTCTTTAGTAAAATCGGCAAGGTGAGGAAAAACATGAGGTCAGTTTCGCATTAAGATAGTGCTCTGAAATAGTGGCTCCTTTGATTCGGATCTGAGCGTAGATCAGGTTTCTTTAGGGACTCGATAGCGGTAAGAATCAAATTTATCTGTGTCAATTAGACGCTAGGGCATAACGGAAGTTCTGAAGCCATAAATAGCTTTTGATAATATAGATGAGCTTTTTATTGGACTTTGGCACATTTTCGTACATAGCTTACGGAAGTGTTGGTCACAATTTTTAATGTTTTTCAATGAAGATAGGGGCTTGCCCTCTCAATCTATGTCTCACTTAATCACCTGTTCACTCTACGCGAGGATCTCTTCTAGGCGACGAACAGCGGTATACCAGTTGCTAAGTTTTGGTCGGGACATTATGAGATTTCATATGTTTCAACCAAACATGCGGTCCCGACCATTACATAGTTTGGGACTAGATGGGGCTGCGTATAAGGGAGCGGTCTATCATCTTTTCGCTCCAAGCCAACCTTGTCCCGTGGTGCTGAATAACAATGGAGGCGATGGCGGCGACTGGTGGCGGTTTAACCATAACAATTGAAGGCGTAGCTAAATACCACAGACCGATGACGGGCAGCAGCGTCAGCGGAGCGAGAAATTACGCCCTGCAATCGCCACCCGCCAGCCCAGCGTGGCGATTATGGGTATATCCTCCAGATGTTTTTCCTAAGTGGCGAACAACTGGAGAGGCCTATGTCCAGCAGTGACTGCAATAGGCTGATGATGTTAATGATGGGGCTGTGTTGCCCAGCGTGGCATGTCTTGGGTTGTTTAATATTTTATACAAAAAGTCTAAGTTAAAAGTGCCTTTCAAACTCCAAATAAAGAGGTACACCTGTTTTCAGCATACTGAACCATGTACAAAGTGTAAATAAATAGAAAGCCCCCCCCCACCCACCCCACCCGTGACATTGACATAGTACAGCGATAATAACTGTACCGAGAATCTCCGAGCACGCCCCACACTATCCCACAGGACTATTTCCAGCGCAATCCACATTTCGTAAGATTTACCGCCAGTAATACGGGTGTCACAATTTTATATCGCCGTGAAAGTAGGACACTTATTAACTGTTACTGCCCTCTGGAGGTAGCTAGCCTGTTTTTCTCGAAAATATCCGGGAACGAAGTAAAGCGGTCTACTAAAGGCTTTAGGTCACGTTAAAGCTGCTTATGTCACCGGAGCGAGAAGGTAACCCCTGCGATCGCCAACCCGCCTGCCCAGTGTGGTGACCTTCAGATGTTTGACGAAAGTGGCGGTATAGAGTATATTATTATACGTGGCCTTTCCGACCGGTCCTGAGCTTCGCACTTCATGCTATTATGTTTCTGAGTACCCGTATCCCAACAAGTTCTTGCCCACTGGCGACACAGAGGGATTGCATATGCCTCCCTAGTCTGGGAGGTATACTTGCCATGTCGACTACCCCCATAGAGTTCTTTCAGAGAAATCAAACAATTTCCAACTCATATTTTCTTATTTCAGGTAAAAGTACTTTTAATAATGGCAAGGTACAGTTATATTATCACTTCTAAGAACTACGATAGCTCTCTTATTGGAAGTTAAATATACATACATTTACCTCATGGAAGGAAAGTTGGGAAAATTCTCAATGAGTCGTTTCATTATTATGAAATCTGTTGATAATATCGCAACAGCCAGTGATTCGAGGAAGACCGTCTACGCATAATAATATTAATATGTTCGTAACACTTCAGAAAGTTATTTAAAGCTACTATCATGTAAAGTCTGCCATTAGGTAATTAATTACATGTTACCTTTATTCGGCTTCGCTTAAAATGATCCAATTACAAGATTTTGTCTGAAACGAGACTTACTCTGTGATGGTATTTCCAGTACATTTTATTAGACCAAATGTGAACTAGAACAAGGCGAGCTTAAATACTTCTGAAAAACCAATTTAATAGACAATAAAATTTACAGTCACTTTTTTATGGTTGCTTTTCCCCAGTAAAACAATACGCCTGTTGCCGTAAAAATGTTATTAGTCCGTCTTTTAGATTGTTCAAAAATAAAAAAACACGTATTTTTCATTTGTAAATTAGACCAAAAATGAAAATGATATAGCACGTTAAAATTACGCGTGACGTCAAAGAGTGGGAGTATTTTCGCCATTGAGTGACGTCAAAGATGCCACTGCTACATTTTGATGCTTGTATCTATGTTATTTTTAGTTTAAATGAAAAAAGGAAAAATACGTGCCCAATATATTTTTATAATCTAAAAAATACGGACTAAATACAAGGTTATTATTTTGACCCGGGAAACTCCCTATTAGCTATCAGCAAGACTACACCCATTCTGCTCGATCAGCAGCCCACAAGGTGTGTGAAAATTTCAAACATTAATAATTTCAAGGAATATCTGTTAGACATTTATACATAAACCCTAATAATATGGGATACTACATGGCCGAACGTCTCTCAACAGGGCCCCCAACATAGGGTAAAACGCTACTTTTCCCGTCTAACAAAAAACCGGCCAAGTGCGGAGTCGGACTCTCGCACGTAGGGTTCCGTACCACTATACAGCTAAATAAATGTTTTTCTCTTTACGTTTTATTATATTGGAGTTAATTAAATGAAAAAATTAGGTAATTTGATTTATGACGTTTAAAAAAAAAAACTACTGGGCTAGATTTGCTTCAAACCAACATTTCGTTAGTAGTTTGCATAGTGATACAGATGATATATTTTTTTCAGTTTTAATCATGCCCATATTTTAGAAGTACGGGGGGGGGGACACACTCATTTTACCACTTTGGGAAGAGGTCTCTCGCGCAAACTATTCAGTTTTAGAAAAAAAATGGTGTTAGTAACCTCAACATCCTTTTTAAATACCTATTCATAGATACCCCACACGTATAGGTTCGATGAAAAAAAAATTTTTTCAGTTTCAGTTCTATGTATGGGAACCCCAAAAGTTTTGGATTTTTTTCTGATTTTATTTTAAAATCTTAATGCGGTTCACAGAATACATCTACGTACCAAATTTCAATAATGTAGCTCTTATAGTTTCGGAATAAACTGGCTGTGACATACGGACGGACAGACAGACAGACAGACCAGACAGACAGACAGACAGACAGACATGACGAATCTATAAGGGTCCCGTTTTTTGCCATTTTGGCTACGGAACCCTAAAAATGAAGTAATATCTGGAAATACAATTTCTTTTGTCCCACCAAAGGAATAAGTGTACGTTATTGTGCTTTTGTATGAAATTGTTTGCCCTCCACGTTATCGTTGTTGACACTTTCGTACCGAAAGTGGGTTTTACTTATTTAGTTTAGACGCCGGGATAACTAAACCTGTCCTAACCATAGACGATGAAATGGTTGCTTTCCAAGAAATTTGTTGTGAAAAGACGCTGGCGTTGACAGATGGCTTTCTCGTGGCGAGCAATTTCGGAGTTTAAATTGTTGCGTGGATTCAAAATGTGTGGACGTATAACTTTATCGTATATAGTTACGTTATATAAGTACGGGATGTAAGGGAACGACCTATCTTTATCTTTTCGCTCCAAACCACCCTCACCTGCCCGTGGTGCATCTTGCTGAATAACGAACGAGTCTGTGGCAACCGATGGTAGCGGTATAACCATCACGATTGAAGGCGTAGCTAAATACCACAGACCGATGACGGGCAGCAGCGTCATCGGGGCAAGAAGCTACGATCGCCAACCCGCCTGCCCAGCGTGGCGATTATGGGTACGTCCTCAGATGTTTGCCCTATATGGTAAACAACTAGCGAGGCCTATGTTCAGCTGTGGACTGCAATAAGCTGATGATGATGATCGACTTTTTCGAGATTGATCTAGAATCAACAAGTATTCCCTTAGTCTTACAGCACCCACGGGAAAATCGGGGCGGTGGTTTGTATTTTTTTCCGTCACCGCACAAAAAAAAACATTATTACCTACACTTACGTACTCCAA